>OU342740.1:484221974-484821974 GCA_910589775.1 Avena eriantha | reverse complement strand
TGAGCGTGGAAGAACCAAATAACATCTATTGCCCACCGATGCCTCTGCATTAGTTTTAGCTAGCATTTTAATAGTTGTATTTAAAGTCATGATCATCTCCTCCAATAAACAACTCCACCGATAAACATCTGCCAGCCTTCCAACAATTGTGGTACTCAACAGCACAAGATCGCACCTGAGCAAGCAACTACGACTCGCAAGGCCAGCTATCTACCAAACACAGGTAATAGGAGGTGTCCAAGGCAATATAGAGGCTGCTCGGGATATAACTGGTATATGGGAACTAAAGCATCGCGACACGGATAGCAATAGATCAACAGGAGGAAATAAAGACTATAATTGCAAAATAGGTAGAAGGGGGAAGAGATGCTCGCCTGGGAAACACTGCCAGAGATTCATATCCGAAGAACTTGTCGATACTCGCATTAACTCATCGGCCTAATCTGCGAAGAAGCAAACACTAGAAGAAGCACCGGATGCAATATTTAGTACTACGGCAGAAGATCCAGCATGATTATGATATGCATGCGGGATGAACAATTAATATGCAACAGTTTGAATGTCATATTATAAAAATAATGGGGTCTCGGATAGGGAATCACGTTAGGGTTCGGCGAACTTGGCCTCGAGGGGTTCGGGGTTCGACAGGGAGGAAACGGCTCGATGGGAACACTCTCGGACAACGGAGGTAGATCTTGGCGTTCCGGGAAGAAGGACTTGGCGTCCTCAAGGAAGTACTTAGCGTAGCCGTGTCGGCGACCTTGGCGTACGGTCCTTGGGCATCGATGCGGGAAGGAGGTCTTGTCGCATGTGGCCTTCGGGTCCGCGAAGTGGCTTCGAGTATGGCGACGCATGTCGAAGATCTTGTCGGTAGCATAGGAGTGGTACTCTGGGGCTGCTTCGGGTTCCTGGCGATGATCTTGGCGCGTTAGGACGAAGGTCTTCGGGCGAGAGGTTGCGGCCATCTTATCTGGAAGAAGGTCTTGTCGAGGGAATGATCTTGCGCAGTCCTCCCGTTTGGCATGCACACCAAAATGACATCACGACGTACATCTATGCAGCAGCAACGACACGATACAAGCACATAAGATCATACACGTACACGTCTCGATACTAGACACACACCCGAACACATCCAGGAGACAGCCAGGAGCACGCACAGGAGTAGTGTGCTGCTGCACATGAGGGGCATGGAGAGGAGGCCGAGGCACCGTAGGAGACGTACGACCGGACGTGTAGCGGGGCGCGCAGAGGTAGACTGCAGGGTAGCAGGGGCGAGGCGCGGTTGGCTCGGAGGGAGGCGGCCCGAGGGAGCTCGCAGGCGGCGACGGTTGGGCGAATTGCGGCGGCGGGAGGAGACCGGCATGGGGTGGAGGACGACCGGGCCGCGAGGCGCTTGTGGAGAGGGCGGCGAGCGGCGGCCGGGCGTCGAGGAGAAGGCCCTGCCGACGGCGGTGAAACGGGCAGAGGAGAGGAGGGACCCCATGGAGGCGACGGCGTCGGTGGAAGGGCGACGAGGAGGGGCCTCGCGGGGCGGCGGCGCTTGCGAGCGCTGAGGGCGGCGGTGGCAGATGCGCGGGTGGGGCCAGGGAATCTGGCGGCAGGTGGGGAGGTGGCCCGCGGGGTCGTCGGCGAGTCGCGCGGCTGGGGCCGGCGGACGACGGCGGCTCGGGATCCAGCGGCGAGGGCGTCAAGCCGCGGCGTCGGACACGACGACAGCGATGGTGCGGGCGACGAGGAGATCGTCTGTGGTGGAGATCAGGGGAGTGAGGCGAGGCCCGGCCCGGCGGTGCGCAGAGGGAGGGCGCGGGCGTCGCTGGAGAAGATCCCAGGGCGGTGGCGCTCGTGCAGAGGAAGGAGGCAGGGACTCGGGGATGGGGAGGGGATTTCGTGCGGGCGACGTGTGACGAGCGTGGGTGGGCCGGTCGGGGAGTGCGCCTGGTGGGGCTGGGGAACGTGTGCGTGTGGGCGGTAGGTGGCGCGTGTGTCTAGGGGATGAGGTGGAGGCTAGGAGTGGCTAGGCCAGGTGGCGCGGATTTTGAGGCTGTCGGGGTGGGGCCAGGGTGGAGAGGCAGGTGGCGGGGCCGGTGCGGGGCGGAGAGCCCGAGGCGGAAAGGCGGCTCGCGCGCGCGGGCGTGGGCGGGAAAAGAAGGTGTGGGGCCAGGCGGTTGCTCAGGTGTGTGTGGTGTGTGTTGTGTGGCGTGTCAAACAGGGATTGGCCGGAGTGATGTGCATGGCTGGGTAGATTAGGTTTGGGTAGTTTTAGGAATTTTGGAGGTGGCCGGTCAGACTTTCGGGCCTGGCTGGCTGCCTCCTAAAAAATAATTTAAAAGTTCTATTGTTTAAAACGGGGCTTTTGAAAACCGTTGACAAACAAAACAAAATAATCCGGAGACCCGGTTTTTAATTTGAATTAAAGACGGGGCGTTTAGAAAACAGAAACAGGCTTTTCGAAAATAGTTTTATGCGAACAAATGCAAGATGACATGATGATGCTCAAATGCAAGGTGGCATGATGACATGAGCATGCGGCCATGATGATGCAATGCACAAAAACAACGTGATTTTCTAGTAGTGGTTTTGGCGGGGCGCCACACCCCAGGAGTTCCTGCCATTGAAGCATCATTTGTTCAGTGAAGGTTCTCCTGAAGTCACATCTGAGGACATAACCATCCCACATGTCAGCAATGGTTTGGGTTTGTTGGTTGCAAACAACATACAAATCCCAGAATTGGGTAGCTAAAGGAGATTTACCAAACCAAATATCTTCCCAAAACTTAATACAACAACCATTCCCTACATGCCATCTATACCCCACTTTAACTGCTCTGGATGCCCACATAACACCTTTCCAAAAGGTGGAGGGGTGAACATCTTGGAAGCAAAGGATATTAGGATTCCTAGTATTGTACTTAGCATCTATAATTCTTTTCCAGAGAGCACCCTCTCTCTGGATGTATCTCTTGATCCAGGATCCACTCAAAGCTAAGTTTAAATCCCTGAGATTGGGAATACCCAGCCCTCCAAAGTTTTTCCTCATACATATAGAAGGCCAATTAACTAGATGAATTTTGTGGTTCCCTTCCTCATCATTTCAGAAGAAATTAGCTAAATGTGTATCCAAGAGGTCCAGGGCCCACTTAGGGAACTTAAAAAAGAGAGTAAGTATATAGCTATACTAGCTAAACAGGCTAGGATCTGAGTTACTCTCTTCCTTACAGAAAAGATTCCTATAGTAGTCAGAAGCTACTTTTAACATACCAACCACATCAGTAACAGGGCCAGTTGGTCCCTCTAAAACATTGATAAGTTTTTTCCTCCTCCTCTGGTTAGCAACTGCATGGAAATAAACAGTGTTTCTATATCCTTCTAAAATATCTCAATCTCTAGATCTCTGTCTAGCTTTGGTTTCTTCTAGTAACCAAAATTCATTCAACTCTTTTAAAATGGTTCCTAATCTATGATGTTCTTCTTCTGTGAGGGGATTTGATTCAGATTTAATATCAAGAATATCATATTCCTCCATCAGACATCTTTTGTGGGACCTCATAGCAGCTTCTACATTACAGCTCCACCCTTTAGTCAGCTTCCTAAATCTCCTAATTTTCTCTTGCCAAATGTCTACTACATTGGAGCTATTAACCTGAATGGACCAAGCTTTAGTTACTAGATCTTTAAAATCAGGTCTACTAAGCCACCATTTCTCAAATCTAATCCTAGTAGGTTTTGGTGGCTTTGGATCCCCAGAGTCCCAAACTATGGGAGTGTGATCACTACCTACTCTAGAAAGAGCCTTAACACTAGCTAGAGGAAAAAGAACATCAAAACTAGTAGTACAAAAAAATTCTATCTATTTTACTCATAATCAGATCAGCCTGATTATTACCCCAAGTAAATACTCTACCAGCAAGACCAATTTCCATTAATGCCCAAATCTCAGTCCAGGCATTAAACTTGTCAGCCCATTTTAAATCTATATTTCTATTGCTCTTATCCTCTACTGACCTAACTAGGTTAAAATCACCACCTACCATAGCAGGACCATCCCAATTCACAAACAAGTCATGCAGTTCAGAGATGAACTCCTGTTTTCTATCTTCATAGGAAGAACCATAGACAATAGTAATTCTAAAGATTCTATCAGAATTTTTTAACTTAACTACTGAACTGATAGAAAAAATTCTAACATCCCAAGCAAGCACATCAAAATGTCTAAATTAATACCTACAAGGATACCACCAGCAGACCCAATGGAAGGCAGATAGTTCCATTCAAAGTTTCTATTCCCAAGGAGATTTCTCAGGCAGGTTCTACAGAAACTATCTTTTTTTGTTTCTTGAAAACCTATATAATCTAATTGCAAAGGGTTAAGGTTTTCTTCTATGTATTTCTGTCTACCAGGAGCAGATATACTCCTACAATTCCAAAAGGCAACTAACATATTAGTTTCTTCCTGGGGTGCTTGCCCCGCGATTTATTAATTATCTTAACCCACCCTTCAGCTTCTTCATCCATTTCACTACCATTATGCAATGGAAAGGAGGAAGAGCTAGGATGATCAACTAGGATAACACAAGAAGTAGGGGTGGGTCCCTCAAGATCCACTCCTATCTTGTCAGACATACCTTCTAGATCTATTGAATTTAAAACATGAAAAGGATTTTGTTGCATTATACCTTTCATCTTTTTCGGAACCTCCAAATTTGTCACCTTCTTCAGTTTCATTGCCTTCTCCATGATATTTTCAGACCTACCAATCCTAGTGCTCTGCCTAAGTGGTTGGACAAGCCCCCATTTCTGTTTTTTGGAGCACCCTGCTCCACACCCAGCTCACCAGAATCAGAAACCTCCATGCTACTGAAGTCTGGCATCAGATCATTAGGTAGGTTTATCACACTTAAGTCTTGCACGTCTGACTGTATCCCCTACTGGTATGACCCCTGTTCCATACCCCAGAATTTTTGCACTTCCAGATTTGCTTCAGTAGTAGGAGACTTATCCCAAATGAAAGCCCCATCTTTATCTAGCAAACCTCTCTGGTGCAAAATTTTGAACACAGCACTACCAGAGCATGTAACCTCATCAGGTAGTTCCCCATCACATAACCTGACCTTGTTATTAGTTTGACCGTTTCCATGAGAAGAATCAACAGTTGGTTGAGGAGGAGCCCTGTGCCCAGAACCTGACCTTCCTTCATCCATCACCTGCTTATCAGCATTACCACTTCCATCACCTTGTTCACCAGGTCCATTCTGCTCCTCTTCACCTTTGTCTCCAGAGATAACAGTAGAGGCATCCAAAGCAAAGCCAAGTTGGAACAACTGTCCATGGAAATCAAAAAACCTAGCAGTAGGGAGTTTTGAAGGGTCTCTGCATTTGATCTTGACCCTAACCTCCTTGGCATTGTGTTTGCAGATACTAAGCCAGTCCACATCTTCTAGAATACCACAGGTTGAAATTGCCTGGTCCAGAACATTCCATTCACACCATTTTGACTGCAAACCAGTAATGACAATCCACACTGTCTCCAAAGTTTCAACAGGTTCAGGATCATCATTCCAGGCCTCAACTTTGACCCACACCCCTGGCTTAGACACACCAAATTTTGGGTATCCAATGACTTGTTCCACCACAATATGGGGAGGAAACTTGACCAGATATGTGTTATCCAGGCCTAGTTCTCTGATCTGCCATGGCCAATTGGTCTTGTAGATATTGGAGAATTCAGTGGCCAGTTCCTCTACAGAAAGGTTTCCTTCTTCAACCAATTCTTGGTAGAAGTAATAGGATTAATGACTGTCTCAGGAGTTTCAATGTGATAGAAACCTAATCCTGGAGCACCACTTCCAATGTATCTGGCAATCTGGTGTGGTCTCTTTCTGACAGGGCACTTGTCCACTGTATGAGCCCTACTCTTGCAGATGAAACACACCTTTTGCTTCTTACAGACACTTTGGATATGTCCTGGTTCTCCACAACACATACAGATGTTAGCAGAGTAGTTCATCTGAATGTTGTTGTCAGATCCCCCACTAGTCTGTTCCTTCTGAAGGACAGTGGCCTTCTTCTTACTCTTCATAGTGACCTTTTGCTTCTCAGACTGCACTAGCTCCTGATTTGACTGCTGTGTGGGAGATTGTTGTGGAGCAAGTCATTGATTTGACTGCAGCCCATATTGAGGCTGAGGTTGGAAAGGAGGAAAAGCTCCATTGAAACTCCATGGAGGGGGTATAGCACCTGGAGCAAATCCAAAAGGGGGCTGATTCTGATAAATTTGAGGATTAAACTGACCAAACTCAAAGGGGCTGTGTTGCGGAGGCTGTTGCTACTGCATTTGCATCTGCTGCTGTTGTTGCTGCATCATCTGCTGCTGCAGGGCCCCCTGCTGCCCCATCCATTGATCTTGATTGTTGTTCCCCCCTCTACCTCTCCCCCTACCTCCCCTTCCTCTATCCCCCATCTCCCAGACACAATCTCCCACAGCAAGAGGGGCAAGATCTTCAAGACCCAGACACTGCAGACCTGAGGACAACTCTTTTGCCGCCGCCACTAGAGGAGAGGATAGCCAAACCCTAGGAGGCTGGCTTTGGCTTTTTATACCCTGCAAAGGAACACCAGTTGGGGGCAATGGCAACCTAGTAGAAGGTGCCAAGTTGGTGGGCTTTTCTGGAAGAGACCATAGCTGAGAGAAAAAGTGCTCAACCACCTTATCCCCATAGCATCTTCTCTCCTCGCTAGATCCCTCTGGTGCTGGACCCCTCCACAGAGGAAAGCCACATCCCCACCTCCTCTTCGATTCAGCAGACCTCTGAGAGCTTTTTCCCGCAAAACCACATACCAGCTTCAGTGATTTTTGTTCAGCGCCTTGACTATGTACCTGAGGAAATGAGTCTGTTGGCTGAGAGTGAGGAGAGCTTCTACCGCTACTAGCTCCCTCTTCCCGAACCCAGTTGTAGCCCGGATGCGTGGAACTACCCAGACCCAAAACGCCCTTGCTTCCTTTTCCGCAAACTCTACTAGGAGGATTGGGTTTCTCGGTCTCCCTCTTTTCCTGGGAGCAGGCGTCCGAGCGGAGGAAGGAAGAGGAGCCATGGTGGATTCCATCAGCACTTGACGCATTGAGGAATATTTCCGACGGCGGTGAGGTTGCCGAGCCCCCACCGGAATCCCCACCTGCTCCAGAGCTACATTCAATCCCAATGGGGCCGAATGTGCCGATGTAGAGGATGAAATTGCTGACCGGGAGCTTTTCCTCGCTGGTTGGATTCTCTCTGACCGAGATTTCCTCCTCCCCACTCCAAAACCATCTCCATCCTGGACCCCAAAAGAGCTTTGCCTTCTTCCCCACTTCCCCTCTTCTGAGATGCCTTGACGCGAGCTGTCGTTCGGCTCCTTCTCAACTTCATCACCGGGAATCGCCAGGGTCAGTCGCTTCGCCACAGATCTGAAATCTAGCTTCCACGCAATTGATGAAGGGACCAGCGGAATTCGACGGGAAGGCAGCACAAGGCGGAGTGGTGTAGGAATAATGGGAGAGGGCGAAACGGAAGCGAGCTGAGCTGTCGGAACCCGCTCCACACCATGGGAGATCCCCGAGGCGGTTCCGCCATGAACAGGGCCATGGGTCGGAACAGGAGCGTGTCGTGACATCCCAGCGGCGAGTTTTCGACCGTATAGTACTCAACCTTTGTACGATTGATGGAACCATCTCGTTTTTGCTTCAGCTTGTAGACCCACTTGCATCCAATAACATGATGACCGGTAGGTGACACAACGAGGCGCCAGCTGAAGGGCACTAAACTCAGGGTCCATGGCAGATTTCCACTACGGACCAACAAGGGCATCTTGATGGGATACTGTCTCAGCTGTAAACATCCATTTCGTGAGACCATACAGAACAATGCCATCGTACAGATGCAAAGGCTTGACAACTTGATTCTTCAAAGCAAGAATATGGCTCTTGGGAATTATTGATAATTCTATTTACACACTGATAGAATTTATCCTATATATTATGCTCGAAAGGAAGACTCATGGCGTTGTTGGAGTAGGGTGACTACACTATGCAGTGTGACGATCACAAAGCACAATGGCGACACATGGAGAGTGAGGCGATCACAAAGCACAATGGCTACACATGGTGAGTGCGACGATGACAAAGCGACACATGGTGAAAGCGGTAAAGATGATGGGTTGGTGAGGAAGAAGGGGTGACAAATGCATTATTGTCGTGCCTTTGCGGTTATCCTCTTTTGTGTGCGTGTATATCGGTTAGTGGGAGATGTAGAGAGAGATAACTAACTCAAAAGATACACTTTCTCTCGGCTCGATATATTAATGTTAAAATATTAGAATATTACAGGTGCGATAAAGAAAATAATATAAGGGTTGTGGCAACGCACATGCATTGAACTTGTATGGATTGAACTTGTATGGATACATAGATGTGTTGTCACAACCCGATCTAGTGTGTATTTTCTTTCTCTCTCGCTAATCTCACTCTGACCGACTTAAGGATGAATTTACTTACGACTTCCTTTCTTTATGTTTCCTATTTTGTTTGATCGAAGGGACCAAGAGAGAGTTGCCTTGGTTGCCTATTCAGTAAGCGGGAGAGGGCAACCGGCTCATAGCTTCGACCCACTAAAACAAGTGGTGCAGATACAACTATGGTCCTACCTTCTTCCGGTGGATCAGCGGGAGCCTATGGATACTGGATGCAACCGGTTGTTAAGGGTTGCACATGACTTCTATTTCCAGGCTACTTGGTGGCGTCACACTAGTAGACTTCATAATGGATAGCTTTATATTGTTATTCTTTTTTAGATGGTTGATATATGTCTCAACCCTCTCTGATCCGTGAATGTAATAGTTTGAATCTTCTTTTGAACGCTGCAATAAATGAGGCTGTGTGCATCAATTGATGCAAAGGCCGGTGCTTCACTCCCCATTTCGAAAAAAAAATTGTAGGATTTTCATGGGGTTCTCACGGGATTGAGTTTCTATGGAATTTTTCTACCAACACCATTTGATTCGTCGGAATAAACTCTTTAGAATTATTTCATATGAAACTCTTTAGAATAATTTCCATTAGGTCCGAGCTCTTGGAAAATTTCTGTCTTGTTTGGTGAATAACGGAAATTCGTTTTGGCTCCGCGGTCCGGATGCTCTCGCTTTCTGGACCAACCAATCTACAGATGGAAGCCCACATGCCTATATTGTATTGTATTGATCTCGGTATTCTGATTATTGAACAGTGTCCTGGGCCCACCAGCTTATCTGTACCATTACCACAATAATCACACTAACAAAATCTATAACCTGTACGCAATAACTGAGTCATTCTATCTTAACCTACTCCTTCCTAATTGGACAGAGTACTACATACCAGAAAAGTTCACCCATGTCACAATGCAAACCTGTACCGTATTCGTGGGGACAAATTTTCACCTGGTGCATTGGTCCACTCCGGAGATGGTTCGTTCATAGTTATAGTACAATGTGCAGAATCAGTTTGCCCGTCGCCTTCTTCCTCAACTACACCTGCTACTACTTCCACGAAAGCTCAGCTGACCCGACATGGCTACTCGCACCGTCTTCCACCGCTGCTTCACCATTTGCGGTAATCCGGTGCACCGTCAGCATGCCACACTTGCAATCAAAGACACAAGAAGTCCCGGCGTAATCTAGGACAATAATAACGACACCCACAACTTTGAATCGGGAAAAATTGCATCCATTGACCTGCTTGGTTCCAGCGGGAAGTCCATTGCCATCGCCGGTGAAGTTGGGCTCTCTCTCCCGTTCTCCTGCAGGGCAGTCGTCCTTGTTGCTTAGCCGCATGTCCAATCGCCAGAATCCAGAGAGAGGTGAACAGGAAAGGGGCGAAATCAACATTTCACCGTTAACCCAACCCACACGAGCCTGGACATGCCAAACTTGGTTCCTCTACCATGGTCCATGTAGTCTACAGCGACATGCTTCGCGGGTTCCAGATCGGCAATGACTCAATGTTACACCTCCATCAGACCCAGTCGAACTTGGGGTCCCCCGCTCGGCAGCTGTGCCGTGGGCCACAGGTACGATCGTATGCAGTTCCAACAGAGTATTCGTCAATTACTGTTGCTTGTATTACAGTGAATTCTTCCCCGTACACCAATCTCCAAGCACTTTCCCACGGCTCCACTCCCGGTGAGTAACGGCCACTTCTTTGTTTGAAAGCTCAAACTTCAAATAATAATATTATAATGTTTCAGATTCCTATGACTTCTTTCCATTATCATCAAACACCCCCTTGTGCCAATTTTCATGGTTTTCATACCCTATAGAATTCAATGGGGACATGAATGACATCAATCCTCCATTTTTCCCTATCCATCTATTTTTTCCTACCCTATGAATCAAACAAGCTCTAAAACATCTCGTTAGTGATACATGCTAGTCCTATTGATGTGTTTGTTGCCTACTCACCTTCCACCATGCCCTAAGTTAGTTAATCGGCCAAGGAAAAAAAAAGTGGTGCCGGGTAGAGAGACTCCAGCGATGTGTGACCATGCATGTGGGAGTCTATGCTCGACTGCAGATATTTCTTTAGCAAAATCGATGAAAAATATGCATCCATGTCGTCTAGATAGCATAGAAGTAGTACCAAATAAACATGAACTAAACTTATTACACCGATACTATTGCCCACGCTAAGGAAAACACAAGTAACAGGCAAAACACGTGCCTTATGTCACATAATCTCAACGTCCTGGCAACAACCGAGACACGATTTATGTTGGATATATTGGGTCCCAGGGAACTGGTGTCTTTCATCTCATGCTCTAGTCTCTTCTTTCTCGACAGATCTTTCAAGAGTTTACTGTTCTTGTCACCGTAGAGGTAGCTGCTAGCTATGTACCTCGTATGTTCCTTTTTCGGGACCAAATAAAACAATCGCGCTTGGAAGCGGCGCTCTTTGTACTTCCTAAGTGCATTGTCTATCGTATGAGATAGTGGTCCGATGGTTCCACTAGTTTCGTTAAAATCCGCCCATGAAGTGACACCGTAGGCGTGGATAATCCGAAGAAGCCTCCACCTCGCCGTGCGAAGCTGTTTTTCGTGCCACGGTGTTGTTGATTTAAGCATAACTCTGGGCTTAGCCAATATCATCTTGTCTTTTCCAAAGACTAGGGACCCAACCTTCTGCTTGAAAGCAAATAAAAACGTCTTCCTTTGACTCGGGTGTTTGATCCTGCATATGACATAAACAATGAAAATCAACGAGACCAAGAGTTTTCAATCAGAAAAAATACTCCCTTCGATCCATATTAATGACCTCAAATTTGTATAGATTCAACGTATATTGTCTAAAATTTTAACTAGATAAATACAAATCTAGAAAAAATTGAGATTATTAATATAAACCGGAGGAAGTAGAAAGAACAAGCAGTACTGGAAACTAGTAGCCGCATAGGTAAAACATATGAAATTTAAATGCATCTTCAATAAGATTTAAGAGTTTTTGCCTCCAATGTTTGTTTTGAATATTATAACAAGAATTTGAAAATCACGGGCGCAGATTAGTCTCGGTGCAAGAGCATGTACCCGCAAAACATCAAAATTAGGCATAGTTTTGTCTAAACTTTACTTAAACATGCGACAATTAAATCGGATCGAGGTTTCTCCGTTCTAAAAAGAATGTCGGAGATTTGTCTAAATTCGAATGTATCTAGACCCTATTTATTTAGTATATATATACATGCAAGGAGGGAGTAGTATACATACACGGAAACTTGTGGTACACAAGTATACTATATACAGCCTAATATAAAAAAAATACTAGAATAAGCGCCAATCGAAAACCTAGTACATGTAGCGCCAATCGAAAACCTTAGTACATGCGTGCGTACCTGCTGCCATCGAAAATACTTATAGCTTGCATCTCCGTGCGTAGATGCGAACCGGCTATTTGGTGCCCAACTAATAAGCGCGCGCCTCCTTGTGATATTCAGATAATACCATACTTAAGGATGTCAATTTTACCCATGGATACGGGTACCCGCATGGGTAGGGTATGGACACATTTTTATACCCACGGGTAATACTCATATCCTACCCGTTAAGTGATGGGTACGGGCACGGGTATAACCTCGTATCCATGGGTATACACATACCCTATTCGTTTAAACTAGCATGTCAAACTTTCCTCTAGTGTGTCAATCTATGCGACTAAGAAGTATAGAAACATGTATGCGATTGCGAATTGTAAACTTCGATACTTTCATGTACTCGTCTATCTATTACTAAGTAGAAATAATTATCTTTTTTTTAAATATATGTTATTGATGAAAGTAAAATTGTAAATAACTTATGTACTATTGGATCTATCCACCGGGTACCCAATGGGTATAGGTACCCGGTGGGTTGGGTATGGGTAAAGTTTTATACCCGCGGGTACGGGTATGGGTATGGTATTGCTCTACCCTGTCCATACCCTGTCCATTGCCATTCTTAACCGTACTGGTGCTTTATAAAGACGGGGCCGTGGCGTAACTTGGATCGGAACTCGATCTCTCTCATTTTTTGGCAAGAAAATGATCGGTATCCTTTTTTGGGGAGCGGAAAAGGTTCTGGACTCTCCTTTCTTGCTGGAGATCGACCGGAAAAGGACACGTTGCGGCCGTCGCCACCCGAGGGCGAGACGTACGGTGAGGACAGGGAACGTGGTCACCGTCCTCATCACCATTTTCCTTAATTTACCTCGGCGTCGGCTGCTACGGGTACGCCGCCTTCGGCAACCTCCTCACCATCTTCGGCCTCTACGAGCCCTGCTACTGGCTCGTTGACTGCGAAAACGACCGCATCGATCGTCCTCTACATACATCCTAGGCGGCCATGAGGTAGTCAACTCTCAACTCTGAAACTTGTGAATTTTTTCTTGTTCCGATGTTTGGCCGAATTGTCTGCGGACGTGCAGATACAGTCAGCAGACATGCGGTGACAGACAGACAGACGTGTTGTTGGCAAGGTTCACGGAGAGCTAGCGCGTACATGAACAGGATGTACGTACGCCGTGAGGGCTGCCGGGGCACGGCCTGAACCTGCAGCTCTCGTGCTTTTGGACGGCGTATGTGGCGAGCACGACAGGGCTCAGCATTGTGTTCCCCTACGTCACTTCAATGAACTGTTGGGACTGCTGTGCGCGCTCACATTCTGGCCTACCTCACCGTGGCATGCAGCGCGCGGGTGGGACAGGGCATGGATGCAGCGAGGCGGAGGTCGATATTTCTTCGACAACGATGATTCATACTCTTGTCTCTCCAAAAATATCGATCAGACTGTTCGGTCCGTCCTCTCTGAGATACTATTGTTGGATCTCCTGCCGATGGTTAGGGATGTAATCGGAACAAATCGGATCAGATTTTCCTTTTCCCCTTCCAAAAAAAATCGCCAGATTTGGTTCGGAGATGCTAGTAACCAGTTGCGAGTTCGAATGCGGATATATTGGACAAGAGATTAGAATCGAAAACAGCGTGGACTCGGACCAAAATAAAAGGGCGGATAAATACACGTCTAGGTAGATCGACACTCAGTCAATATGTCAAACCAAAATACTTCACAAAACATGTTTTGATATTTGTCTAGATAGCAGCATGGTAGTCGGTGGATAAATTATACCCACGTTTCCAAAGTATAAGATATTTTAGTTTTTCTAAAAGAATGTATGTAGACGACTTTTAATATGTAGGTTCGGAGTAAATCTACACACGGTATTCTTGGTCCAATAATTTGGCATGCTCGGAGTTTAAGACAAGGGGATGTGCCCTTTCACCATGTTAGTCATCATTGTGCTAGATGCCCTAAATCTTCTTTTTGATAAAGCGGAAAAATGGTATTCTATCCCTTTTTCCAGACGGTCGCTCTATAGCAGAAAGTTTGTCGGTCTATGCAGATGATGTTATTCTTTTTCTAAAAGCCTCACGCAATGCGGTCGTAGTAAAATATCTCCTGGTTTTTTTTTGGAGGGGAGTCGGTCTCATACGTAACATGAGGAAAAGCTCAATATCTCCTATCTTCAGTGGGGACAAAGCCATCCAAGAGGTTAGTCAGATTCTGATTTGTGTAGAGGTGGCGATACCTGAGCAACCAGAGGAGGTCTGTGGGGGAGGTCCCTCATGTGACTTGGAGTACCAAATTGAGAGGTCGAGAATTGTATCCGCAACTCTGACTTCTTTTCATGTTGAAATTGTGCATGTGGACCCTTTTGACGTGACGAGGTTGCAACGGGGTTTAGGTCTAGTTCAGGATGACGTAATCAATGACTTTGACAATCGTTGTAACTTTTGTTGTTGAGAGGATCTTTTCCGTGGCCATGAGGACCCGAATCTAAACCTAGTGGGGAGGTCCTTCCATCAACAGCCATTTTCCAGAGCTCCTTTACTTCGTGGGAATCTTTTCCATCCGGCAAAATTGAAGGTGGTGATCATAATGAGATTCCTGTCCATGATGTTGACTAATGGGACACGACGCTGCAATAGTTCAGGGATTTTCTGCTCGTGGCTCACCTTTTGCTGACCTTTCGCACACGCTCTATGCGACGGTTATTCCCACTTCTTCGTTAAATCCGATCTGGACGGCCACAATCTATCTGTGAGGAGGCAAGAGGTCGCCAACCTTTTCCTATAAAAACCTAGATGTCCTCCGAGGAGAGGGAGAGAGATGCGTCATCACTCCAGTCTTCTTCCTCCTTGAGTCCAAAAGTCCCTGAGTGTAAGTGCCATGGCATCCGGTAACCACCGTGGAGGGGCTTCCCATAGGGCTCCATGAAGGGCATAGCACGTTGACCGGGAGGACATCTGGTCGGCCCCGACGATCTCTAGAGAAGACATTAAGGGCATGTGTTCTGTTAAGACCATCCCTTCACCCTTCATCATCCTTCCCGTGGAGGGAGCGGTTTAGCCCTGAGGTCCCCGAGGAGCACACGGTGGTGCCCATTCACCACTTCAAGTGTGGGCTTAGCTTCCCCTTTTCCTCCTTTACACACGATGTGCTCGGGTTCTAGGGAATCCAACTAATGCATCTTTCCTCCCATTCCATTTTGATTGTTGCTTCTTTCGCTCGTCTACTAGAAGTGTATTATGGGATCCTTCGTTCATGTGCCCTCCTATATTTATTCTTCTACCTTACTCGTTCTCGGATGAGTGTGTCTTGAAACATCTCAAATTGGAGTTTCCTTCTCCGGTCGCATAGGGAGGAAAATTCCTCCTCACTCTATGGACCACCGGATGGCGCAGTCCATCCACCCACTAGGTGATTGCGGGTGGCTTTGATGATGTCCTCGCTTCGTGGACTGCCACACATCCGAGACGGAACACTGGATGGAAGAGCCTGATGAGCTCCCCCTTTTCCTCTACTACCGCAACGCCATTCGGGAGCTACGAGATAGAGGCCTAACGATGGGACATGTCGTGGAAGACTTCTTGACTTGCAGGTTGTGCCCTCCCAAGAATAAAGGACCCGCATGGGAGTTCTCAGATGCACATGGTCACGATGGTCTGGAGCATGCGGTACTGTGCGAGCTAGCGCGTTTGACGCGCCAGTCTACGGGGAGCCAAAAGGTGGTGGCGCCTCTCCTTTTTAGCAACCGGAGCAATGGCAGCAATGGTGGCGAACGACGACGCTCAACTCGGGGGTGAAGCAAAGCGAGGGGGAGGAAGGGAGAGGGTCCATGACGACCAAGAGCTCACCACGAAGCGAACGGAAGTAATGGCGAGACACGGGGAGGCCGAAATTGATGGAGAGCATGGTGGCCGGAGTCGGAGATGGAGGTCACGATTGGCTTGATTGCGGATATCCTTGTTTGTGTGGCTTGACGGAGAGGAAGAGGACGATACGACGGTCCCGACGGTGGCCACGGCTCAGCCTAGGGTGGTCGGGAATGGCGGTTCTCCAGCAACATAGTGGCTAGGGTTCGTCGGCTAGTGAGGGGAACAAGAGAGAGGGGTCGTACAAGAGGGAGAGAGAGTGAGAGAGAGAGGGGATAGGGACAAGGCAGAGGGTTGATGCGGCCTTAGCTCCTCCTCCAGGGCGGCGGCGGGCATCGCAGCGCGGCCAGCGGCGGCGGACCACATTGGCGGGGGCGCGCAACTGCTTCTCCCGCTGAGGAAGACGACGACGAATGGGTACGCATGCCTAGGCCGAGGTGGGTTGTTGGCTGCTGCGCGCGCGAAAGAGAGGGGAGGAGTGAAGCTATGCGGCGGCCCATTAGCTAGGTTTCTAAAAAAATGCAGGAACTCTTTTCTTTTTCTAAATATCCTTTTCTCTTTTCTAAAACCAATTTCAAAACTGTTTATATATTTTAAAAATACCAGAGGTTTTATAAAAAATATTGAAATATAGTGGGGCCCTTTTATTCCATTTGGGCTCCATATATTTTGGTACTTTTTTCAAAATATCAAAACCATTTTGAATGGATTTGAGAGGGAGAGGAAAATTAGGGTTACGATTTTTTTATTTCTTCTTGTTTGCATTTTGTCTTAGCAAAAATAGATAATGCTCATGAATGCATAAATAAATCCTAATTACAGACTAATAAAACAAGGGGCCTTACACAAATTTACCGGCAATTTTGTCTTCAAGAGTGTTGAAAATCCTCTATTCGAAGTCGGCTGAAGTCGGGTGATGGATAGGCGTAGACCCAAGCATCTCACTGATAGCGACACTCTTGTTTTTTTTAGAAATGGGCGCTTTATTAAAATCAATAAAGTTTACATCCGGCCTCTGCACATCTAGAATGCACACAATCGAACAACCACACACAAAATGACCAAAGCATAAGTACCATCATTACAAAAAAAGGTAATAAGCGTATAAGGAAACGCCTCAAACTATGGCAAATCTATCCGTAGATCACGCTTCCATCCATGTCGGGAAAAAATATCTCTCGCCGTATCCTTCAATCGTGTACACCTCTCCACAAACAAGTCACGAAACTCCATACGTTAGAGAGTAATCCATGGTCAGAGAATAGTCGTGGCCCGATAGATCACCTGTATAGAAGAAGAAACAATGTTATTAAAGATCTTGTCATTTCTACATAGCCAAAGCGACCAAATAATGGCAAGTGCTCCCACCCTACATATAGTCCTATATTTACCATCAATCCCGTACATCCAGTTACCAAATACATTGGCAACCGAGCGGGGAGGAGATAAACCAAAGGCTACTTGGATGATTGACTATATAGTACGAGCAAATTTACACTGGAAGAATAAATACCGAATTGTCTCATTATGATGATAAAAAACGCATTATGTACTTCCCTGCCAATCCTCTTAACAAGATTATCCTTTGTAAAAATAACCCCTTTTTGAAGATACCAAGCGAAAATATTTGTTTTAAGGGGTATTTTCATCTTCCAAATTTTACTATTATCATCGACTAGAATATCAGGTTGGATCAATGCTCTATACAATGAGTCAACAAAAAATTTACCACTCTCAAGTAAATTCCATTTGAACTCATCCACGCCCTCCGAAAGCTGTATCGTGGATAATCGTAATAGAAGATTGTTCCAAGATACAAGCCTAGGACCAATGAGGCTTCGTCTAAAAGACACATTCGGAGGACTAGATTCCATGACTGTGGAAAGTGTATTCCCTTTGTGCCTAACAATCGAATAAAGTGTTGGATATTATTCGCGAAGAGAAGTTTGGCCAAGCTATTTATCTTCCCAGAACCTAATCTGTGATCCATCCTTAATATTGAAAACCCCAAACCGGAAGAAATACCTTTTGGATGCCATTAGTCCAGCCCAAAAGTATGAATCACCGGGTTTCCAAACCACTTGAGACACAGCTTTGAATCCAACATATTTCCTCCAAAGAATGGTTTGCTAGACACCATCTTCAGTAAGTAGTTTAAAAGCCATTTACCTAGAAGTGCAGTGTTTTTGACTTGCAAATCATGAATGCCTAGTACACCATATTCTTTCGGTCGGCAAACCACATTCCATTTGGCCAGTCGATATTTCTTTTTTTCACTACCCCCTTGCCAAAAGAATCTTGATCAGAAATAATCCATTTTCTTCAAGACACCTCTTGGTAACTGGAAAAACGAGATCATATACAGTACCATGTTGGTGAGTACTGAATTTATGAGTACAAGTCTTCCACCAAGGGATAGCAATTTTACCTTTCCAACCATTAAGACGTTTTTGAAGTCTTCCCTCAACGAGTTTCCATTCAGCAATCGTGAGACGCTGATAGTGTATCGGTATTCCCAGGTAGTTGATAGGAAATGGCCCCTGGTCACAGCCAAAAAGTTCATCGTATAGGTGGGCCTCGTTTTTAGCCTCGCCAAAGCAATACAAATCACTCTTATGAAAGTTAATTTTCAATCCGGATAGTTGCTCAAATGCTGATAAATATTAATTTCAGATTCTTACCCTTCTCCAAATCGTGTTCCATAAATAAGATTGTATCGTCAGCGTATTGAAGAATAGACAGACCACCATCAACCAGATGGGGAACTAATCCTTCAACTTGGCTATCCACCTTAGCTCTCTCAATAAGGATATCCAACATATCAGCCACTATATTAAATAGTATAGGCGATAATGAATCCCCTTGTCTCGGTCCTTTCTTGGTCTAGAAGTATTTACCCATGTCATCGTTGACATTTATGGCAATACTTCCACTAGATACAAAAGACTGTATTAGAGCACGCCACTCCTCCAAAAAACCCTTTCATACGGAGTGTTTGCTGGAGAAAAGACCAGTTAACTTTATAATAATCCTTCTTAAAGTTAATCTTGAACAGTACACCATTTAATTTCTTTGAGTGTAGTTCATGGATTGTTTCATGTAGAATTAGTACACTATCTAGGATATTTTTTTCTTGCATACAAGCCGTTTGAGAAGGTTGTACAACATGGTCAGCTACTGAATTTAGTCTAATCGTAGGAACTTTTGTGAACACTTTAAAACTAACGTTAAGAAGGTAGATTGGTCGGTACTGTTGTATCCGCTCTGCATTATTAACCTTAGGAAGTAAAATCATGTTGCCAAAATTTAGTCTAAAAATGTCTAGATAACCAACTTGCAGGAATTGAAACAAAAGCATCAGATCCGCCTTTATAACTTCCCAGAACTTTTGGTAAAATTCCGTTGGAAGGCCATCCGGTCCTGGTGCTTTGTTATGTTCCATTTGGAAAACAAATTTCTTGACCTCCTCCTCCGTATAAGGAGCGGTTAGAAGATTGTTTTCCTCCATAGAAACCTGAGAAATATCCGCTGTTTGAGATTCATCCAACAAGAAGAAGTGTTCCGTGGGTGCCCCAAACAAAGTTTTGTAATAACTTGTAATAAATGATTTTAGTTGCTCATTTCCCTCAATCGTACCTTCATAAATAGTGAATAAGTTTCTTCTTATGCTTGCCATTGGAAACCACATGAAAGTATCTTGTATTCGTGTCTCCTTCAAGAATAAATTTCGCTTTAGAGCGTTAGTACCATTTGAGTTCCTCCTCACGAAGTAGTCTGACAATTTCCGCATTTGATTGGCTTTTAAGCTCAATTTCTTGTGAGGATAAATGCCTGACTTCCGCAGAAGCTTCTAAATCATTAATAATGGATGAGAGGCGTATTTCCTCTTTTTTGAGGACCAGTAGTATGTCTAGCCTAACCACGAAGGAACTTACGTAAATCACGTATTTTGTTATTCCAACGTTGTATAGGTGTCTAATCACTAACCGACTTCTCCCAAATAGCCTTCACCAACTCATGGAACCCATCACGATCTATCAAACCAAGTTCAAATTTGAAGTTATTTTTGGATTTCCGTGGTGGTGTTTCGATAGACAAAAGTAAAGGAGTATGATCCAATAAAGCCTCAATACGCTCTAGAGCACGAACAGTTACAAAAGGGAATTTATCTTCCCATTTGGTATCCATAAGCACTCTATCCAATTTTTTGTAAGTTGGCTCCGGAAGACTATTTGCCCAAGTGAACTATCTTGCAAGAATAGTAACCTCTCTTAAGTCCAAGCTTTCTATGAAAGCATTGAACAAGAAAGGCCAATGTTCATCGAAACGTCCCCGACTTTTCTCATGAGGGAATCTTAGTAAGTTAAAATCATCACCTATAAGTATATGATATGGATTATCCTCTGATAGATTAACCAACTCATGCAAAAAATCAGATTTATAAACGTCCTGGGTGGCTCCATAAACAACGACTAGAGACCAGGTGAAATCATCAACCTTATTCCTTATATGGAGTTTTATAAAGAAATCTCCAAAAGAATTGGCTAAGACTTCCATAGTATCATCACGTATGCCTAAAAGGATCCCTCAGATCTACCTCATGGCGGACGTGATATCCACGTAAAGTCCACTCCACTGGATAGGCGATTGCATAGGGCTTGTGAAAAATCACGTCTACCAGTCTCAGAAATACCCAGAAAATCCAACTTATAATCTCTCACACAATCGGCAAAGAACAAATGTTTAGCCAAGTCACGAAGACCTCTGCTATTTGAAAACATGCCATTCATTGAGAAACAATAGGAACTTTAGATACAAGGGATCTCTTGCGAGTTTTTTGGCTCTTTGATTTATGACCAAAAGCTTTAAGCTCATACAAAGAACCAAGCCCTATCTCATCAAATTCCACCTCCGACACTTCACCAACAATTGAGAGAGGAGTTGACCATCTACTATCTCATGCAACTCCTCCTCCTCCATTGGTAAAGAGTCAGGAACAACAGAAAATTTAGGAGTAACCGTTGGACGGTCAACCTCCATATATCTCAAAACATTAACAGAAAGCGTAACATCCTTAGAAGAACTACCCAAGCTAACGCCAACATTGGCAAACTTAGAAGTAATAGTTGCGGTAGAAAAAGAAAGGAAGGATTTGGCCGCATCATTTATACCAGGCGAGTCGAGATTTTTTTACGCCTTGCGCCGCATTGCTTTTACCAAGGAGTCTTCATCCGTGACCGACGCACCATTAGCACCCAAACCATGACGAGCGTTGCGGGGAGATGGAGTGCCGCCCCCAAGTACCACATCATCCGCAACACCTAGACATGCCGAACCCAGAGGCAGGACCGACTCCACCTGAGTAGGCGCACCTCCATGGGTCACGCCACGTTGTGCCACCAAGTCCAGCACCGGAGTCCTCCCCTCGCGTTGAGGGGGATGCTGGCCCAACCCATGTCACCCCAGCCGTCTGGCAAGGAGAGGTGGCAGCCTGGGCCATGCAAGGGTTAACGATGCCCCTCCACCTGAGCCATGACCTGGGCCCCCATCACCGACCGCTTGGGGGCCATGGCGGGAGCCAGCGGCTTGGCAGCAGCAGCAGCAAAGCCGGGTTGGGTCAGCCCTTCCTGGGCCAACGGCCCCAACACGTCGCCCTCCCGAGCAACACCCTCGACGACGCGGTCGACCGACCTTGCCTGGGCCAGTCCCCGCAGCATGTCCTCCCCCGCCACCCCCGAAAGCACCGGCTCCAAAATAGCAGTAGACACCCTTGGAATCGTTCTCCCCAAACAATGAGTTCTTGAGAGAGCCGGAGAAGAATGCTTGTGTCCGATAATCACCTCCTCACGAGACCCAGCTGTAGCCAATAATGCATCCTGCAGCTGTATAGGAGACACTCTCGGTGACCTGGTACATGCACCCCCCTTCTCCTCGGACATAGAGCTCCTTCCACGAAGTGGAGAGTCCAGCGGCAGCGCATCTAGCAGCTCCTTTCCCCTAGCTATGGCAGGATTATTATTGAAAGGGGTCACCGCAAAGACCAACGGATTAAGTTGTTTTGAAGAGGATGGTGCCGAATTTCTTGGTCCCTCCTTCATAGTATCTGGAGTGTCCAATGAAGAACTAGAAGCCACAATGGTTGGCTCTAACGTGTCCATAGCATCATCGTCTGCCTTCCCATTTCCACCATCCTCGGCATCCTCGCCCTCCTCTTTCCATAAGAAAGGAGAGAAATCAGTTTAGGAACATATCCCTCAGGCTTGAGCCTAAACTGAAACTCATAGCCCTTCAGCTTGCCCACAACATCAGAAGTGAGAAAAAACCAAGAGAATCCTTCTTCTTGTAGAAGACATTAATATCAAACATACCAACAAAAATCTGAACCATACCCCTCCTATGCAAACTGAGAAGATCCACATCAATGGGAGCCCCCAACAGAGAACCAACTGCCCACAAACCCAGAAAAGATTGAAGGGAGTGTGGTACACCCTCCACATGTAACCAAACTTTCCTGAGCTCACATTTATGAGGGACCTCCTGCGACTTATAAGTAGCAACAAAAATCTGAGTCTTGCCCAACAGAATGGAGAACTGGCTCCCATCAACCCTGTCCAAGTCCTTAAAAGACGGAAAACTAACAAGGTAGGCATTTGCGGTGACCCAGCATACCACTGCATGATGTAGTACACTATAGTCGTTGACATAACACCAATGAAACACCGTTCACTAGTATTACATCCCTCAGAGTGGTACAACAGAAACACAACAGGTCCAATACATGACTATAGATTACAACTTGACTCTTTACAAAATATGCAGAGAACACTCTAGGTTAAAGAGAGAGAAACAAACTTCTTACAAAGAAGAACCAGAAGTAATAACTCAGAACTATCTAGTAACTACGACTAGTATATAAACTATTTGGCTGGCCATTGCTACTATTGCAATGCTCTATAGAAGTAGGTTTTATGGCTAGAGAATCTACTTCTATCTACTTAAGAACTTAGTCTTCGTTTCGGTTGACGTATTTGTGGACTTCGTTGACTGTTGAAGAACTTGAGTTATCAATGATGGTTTCTTGAGCAGACATTGATGTTGACGTCATCTTCAATAACTTAGAATCTAGCAAGGGTTAAGAAGGTACGGTTCAATACGAGCGTACTCAGCAAGTTCACTAAAAAGAAGTGTATTATGCACTATCTCTACAGCCACAGACCATAGGTCATAGGTGATACATTGCAAATGTATCCATAATTTTTGATGTTCCATGCTTGCTTTTATCTACTTTCTTATGTTTTGTCCACACTTTGGAGTACTTTTCATATGATTTCTTGGACTAACCTATTAACAAGAGCCACAGTGCCAGCTGCCTGTTTTCTGCTGTTTTTGGTTCTAGGAAAGTCAGAAAATGAATATTCTCGGAATTGGACGGGACAAAAGCCAAAGTCAGTTTTTCACCGAGGGACACCTGGAGCCACAATACGATACGGAGAGGGGCTGGGGCCCGGCCACACCACCTGGCCACGCGGCCAGGCCTAGCCTACGCCAGGCGGTGGTCTGGCCGCCCTAGGCACCCCCTCGGCCTCTCCTTCCGCCTATATATTGCCTCTGATACGGAAACCCTAATTACCCGATCAAAAATCCACGAAAGAGTCTATAGCCGCCGTCATCTCCATCCGTAGATTAGGAGGGATCTGAAGCTCTTCTCGGCACCCTGCCAGAGAGGGGAATTCACCCCGGGGGCCTTCTTCATCATCATGCAAGCCTCCTGTGTGATGTGTGAGTAGTTCATCTCTAGACTACGGGTCCATGTAGTAGCTAGATGGCTGGTTCTCCTCCTTTGTGCTTTCATGTCTAGAAGCTCCGTTCATGATCAAGATCATCTATTTGTAATTCTGCATGTTGTGTTTGCGGGCATACGATGGATATTGAGATGCTATTTCAGATTGATTATTGATTCTATCATGTCTTTGTTATTTGTGATCTTGCATGCTTTCCGTTGTTAGTAGCTATCTTTGCCAAGTAGATGCTACCAACTCCAAGAGTTAGTATTTATGCTCGATAGTGGGTTCATGCTGTTGGAAATATGTCCTAGAGACAAATAGTAGTAAGGACTATTATCATATTTCATATAGTTTATGATTAAGTTTTATATCATGCTATAACTGTGTTGAGTGGAAACATCAATACACGTGTGATATACAAACAACCAGGGGTTCCCAGTGAAACTCTAGTCACTAGTTCATTGGTCAACAGATGATCATGTTTCCTGATCATGTGACATTTATGCCAGTTGGAAATGAGGTCATCTCATTCCGAGAATGAGATGATGAACCAATACCCAACCTAAACATAGTGACCCGATCATGTCACGAATTTCAAGTTACGATGTTTATAAATGGATCCTCATAGACTATTCCTTAGACCGTGAGGCTATATCAATCACTGTCTCCCGAGAGTGCTTAGATAGCATCAAACACCATCTGGTAAAACGGTGGTTATAAAGGTGTGTTCAGGTACTCAGAGGAAACCGTAGAGGCAATATATATCAAGAGCGGGATTTGTCCGTCCATGTGACGGAAAGATACTCAAGGGCCCACTCGGAGAAGTTATATCCAATAGATGTGCAGCGTGTAATTAGATCACGGGGATATCACTTGTCAGAACGAGTCAAGTAGCGTTGTTCAGTAACGAGATTGAACACGACATGGTGATGTCATTGATTAGATCTCGGATAATGCAAGTATCGAGTGACAAAGGGAATAAGACACGACTGTCCCGGTTCAAACGACGAAAGATCTTCGTGGAACGCACATGGGTCACATGGCCATCCAGGTCCCTCTATCGATCATTGGTGTGGGAGTGTCCCGACCATGTCTGGAGTGTTCCCGAACCGTGGGGTATCATGCTTAAGTGCTTGATGATGCTTAGAGAGTGTTCATAGGATTGGTGGAATCACCGAAGAAGAGAAGGGAGAAAACCGGAAGGGTTTCGGTAAATCCAGAGGATGTCCGGAGTGGAGGTGGAAGGTGTTCCATAGCCACGAGATTGAATAATATGTGAATGAATGTTTAAATATTGATTTAATCATTTATTCATAATTATTTAATAAAGAGAAAATCAATTAAAGGTCAAAAAGGCTTAATGGGCCAATTTCCGGAGGGAGAAGGCCCATTAGGGAAAGGAGAGAAGGAGAAGGGGCAAGGGGGCTGGCCGGCTGGGCCTAGCCCCCTACACGAGGCCCACTAGGGGCTGGCCGATGACCTCCCCTCTCCCTCCTCTCCTTTAGTCCCACCCCAGGACTTTAGGGGAGGTAGTACCTCCCCTCCCCCTATATAAAGTGGGATATTTGGCCTAGAAAAAATACACCAAATAATCAATAAAGGTCTCCCCACTTTTGGGAGGACCTCTAATTGATATTTTCTCTCGCCCCCTCTCTCTCTCTCATGACCGTGGTCCCAAGTCTGGACTGCGCGAGCGAGAGACATCTTCACCGCGGAGCGCCGTCGCGCTGTGGGATTCGGATCCGGGAGCTCTACTTCCGCAACTGCTGCTGGATCAGAGAAGCCGGAGTCATCGTCAGGCACCGGACGTGTGTAACTCCCCGCGAGGTGTCGCACTTGAGGCACTCAAGTCGTTGGAGCCAGAAGGAGCGCAAGGACTTCATCATGACCTTGAGGTCGGCTTCGGCTCGTCTACATCAACCATGCTCTCCTGAGCGTTGACAACGCTTTTCGGTCTTCGAGGGTAAGTTCGTGAAAAGCCCCTCCCATTACTGTATTACTAATAGATAGGTCCTGGTAGCTTCAGGGGTTCAGGGGCGTAGAGTAAAATTTATTGTTTTTATGCGCGGAACCCCTATAGTGGTATCAGAGCTAGATATATGTGTAGTAATGCTAGTACGGGTAGAACACACGAGATGTAGCGTCTGGGCGTTGATCTTTTAGTTGTTACCCTCCCACGTGTACTTGTGTATACCGCAGTAATGCTTGATGAAGCGGCCCCCAACCGACTTTACGCTTTCATTCGCGATACTGGTCCACGCTTGACATACGGCTTGTACCGTATAAAGTGGCTTAGGGGGGTGTCTGTCTCTCTCGCATTAGTTGGTATGCCATTTGCAATGGAGGGCCCCGAAAGGGGTGTAGTAGAGACAACTACTTGATCAGCGTTGTGCTGAAAGTTCGTAGGTAAGAACGGTTCTTGTGCGAAAGCCCATTCAGCCACGTAAAACATGCAAAGATAAAGTAGAGGCGTCTAACTTTGTTTTGCAGGGGGCGTTTCTTTGTGATATGGTTGTGGCAAAGGTAAAGTAATTACCTTTTGTTACATAGTAGTAGATAGTCACGGTAATGACAAACTACCACGCCGGAATGACACCGGTACCCTGGTGTCTGCGGCGCCAGAACCCTGGCACCCGAACCCGGTGATGGCAGATGGAGATCACGATGTGAAGGACCATATCACATAGCATTTACATCCAATGTTATTGTTTGTATGTCTTATTGTGTGCTAGTATTAGATACTCGACGGTAGCCTAATAAGATGATCCCTGTTAAAATTACCAACGATTGTGTTCCCCCTTAGTGTGCACCACCAAGAAAGTTCTTCGGTATGAGGCAATCCAGGGTTATAGGCCTAGGTGTCAGACGTATCTACGTTCGCATACAGTGGGTGTAAGCCATGTTGCACAGCGGATACACTAAGGTTGAGTTGGCGAGCCTAGCATGCCACAGAAGCGTGGCCTCGGAACACGGATGGTCGAAAGATCGAGCACGAGTCACATGAATGATGTGACCGACGTTTAGCATCCACCTTTGAACCCATATCGATGGCCGTGATCAATCGGGGGAGATGTGGCTGATAGGGGTCGTGTTATCACTAGGAACCCTTTTGGGGATAGGTTTTTCTGAGTGGAGTTATTATTAACTCATCTAATTATAAACTTAGTCTAAATTCCTTTTTGCAATTATAAATGTAGATGGGACCTTTCGTATTGACAATTGAATGGTTAGAAGGAGAAGCTCAGATTAGATGGATCGAACTTCTCCATTTGGGTTGCCAGTCTCCATGTTCTACTTAGTGAGAACGACGTGGTCGACTACATACTCGACGGGATGGATTTGGATCTGTCCACAGACCTTGAGACCCCAGAGGAGCGGAAAGACCGCTATCTCCGTCATGAGATGGCCTCCTATATTTCAGTTGTGATGCGTTTCTAAATGGTGGACGAGCTGTGGCCTTTCGTGGGTGATGTCAACCCTCGTTCGGTGATGCTACAGCTTAGGACACATTTCGTGGAGCAGACACGCATTTGGGAGCATGAGCTGATGGGAGACTTCCTCTCCATTAAGATGGAGGAGAACTCGTCACTTGATGGCCACTTGCAGCACATGCATGATGTGTACATGAGGCCAGCATACTTCCTGGACATCTGGATTTTCAGGCTCTTTTGCAAATGCTGCTGTGCTGCGGTCGCTGCCACCAAGCTACCAAGCACAAGTCAGGACTTGCGTAATGAGGGGTGACATGGAAATGGAGTTCCACCGGTTCATGACACATCTCAGGAACGTGTTGGTTGAACCAGATGTTGCTCAGGTCATCGATGACGAAGGTATATATTTGATATACAGTTTTATAAATGTTATAACCTTGCAAACACATTGTAGTGTTAAGTATATCTGATACTTGTTCTGTTTTACTGAAAACAGGTCCTTCTGCATGAGAGGTGCTTGCTGGAGAGGAGGTGACGTTGCGTGTTGATGGCGAGCATGATGATGATGGCCGACGACACTCTCCCTCGACATTTATCCTTTAGTTTATGTTTAGGATGATTTTTTGTAATCAAGAGATTGTGAACTTCTTTAGTGTGTCTCACATTTCGTGAGACGGTTATTCATATGAGTTTGTAACAAACAGTTGTTCCACTTTTATGAATGATTTATATTCATGTTCATATCTTGTTTGATTGCTTGTGAATTATCCTTGTTGTTTGAAACTAATTTATAATGCATGAACATTTGTAAAACATTAAAATGCCTTGTTTAAAAATACCCAACTTAATGATATTTCATTAATGAATGAAACCATTGTTTGAATTCAAAGTTATGAGATAATATGTGAAAGTCATTCGATTTCTTGTCACATATAAATCATGCCTAAGTTCGGCAAAATAGCTTGAACATCGTGTATTACTTGAATACAAAGTGTTTAAAGAATTGTTAAAAGTAAATACATATTCGATGTATTGTGTTTTAACGAAAATGGTAATTATCATTAATTGATTGTTTAAATGTGTAAAGTAGTTTACCAAAGGAAACATGAATATGAAACTATTTGATTTGATCAAAGTGTTTCATCAACAAAGGGTATAAATATAAAATAGAATCCAATTACTATGATTTGATCAATAGTAATGAAATTCAACTTTATAAGAATGGCATAAAAGTAATTGTGAAATGCAAAGCGTTTTGAAAACGTCAAAATGCAAAGCATCACAATGTGATATTAGATATCAAAAAGGGTTGAATAGAAGGCACCCGAATAAATCGTTGTAGTGTAGATGTAGAGGCCATTAGCTTAGAAATAGTTAGCACTCAATTAGAATGTAGTGAACCATTTAAATTCATGAAAGTTTTGGGGTTATTCGATATAACCAAAACAATAGCGAATAAGTCTTTGTAGACCTTTCATTGGAAACTTTGAATACAAAACCCATAGCTCAAACCAAAAGGAAAGCAAGATTCGCATTGCCTGGATTTTGGTGCATTCTTGAGAAAGCTCACCTCTAGTGAAGTTTCTCGATTATGGAGCAAATGGAAAATAGTGTAAAACATGATGAGGATTCAAAACCCTGCATCAGAGTGTTGAGAAGCGCAACAGACAGTGTTCCTAAATGATTCTCTTCACAGAAGGAAAGAATCAATGATTTTGATCATTGTATTTTCCCCTCCACTATTGTTTTTCACTGCATGAAGTAGGATTCAAAATGTAAATCCATATCTTGTATGGAGACATTTGAGAATCATTTTTCATGATTTTTGAAACATGACATACCTACGAACTACAAAGGAAATGATGGTAAACTAAATTATGAGAAATCCTAGAAGTAAAATTCCCTTGAGATTAGAAAGCAATTTGTTGTTGAATCTCACAAGTAAAGGGGTTACTTGGAATTTTCAGAAATGACTGCAAAGCCATAGTGGAAAAGGGGTGAATGACAAAAGCACAATTTGTCAAGTGTTGGATAAATTCAAATGAATTTAATTCATGTATGCTAAATGTCTAGTGGATTTAAAACTAGTAAAGCTAGTATCTCATAGTAAAACTCCAAGTTTGATATTTGATCAAAAGATTTTGAAGTTGTTCAAAATAGTAAGGGGATATGCAATTTGCATAAAATTGAGTGGGAGCTATGAAAGTCTTCCTGTAACAATATGTGATTGACATATTTTTAAGTGGGAGCAATATAAGACTCGGATTCAAATATGTAGGAACATATTTTGAGTGGGAGCTTATAGGAGTAATTCTTAAGTATGTTAAGAATGAAGGCGCAAATACTTATAAATAATGATTTATAAGATGTAGAAGTTGATAATAGGTGTATTATGATATTATGTGGTATTCCTTAAGGGATCCTGAAAGGGGTTTCAGAATAGAAGTTAATTAAGGAACTGGTCCTTAATAACTCAAATTAGGAATAGCATTGAGTTTAACATCAACGGTTGAAAGAAAAGGATGATCATCATCCACTATATTGAGACATAGGTTCTGTCTTAGTAAACCATGATGATAACTTAGCATAATATGGGATCCAAATAAGGAACGTTTGAAAGTGATTAAGTTCAAATCACAGAATGTTTGAGCTAAGTTTGTCCGTAATGTCTAATAGAGAACTGTGGACATATTTTCCAAATCCATAAAGGATAACATATCTTAAAGAAAAAGGAGTTATGTTATAAGGGAATATGTTGGAAACTCCTGTAGATACCAATTAAAGTCAAGTAGGAAGTGAGGTGAACAAAACATCGAAAGTTGCATAGAGTATACGGGAGTTTCGATGAATACATTTATAATAGATAAGGGTACCATCTAAAGTGTTGTATAATGTTATGGCGGGGCTAATTCGCTTTTAACGTAGAATGATGTGTCCCAGGGCACAGTGCCCATGATAAAGCCATCACGGTTGATCTAACGTCACTGTAGGCTCCTGGAATCAGGCCTCGTTCTACTGCTATAGCAATGATGCATTCACACAGATGCTATCATGTGATGATAAAATATTAATGTCAATCAAGGTGACATTAGTAAGTTGCAAAGGATTTGGGACTGTAAAGTATAGACCCAAGGCTCAACCTCTTCCATGAGCAAGCATGTTCAGGGTACCAAATATATGGTGCCAATGATTTAGAACAAATGCAGCTAGCGTATTTGTACTCTAGTGCAAATGGGAGACTGTTGGAAATATGCCCTAGAGACAAATAGTAGTAAGGACTATTATCATATTTCATATAGTTTATGATTAAGTTTTATATCAGGCTATAACTGTGTTGAGTGGAAACATCAATACACGTGTGATATACAAACAACCAGGGGTTCCCAGTGAAACTCTAGTCACTGGTTCATTGGTCAACAGATGATCATGTTTCCTGATCATGTGGCATTTATGCCAGTTGGAAATGAGGTCATCTCATTCTGAGAATGAGATGATGAACCAATACCCAACCTAAACATCGTGACCCAATCATGTCACGAAGTTCAAGTTATGATGATTAGAAATGGATCCTCGTAGACTATTCCTTAGACCGTGAGGCTATATCAATCACTGTCTCCCGAGAGTGCTTAGATAGCATCAAACACCATCTGGTAAAACGGTGGTTATAAAGGTGTGTTCAGGTACTCAGAGGAAACCATAGAGGCAATATATGTCAAGAGCGGGATTTGTCCGTCCATGTGACGGAAAGATACTCAAGGGCCCACTCGGAGAAGTTATATCCAATAGCCGCGCAGCGTGTGATTAGATCACAGGGATATCACTTGTCGGAACGAGTCAAGTAGCGTTGTTCAGTAACGAGATTGAACACGACATGGTGATGTCATTGATCAGATCTCGAACAATGCAAGTATCGCGTGACAAAGGGAATAAGACCCGACTGTCCCGGTTCAAACGACGAAAGATCTTCGTGGAACACACAGGGGTCACATGGCCATCTAGGTCCCTATGTCGATCATTGGTGTGTGAGTGTCCCGACCATGTCTGGAGTGTTCCCAAACCATGGGGTATCACGCTTAAGGGCTTAATGATGCTTAGAGAGTGTTTATAGGATTGGTGGAATCACCGAAGAAGAGAAGGGAGAAAACCAGAAGGGTTTCGGTAAATCTGGAGGATGTCCGGAGTGGAGGTGGAAGGTGTTCCATAGCCACGAGATTGAATAATATGTGAATGAATGTTTAACTATTGATTTAATCATTTATTCTAATTATTTAATAAAGAGAAAATCAATTAAAGGTCAAAAAGGCTTAATGGGCCAATTTCCGGAGGGAGAAGGCCCATTAGGGAAAGGAGAGAAGAGAAGGGGCAAGGGTGCTGGCTGGCTGGGCCTAGCCCCCCGCGTGGGGCCCACTAGGGGCTGGCCGGCGGCTTCCCCTCCCCCTCCTCTCCTTTAGTCCCACCCCGGGACTTTAGGGGAGGTAGTACCTCCCCTCCCCCTATATAAAGTGGGGTATTTGTCCTAGAAAAATACACCAAATAATCAATAAAGGTATCCCCACTTTTGGGAGGACCTCTAATTGATATTTTCTCTCTCCCCCTCTCTCTCTCATGACCGTGGTCCCAAGTCTAGACTGCGTGAGCGAGAGACATCTTCACCGCGGAGCGTCGTCGCGCTGCGGGATTCGGATCCGGGAGCTCTAGTTCCACAACTGCTGCTGGATCGGGGAAGCGGGAGTCATCACCAGGCACCGGACGTGTGTAACTCCCGGCGAGGTGTCGCACTTGAGGCACTCAAGTCGTTGGAGCCAGAAGGAGCGCAAGGACTTCATCACGACCTTGAGGTCGGCTTCGGCTCGTCTACATCAACCACGCTCTCCTGAGCGTTGACAACGCTTTTTGGTCTTCGAGGGTAAGTTCGCGAAAAGCCCCTCCCATTATTGTATTACTAATAGATAGGTCCTAGCAGCTTCAGGGGTTCAGGGGCGTAGAGTAAAATTTATTGTTTTTATGCGCGGAACCCCTACACATGCCTCTAGTAATCTGGGGAAGTGACAGAAATCTCTAAGGTACTAGATGTGCTGTTGCTACTAGGGAGAAAACAACAATCCTTTGTTCATAAAACAATCATATTGTTTACACGCAATTTGTCATGCAATTATCCGTTTGCTTATAACTTAATACCGGAGGGGGTTCGGATGATAACCTGAAGGTGGATTATTAGTCATAGATGTAGTTGGATGGCGGTCTATGTATAATGTTTTAATTCCCAATCGAATCTCAAAGGAGTCAAGATGAGTAGTATATGCTTGTATGCTTTCTCGATGTTTGTCAATTGCCCCGCTATAATTTGTTCACCCAACATGTCATCTATCTTAAGGAGAGCCACCTCTAATTAACTATGGACCCCGGTCCTTTCTTTTACTATCAATCTACAATCAATTGTTTACTGCTTTGTGTTATTTTCTGCAAACTATTACTTTCTTCCACTCGATATGTTTAATCCTTTGTTTTCAGCAAAACCGGTGAGATTGAAAGCCTCATCATAAGTTGGGGATAGAGTTCTGTGGTTGTGTTGTGCAGGTCTCCACGTTGTTGTTGGCACCGGTAGTGTGCCCTGCCAAAGTTCAGCTAGCTACACCTTTGGGGTGTTTCCTTGCTCCTACTGGATTGATAACCTTGGTTTCATAACTGAGGGAAAAGTTACTGCTGTGCTCATCATACCTTCCTCTTGGGGTTCCCCAACGAGCTCGTTAATACACGAGTCAGCAAGTACTTTTTCTGGCGCCGTTGCCGGGGAGTCCAGGACATCTTCACAAGGGGAGTCCCTCATAACCAATCCCTTTACTTTGTTTTTTTCTTAGTTTACTTTTTCTTTGTTTGCTTGTTTCTTTATCAAAAATACACAAAAAAATTAGTTTTACAAGTTTGCTTTCTTTATTAAAAAGACACAAAAAAATAGTTCTTATCTTAAGTTGCCATTATGTCTAGCATTACTCCAGCAACTATGGCACCTGAGGAAATGATTTTCACTTTTAAACAAGGAATTGAAGAGAGTTTTAAAGAAGCTTGGTCCAGAATCTCTGATTTACATGAAAAAACGAACCTAAAATGACTCAAAGCTTGTTTCTTAGCAGTTTCTACCTTGGAATTGCTCTTTGCTATAGATATGCTTTAGATGCTTTTGTGGGAGGAGACTTCCTCCAATGCAATGAGGATGATGTTGTTAATGCCATAAAGAAATTGGTCTTTACTTTTAACTTGCCTAGTAAATCTGATTCTTCTTTCATAAACATATTTACTAGATTGAATACTCTTGAGACCAGCACCACTAGTTTGAAAGATTGCTATAATACGCTTAGAGAGCATCATAACTATGTTCCAATAAATTCTGAACCCTCAGAATGGCTTCCTATAGTAAAGATTGCTATAAACAATGAAACTTTTCATGCTCATTGTGATATCATGTCTGAATTTTGTCTTATGCCCAAAGATATTTATGAATCTTTGGGGGCTTTCTGAAGAAGGAGAAGAAAATTTTCTTGCCAATAATTCCACAATATTACCCATTGGAATAGTTGAAGGAGTGTTTACAAAGATCCTAGGGAAAATGGTTTCTACTGATTATCTTGTTATTGAATGTGTAGGAAAAGGACAAATCACACTTGGAAGATCCCTATTGAAACTCCTTGGAGCAATGATAGCTGTGGAAAAGGGCACCATGCACTTTGTTTCTCCACCAAGCATTCACAAGTTCCCCAAGGTTAAGAATAAAAGTAAGAAAGGTAAGGGAAAGAAATTTGGTTTTAATGCTTCTTCAAACACTTGATCCTTTTTCTTGCTTCTTATGCCTAACTTAAAGGCGTTAAAGAAAAGTACTTATTGGGAGATAACACAAAAATTTTAGATGAGTCTTGGAAGTTATTACCTCTGTAATAACCGCTCCTTATCCTTTTTATTTGCTTTTTGTGCCAAGAGTAACCTCTAATGAGAGAGAAGTAATGATTGGGAAAGTTTCAGTCCCGAAACAGATTTCTGTGCTTCACCGTAAAAATTCGTGTAAAATCTCTGTACGTCCTTTTGAGGCGTGAATTTTTGTGCATATGCCCCAGGTTATTATCTAACTTTCTTTAGTTCACCACTTTTCGATTTGAGCAACAGAAGGTCTTCGAAAAAGTTTGTCTTTACCTGCTGGTCTGTTTTGACAGATTTCTGCCATTTTTTGCATTTGCTTCTTGTTGGTTCCTTTTTGAGTTCTTTTGAGGAATTGAGATTGTTGAGGGAAGTGCTATAGTAGCTATTGTTTTAATAGAAGTTTTATTGGTGTTGGAACTGAACCTAAATACTTATTATCTTCAGTGCACTAATGTTGCTAATAAAGATTGTGTAAAGTTTTGTATGAAGGAAAAATTTCAGGTGTATGGAAGGAATGAGTAATGAGATGAAGGATGGACTGAAGCTCAAGCTTGGGGATGCCACGCGTGTCACCCTAAGAAATATCCAAGAAGTAAAAGTGTCAAATCTTGGGGATGCCCAAGGCATCCCTCTCTTCATCAATAAAAATCCCAGGTTTCTTTCAAACGCTTCATTTTTATTATTTCATGCACAGTTGTGTTGTTCTTGGAGAGTCTTCTTCTTTGTTTTCGTTTTGGTTTCTTGTTTTCTTGGTTTGCTAAATAAATTGGTTAGACCTCCTATTTCATACATTGGTTTTCAAATAGTTTGGTTTGGATTGGAAATGAGTAGGAAAAGTTCATGCTTAAGTGGTAAAGAGAGCTTGTTTTTGACTGTGGCCTATGTTTTGTCATGCCATGCTCGATATTGTTTTGGATTTATGATTAGTATTCTTTGTTGTAGCATGACTTGTTATAAACAATTGAGATTGCTTAATGTGCCTTGAAAGAATCATGCATTGTTTTAGCATATTAAAGCATAGTATTGTGGTATTCTCCTTTGATGCTTTATTTGGGTTGACTTGGCGCATGCTCACACCATGTTATGACAATCCCAAGTCACCATAGCCTTTATGATCCTTCGGTTTTCAATTTGTAGTATCACTTTATGATTTGATCAATGATGTTTTGTCGCTCTCCATGATTATGGCCATTATTGCTCTCTTAGTTTGTCGCTCCCAGTCTTTTGCTAGCCTCCACAACCAAGTATGAGTTCCACTCATGCATCCAACTCCTAAAACGAAGTTATTCCAAAGAGTCCATCATACCTACCTACTAGCATATGCTATTCCAAGTATATTCATGTTTTTATCTACCTTCTGAATTAAGGGGAACGCTTTCAACATTGCACTTGCACTTTGTACCTAGTTGATATCATGCTCTTTTGTCTATGGATGTCATCGGTGTGAAATGAAAGGGGAGCTTGTAAGTCCATGGAGTTATGTATATGTGTTAGAGAAACGCCTAGGCCGCTGGTCTAATCCATGCTGTCATGGTGGAAACCTGCAGCATAACCATAATGAGCTGTCTATGAAGCATTCTTCTTATAAAAAAAGAGTCAAATATTGAGAAAAAGAAAAAAAAGGAGATTATGAAAAGACGAAAGAGAGAAAAAAGCACCATATTCCATGGTAAATAAGAAGATTGCTGAGATGCTTGTTGTCTGCTTGCCTTGTCATTTTTATATGGGGTTCTTCCGTATCATCGGGCAAGGGGTACCCGTTGGCGGTTCTCTATGATACACATGTACTTACGATGACAAGAACTTACTGGTGATTAAACTTGAGTAGCATGAGGAGCGGCCCTCATATTCAAGGGACATGAGATTTCCAACTTATACTTCGTCAAGCATATACACCATAGTTTGTTCACTTTAACCTTAATAACTTCAAGATTCTTATGATAGGGGCAATGAGAGCTGAAAGCTATTAAGTACCATAATTTTTGGAAGCTCTTTATGAGACTTGAGTCCCTACTTCCTTCTATGAAGGCCTTTCTTTTACTTTTTTGTTGAGTCTCCAACTTCTGCCTCTATGCACATACTTTGAGAGCATAGTAGCCATTCTTAGTTCTATGTGCATTGTCCCAAGACTTGTTGATTGATGCATACCTTGATATTGCTTGTTTTCAACTATTTGTTTCTAGTCACCCTTAAAACTTTGAAGGTGTCCTATGCATTTATGTTTGCTACTCTATGAAGGACAAGCTGAATACCACTATGCTATGTTTTCTTTATGTGAAACAAACAAACGTCTTACAAAGCATTTTTATTCATCAATCTTTTGTTTGTGCCTTTTCATGTTGCAACATATTTTCTTTGTCTTATTGCTAGAACTTTGATTTCATGTTATGATTGAAGTACTATGATCCCAACTTTGAATGTTTTACAAATACTTTGATCAAGTTTATGATGGTGCATGTCACCTCAAAAATTATTCTTTCTTTTTATCACTTACCTACTCGAGGACGAACAGGAGTTAAGCTTGGGGATGTTGATACGTTGCAAACGTATCCACAATTTTTGATGTTCCATGCTTGGTTTTATCTACTTCGGCATCTCCTTCCGCCTATATATTACCTATGATACAGAAACCCTAAGTACCTGATGAAAAATCCACGAAAGAGTTTGTAGCCGCCGTCATCTCCATTCCTTGATCGGGAGGGATCTGAAGCTCTTCCCGGCACCCTACCGGAGAGGGGAATTCACACCGGACGCCTTCTACATCATCATGCAAGCCTCCGGTGTGATGCGTGAGTAGTTCATCTCTGGACTACAGGTCCATGTAGTAGCTAGATGGCTGGTTCTCCTTTGTGCTTTCATGTCTAGATCTTGTGAGCTCCGTTCATGATCAAGATCATCTATTTGTAATTCTGCATGTTGTGTTTGCGGGGATCCGATGAATATTGAGATGCTATTTCAGATTGATTATTGATTCTATCATGTCTTTGTTATTTGTGATCTTTCTTGCTTTCCGTTGTTAGTTGCTATCTTGGCCAAGTAGATGCTAGCAACTCCAAGAGTTAGTATTTATGCTCGATAATGGGTTCATACCTCTAGTAATCTGGGAAGTGACAGAAATATCTAAGGTACTAGATGTGATGTTGCTACTAGGGAGAAAACAACAATCCTTTGTTCATAGAACAATCATATTGTTTACTTTACACGCAATTCATAATGCAATTATCCGTTGCTTGCAACTTAATACTAGAGGGGGTTCAGATGATAACCTGAAGGTGGATTATTAGTCATAGATGCAGTTGGATGGCGGTCTATGTATAATGTTGTAATGCCCAATCGAATCTCAAAGGAGTCAAGATGAGTAGTATATGCTTGTATGCTTTCTCAATTTTTGTCAATTGCCCCGCTGTAATTTGTTCACCCAACATGTCATCTATCTTAAGGAGAGCCACCTCTAGTGAACTATGGACCCCGGTCCTTTCTTTTACTATCAATCTACAATCAACTGTTTACTACTTTGTGTTTACTTTCTGCAAACTATTACTTTCTTCCACTCGAGACGTTTAATCCTCTGTTTTCAGCAAAACCGGTGAGATTGACAACCTCATCGTAAGTTGGGGATAGAGTTCTGTGCTTGTGTTGTGCAGGTCTCCATGTTGCTGCTGGCACCGATAGTGCACCCTGCCAAAGTTCAGCTAGCTACACCTTTGGGGTGTTTCCTTGCTCCTACTGGATTGGTAACCTTGGTTTCATAACTGAGGGAAAACTTACTGTTGTGCTCATCATACCTTCCTCTTGGGGTTCCCCAATGAGCTCATTAATACACGAGTCAGCAGTAGGCAATGCAGGTTTTCGTAAACATTTCTTCAGAGGTTGCTTTTATTCTGAAAACTATGTCCGACAGCCTTTACAGGTTGACCAGAACCTTGATGGGGTTCCTTTCATGCCGCGTTCGTAGCTCCTTCCTGAAGCAGGGAGTAACATGTCACAATTCTTACACTCTGCAGAGGTGCGTTGCTTTACCCATGAGAGATCAACTCCTTGTTGCACAACCGGGCGATCTTTCCCGTCCACAATTCCTTGATGTGGGGCCTAGTACGTGATCCAAGCCAATCACTGCCCTCTCCGCGATCCCATATGTCTACATGATCCTCCGGGCCAAGCTCCATCTCTGTTAAGCCCCCAATTTAGGGCAAGCTATAACCCTGATGAGTTCCCGGAGACTCTATGAGCTGGTGATGCCCCTGGCAAGCTCCATAAAGGTCTGACTATACCTCCGACAGCCACTCATGGATAATCTAGACACCAAAATCGTGGGGCCTAAGGGTGCCCACCCATATGCTGGATCCACACAAGGAATCCTAGCGTCACGATAAGGTCATCTTGCCTCCATATGAAAGGAAGAAGATACAATTGACTTCTCCGTCCCATTCCAAATCTCATGGTTAACGCGTAATATACGACGCTAGAATCACTGGCGACATTGGTTGTCAAGTCCTAGATATTATGTTCCTTTACCACTAGAACTATATCAAAAGATTATTACCATATAGTAAATAATCCATAATCATATTATTGTGAAAAATAGTGTTTTTTGACCTTTTTGAAATGCAGGTGATGACAACATTTGAGTTACAAGCATTTGATAGAAAATAACCAAAGGACATGAGCAAGTTGTGAACTTTCCTTTTGTGATTGCAAGATTATGCACTCACGGTCTTCGAGATACTAGAAGATCGAAATTCTGTAAATAGCATCATTAGTCCGGTAAGAACTAATATTTAAAGAATCTGGATGCAATGATGCATAATTAATGTAATACAATTTGGTAAACGCGAATCCCCGGACTAATTGTATCTAATCTAGGATTTGGAAACTGGTGATGAATTCTTAGGACTATGTTGCACTTTTATATCAGCCTCACACTTGTGCTTCTTATTAATGTTGTGCGAGTGTGTGAAAGGATAAGTAAATAGAACAAGTAACATAAAATACTAAAGCATTCAAATGGTTATGGTTTCTAAAAGATTTCATGAGCAAGGTAGTAAATCAGTTAGAGCTTTTAAAGAAGTGTTTAAGGATCACTTTGAATATTTCTTAAAAGAATAAATTTTGAGGAAAATATTACTTTATTAAACAATCATAGGATAGGTGGTGTAGATTTGCAGGTGTGAAATACGGTATCACATTGTAGACGGTTTACTTCTTAACACTCCACAAAGTTAGAATTTAAATATGATTACTTGAATGAGGTGGTGTTTTACTAAAGTTAGAGGTGTATAGAATTATTTTCTTAATATAAGAGTAACACTTATTTCTATAAACATGGAAATGGTACCATGTTTAATACTTACAAACTTTTCTTAGTCTTGAAAGTGGATTTCCAAACTTGTAAAAGAATTATTAGTCAAATCTTGATGATTTTATAATTGATAAAATATTTTTGGAGAGTAAGATTTACTTAACTCTGAATGATAGTTTTAGTAAGTACAACTTAAAATGGTTAGACTGATGTTAACTTCAATTAAACATTATTTGAACTTGTTATTCCATTTTTAGACTTTAAACAAATAATGCTAAAGGTAATAGTAAGTATTTATATATTTTTAATGAATTAAAATAAAATAAAAGAGTTAAAATAAGATTTGTTAAACCTTTATCTTTTATTTTACTTCAAAAGTGAGAGTTGACATTTTTAATGTGCAGAATTTATTTTCGTCATTATTTAGGTATATTATAAATATTTTTGTGATTTTTAAATAATAAGATATGATTTTTCTAAGTTTTATCACTTAATAAATAGTAAATATTAGTTAAGTGATACAAAAAAAATTGAAACAAGTTTGTAAATGTAGATTTTGTTTTTATAAGAATCTTGGTATATTATTTATATTTTTCTCATTTACCAATATTAAAATATGAATTTTCAAAGTATTATTACTTATAAAATGTTTATTAAATAATAATTATTTAAATAGTTAACACAATAATATTTTATAATAAATTTGAATTATATATTTTATTTTTCTAAGCATTTGGATATATTATATACATTTTTTGAATTATAAAACAAAAGATATAGAATTTGTAAGATTTAACCATTTTATTAAATTTCTGAAAATTATATTTATATTTAAATCTATACTATTTTTACTATTTACTAACCCGGGAATACTTTTTATACCGAGGCTGTTTCTACCCCAAGTTACTGACCCGTGGGCCAGTGGCCACGTCGGCAGCCACACAGACAAAGACCAAGTCAAACAGAACTGGCGGGACCGGGTGATGTGGGCGTGACGATACGATGACGTCAGCGTTGGCCAGAGCTCACTGTCGAGCACGGATCGGTTGATCTAGGGCTCGCGGGGCAGAACTAAGGGTGCTACGTGATAGAGAAGAGCAAGGCAAACCTGGGAGTGGTGTCACCGCTCTGTTTTGGTCACCAGAGGTACTCCGGCGACCAACCGCTGCAGCGGCCGACGATAACATACGACGCGATGACGCTCTAGTGTGAAAAGAAGAGACTGAGGAGGTGCTTGAGCACCATTGGCTCACCAGGATGCTGATAGGATGGTCGGCGAGACGAGGCGAAGTCAGGTGATGCCGGAATCGACGATCATGGTGGTGACGGTCGACGAGCCCTTGATCTCGATTCCACACCACACAGAGCCCGCCTGCTCACGAGACCTGTCGGAGATGAACAAGAAGACGACGACGGTTCCAGTAGTGGTTATGGCTAAGCAAGAGGTGATCGGAGATGGCCGGGAAGACGAACTCCGACGAGCTAGGGTTTCGGGTTCTCTTCTCTAAAGCGGATAGGAACGAGAAGAAAGAGAAATGGGGATGAGGACGAGCAATGACGTCGTTGTGGCGGTCTTATCCCCGCGGAAGTGTCGGTAGCAGCGCGAATCCTGGCGCAGCGACGGCGAACGGCATCGGCTCTGCCACCGAGCTGCTTCCAGCTAGAGAAGGAAGACGACGATGAACATCTTGTAGGAAAGCCCCTGGCAATGTTTCGATCTCAACCCGCAGTCCACCTCTGGTCCCACACGTCAGTCAGAGAGAGGAGGTGAGACGGGCTGGTGTTGGGCTACTGTTGGGCCAGTGAGCAGTAAATAGGTAGGAAGGAAATGGGCCTCGAGCCAGATTTGGTTTATGAGGTATTTTTTCTGTTTCTACTTTATTTATTTATTTGTTTTTATTTCTGTTTTAGAAATCTTCTTTGAATTTAAATTCTTTTAATGTTTCCAATATCCAACATTCATTGAATCAACAAGGATTCTTCTTGGACTAATGGAACTAGTTTGTTTAACATTATTGTTTAGTATTTTCATTCATTTTGATTAAATAAAGGATTATTTACTTTTGAGAATATGAAGAGGAATTAGGATTTTAAAGATTTGTTCCTTATAATAAAATCTCACAGAAATGTTTTGTATTACCACTAAAAGAATGTAATAGTAGTAGCTTTAAGATGGATAATTATATGTATTGAATCTTATTAATACTTAACCTCCTAAAGGAATGATACATATATATTTCTTACAAGGCAGTAAACCTTGTGGTTTATAAGGTGGTGATTTGAATTTTTATGGTTCTCAATATTTGGTTATTTCTCTTATTCAAATTCTACTTGATTTGCAGAGTTTAAAATTACCATACACAACCTTGGTGAAGTCAAGAAGCATGATTAACAATCATTAATGTAATTGTTCATTTCCAAACATCTGCACTGAGTTTTGGGAAGGTTTTAATAGACTAACTCTATTATGAATATGTGTTAAAATCAAGGTTCAAGGACATTACTTATAAATCTATGATTAAGCTTAGTATCTCCTCTTTGAGTGAGATATTGTAATTACTTCCTAAATTAATATGTTATTCCATGGATCTAAGTTTCTATTAGGGTTCAAGATAATAAAATAGACAAGGCTTTCATACATGATCACTCATCTGATCCTCTAATTATTTCTTGGAAGCTTTAAGTATCCAGGAGGTATTGTTCAATGGTTATCTAAGAATAGGAAATGGTTTCACTATCCATTTGATTCTAGGGTTTTGATTAATGAAGTAGATATGGGTCTTGTCATGGCTGCATGTATAGCTAGCTAAAGGTTTCTAAAGAATTCTTACCTCAATACTTCACTAAGCTTATCTTGAGATAAGGAATTCCTTTCCTAAATATACTCTAGATATCTCTCTTATCTTATTCACAAAGATCACATATTCCTGAATAAGACAATCATCTGACTCAACCATATCCATTATCGTATGATGACATGGGCATGCCACTTCAACATTATTCCATTCTTACTCCTAGTATATACTCCTCTTAATTAACTACCATTGATGAACCTATCAATGTAGCTACTACTAACTCCATCTATTAACTTCTTTATCTTCATCTTGCAACTTCTTCCAAGACTTGCAAGATTATAGTTCTCTCTATATATCACATGTGATAACAATCCTCTAGAATAGGTATGGTACTACTCTCCTAATACAAGTTTGTTCTTGTATTAGCTTGATTGGACACTATGCCTCCATCTACTCCATACAACTCATCGAATACTTCATCATGCTCTAGCTTGACATCTAATGATCAAGCTAGATGATTCAGCTTACTAGGACTTTCCTAACTTAGTATATTCATAACTCTTCTTCAACACCTAATCATCTATTCTCAAGTGACTTGAGAATAATGACCACCATCCTTTGATCATACAAAGCTTAGGCTTCTAATTGTTTGATCAAGACCGATACTCAACTAAGTAGTAAACTTGTATTAGTCTCTCTATAGACTTATCTTGTTAAGCAAACCTACTTTAAGCTTATACCTACTTGGCTTAACAAGATTATTATTTGATGTACTAGTACTACTAGCTTATTTATAGCTCATTGATCACTAGTTTAACTCTTTGGTTTAGGTACTGCTTCTAGTTAACTCATGAGTGAGTTAACACCTCCAACATCAAATGGTTTGATCACCACTAAGGATCTCATCCATTGGTGATGGCACACTCTACCATAACTAGTTCCTCCTTCTTAATAATTTACTTAAGGTTTTTGGAAGGTTAATACAATAGATCAAAGCTAAAGGTTAACAAGTGCTAGGTCAAGAATTGGTTACTCAACAATGATGATCAACTGACACTAGGACTTCGTTAAATAGGATTGTCATCTATTAACATGACACTAAGGGTATGTGATGGATGGTCTTGGTTTCACTTCCCTTTCTACTCTATTAGTAATAATAGTTAGTGTTTAGAAACTACCATGATTCTCATGGTAGGAATAACTATGGCAATCAAGTATATCAAGCTTTAGTTATGAGTTTCTTTACTTAAGTTATATACTTGACTTGGGATTCAGGGTTTGTGGTAAATAATACCTTGATATCATTATTAGAATATTAAGTCTTCATCCTTGAGTTGTGATATGGAATACGATGTAATGATCTCTAGAAGATCAAGTACTCCTTATTAAGTAGTGTGTTGTGACTTAGTTTTATTACATTTGATCTACCCTTAGATCAAATTATATTCCCCAAAGATAAGGTTTTAACAAAGGTCATATTGAAACTTATCGCAGTCAACTTGATGATCTACTTCAGTTCCACCAAGTCAAAAGAAGCTTCAATCACTTTGACAAGTTTTATTTAAAAGTGCGAAAATTATCCGGATTTTCTATGCATGAATGCAATGCACACACCTGTGTTCAACTTATTTCTAAGCTCTAATGCTGGGATGTTACAGCATTCTCCCAATATGGTAAGGCCTCCCACTTCCATTCAGGTCGGACTGAACAACGCCTCGCAATTTGCTTCTCAATGACATCTGCATGCACCATATCCCTAGTGATCTGAATCAATGCAATAAGTGATTGACTAGGCACCTGATCCCGAACAACACTGTTAGGTATCAGAGAGAAGAGGGTTTGTTCATGACTGATATCTACCATATAGGCAGTAGGACGTGGTTGCTTGAGCACCGGACAACACACAGTAGGATGGGCAGCAGAGTCACAAATATAGCAGCAATGCGCAACCTTGCAGTCCTTTGTAGCATGAGAATCTACAACACACTTCCAGCATCGTACCACCTTCTTGGTTTTCTTAGTAGATACCTCAGCAACATGCGCAGAAGGTGTCTGCGAGATCATAGGAGCTCCCAGGGGCGCTTGCAAGTTCTGGTACTGAACCCCATGTCCTAACTGCTGGTAAGACGGCACAAACGAGTCTGATAGTACATGTTGAGGAGGACCATACTGTTGCGAACCCGACACAAGATTAGCAATCTAAGCATGGGCAGGAGGTAACTGCTGGACCGGATGAGCCACCTTCAACTGCCCCTAAACCGGCTTCTTCTTCTTGCGCTTGGGCACCGCAACCACAGGAGCCACCGCACCAACCGCGAAAGAGTCCCCCGCATTCGGACCTCCCACTGTCGGTTGACCACCTCCATATGGTGCCACCACTTGCATATAGCCAGGAGCACCCCCGACGAAGCCAGGCATCAGCATAGGGCCGGGGTATGGGGCCTGCAACGGTCGCAGAGCACTCTGTTGGTTGGCCTGGAAGTACCCTGCTGGAGGCACCGGCTGCTGCGCAGGCGGAGGCATCTGAAAGCCCGGCTGCATGAACCCAGGTTGGTGGACAGGCGGGGCAGCAGGCCCGCCGGCGATCGGCCCCATGCCGCGAGGATGCGGGACAGCGAGCGGCACCGGTCTGCGAGGAGGAGGAACCGCCGGCGGCCCCCTAGGGTTTTGCCCAGCCATCTCAGCGACCACAGCGGCGTAGGATCGGCCTAGCAGCAAAGGAACGGAGTCTGGAGAAACACTAACATCTGCAGGCTCACACGACCGTAGAGGTGTCGAGAGCGGCGAAGAGGGTGAGCAGAAAGGCGGCATAGTCGAAGTTAGGTTTTCCTTGGTCCACGCAGCCCTTAACCTGCGAGCCACAGCAGCCCACGAGTATGTCACGGACTCGGGTGGGCCCGCCTCAGTCGAACACGTGGCTCCTTCTCCCGTACAAACCGGATCCGAGCCAGATGCGTTCACAGCCACGAACTCCCCCAGAACCGGCGGCGCCGACGATCGCCGCGGAGGCAGAGGCCCACGTCAAGGTTTTATCCTCGGGCGAGCGGGAGAGAAGCAGCCTAGCTGGCGAGGACGAAACTCCACGACAAGCCGGCGAACGTCGGCCCACCGCACCCTTCAGCTCCGACGAGGACACTTGAACCGGCGATGCCGATCCCGCCGATGCAGAGCCCTTCTCCCAAAACCTCGATGCCGCCGTTGGAAAACCAATATCCTCCCAGAAGTCCTGTCGCACCTCCTCGTCCGAACGACGCTGCCGACGCGACACCATCTTCCACCCCAGCTGACCATTGGCGTCATCGAGTTCCGCTAGGGCAATACGGTCCGCGAGGATCTGTTCCTCATCCGAGTCCACATCGGAACCCAGGCATTGAAAACGAGATCCAGATCCCCTCGGCGAGGTAGAGGCGGTGACCGGCGACCGATCCCCAGGTGCCAGGGTGAACCGGCGGCCCCTCGCCCCCCCTCTCTCTCTCTTCTCGGCGACACTCTTGTTACCGGAAAGAACTGAAGTACATGATCGATATCGATATCTTCACAACGAATTGGGGCAATAAATATTTTCTTTGACAATTAGCATTTAACCCAGTGACATGACCAAAGGAGGCAAGAGTTGAAGCAAGATAACAAACATCCTCTTTGAATGGTGCCACAAACAAGCGAGGACAATGTCCAAGCAGTGTAAGTGCCTATAAATCGCAAGAAGGATCACGTACGTGGTTATTGTCAGAAAAGTTTGTATAGCAAGGAATAAGCGAGAGTGAAAATAGCTCGCTCTGGCATGGAATAATAATCAGCGAGGGGGACATGTGATCCCCATGGCTGAATCCCCGCAGAATCCGAAGTATCCCATCGGCACGCTGCAGAACGTCTGTAGCTTGATCAACATCGCACCCGAGCAGCCGGTGGTGAAATCGTCAAGCAGGTCAGAGTAGGGGCAGGCGAAGTCCTTGAACGCCTTGCAACAATGCGGCTTGGGAACCTCCTGTCCCTTGCATTTGCTCTCTATGTTGCCCATTCGTCGCATCTCGTCGAACGGCACCGGGCAAATCCCTGCATGCATGCAGCTCCGATGTATGTTAGTTAGTGCTGGACGTTATTATAGAATAACAATCACAAGAAGCATCGATCAAGTATAGTACTACTATAATATGCATGCCTAATAGTAATTGTTACCTGTGCGTAATCGGCCGATGAGTTTGCGAGACGACGATGCCGGCTCCGTGCCTTTAAGTGCCGCCACTGATCAGCAGGCGCATGATGCATGAATCCAGCGGTCAGTGAAATGCAGGCAACAGGAGGAGAGGAGGAGAAAATATGCATGCATGCAATGAAATCAATCCCATCAAGCCGTACGTACGTACGTACTTGATATGTAAGGCTTGGCGGATGCGGCGGCGGCGACCATGGACAGCGCGACGTAGAGCAGGACGGCAGCGGTGGCGCCGGTGGAGGAGCCCATGATGTCTCTCCTTCAATTTGGCTTCTCCCACCGTAAGTACGGCCGGCCGGGGAAGAAGATCGAGATCGGGGCGAACACGTACTGGAAATTTTATTGAAATAAGCTCAAGGGTTATAGTAGGAAACGAGCGATCACCGCGCGCCGATCGAGTAGGTCCTTATTATAGTGTGGGACCTCGATCAGGTGCTAAGTTTGAAGATGGTGAATTGTGCTCACGTACGTACGTAGGACAGACGTGGTTTGAGCTTGTGTTGACCTCATTCTTCCGAGGAGGACATTGGTGGACCTCGTTCTTCCGAGGAGGAACCAATTGACGTAGCGGAGGACACGTATAGGGTGTCACGTGGGATCCCACCAAAGTCCTAAATTTAGTTTAAATTTTGAGCAAAATTTTAAACTAGAATTTGACAAATAAACTAAGAGCGGCCGCCTGCCTCTCGCCTCCTCAGACGTTTTCTGCGCATGTTGTCCCTATGCTCTGCAGGTGGTTGTCCTCGAACAGAATCTTACCGGAGTGCAGTTCGAAGCAGATCATGCTGAAGCTGTACATGTCCGCCTTCTCAGTGTTGGGCCATGTCCCTCTATACATGGAGGTGTATTGGCAGACCAATATCAGTCCGCGAACTCCAACACGTTTCAACCGTTGATCAATGTTCGTATCCAACTGCTAAGATGTTCTTTGGGAGAGGAGTAGAAAAGAAAACTCTGGCCATCCTTGGTGACTGTGTGCGTGACTCGATCAAAACGGTATCCGGTTGATCTGAAATTTGGTGTATATGTTGGCAATCCGTATGTCAGCTGTAATCTTTCTTTCAAGTGGTTGTTGTTGTCGGTGTGCAACGTGATGAGTGTGTTGTTGTCGGAGATATGTCCGGGTACCCCCAGAGTTGAGTATAAATAGTTTAATAAGGTGTTAAGTGATTCAATATAGAAAACTATAAGTATTAATGAAGATATGAGGTAAAATATAAAGGAAAAAAGAAGAAGGATCTGTCTGGGCCGACATAAGCCTATATCGGCCCAGCCTATAGTTTCCCAGGAAAATCAAAAGGAAAAAACACCAACTATTGCTCAGCTGGTCCGAGTTAGCCAAAACCCGGCCTGTTGTGGCCATTCTCAGGCCGAATCAGGGCAGTGAGAGGGAATAACCCGGCTGGGCCGGATCATCCAGACGGCCCAGCAAACCACCCCGCCGCCACCTCCTCTCGCTTCCTCGCCAGCATCTCCTCCTCACCTCGTCGCCACCTTCCACGATGCTAGTCCATCCCGGGTGGGCCGGCATCTTCTACGACCCGGCTGGCCCACCACGGGTCATCACCGCTCCCTCGTGCCAGTGCCTCCCGCTAGCCTCGCTGAAGCTCTCGCCTCGCTCCCCCAGGTGCATTATTAGGAAATACCTTATTAGTGGCGCACCTTTTTTCACTTTCAGTGGTGCATATCTGATGTGCCACTGATACGTCACCACTGATATTTATTTCTGTGGCGCATATTGCCAATATACGTCACAGATTTTTTTTCCAAAATTCAAAAAAAGGCGGGCTAGATCTCAAATTTCTGTGATGCATATGACCAATATGCGCCACCAATTTTTTTTTCAAATTTCAAAAAAAAGCTGGCCAAAGGTGGTGGTGGTGGTGGTGGAGGAGGGCTAGGAGGAGTTGGTCGTCGGAGGTGGTGGCCAGACGAGAAGGAGGAGGAGGCCGTCACCGGAGGTGGTCAGAGTAGGAGGAGGAGTCCGCTGGAGGTGGAGGAAGGTGTCGCCAGGGTTGGAGGAGGAGGTCGCCGGAGGTGGTGGTGGAGGAGGAGGAGGTCGCCGAAGGTCCCCCGAGGAGGAGGAGAAGGAGAAAGAGGAGGAGGAGGTTGCCGGAGGTGGTGGAGGAAGAGGTTGCCGGAGGTGGTGGAGGAGGTCACCGTGGTGGAGGAGGAGGAGGTCATCGGGGTGGAGGTGGAGGTCGCCGGAGAGTGGAGAAGGAGGGAGGAGAGGGGGAGAAGTGTGGAGGGGAGGAGAAGTGGGGAGGGGAGAAAAAGGAAAAGGAGAGGGAGAAGGGTGCCGACGGGATTCAAATTTCGAATCCCGCCCAAGACTTCTGTGGCGCATATGGAGAAATGCGCCACAGAAGTTTCTCCCCCATTTTTATTTTGTTGCAGGAAAAAATCTTCTTTCTGCAATAACTTTTTATCCTTTTCGAATTTGGGAAATCTGTAAAATCTTTAATAGCTCCACGTTGAAATCAAGTAGGAAATTTCGAGACGATCATTTTGATATATTAAATTTTTTTCCCGACATCGTATGCAAAAGTTATGGCCGATTTACCGTGCCATGACCTATTTTTGTAAAATACATCGAAATTCATGTATTTCATTTTCCCTACAACTACACCCCAAAGAAATTATTTTTTTGAAGTTTTTATCATTTTTGTATATTTTTTACAAAACTGAAAAGGCGATTCACCTAGGCCGGGTCATAGGTACCCCCGCTAGGCCGCCGCCTCCCACCAAGGCCGGGTCATAGGTACTTCGGCTGGGCTGAATTAAGGAGACCCCGACTAGGCCTTTCTTTCCACCTAGACCGAGTCAGCTTACATACATGCCAAATTTTAGCCCTCCAGGCCGAATTAGATCACCCTGGGTGCCGTCTAGTTCATCCCCAGACGCTCTCTCGACCTCTACATCGATACCACTTCAAGATAGGTCACGCTCTTACGTCATGTGGCAGTCTTGGGATATCCCTGGCTCAGACTGGCACCATTGGTCCAAGATTCTAAGGAATATGCTGGGCATTTCCTAAGATGCAAAGAAATATGCCAAAGAGATAAGACTAATGACTCACTAAAGGACAAGCCAAAGGACAAGATGACCAGGCAAGGACCCACTAGCCAACCCATAGATAATACTTGTGGGGACATACCTTGTTCCCTGGGCTCCCCTTTATAAGGAGCACCAGGGGATCGTTCCCCGAGGATACTGATGGCCCAAAATATATCGAGCTCGTTGGGGAACCCCAAGAGGAAGGTATGATGAGCACAACAACAAGTTTTCCCTCAGTACGAAACCAAGGTTATCAATCCAGTAGGAGCAAGGAAACACCCCAAAGGTGTAGCTAGCTAAACGTTGGCAGGGTGCACTACCAGTACCAGCAGCAACATGGAGACCTGCACAACTCAACCATAGAACTCTGTCCCCAACTTGCGATGAGGTTGTCAATCTCACCGGTTTTGCTGAAAACAAAGGATTAAACATACCGAATGGAAGGAAGTAATAGTTTGCAGAAAGTAAACACAAAGCAGTAAACAGTTTATAGGTTGTATGTAAAACAAAGGACCGGGATCCATAGTTCACTAGAGGTGGCTCTCCTTAAGATAGATAACATGATGGGTGAACAAATTACAGCAGGGAAATTGGAAAATATCGAGAAAGCAATACATGCATATACTAATCATCTTGACTCCTTTGGAACTTGATTGGGCATTACAACATTATACATAGACCGCCATCCAACTGCATCTATGAATAATAATCCACCTTCAGGTTATCATCTGAACCCCCTCCAGTATTAAGTTGCAAGCAACAGATTATTGCTTTACAAATTGCGTGTAATATAAACAATACGATTGTTCTATGAACAAAGGATTGTTGTTTTCTCCCTAGTAGCAACAACACATCTAGTACCTTAGAGATTTCGGTCACTTCCCCAGATTACCAGAGGCATGAACCCACTATCAAGCATAAATACTAACTATTGGAGTTGCTAGCATCTACTTGGCCAAGATAGCTACTAACAACGGAAAGCATGCAAGATCACAAATAACAAAGACATGATATAATCAATAATCAATCTGAAATAGCATCTCAATATCCATCGGATCCCCGCAAACACAACATGTATGAATTACAAATAGATGATCTTGATCATGAACGGAGCTCACAAGATCTAAACATGAAAGCACAAAGGAGGAGAACCAGCCATCTAGCTACTACATGGATCCGTAGTCCAAAGATGAACTACTCACGCATCACACCGGAGGCATGCATGATGATGAAGAAGGCCTCCAGGGTGAATTCCCCTCTCCGACAGGGTGCCGGGAAGATCTTCAAATCCCTCCCGATCTAGAGATGGAGATGACGGTGGCTACAGACTCTTTCGTGCATTTTTGATCGGGTACTTAGGGTTTTCGTCCCGAGGGCATCTTATAGGCGGAAGGAGAGGTCGGGGGGTGCTGGGGTCGGCCAGACCACCCCTGGCGCGGGCCAGGTGGTGTGGCCGGCCCCCAGCCCTTCTCCGTCTCGTATTCTGGCATCTGATGACTTCCGGAAAAATAGGCACTTTGGCTTTTGTCCCGTCCAATTCCGAGAATATTCATTTTTTGACTTTCCTGGAACCAAAAACAGCAGAAAACAGGCAGCTGGCACTATGGCTCTTTGTTAATAGGTTAGTCCAAGAAAGTGTATAAAAATTACTCCAAAGTGTGGACAAAACATAAGAAAGTAGATAAAACCAAGCATGGAACATCAAAAATTATAGATACATTTGCAATGTATCAACATCCCCAAGCTTAACTCCTGCTCATCCTCGAGTAGGTAAGTGATAAAAAGAAACAATAATTTTTTAGGTGACATGCACCATCAAAGACTTGATCAAAGTATTTGCAAAACATTCAAAGCTGGGATCATAATACTTTAATCATAACATGAAAGACAAAGTTCTAAAAATAAGCAAGGAAACTATGTTGCAACATGAAAAGGCACAAACAAAAGATTCATGAATAACAATGCTTTGCAAGACGTTTGTTTGTTTCACATAAAGAAAACATAGATAATAGTATTCATCTTGTCCCTCATAGAGTAGCAAATATAATTGCATAGGATACCTTCAAAGTTCATAAGAGTGACTAGATACAAATAGTTTAAAACAAGCAATATCAAGTTATGCATCAATCAACTAGTCTTGGGACAATGCATATAGAACTAAGAATGGCCACTATGCTCTCAAAGTAAGTGCATAAATGTAGAAGGTGGAGACTCAATATATAATGGTGGAAGAAAGGCCTTCATAGAAGGAAGTAGGGATTCAAGTCTCATAAAGAGCTTCCAACAAATTTTGGTACTTATAGCTCTCAGATCTCATTGCGACAATCATAAGCATCTTGAAGGTGATTAAGGTTAAAGTGACACAACTAAGAGGATATGCTTGACAAGTTATAAGCCGAAATCTCATGCCCCTTACTTACGAAGACCGAACCTCATGCTACTCAACTTTAGTCACGAGTAAGCTCTTGTCATTGTAAGTACATATGTAACACAAAGAACCGCCAACGAGGTACCCCTTGCACATGATACATGAGCTATCCCATAATCAAAATGACAAGGCAAGAAGACAATGAGCATCTCAGCAATCTTTTTATTTGCTATTTGCATAGGTTTTTATTGAGGATGCTTCATAGAGTGCTCATTATGGTGATGCTACAAGTTTCCACCATGATTAGGCATGGCTTAGGCTAGCGGCCCAGTCATTTCTGTAACACGTATACAAACTCCATGATCTTACAAATTCCACTTTTATTTCACACCGCCGGGATCCATAAGCAAAAGAACATGATATCAACGGGGTACAAAGTACAAGTGCAATGTTGAAAACGTTCCCCATGATACATGGTTCTGCTAATTTCAACTTATAAAGTGCAAGCATAAACGCAATAAAGAAGGACCCAATGGTTCAAGTTTATTAGATGCAAAAAAGTAAAGTGTGCCATCAAGTTCGTGAGAGCTTTAATCACTAGTTTTCTCATAACAAGTTTAATTTGGAAGGTAAAAAAAAGCATGAATATACTTGGAATAGCATAAGCTAGTAGGTAGGTATGGTGGACTCTTTGGAATAACTTGGTTTAGGGAGTTGGATGCATGAGTGGAACTCATACTTGGTTGTGGAGGCTAGCAAAAGACTTGGATCGACAAACTAAGAGAGCAATAATGGCCATAATCATGCAGGGCGACAAAACATCATTGATCAAAGCATAAAGTGATACTACAAGTTGAAAACTAAAGGATCATAAAGGCTTATGGTGACTTGATATAGTCATAACATGGTGTGAGCATGCGTCAAGTCAACCCAAATAAAGCACCAAAGGAGAATACCACTATACTATGCTTTAATATGCTAAAACAACGCTTGATTCATCCAAGGCACATTAAGCAATCTAAATTGTTTATAACAAGTCATGCTACAGCAAATAATACTAAGCATAAAGCCAAAACAATATCAAGCATGGCATGACAAAGCATAGGCCACAGTCAAAAACAAGCTCTTTTTACCACATAAGTATGAACTTTCCTACTCTTTTCCAATCCAAACCAAACTATTTGCAAACCAAAGTATGAAAGAGGGGGTCCAACCAATTTATTCAGCAAAATAAGCAAACAAAAGCAAACTAAAAAACAAAACAAAAACTAAAAAGAAGATGCTCCAAGAACAACACAACTGTGCATGAAACAATAAAAAGAAGCGTTTGGAAGAAACCTGGAATTTTCACTGATGAAGAAGGGGATGCCTTGGGCATCCCCAAGCTTTGACGCTTGTACTTCTTGGATATTTCTTGGGGTGACACACGTGGCATCCCCAAGCTTGAGCTTTAGTCCATCCTTCATCTCATTACTCATTCCTTCCATACACCTGAAATTTTTCCTTCATACAAAACTTCACACAATCTTTATTAGCAATATTAGTGCACTCAAGATAATAGGTCTTAAGGTTCAGTTCTAACACCAAATAAACTTACATTATAACACTAGATACTTAAGCACTTCCCTCAAAAATCTCAATTCCCCAAAAGAGCTCAAAAAGGAACGAACAAGAAGCAAATGCAGAAAATGGCAGAAATCTGTCAAAACAGACCAGCAGGTAAAGACGAATTTTTTTCGAAGACCTTATGTTGCTCAAATAAAAAGGTGCTGAACTAACGAAAGTTAGATAACAACCTGGGGCAGAAGCCCAAAAATTCACGCCTCAAAACGACGTTCAGAGATTTTACACGAATTTTTACGGTGAAGTACAGAAATCTGTTTCGGGACAACAACTTTCCCAATCATTACTTCTCTCTCATTAGAGGTTACTCTTGGCACAAAAAGCAAATAAAAAGGATAAGGAGCGGTTATTACAGAGGTAATAACTTCCAAGACTCATCTAAAAATTTTGGGTTATCTCCCAATAAGTACTTTTCTTTAACGCCTTTATGTTAGGCATAAAAAGCAAGAAAAAGAATCAAGTGTTCTCAAATGAAGAAGCATTAAGATTAATACCAGAAATATCTTCAACAAGGCAAGGTATATCATCCAAATAAGTCTTAGAGGATCCTCTCTCAATGCTCTTAGGTTCACTATTTTCATCAAAAGGGTTTTCAGGAACAATCCAATCTAGATTCTTTTCTATGGCTTCATGTATTGCTACCAGTTTAAAGGGTATTGGTATCTTAGGTTCCTCCCCATTAGGTTCGGTTTTGTTCATCTTTTCTCGTGTACCAAAAACATCTACACATGATCCTAGCATATTGAAACGTTCAAAGACTTTCCTAGCTTCCTTGGCAACATCATAGAACTCCTTAAACAAAGTTTCTAGAATAAAATCCCTCTTTTCAGGGTCCTCAATTTCTTTAAGCTTAAGAAAAAGTACTTGCATTAAGGGGTTGAGGTTAACAAACCTAGCTTCCAACATGTGAACTAAATAAGCTACATCAATCTCATAATTTGGAGCAATTTCTGCAAGGGATCTATCCTCAGTATCCTCATGTTTACTAACATGATTAAAGAATTCTTCAATATTATATTTCCCAATTATAGAACCACTACCAATTGAAAGGTCTTTCAGGGTGAATATGGGGATCAACATGGTGAACTAAGGAAGAGGTAACAACTAAAGGAAACTTAATATTTTTGTGTTTTTGAATAAGAAAGCAAACTAGTAAAACTAATTTTTTTGTGTTTTCGAATAACAAAACAAGCAAACAAAGCAAAAAGAAACTAAGCAAAACAAAAATAACAAAGTAAAGAGATTGGTTATGAGGGACTCCCCTTCTGAAGATGTCCTTGACTTCCCGGCAACGGCGCCAGAAAATATGCTTGATGGCCCAAAATATATCGAGCTCGTTGGGGAACCCCAAGAGGAAGGTATGATGAGCACGGCAGCAAGTTTTCCCTCAGTACGAAACCAAGGTTATCAATCTAGTACGAGCAAGGAAACACCCCAAAGGTGTAGCTAGCTGAACGTTGGCAGGGCGCACTACTGGTGCCAGCAGCAACGTGGAGACCTGCACAACACAACCACAGAACTTTTTCCCCAACTTGCGATGAGGTTGTCAATCTCACCGGTTTTGCTGAAAACAAACGATTAAACATATCGAATGGAAGGAAGTAATAGTTTGCAGAAAGTAAAAACAAAGCAGTAAACAGTTTATAGGTTGTATGTAAAAGAAAGGACCGGGATCCATAGTTCACTAGAGGTGGCTCTCCTTAAGATAGATAACATGCTGGGTGAACAAATTACAACGGGACAATTGGCAAATATCGAGAAAGCAATACATGCATATACTAATCATCTTGACTCCTTTGGAACTTGATTGGGCATTACAACATTATACATAGACCGCCATCCAACTGCATCTATGACTAATAATCCACCTTCAGGTTATCATCCGAACCCCCTCTAGTATTAAGTTGAAAGCAACAGATTATTGCTTTACGAATTGCGTGTAATGTAAACAATATGATTGTTCTATGAACAAAGGATTGTTGTTTTCTCCCTAGTAGCAACAACACATATAGTACCTTAGAGATTTCTGTCACTTCCCCTGATTACCAGAGGCATGAACCCACTATCGAGCATAAATACTAACTCTTGGAGTTGTTAACATCTACTTGACCAAGATAGCTACTAACAATGGAAAGCATGCAAGATCACAAATAACAAAGACATGATAGAATCAATAATCAATCTGAAATAGCATCTCAATATCCATCAGATCCCCGCAAACACAACATGTATGAATTACAAATAGATGATCTTGATCATGAACGGAGCTCACAAGATCTAAACATGAAAGCACAAAGGAGGAGAACCAGCCATCTAGCTGCTACATGGATCCGTAGTCCAAAGATGAACTACTCACGCATCACACTGGAGGCATGCATGATGATGAAGAAGGCCTCCAGGGTGAATTCCCCTCTCCGGCAGGGTGCCGGGAAGAGCTTTAGATCCCTCCTGATCTAGGGATGGAGATGACGGCGACTACAGACTCTTTCGTGGATTTTTGATCGGCTACTTAGGGTTTTCGTCCCGAGGGAATCTTATAGGCAGAAGGAGAGGTCGAGGGGGTGCTGGGGTCGGCCAGACCACGCCCTGGCGCGGGCCAGGCCTAGCCGCGCAGCCAGGTGGTGTGGCCGGCCCTCAGCCCTTCTCCGTCTCGTATTCTGGCATCTGATGACTTCCGGAAAAATAGGTACTTTGGCTTTTGTCCCGTCCAATTCCAAGAATATTCATTTTCTGACTTTCCTGGAACCAAAAACAGCAGAAAACAGGCAGCTGGCACTGTGGCTCTTGTTAATAGGTTAGTCCAAGAAATCATATGAAAAGTACTCCAAAGTGTGGACAAAACACAAGAAAGTGGATAAAACCAAGCATGGAACATCAAAAATTATAGATACATTTGCAATGTATCAGATACCCCCGGAGGGCTCCTCTCCCCTCTTCTCAATAGGAGCATGGATTCTTCCTCCTCTGCTCTCTCCATTAGATGCATAGTAATACAACTCAAGGAGCACCATTATAGCCACATGCATGGCCAAGTTATATGAGATTAGATGCAGGAGTAGAGGTGTTATCTCACTAGGAGAGCCTCGAACCTGGGCATATCATGTCTCTCTGAATTCTTCCATATGAGGTCTTCACTTCATCATCCCTTCCCGGATTCCTCCAGTGTCCATCGGCCCCAACTTTAGCCTACCCATGGCATATGTCGTGACACCACCATGACATTTGGCGCCCACTTTCGGGTAGATCAGAGGCGTTGATTGGGTTTCCATTTGGACGGAACGTCTTCATCAACCTCTGCTTCATCATCGATCGATTAAGAACTTCTACATCTTCTTCCCTAACGCACGGAGAGCAGGGAAGTTGGCATACGAGCCTCCCTAGTTGACTCAGCAAGCATGACTCAATCCAACCTCTTCACCAAGGGTGTTGTAAGTATCAGTTGACTCAACAAGCATGACTCAACTTCTTCACCAAGCATATAGTAAGTATCAACTGACTCAACCAACACGCACATGAGATAACCCCGAATCTCACTCCGGGACTATCACCCTCAGTCACATAGTCATTCACCCCAGGAACGAGATGACTCAACCCGGGGACTAGCGAACCTATCGATAGAGCCACCTATAGATGGAAAAAGTATCTCGAGGACTTGGTCGTTGTTTGATTCAGCATCCCCATGCCTAGAACTATAACTTAGAGTAGACATAAGATATGCCATGATCTCACATATGTCAACCACTATATGCCTTTTAGCTATGTCTTCTATTACTATAGAACATCTTCTACTATGTGTACCTGTTAACTCAGCTTGCCTGGTTACCTTGTAACTTGGATTACTGTTTACCTCAGCTTGCCAAATTATCTCATACCTCGGATTACTGTTTAACTCAGCTTGCCTGGTTCTCGGATTACTGTTTTACCTCAGCTTGCCAGGTTATCCATATCTCAGATTACGATTTTACCTCAGCTTGCCAGTTTGCCAGGTTATCTTTAACTCAGATTGGTATTTGCATTAGCTTGCCATGTTATCTATACCCCGGATTACTCTTTACTTCAGCATTGCCAGCTTGCCAGGTTATCTATACCTCGGATTACTCTTTACTTCAGCACTGCTAGCTTGCCAGGTTATCTATACCTCAGATTACTCTTTACTTCAGCATTGTCACGTTATCTATACCTTAGATTACTCTTTACTTTAGCTTGCCATCTTGCCAGGTTATCCTTAACTCAGATTGGTATTTGCTTTAGCCTTGCCAGGTTATCCTTACCTCGGATTGGTATTTGCTTTAGTTTGCCAGGTTATCTTTAACTCGAATTACTATTTTACCTCAACTTGCCAGTTTTCCAAGTTATCTTTAACTCAGATTGGTATTTTCTTTAGCTTTCCAGGTTATCTATACCTCGGATTACTCTTTACTTCATCCTTACCAGCTTGCCAGGTTATCTATACCTCGAATTACTCTTTATTTCAACATTGCTAGGTTATCTATACCTCAGATTACTCTTTACTTCAGCTTGCCAGGTTATCCTTAACTTGGGTAGCTTGCTAGGATATCTTTAACTCGGATTACTATTATACCTCAGCTTGCCAGCTTACCCGGTTATCCTTACCTCGGATTACCATTTAATTCAACATGCCAGGTTAACTATACCTCGGATTACTCTTTACTTCAGCTTGCCAGGTTATATTATACCTCGGATTAATCTTTACTTTAGCTTGCCAGGTTATATTATACCTCGGATTACTCTTTACCTTAGCTTTCCAGGTTATCTCATACCTCGGATTACTATTTAACTCAGCTCGCCAGGTTATCTTATAACTCAAATTACCATATCTATCAGTTTGCTAGGGTATCATGGCATCATGTCGTATCATGATTAGAATCAATTGGTCAACATATCATAGGGCTATCATCAAACTCTATCTCAAATCATCATTTATCTCGGCACGACCAAATATCATTGAAATCATATAAAACTCCTTATATCTCAATCGTCAAATATCGTGAGATCAACATATAACGCAGATGGGATAACTCGGATTGGAACTTGTATGACCAGAGCCCATGAATACCAGAAGTGAAAACATGCCCAAAAAGGGTTATATGAGAAGTCCGCATGAAGGCTACATGCCCAAAAAGGGTTATATAAGAAATGGCCATGAAGGCTACATGCCCAAAAAGGGTTATATAAGAAATTCCCATGAAGGCTACATGCCCATGAAGGTTACATACCCAAAAAAGGGTTATAAGAGAAATGCCCATGAAGGCTACATGCTCAAAAAGGGTCTATATAAGAAATGCCCATGAAGGATACATGCACATGAAGGCTGCATACCTGAAAGGAGTTATATGAGAATGCCCACGAAGGCTACATGCCCATGAAGGCTGCATACCCAAAAAGAGTTATATGAGAAATGCCCATGAAGGCTACATGCCCAAAAAGGGTTATATGACCAGAGCCAATGAAGGCTAGAAGACTAAACTTACCCAAAAGGCTTATATGACTAGAGCCCATGAAGGCCAGAAGTCTAAACTTACCCAAAAGGGTTATATGACTAGAGCCCCTGAAGGGCAGAAGTCTAAACTTACCCAAAAGGGTTATCTGACTAGAGCCCATGATGGCAAGAAGTCTAAATATACCCAAAGAGGTTAAATGGCCAGAGCCCATGAAGGCCAGATGTGAAAACTTGCCCAATAAAGGCTATATGTCCAATGACTCTGATTTGGAGTATATGACTCGGATTGAGAGTCAGATGACTCGGATTGAGAGTCAGATGACTAGGATTGGGAGTACAAAACTCGAATTAGAGTTAGATGACTCAGATGAAAATGTAGAGCATGCGTCAAATAAGCCATTTCAGGCATATGAATGATACCATAGCGATTCATATCTGACGATGTACAACTCTGGGGATGTTTTAATATGAAGCCTATGCACGACTTCGCGAGTCCCACATAGCCTCGGGGACTAATGTCGGGGATATGACCCCGGGTACCCCTAGAGTTGTGTATAAATAGTTTAATAAGGTGTTAAGTGATTCAATATAGAAAAAGATAAGTACTTATGGAGATATGAGGTAAAATATAAAGGAAAAAAGAAAAAGGATCTGTCTAGGCCGACATAAGCCTATATCGGCCCAGCCTATAGTTTCCCAGGCAAATCAAAAGGAAAAAACATGAGCTATTGCTCAGCTAGGCCGAGTTAGCCAAAACCCGGCATGTTGTGGCCATTCTCGGGCCGAATCAGGGCGAAGAGGGGGAATAACCTGGCTGGGCCGGATCATCAAGATGGCCTAGCAAACCACCCCTATGCCACCTCCTCGCTTCCTTGCCAACATCTCCTCCTCACCATGTCGCCACCTTCCACAATGTCAGTCCATCCTGGGTGGGCCGACATCTTCTATGACCCTGTCAGCCCACCACGGGTCGTCACCGCTCCCTCTCCCCAGCGCCTCCTGCCAGCCTCACCGAAGCTCCCACCTTGCTCCCCCGGGTGGGCCGAGGTGGTGATAGTTCAGCCCACCGCGGGCTGCCGCCTCCACGCCTCCAAAGTGCCACCATTCCACCCTGGGTGGGCTGACTATGGCCTCATTCGGCCCACCCCAGGTTAGCTCACCCCCGCCAGCTTATGTTTGCTTGGGCAGAACCAGGACAACCCCGGCTGGGCTACTGCCTCCCACCCAGGCCGGGTCATAGGTACTTTGGCTAGGCCGAATTAAGGAGACCCCAGCTGGGCCTTTCTTTCCACCCAGGTTGAGTCAGCTTACATCCAAGCCGAATTTTAGCCCTCTGGGCCGAATTATATCGCCCTAGGTGTCGTGTAGTTCATCCTCGGACGCTCCCTCAACCTCTACATCGATACCACTTCAAGACAGGTCAAGCTCTTACATCATGTGCCAGTCTTGGGTTGCCCCTGGCTCAGACTGGCACCGTTGGTCCAAGATGCTAAGGAATATGTTGGGCATCTTAGGAGATGCTAGGGAATACGCTAGGCATCTTAGGAGATGCTAAGGAACATGCCAAAGATATAATACCGATGACTCACTAAAGGATAAGCCAAAGGACAAGATGGCCAGGCAAGGACCCACTAGCCATCTCATAGATAGTACTTGTGGGGACATACCTTGTCCCCTGGGCTCCCCTTTATAAGGAGCACCAGGGGATCGTTCCCCGAGGAGACCCCGGAGGGCTCCTCTCCCCTGTGCTCAATAGGAGCATGGGTTCTTCCTCCTCTGCTCTCTCCATTAGAGGCATAGAATTACAATTCAAGGAGCACCATTGTAGCCACATGCACGGCCAAGTTATATGAGATTAGATGCAGGAGTAGAGGTGTTATATCACTAGGAGAGCCTCAAACCTGGGTATATCGTGTCTCTATAAATTCTTCCATATGAGGTCTCACTTCATCATCCCTCCCCGGATTCCTCTAGTGTCCATTGGCCCCAACTTTAGCCTACCCATGGCATATGCTGTGACACCACCACGACAGTTGTACATCTCTAAATGTTCTAGAGAAGAATCTGTACCTAGGTTACTCATAGTGAAGCCCGTGCGGACCGGTTGGTCCACAGTTGTGGTTTTTTCCTCCTCGCCTTGAGGAGATTTTTCCATGTAAATCATTGTGTCACATGTGCATGTGCTCGTTGTTTTTATTTCCGCTTCATATCTATTGATTGAAACTATCCTTAGAGTTCACTACAAGTAAGTGGGGATTGTGTATCTTCCCTCCCCCCAACAAAGTGGTATCAGAGCCAGTTCAACTTTAATTCAGTTTCAGAACAAGGTTTGTTTAGGGATGATTGCATTTGCTTGTGGTGAAGGATGGAAGTGAATACCAACAGAATGATTTCTTTGAATGGTACAAATTATCAAACTTGGAAGATTAATATGAAGGACTTGTTATATGTTAAGGATTAGTGGATGCGGGTGTTCTCCACTGAGATGCCCAGTGATATGAAAGAAGAGCAGTGGGAGGTACTTCATCTGCAAGCTTGTGGGTTCATCCGATAATGTTTTGAACCATATCATTGAGGATACATATGCACATACCTTATGGTAGAAATTGGAGGAGTTGTATGCCCACAGAGAAGGTACCAACAAGATGTTCTTGATCAAGAAAATAATGCTTTTGAGGTACAAGGAGGGCACTCCAATTACAGATCATGCAAATGAATTTCATGGAATTATAAATCAACTATCTTCAATGGGAATTGCATTTGAAGATGAAGTGAGAGCCTTGCTGCTACTTGGCTCATTACCGAACACTTGGGAGACCTTTAAGGTCACCGTGTGAAATTCAGCACCTAATGGAGTTATCACTTGGAACCTTGTGAAGACCAAGGTAATAAATCAAGAGTCCATAAAAATTGTTGATAAGGACGGTTCTTCCTCACATTCCGAAATGTTAGTGACCGAGTCTCAGGGGAGAAGCAAGAGTAAAGGTCCGAGTAAGGGAGGAGCAAGAAGTAGAAGAAAACCAAGAGGCAAAGACAAATATGCTGGTATTATATGCCATCACTGCCATGAGAAGGGCCACATCAAGTGGCATTGTGAACAATGGAAGAAAGACAAAAAGAAAAATAAGAAAGTTAAGAAGCAAACCGACAGTGATAGTGGCAATGAGAGAGGACGGATTGCTACGGTAGAGGACATCATGTTTCTCATGCATGAAGAACATGATGGCAGCGGTTGTTCCACTATTGAGGAGAGGATCACTTTAGTTTCTGATGATACCATTAGCCTTGCAGATGGTGATGAGATGACTTGGATTCCAGACGGTGGTGCTACCATACATGCTACATCTCGTAGAGAGCTCTTCACCAACTACACAGTAGGTGATTTTGGTGTTGTGAAGGTGGGGAACAATGATAGAACAAAAACCATTGGAAGAGGAGATGTGCACTTGGAGACTCAAAATGGTACGACACTTATCCTCAAGTCGGTGAGGCATGTTGAGGCCCTTTGGCTAAACATTATATCGGTTGGATTGCTTGATGGAGATGGGTACTTGAGCAGATTTGGAAATGCATAGTACAAGCTCACCAAAGGAAATCTAATTGTTGCTAAAGGTAACATGGTTTTAGTTTAGTATCATGTTCATGCCAAGCTTTCTACTTCTTGTGTCAATGCATTGCAGAAAGAGGATGTGTGTGCCTTATGGTACAAGAGACTTGGGCACATGAGTGAGAAGGGGATGGCGGTGCTAGTGAACAAAAATTTGTGAAAAGGTGTGAAGGGTGTCCACATCAAGAAATGTTCAGATTTTTCTAGCGGGGAGGCAACACAGAGTTGCATTCAAGAGTCAACCTCCTCACAAGAAGCCCGAGGTGCTGGACTTGATACATTTCGATGTTTGTAAAATGTCAGTGAGGTCATTGGGTGGAGCAAAGTACTTTGTCACATTTATTGATGACTTTTCCAGGAAGATTTGGGTCTATGTTTTGAAGAACAAACATCAAGTACTAAGTGTATTCAAGAAATTCCAAGTCCCAGTTGAGACAAGTGCATTTGCACAGATAATGGGGGAGAGTATATAGGCCCATTTGATGCCTATTGCAAGGAGCAGGGTATTAGGCACCAATTTACTCCTCCGGAGACAACACAACTGAATGGTCTTGCTGAGAGGACGAACATGACAATTGTTGAGAGAGTTAGATGCTTTATATCGAGTGCAAAGCTACCTAAACATTATTGGGGTGAGGCTTTATCGACTACAGTTTATCTTATTAATCTCTCACCAAGTTATCCATTGCAGGGAGATGTTCCAAACCGGGTCTTTTATGACAAGGACGTCTCGTATGATCACCTAAAGGTTTTCGGGTGCAAGGCCATTGTTCATTTCCCTCAAGATGAAAGGTCAAAGATTGATTCAATGACATAATAGTGTATATTTCTTGGTTATGGAGGTGATCAGTTCGGCTACAAGTTGTATGATCCAATAGCAAGAAAGGTTGTGATAAGCCATGATATTGTGTTGGTTAAAGACCAAACAATTGAGGATATTTTGTGAAGACAAAGGTGCAGGTTTTGGAGCAAGTTCCGATACATGTTTCTCCTCGAATCAGCATCAAGACAGATCTTATTCTGACCCATTTCTTGTAGATTCAGCTTAGCAAGAAGCTGAAAATTATGATGAAAAATATGTGCAAGATGGTGCACATAGTGCTACAGGTGAGGATGCTCCCCAGCAGCAAGAGTATGATGCTGAAGTAGATGATCATGATCAGGAAGCACCTGAACCAGATATTCCACGAGCTACTCCACTCAGACGGTCCAGTAGAGGCAGTGTTCCTTCCACCAGGTATGTTCATACCAATATGTGGTGTTATTTTCTAGCGGTTGAGAACCTGAGTGCTTTCAAGGTGCAATGAAAGATGAGAACAAGAAGGATTGGAATAAGGCTATGCAAGAAGAGATGGATTCCTTGCACAAGAATCATACTTATGAGCTGGTGAAGTTGCCTAAGGGCAAGAAAGTTCAAAGAACAAGTGGGTCTATAGAATCAAGGAAGAAGAGCACACATCACATCCAAGGTACAAGGCTAGGCTAGTTGTAAAAGGATTCAACCAGAGAAAGGGTATTGATTTTGATGAAATATTTTCTCCGGTGGTGAAGATGACATCAATCCGATTGATCCTTGGCATGGCAGCAAGTCTCAACTTGGAGGTTGAGAAAATTGTTATGAAGATAGCTTTCCTTCATGGAGAGTTGGAGGAAGAAATCTAAATGGCGCATCATGAGGGGTTTCTTGTTAAAGGCAAAGAAGACTATGTGTGCAAATTGAATAAATGTCTCTATGGCCTGAAACAAGCACCAAGACAATGGTACATGAAGTTTGAATCTATCATGGGGGAGCAAGGCTACAAGAGGTGTAGCACAGACCATTGTGTGTTTATTTAGAGGTTCTTAGGTGATGATTTTATCATGTTATTTCTCTATGTGGATGATATCTTGATTGTGGGCAAGAATGTCTCTAGGATTGCTAGAATAAATAAAGAGTTTAGAATTTTTTTTGCCAGGAAAGACTTGGGTCCAACAAAGTGTATTCTCAGCATGAGAATTGAGAGAGACTGAAAATCCAACAAGTTGTACTTGTATCAAGCGAAATATATTGAGAAGGTACTTCGCAAGTTCAAGATGGACAAGGAAAAGGAAGTGAGCTACCCACTCACAGCTCATTTCAAGTTGAGTAAAAAGCAATGTCCCTTCAATGAAGATATGGAAAAGAAAATGCAGAAAGTTCCTTCTGGTTCAACGGTTGGGAGTTTGATGTATGCTATGGTGTGCACACGGCCAGACATTGCTCAAGCGGTTAGTACTATGAGCAGATTTATTTCCAATCCAGGAAAACCACATTGGGAAGTCGTGAAGTGGATTTTGAGGTATCTCTAGGGCAGCACTAATATGAAGCTTTGCTTTGGTGGTAGTGAGCCCAAGTTGATTGCTTATTCAGATTCATACTTAGCTAGAGATGTTGATGGAAGGAAGTCTACTTCACATTATTTGATTACCCATTCAGGGGGAGTAGTGGTATGGCAAAGGAAGTTGCAAAAGTGTGTGGCGCTGAACACAACTAAGGCCGAGTTCATCGCAGTAACTGAGGCGAGCAAGGAGCTATTGTGGCTGAAACGATTGTCTTGTGAACTTGGTTTTGAGCAAGACAAGTATATGATGTTTTGTGACAACCAAAGTGCCATTCACATGAGTAAGAATGCAAGTTTTCATTCGAAGTCAAAGCATATTGATGTTTGCTATCATTGGATTTGAGATGTGCTAAATTCCATGCAAATGCAAATTGAGAAGGTGCACACAAATGACAATGGGGATGATATGTTGACCAAGGTGGTGACAAAGGGAAAGCTCGAGGTATGCCGTCAGCTTGCCAGCATGATTGCCAATTGGCAGTGAGACCCTCCATGATGTCAGGAGGGGGAGTTTGTTGGGCCATGTACCTCCACATGGAGGTGTGTTAGCAGCCCAACATCAGCCCGTGAAGTCCAACATGTTTCAACCGTTGATCGATGTTTGTATCCAACGGTTGAGGTGCTCCTTGGAAGAGGAGTAGAAAAGAAACCCTAGCCACCCTTGGTGGCTATGTCTGTGACTCAATCATAGTGAGAGCTAAGAAAGCAAGCCATCGTGGCTGCTGTGTGAGAGGGTGAGAGAACACACAAGAACACCACAATCTACTGAGAAGAGAGGAAGAAGAAGGAGAGGTGATTTCTATCCAGATTTCTGAGATCTGACGGTCTGTCTTCAAGCTGGTATTTGGAGGCTCAAAGGTGCTTGAATTGGATCCAAACTTGGTGAACTCGTTCCTTACTTTGAGTACTTCGATTTGGTTAGCTGGTTTGAGATTTGGGTCAGTGTATCTTCATATTTGGAAGCGGTTTTGTTAGTTCGGACTTCTATAGTTTCAACACAGAGCAGTTTTGGTAGACGAACAGATTGGGCAAGCAAACGGTATCCTATTGACCTGAAATTTGGTGTGTATATTGGGAACTCGTATGTCAGCTTGTCTACCAAGTTTGGTGCTGATTGGATCTGCAGTTTAAGAGCAGTTTGTTGATTACCTAAGGGGACAGAAGATAAGGGGACCAAATTTATGGTGATTTCGCATTTTAATTTATTTTATTTGAATAGAGGCAGATCTTGTTTAATTTTTTTTCCATTGGCCTCTCTTAGAATTATCTGGTGAAGAGCTAGAATGTCATTTGTTGTAGCATGTGGACTATGTTTACTATTTCTTGCATCATTTATGGAACAGAGCTAGGCTTACTCCTTATTTCGAATAAAATTGGTTTCATCTCGTTTGGAGTTCGGATGCAAAAGTTTTGGCAGTTTTGGTTCTGGAGGATTTCCTGACCAGAAGTTCCAGATCTCCACCGGTAGTAGCGCTAGGGCATGTTTGTCACCGGTAGTACCGGTGGAAGTACTGGGGCCACTTCTGGTCATCTTAGTTTTGGTTTAGTAGGGTCTCTGTTTTGGTGTGTTCTATTTGACGGAACTTCAGTTGGAAGTTCAGGCGGTAGTACCGCTAGGGCATTTCTACCGCCGATAGTACCGGTGTAAATTCCGGCCCAACTTCCGGTCACCCCGATTTTGGTTTAGTACCCTCTTTGTTTGGTCTCGCTGTGTTTTCTAGAACTTCAATTGGAAATTCAGGCGGTAGTACATCTCAGGCACTTTGTCGCCGATAGTACCGGTGGAAGTTCCGGCCAGGATCGTGTTTTACTCTTTCGCGCCGTTGTTCCTGACCGTTGGTTGGGTGCCAGCGGTAGTACCGCCCACCCAGTAGTACTACCAGTCGTGCACGAATCTATGCATAATGGGCAAATCAGGGAGCCCTTAAAAAGGGGGTCCTCTTCCCCTCCGTGGGTACTAGTTCTCTTGGTCCATTTTTCACTCTCGCTCTGTCCTCCATTATTGACCTTGAAGAGCTTGCCCTCTCCCCTTCCCCCTCCTATGATTCTTGCATATTTTTGAGGGATTTGAGAGAGGAGATCTAGATCTACAACCCCCACCAAACCAAATCCCTTTGTGAAGGAATCCTTGGGATCTAGATCTTGGAGAGTTTTGTGTTCTCCTCTTGTGTTCTTCCTCTCTTATTCCCCCAATAGCTTTTGTAGCTTTGGTGAAATTTGAAAGTGAAGGACTTGCCTCTTGCATTTGGTGCATAGGTTTGAGTTCTCCTTGGAGATTCGGCGAGCTCAAGCTCTTGGGCTTGTTTCTCTTGGATTCTTGGAACCCTAGACGATTGTCTAGAGTTGTGGTGTGTTCTTGGGGGATCCAATTGAGTTGTGGAGATTCCCCAAGCTTGTGGCCTGTTGTGGCATTGTGGAGCCTTTCTGGCGTTTCTTGGGAACCCTCCAATTGAGTTGTGGAGATTGCCCAAAGCCTTGTACGGGTTCGGTGACCGCCCTCAAATGTCCCATAATGGAACATGGGTAGGCCTTTGTGGCGAGAACACAGGAGAATAGGGTGGGCTTTTGTTGAAGGAAATATGCCCTGAGAGGCAATAATAAAGTTGTTATTACGTATTCCTTATATATGATAGATGCTTATTTTGCATGCTAGAATTGTATTGATCGGAAACATCAATACATGTGTGTTTAATAAAAAAAGGGTTCCTAGATATGCCTCTCTTATAGACTAGCTTGTTGATTAACAAGATGATCAAGGTTTCCTGATCATGGACATTGGATTTTGTTAATAACAAGGTCACGACATTTGTGAAATGATGTGATGAACATTCATCCGAAGTATAGCATTACGATCAAGTCATTATGTTTACATTGCTATAACATCATATGAAGTAATCTTTATCCTTAGACCATGAGATCATGTTAATTGCTAACACCGAAAGAGTATCTTGATAACATCAAACGTCACACCGTAACTGGGTGACTATAAAGATGGGTTCAGTGCTACGAAGGTGTTATGTTGAGGCTCATGGATCAAGAGTGTAATTTGTCAATCCCGATGACGGATAGATATACTCTGGGTCCTCTCGGTGATATCACATTAAGGTAGCTTGCAAGCAAGTGATGTGATCACTAGAATGTTATATCACGGGAACGAGAAAAGAGTGCATGTCGGTAACGAGATCAAACTAGGTATTTGGCTACCGATGATCGAATCTCGTACATGTATTATATCAAGAGACAAAGGGATTAGATTACAAGTGTTAAAGGTTCTCACGATCACAGAAGTCATCGTTGAATATGCAGGAGTCAGTATGGACCTCCAGGTCCCGCTTCTGAGCTGACAGTCAGTCCTGACGTGACTACCAGTATGTTCTGAGCTGATAGTCAGTCCTGACGTGACTACCAGTATGTTCTGAGCCAGTATGTTCTGGGCTGACAGTCAGTCCTGACGTGACTACCAGGCTTTTGGAGATGTCATTGTTTTTGACAACACATATATGACCAATAAGTAAATTCTTCCCTTTGTGTCGTTTGTTGGGCTGAATCATCGCCACAACATTGTTATCTTTGGATGTGGTATTATCTCCCACGAAACCCCCGAGACATACGAGTGGATGTTGCGCACCTTTTCTGAGTGCATGGCCCAGAAGCACCTGATATCTATGATCACTAAGGGGGGCTTGGCAATGAAGAGAGCTACGAAGTTGATCTAGTCTGACACGGTTCATAGACTGTGCGTGTGGCACATTCAGCAGAACATTGTACGTATCCCGAGTGATGATGCAGTTAAGGAAGAGTTCAGATCTTTCATATATGACTGTGCTTCCATAGAAGAGAATGAGATAAAATGGTTAGACTTCTTGGAAATGAGTAAAGTAAAAAAGGCGAGGAGTCGTGGCTGCATTAGATGTATAACATAAGAAAGCTATGGTGTTGAAAGGGAAACGGATGTCGCCTAGAGGGGGTGAATAGGCGTTTTAAAATTATTATGGTTTAGTCTCTAATGAATATGGAATAAAACTAATGTTTAATTTATAGAGCACAAAACATACAAACACTAAGTTCAACTAAGTGCACCAACAACCTATGCTAAGAAAGACAAGCAACAAGGTGATAACAATATATAATACTGATGACCCACAAGTATAGGGGGTGTATCGCAGTATTTTCGATAAGTAAGAGTGTCGAACCCAACGAGGAGCAGAAGGTGCTGGCTAGTGGCTTGGAGCAGGAATTCTCTATAAATACTTAGCACACTGATTTTTAGGGTTTTTTGATAGTGCAAGTAAATAAAGTATGAGTAAATAAAAGACAGTGAGAATAAATGCAGGAAGTGGCCCAATCCTTTCTTTAGCAAAGGACAAACCGCTTGTATTACTTCAGATGACCAAACGTTCTCGAGGACACACGGGAATATCGTCAAGTGCTTTCGCTTCATATAGTTGATTAATCTTCTTTAGTTTGCTAAGTGTTGTGTGGGTGAACCTGTGCTAATGTACCGACCTTCCTAGGACTAATACATACTTGTGATACCCCTTGCAAGCATCCGCAAGTACAAGAAAGTAATTAAGGTAGAAACCTAACCACAACTTTAAACTCTAAGACCCCGACGTCCCTTGTGCAATGGTTTCCTAACGGGGGTTCAGGTTTTTGTCACTCCGGCAACCCCTACGATTAGTAGCCAAATACATAATGCATTCCCCTAGGCCCATATAGGTGAAGTGTCATGTAGTCGACATTCACATGACACCACTAGAAGAAGTACACCACAACTTAAATATCAAACTATTGAATCTTTCTCAAGACAATTCCACTATTAACAACATAACTTCTCCCATGTCCTCAAGAACAAAACGAACTACTCACAAGACATCATATGGATCATGATCAGAGATGAAATAATGATGTGTAACAATCTGAACATAAATGATAATTCAATGGTTCACTTAATAGCATCAACTACAAGGAGTAATCAACATCGGGAAAGTTTCCCCTAAGAACTATGCAAGATTCAACCCAATTGTTACAGCGGTATTGAAGTGGTGGTGATGGTGCTGGTGGAGATGATGGTGGTGATGATGATGATAGTCCCGATGAAGTACAGCTTGATGGTGGTGTTGATGGCGATGATCTCCCCTCTCCGAGAAGGAATTCCCCCGGCAGAATTTTGTCCATCGGAGAGATCTTTCTCTCTCGGTGTTTTTCGCCCCGCAGAGGCAGCGGAATATTTCTGCGGTCACTCCCCGAGTCTTAGGGTTCCGAGAGGATAATATACGCTAGAGGGGAGAGGCTGGAGTGGACTAGGGCGGCCACACCACCTGGCGGCGCGGCCTAGGGTGGCTCGCGCCAGGGGTGGTGTGGGCCCCCTTTGTCCCATCTCCAGTTCCCCTTCTGTCTTTCTTAGTCTTCTGGAAAAATAGGATTTTCCATGTATTTTTCTGGATTTTCTGATCTTCACGAATTTTGCCTCCAAACAACACCTTTTCCATCAGAATCCTGACTGCAGGGGTCCATGCTCCAAAAATCATCAACCATGCAAAAACAGATGAAATAACATAAGTATCATCTCTTGATATGAAATATATCAATGAATAACAGTAAATTATGATGTAGAATATTGATGCAGAATGGACGTATCAACTCCCCCCAAGCTTAGACTTCGCTTGTCCCCAAGCGAAAACTGGGCTCAATAAACATGACCTCAGGTTTATGGAGTGAAGAGTCGATAAAGGAATACGGACAAGAAGCATCATGTTCATCAATACATAAGTCATAATAGAATACAACTCACTATTATATAACTTAACTTGCAATAAGTAAAGGAATTACAATAAAGATGCATAAAGTAAATCACAATTGGTAATGGCAAACTTAGCTCTTGGTCGAAGAATAGTTGACAATTTGCTGGAGTTCCCAAATAACTGAATTTCAATGATAGCTTTCAAAGTAGTAGACACTAAGATAAGAGCAAAGTGCAAAACAAGGAACATAAGAAACATGATTGAATAAATCATCATATGAATGAATGAAACACAACAACTCAAAATACTTGCTGAGGTAGAAGGGAATAAGTTTACTGACTCAACTAAAAAGTAAAAGAAAGGCCCTTCACAGAGGGAACTAGGGATTTCAAGTTTCATAAAGAGCTTCCAAAAATTATGGTACTTATTAGTTTTCAGCTCTCATTGCCCCTATCATAGGCATCTTTAGGTGATTAAGGTTAAAGTGATCAAATATGAGGATATGCTTGACAAGTTGTAAGTTGAAAATATCATGTCCCTTGAATACGAGGGCCGCTCCTCATGCTACTCAAGTTTAGTCACCAGTAAGTTCTTGTCATAGTAAGTACATGTGTATCATAGAGAACTACCAACAGGGTACCCCTTGCCCGATGATACGGAAGAATCCCCATATCAAAATGATAAGGCAAGCAGACAACGAGCATCTCAACAATCTTCTTATTTACCATGGGAATACGGTGCTTTTTTCTCTCTTTCCTCATCTTTTTTTCTTTCTCTCTTTTTCTCAATCTCTATCTCTTTTTTATAAGAAGAATGCTTCGTAGATGCTCATTATGGTTACGATGCAGGTTTCCACCATGACAGCATGGATTAGACCGGTGGCCCAGACGTTTCTCTAACACACATACATCACTCCATGGACTTACAAGCTCCCCTTTCATTTCACACCGACAACATCGATAGACAAAAGAACATGATATCAACTAAGTACAAAGTACCGGTGTAATGTTGAAAGTGTTCCCCATGATAGCATGGTTCTGCTAATTCACAACTTACAAAGCGCAAGCATATACGCAACATAGATGGGCACACTGGTTCAAGTTTATTAAGTGCAAGAAATTAAAGTGTGCCATCAAGTTCGTGAGAGCTTTAATCACTAATTTTCACATAACAAGTTTAATTCAGAAGGTAGATAAAAACATGAATTTACTCGGAATAGCAATAGTGCTAATAGGTAGGTATGGTGGACACAAATGGCATAGGTTTTGGTTTAAGGATTGGATGCCCGAGAAGCGTTCCCTCTCAGTACAGGTTTTTGGCTAGCAAGGCTGGGTAGGAAGCATAAGAGTTGATGGAAACAAACAAACATACAAGTGATAAAAACAAACATGCAATCTTCCTTGGAAGCACAAAAGGTCTTAACTAGAGAATACTAAGCTTATGAGAAAATAAAGAAAGAAAGATAATGAAATTATATTTCTTTAGAGTACTTTTATCTTTTTCATTCAATTCTCAAAATAGTGTTGCTATTGACCGAGCCAGGTTTGCCAAAACCAACTAAATTAACTCAATGATCCCAAAGTGATACCAATACTAACGACAAGATCAATCATATAACCATGAATTGAAAACTAATATAAGATATGCAAGAGAGTAAATGATAGAACTTCTCATTAATATTCCATAACGGCAACTCACATCAAGGGATACATATCTAACGAGAGAGGGGACACTTCCATAATGCAAACCATCCTACATGATAACTTCTCTATTCATGATATGACTCTACTAAAAAGATAGAAGATAGTGACGTGATACCGCGGCACTCCCCCAAGCTTGGAACAAACCAAGGGGATGTCAAAACCTGATGACGAATTACTCCTTCGGTGGTGGTGGTATTCTCTCGATGAGCTTTTTGATCAGTTTCCCCAAGTCCTCAACCTCAAAGGTGAGAGTACGGATCAGCTCCAAATTGTGCTTGATGCGGTGCATGATCATGTCAGGTTGTGAATCCCAGCTCTTGCGATTTTGTCCCCACTCTTCCTCCTTAAAGTCTTGTTTTCCTGCATGGTTAGAACGAGGCATATCCCAATTGGAGGGTAGTTTCTCCTTGGGCATATTCTGGTAATGATGCTCATGGATAAGAGTATGGAAGGGACTCTTGGTGCTTGGAGAAAGTGTCCGTGGGGCCAAACAGTGACGCGGAGGCTTCCCTCCAGTTGACATTCGTGCAGTCCTTCTAATCCTGGCAGGGTTTCCCACCACTCCAATGCTTGCAATGGTAGTGTCGGTGTGTTTTGCCTCCTCTTCATCTTCACTCTTGATCTCCTTCTCCTGCCCAGGGTCTTGGAGGTCTTCCTCCATAGGATCCTTTCTCTTATCCTTGGCGGACACCATTGTGCTTCTAAACTTTCAAGAATAGTTCCTGGCAGAAATTGATCGAAACAAAAACACGACGAGAACACGATATACGAACCTCGGGGGATCCTGGGGATTATATATTACAAAGTTTTACAACAAAAGGAAGGTATTGGGAGAAAACGGGTCAGAGACAGAGTCCGGGGCAGCCACACCACCTACTGGCGTGGCCAGGGGGGCGCGCCAGGGGGTGGTGTGAGCCACCCTGGCTCTGTTTCCGTCCCCTTTTCACTTCATAGCTTTCCTTGTTGGATAAAAACTCCAAAAATAAAACTGGACAGAATTTTCGCGGAACTTTTCTTACCAGATCTGTTACCTTTTCGAAAACGGACTCTGCAGGTCTTTGAATTTGGCCTTTGATGAATTTTTCCGGAGTTACCACTTGAAAAGCATCAACATCTTCATTGTAAGAATCTCCAGCAATATAGTGCTTGAGTCACTGACCATTCACCACTTGTGTAGTGTTATCTTTTAAAGAAGAAATTTTTATTGCTCCTGAACAGTACACTTCTTCAATAACAAAAGGTCCTTCCCATTTTGACAGTAGTTTCCCTGTAAAAAATCTGAGACGAGACCTATATAATAGAACTTTCTCACCAACATGGAATTCTCTCTTAAGAATTCGCTTTTCATGCCATCTTTTGACTTTTTCCTTAAAGATTCTAGCATTCTCATATGCTTCACTCCTCCATTCATCCAACAAACTTAAGTCAAATAATCTTTTTTCACCAGCAAGCTTACAATCTCTATTGAGTTCTTTAACTTCCCAATAAGCTTTGTGTTCTAATTCTAAGGGTAGGTGAGAAGCTTTCCCATAAACCATTTTATAAGGAGACATCCCCATAGGGTTTTTATAGGCAGTCCTATAAGCCCATAAAGCATCGTTCAACTTTTTAGCCCAATTTTTTCTAGATCTATTAACAGTCTTTTGCAAGATGGATTTAATTTCCCTATTTGATAACTCTACTTGTCCACTAGTTTGGGGATGATAAGCTGAAGCGATTCTATGATTAACATCATATTTAGCCAGGGTCTTTCTAAAACCACCATGAATGAAATGAGAACCTCCATCAGTCATAAGATACCTAGGTTCTCCAAACCTAGGAAAGATAACATCCTTAAGCATTTTTAGAGAGGTCTCCCCATCAGCACTCTTCGTAGGTATGGCTTCTACCCACTTAGTGACATAATCAACGGCAACAAGAATATGAGTATAACCTTTTGAGGGAGGAAAAGGACCCATAAAGTCAAATCCCCAACAATCAAAGGGTTCAATAACTAGAGAGTAGTTCATAGGCATTTCATTGCGTCTAGAAATATTACCAACACGCTGACACTCATCACAAGATAAAACAAATTTTCTTGCATCTTTAAAAAGGGTAGGCCAGTAGAAACCTGATTGTAGCACCTTTTGCACAGTTCTATCTCCTGCATGATGTCCTCCATAGGCACTACCATGACATTTCCTTTTGCTCATATTCTGGAACACATCTTCGCATAATACCATCCACTCCTTCTTTATATAAATGTGGGTCATCCAAAAATAATGCCGCAAATCATAAAAGAACTTCCTGCTTTGCTGAGCTGTGAAAGTTGGAGGCAAATACTTGGAGATAATAGTTAGCATAATCAGCACACCAAGGGCTCCCTCGCGAGCTTACCCCTACTGCAGCCAACTGTTCATTTGGGAAACTATCATTAACAGGCATAGGATCAAAAGAGGTATTTTCCAATCGAGATAAATTATCAGCTACAGGATTTTTAGCACCTTTCCTATCTACAATATGTAGGTCAAACTCCTATAAGAGTAACACCCATCTAATAACCCTAGGCTTAGCATCTTTCTTCGTCATAAGGTACTTAATAGCAGCATGATCAGTATGAATGGTAACTTTTGAGTCTACAATATAAGGTCTAAACTTATCACAAGCAAAGACGACGGCTAGGAATTCTTTTTCAGTAGTAGCATAATTCCTTTGAGCAGCGTAAAGAGTCTTACTAGCATAATGGATAACATTTAACTTTTTATCTATTCGTTGCCCAAGGACAGCATCTACAGCAAAATCACTAGCATCACAGATTATTTCAAAGGGTAAGCTCCAATCAGGTGGTTGAACGATAGGAGTTGTAGTTAAAGCCTTCTTTAGAGTTTCAAAATCTTCCTTACAATCATCATCAAAGACAAAGGGTACATCTTTTTGAAGAAGATTAGTGAGGGGTTTTGATATCTTAGAGAAATCTTTAATAAACCTTTTATAGAAACTAGCATGACCAAGGATACTATGAATACCTTTGATGTCTCTTGGACACGGCATTTTCTCAATTGCCTCAACTTTAGCTCTATCTGAAGGAAATATGCCCTGAGAGGCAATAATAAAGTTGTTATTATGTATTCCTTATATATGATAGATGTTTATTTTGCATGCTAGAATTGTATTGATCGGAAACATCAATACATGTGTGTTTAATAACCAAAAATGGTTCCTAGTTATGCCTCTCTTATAGACTAGCTTGTTGATTAACAAGATGATCAAGGTTTCCTGATCATGGACATTGGATGTTGTTAATAACAAGGTCACAACATTGGTGGAATGATGTGATGAACATCCATCCAAAGTATAGCATTACGATCAAGTCATTATGTTTATATTGCTATAACATCATATGAAGTAATCTTTATCCTTAGACCATGAGATCATGTTAATTGCTAACACCAGAAGAGTATCTTGATAACATCAAACGTCACACCGTAACAGGGTGACTATAAAGATGGGTTCAGTGCTACAAAGGTGTTATGTTGAGGCTCATGGATCAAGAGTGGAATTTTTCATTCCCGATGACCGATAGATATACTCTGGTCCCTCTCGGTCATATCACATTGAGATAGCTTGCAAGCAAGTGATGTGATCACTAGAATGTTATATCACGAGAACGAGAAAAGAGTGCATGTCGATAACGAGATAAAACTAGGTATTTGGATACCGATGATCGAATATCGGACATGTATTATATCATGAGACAAAGGGATTAAATTACAAGCGTTGAAGGTTCTCACGATCACAGAAGTCATCGTTGAATATGCAGGAGTCAGTATGGATCTCCAGGTCCCGCTTCTGACTATTGATCTGAGAGGAGTCTCAATCATGTCTGCATTATTTGCGAACCGTAGGGTGACACACTTAAGAGTTACTGGACACCATTTTGGAGCACATATGTTTCAGACGAAAGAATTGCAAAGCGTAGGAATTGTTTCGATTGAAACCGGAAATTGTTTCGGGTGAAATTGCAGAAAGTGGTTCTGCATGTGATATTGAAATATTGCAAGGGGTTATATGTGAATGTTTGTTAATTAAAGTAATTAACAAAATTCTGAATAAATTTAATAAAAGAGTTTTATTAAATGAGAGAGCATTAACCTTGGAGAATTTTAATGCATTTAAAGTAGGGACTTTAAAGGGGAATGTGAAGAGGCATTTTAATGTGGAGGGGTTACCACCACATGAATGGGGGAGGTGAGGGGTTACCCCCCATGCGTCGGCCATGGAGAGGAGGGGCACCCCCTCCTCCTATAAAAGGCCACCCTCTCCCTCCTTCTTCCTCACAGCTCCTTGTGAAGGATCTCTCTCCTCCTCTAGAATTATTCCCCCATGGTCTCGGATTAGCGAGATACATGTTCCCGGTGGCATTTCGTCTGGAAGGAGTTGCTGCTTCCGCTGGATCGCTGGAGTGAGGAGGTGGAGGTTGTCCGGTGGCTTGAACGTGTGTGCGAGTACGGATGCGCTGCTGAGTTGCGGCGCTCGGACTTCCTCACGATCTTAAGATCGGCAAGTGTACGACTACATCAACCACGAGTTCCTACTCGTTAACAAAACTCGTTGTCTTCGAGGGTAAGTTCTCGTTGGGTGTAAGTCCACCCGTTGCTTTGTACCTAGTAGATAGATCTTGGCGTGTAGTTCTCATCGTAGGAATTTTTTTTTCTATGTTGCGCACCCAACAGTGGTATCAGAGCCTGATCTATGCGTAGGAGCTTTGCACGGGTAGTACACATATGTTTATATGTGGGCGATGATGATCATGTTATTGCATCTTCTATGTATTTTGGATATTGGTGGCATAGTGGGATGAAGCGGCCCAGACCAACCTTACATGTCATCGTACATGAGACCGGTTCCACGACTAACATGCAGCTAGTTTTGTATAGGTGGTTGGCGGGTGTCTGTCTCTCCTACTATAGTCAATATCTGATTTCCAACGAGTTGCTAATAACTTGGTTATCCTTGTTGTGGTTCATGTTCGTAGGTGAGAACGGTTCTATCTACGAAAGCCCTAAGCCACGTAAAACTTGCAATTGATAAATTAGAGGCGTCTAGTTTAGATCGTTGCTGGGCTAGTGTATTGATATGGTATTGTTGTAAGTAGATGTATGATAGATACTCTTACAACACATTCAACGTGTAAGTTCCATAGACCTTGGCCTTACACACAAAGGAATGATAGAGATCATACCACGATGCAAATGATAGAGATCAAATGCATGGACCATATCATCTCACTTTACACATTAGATGTTAGGATGTTATACTGCTAGTTTGGCGCTTTTGGTAGCAATGTAAGATGATCCCTCATTTAGATATCAAGATAAAATGTGTTCTTCCTTGAGTATGCACCGTTCTATGGATCGTGTTTCGAGACATCAGTGATGATCGGGTGTACTCGACTCTACGCTTTCATACAATGCGTGTAAGAAAATTTTACACACGCGAGTACTAAGGTTCTTACTTGGCGAGCCTAGCATGTACAGACATGGCCTCGGAACACGGACCGAAAGGTTAAGCATTAGTCATATAGTTGATATGATGCCCATATAGATGCTCGCCTTTGAAGGTACACCGACTCACGTGATGATCGGACTTGGTGCAGTGGATTTGGTTCATGTAATCACCAAAAAGGCACGAGGGGTGTCGTTTTTGAGTGGGAGTTCATTAGTAATTTGGATTAGTTGAACTCACTCTATCATATACTTAGTCTAAATAAACTTTACAAATCCTGTTGTAGATGGCACCACCCGCTTTTAATTTCAATGTGTTCATGGAGAAAGAGAAACTTGCTGCGAATGGTAGCAACTTCACCAACTGGGCTATGTATTTGAGGATTCTCCTCACTGCTGCACAAAAGCAATATGTGCTAGATGCGCTGCTAGGCCCCCCACCAGCTCCTGATGCCCCTGACGAGGAAAAGAATGTCTATGTGACTCGTCAGGAGGATCACAACTTAGTTCATTGCGGCATACTATATGGGCTAGAGCCAGAACTTCTAAAGCGTTTCGAAAATGGCAATGCTTTTGATACCAGGGGAGAATTGAAAAAGATTGTCGATACCCATGCTGCCGTAGAGAGTTATAATGCTTCTGAAAAGTTCTTCAGCTGCAACATGGAGGAAAACAGCTCCGTTAGTGAGCACGTACTCAAAATGTCTGGGTACGTCGATAAGCTTGTGTCCTTGGGGATAATGATTCCCGATGACTTAGGCATACATCGTGTTCTCCAATCTCTGCCACCTAGCTACAAGAGCTTCGTGATGAACTATAATATGCAGGGCATGAAGAAGACTCTTCCCGAGCTTCTGTCAATGCTTAAGACTGCAGAAGTGGAGATTAGGAAAGAACATCAAGTGTTGATGATCAATAGGACCACCGGTTTCAAGAAGGACAAGAAAGGCAAGCACAAGGGAAAGAAGGGTGGCAAATCTGTTGTCGCGCCTGAAAAGAAACCCCGAGCTAGCCCTAAGTCCGATACCGAGTGCTACTATTGCAAGGGGACTGGCCATTGGAAGCGCAACTGCCCCAAGTATTTGGCGGACAAGAAGTCCGGCAAGGCAAACAAAGGTATATATGATATACATGTTATTGATGTGTACTTGACTAGTACTCGCAGTAGCACCTGGGTATTTGATACGGGATCGGTTGCTAATATATGTAACTCGATTCAGGGGCTGCGGAACAAGCGACAACTAGCAAGGGATGAGGTCACAATGCGGGTCAGCAATGGATCAAGAGTTGATGTGATCGCCGTCGGAACGCTGCCTCTCAATATGCCATCGGGATTAGTTATAAATCTAAATAATTGTTATTTGGTGCCTACACTTAGCATGAACATTGTATCTAGATCGTGTTTGATGCAAAGTGGTTATTCGTTTAAATCTGAAAACAATGGTTGTTCGATTTATATGGATAATATCTTTTATGGTCATGCACCTGTGTTGAATGGTTTATTTCTGATGGATCTCGATAGTAATATTACGCACATTCACAATGTTAATGCTAAAAAAATTAAACTTGATGATGATATATCTGTATATATGTGGCACTGCCGTCTAGGTCATATTGGCGTTAAACGCATGAAGAAACTCCATTTTGATAGACTTTTGGAATCACTTGATTTTGAATCATTTGATACATGTGAGCCATGCCTTATGGGCAAGATGACTAGAACGCCGTTTTCCGGTTCAATGGAACGGGCGACAGATTTATTGGAAATCATACATACTGATGTATGTGGACCAATGAGTGTGTCGGTGCGAGGTGGATATAGTTGTTTTGTTACTTTCACGGATGATTTGAGTAGATACGGGTATATCTATTTGATGAAACACAAATCTAAAACTTTTGAAAAGTTCAAGGAATTTCAGAATGAAGTGGAAAATCATCGTAATAGAAAGATCAAATTTCTACGGTCTGACTGTGGAGGAGAGTATCTAAGTTACAAGTTTAGCACACACATGAAAGAGTGTGGAATAGTTTCACAACTCACGCCTGCCGGAACACCACAACGTAATGGTGTGTCGGAACGTCGTAATCGTACCTTATTGGATATGGTTCGATCTATGATGTCTCTGACTGACTTGCCACTGTCATTTTGGGGTTATGCGCTGGAAACAGCTGCATTCACTTTAAATCGGGCACCATCTAAATCCGTTGAAACGACACCGTATGGATTATGGTTTGGAAACAAACCTAAGCTGTCATTTCTTAAAGTTTGGGGATGCGATGTTTATGTGAATAAACTTCAGCTGGATAAACTCGAACCCAAAGCGGAAAAATGCGTATTCATAGGATACCCTAAGGAAACGATTGGGTATACCTTCTATCATAGATCCGAGGGCAAGGTTTTTGTTGCCAAGAATGGATCCTTTCTTGAGAAGGAGTTTCTCGCGAAAGGTGTGAGTAGTCGGAAGGTAGAACTCGAAGAGGTTATTGAACCTTCTCTTCATGAAATGGCAAGTAGCGCAGCACCGGAAGTTGTTTCGGAGTTGACTTCACCTAATGAAGAGAGAGCTAATGATATTGATCATGAAACTCCGAAAGAGGACACTACCAAACCTCGCAGGTCAAGCAGGACACGTGCAGCTCCTGAACTGTACGGCAATCTATTGTGAATTTCATGGTTGATGAAATGGATGACCCTGCGACGTATGAAGAAGCGATGATGAGCCCGGATTCCAAAAAATGGCTAGAAGCCATGAAATCCGAGATGGAATCCATGTACGAGAACCAAGTTTGGACCTTGGTGGACTTACCTCACGATCGAAAGGCTGTTGAGAATAAATGGATTTTCAAAAGAAAAACTGATGTTGATGGTAATGTGACCATCTATAAGGCTCGACTTGTCGCAAAGGGGTTTCGACAAATTCAAGGAGTTGACTACGATGAGACATTCTCTCCCGTAGCGATGCTTAAGTCGGTTAGGATTATGTTACCAATTGCTGCATATTTCGATTATGAAATATGGCAGATGGATGTAAAAACTGTGTTCCTCAATGGTAATATTGAAGACGAGTTGTATATGATACAACCTAAGGGTTTTGTCGATCCTAAGGATGCTAATAAGGTATGCAAACTTTAGCGATCCATCTATGGACTGAAGCAAGCATCCCGGAGTTGGAATCTCCGCTTTGATGAGGTGATCAAAGAGTTTGGATTTGTCCAAACTTATGGAGAGGCTTGTATTTACAAGAAAGTGAGTGGGAGCAATGTAGAATTTCTGATATTATATGTGGATGACATATTATTGATTAGAAATGATATAGATCTTTTAAATAGTGTTAAAAGTTATCTAAACAGCAAATTTTCGATGAAAGACCTTGGTGAAGCATCATATATATTAGGCATTAAAATCTATAGAGATAGATCAAGGCGCATAATTGGGCCATCGCAGAGTACATACCTTGATAAGATATTAAAGAAGTTTAATATGGACGGAAGTAAGAAGGGGTTCTTACCTATGTTGCAAGGCAAGACATTGAGTAAGACTCAAAGTCCGACTACGGTGGAAGAACGAGAGATGGTGGATAAGATCCCAATGCCTCGGCCATATGCTCTATTATGTATGCCATGCTATGTACAAGACCGGATGTGGCACATGCTATTAGTTTGACTAGTAGGTACCAATCTGATCCAGGTTCGGAACACTAGATAGCGGTCAAGAACATCCTCAAGTACTTGAGAAGAACTAGGGATATGTTTCTTATATACGGAGGTGAAGAAGATCTAGTCGCTAAGTGTTATGTCGATGCTAGTTTTGACACCGATCTGGATGACTCTAAGTCTCAATCCGGATACGTATTTCTCTTGAACAGAGCAACAGTTAGTTGGAGGAGTTCCAAACAACCTATGGTGGCTGGATCAACGACGGAGGCGGAATATGTTGCTGCTTCAGAAGCGGCGCAGGAAGCGGTTTGGATGAAAGAGTTCATTACAGAACTAGGTGTGGTTCCTAGTGCATTGGACCCGATGGTGACCTATTGTGACAACAATGGAGCCATAGCCAACGCAAAGGAACCGAGGTATCACAAGAATTCCAAGCATATTAAGCGCCGGTTTCACTCCATCTGCGAGCATGTCAAGGATGGAGATATAAAGATTTGTAAAGTACACACAGACCTAAATGTAGCAGATCCATTGACTAAAGCTCTCCCTAGGGAAAAACATGATCAACACTAGAACTCCATGGGTGTTAGATTTATCACTATGTGAACTAGATTATTGTCTCTAGTGCAAGTGGGAGACTGAAGGAAATATGCCCTGAGAGACAATAATAAAGTTGTTATTATGTATTCCTTATATATGATAGATGTTTATTTTGCATGCTAGAATTGTATTGATCGGAAATATTAATACATGTGTGTTTAATAAACAAAAAGGGTACCTAGTTATGCCTCTCTTATAGACTAGCTTGTTGATTAACAAGATGATCAAGGTTTCCTGATCATGGACATTGGATGTTGTTAATAACAAGGTCACAACATTGGTGGAATGATGTGATGAACATTCATCCGAAGTATAGCATTATGATCAAGTCATTATGTTTATATTGTTATAACATCATACAAAGTAATCTTTATCCTTAGACCATGAGATCATGTTAATTGCTAACACCGGAAGAGTATCTTGATAACATCAAACGTCACACCATAACAGGGTGACTATAAAGATGGGTTCAGTGCTACGAAGGTGTTATGTTGAGGCTCATGGATCAAGAGTGGAATTTGTCAATCCCGATGACAGATAGATATACTCTGGGCCCTCTCGGTGGTATCACATTGAGATAGCTTGCAAGCAAGTGATGTGATCACTAGAATGTTATATCACGGGAATGAGAAAAGAGTGCATGTCGGTAACGAGATCAAACTAGGTATTTGGATACCGATGATCGAATATCGGACATGTATTATATCATGAGACAAAGGGATTAAATTACAAGCGTTAAAGGTTCTCACGATCACAGAAGTCATCGTTGAATATGCAGGAGCCAGTATGGATCTCCAGGTCCCGCTTCTGACTATTGATCTGAGAGGAGTCTCAATCATGTTTGCATTATTCGCGAACCATAGGGTGACACACTTAAGAGTTAACGGACACCATTTTGGAGCACATATGTTTCACACGAAAGAATTGCAAAGCGCAGGAATTGTTTCGATAGAAACCGGAAATTGTTTCGGGTGAAATTGCAGAAAGGGGTTCTGCATGTGATATTGAAATATTGCAAGGGGTTATATGTGAATATTTGTTAATTAAAGTAATTAAAAAAATTCTGAATAAATTTAATAAAAGAGTTTTATTAAATGAGAGAGCATTAAACTTGGAGAATTTTAATGCATTTAAAGTGGGGACTTTAAAAGGGAATGTGAAGAGGTATTTTAATGTGGAGGGGTTACCACCACATGAATGGGGGAGGTGAGGGGTCACCCCCCATGCGTCGGCCATGGAGAGGAGGGGCACCCCCCTCCTCCTATAAAAGGCCACCCTCTCCCTCCTTCTTCCTCACACCTCCTTGTGAAGGATCTCTCTCCCCCTCTAGAACTATTCCCCCATGGTCTCGGATTAGCGAGATACATGTTCCCGGTGGCATTTCGTCTGGAAGGAGTTGTTGCTTCCGCTGGATCGCTGGAGCGAGAAGGTGGAGGTTGTTCGGTGGCTTGAACGTGTGTGCGAGTACGGATGCGCTGCTGAGTTGCGGCGCTCGGACTTCCTCACGACCTTGAGATCGGCAAGTGTACGACTACATCAACCACGAGTTCCTACTCGTTAACAAAACTCGTTGTCTTCGAGGTAAGTTCTCATTGGATGTAAGTCCACCCGTTTCTTTGTACCTAGTAGATAGATCTTGGCGTGTAGCTCTCATCACAGGAATTTTTTTGTTTTCTATGCTGCGGACCCAACACTATCAACTTCTATGCCTCTTTCAGAAACCTTATGTCCAAGTACAATCCCTTCATTCACCATGAAGTGTCATTTCTCCCAGTTAAGAACAAGATTAGTTTCTTCACATCTCTGCAAAACTTTATCGAGGTTGTGGAGACAATTATCAAAAGAAGTTCCATAGAGGGAGAAGTCATCCATGAACACTTCCACAATTTCCTCACAAAAACCATGAAAGATAGCAAACATGCATCTTTGAAAAGTAGCAGGAGCATTACATAAACCAAAAGGCATACGTCTATAAGCATAGGTTCCATAAGGGCATGTAAAAGTAGTTTTTTCTTGATCTTGTTGTTTAACAACAATTTGAGAGAAACCTGAATATCCATCAAGAAAACAAAAATGGGTCTTTTTAGACAACCTTTCTAACATTTGATCAATAAAAAAGGAAGTGGGTAATGATATTTCTTAGTAACTTTGTTAACTTTCCTGAAATCAATGCACATTCTATAACCTACTACTATTCTTTGGGAAATAAGCTCATCATTATCATTAGGGACGACGGTAATTCCCCCTTTTTAGGGACAAAATGAACAGGACTAACCCATTCACTACCAGCAATAGGGTAAATAATACCAGCATCAAGGAGTTTCAATACCTCATTTCTTACCACATCCTTCATCTTAGGATTTAAACGCCGTTGGTGCTCTACCACTAGCTTTGCATCTGGTTCTATATTGATAGCATGCTGACATATAGTAGGATAAATCCCTTTTAAATCATCTAGAGTATAGCCCATAGCCCCTCGGTGTTTCTTCAGTACCTCCAATAACCTTTCTTCTCCCTTCCGTGAAAGTTTAGAGCTAATAATAACAGGATATATCTTATTATCATCAATGTAAGCATATTTAAGATCGTCAGCTAAAGGTTTTAGATCGAAGACCGGATCCTTTTTAGGTGGCAACGTGGTACCCAAGTCTTCTATAGGCAAGTTATGCTTAAGCATCTTAGGTTGACGACGGAGAATCTCGTCAATCTCATTTCTTTCTTCCATGAAGATTTCACTTTAATGATCTTCCATAAATTGCTGCAAAGCATTGTTAGGAGCAAGAGAAATAGAAGCAAGTTGTTCAACTCTAAAGTCCTCATTATGGGTTTCATTTTCACAAGGTTCTTTAGTAAATTTCGAAAAATTAAACTCATAAGATTCCCCATCAAATTTAGTCAAGATTGCTCCCTTTTGCAGTCTATAATAGCTCCACAAGTACTCAAGAAAGGTCTACCAAAAATGATGGGATAAGTTTTACTAGTAGCTGAACCGAGTACTAGAAAATCAGCAGGATATTTAATCTTACCACAAAGAACTTCTACATCCCGTACAATACCAATTGGAGAGATGGTCTCTCTATTAGCAAGGTGAATAACCACATCAATCTCTTCTAGTTCGCAGGGACTGATTTCATGCATAATTTCTTTGTAAAGCTCATAAGGAATAACACTTGAACTTGCACCAATATCACATAAACCATAATAGCAATGATCACCAATTCTAACAAAAAGCACAGGGACACTAGCCTTTTTAGTTCTATTAGGATGTGAGATAATATTAGAAGCATCCTCACAAAAGACTATGTGTCCATCTTCTACACTTTTAGTGACAAGGTCTTTCACAATCGCTACAACAGGTTCAATGTTTATTTGTTCATCGGGTTTTACAGTTCTCTTTGCACTTTTATTGATTACATTAGTTATCATAGGATGCTCCTTTACCTTATTCGGGAAGGGTATTTTCTCGATATAAGGTTCAGGTAGGATGTGATCAATAGTGCAAAATTCAGTAATCCCAATAGGAACACAGTCAACAATATGTTTATATGGTGCATGATACTTGTTCCATCCCTTTTTCGGAATTTCAATAGAAGAAGAAAAATCCTTAAAACAATTTGTAATAACTTGAGAATCAAGACCATAAGCATTACTAATATTTTGAAATTCATCAGTTCCCATAAAAGATTCAATGCATTCATAATCATAATTTATACTTGACTTTCTACCTTTGTCATTCTCCCATGCTTCACCATTGTCTTGAATACGGTCCAGAAGATCCCATTTAACTTCTTCTTCCATGCGAGTGAATGATCCAGCATAAGAGGCATCCAATAAATCCTTATCATGAAGAGAAAGCCTTGCATAAAAGTTATTGATAATAATATTGTTGGGGAGCTCATGAATGGGACATTTGAGCATTAGTAACTTCAATCTCCCCCAAGCTTGAGCTGTACTCTCTCCATCAAGAGGCCAAAATTTGTATATTTGATTCTGATCTTTATGAATCTCACTAGGAGGATAAAACTTTGAATAAAAGAGAGGTACTATTTCCTCCCATTCAAGAGCTTGACCATTCTTCAGCAGCTTATACCAGTCCTCAGCTCTTCCTTTTAGTGATAATGAGAATAACTTCTTCTTAACTTGATCTGTAGTAATACCTGCACACTTAAACAACCCGCATAATTCGTGTATAAAGAGCAAATGATCACCGGGATGGATAGTTCCATCTCCAACATAATAGTTATCCATAACACGGTCAATAATTCTTGTAGGTATTTTAAAAGTATTATTCTCAGCAGGTGGTGGTTCATATACTACCTTAGCAGTGGTAGTAGCATTACGAAATAAGAAACTCAGCGAATTATCCATAATGAAAATAAAGCAACTAACAAAAGTAAACAATACTCACAGTAGAAGTTTCCTTTACCAGTTCCACTTTCCAATAGCGCTTCACTCCCCGGCAACGGTGCCAAAAATAGTCTTGATGACCCACATGTATAGGGGGTGTATCGCAGTATTTTCGATAAGTAAGAGTGTCAAACCCAACGAGGAGCAGAAGGTGTTGGCTAGTGGCTTGGAGTAGGAATTCTTTGTAAATACTTAGCAAACAGATTTTTAGGGTTTTTTGATAATGCAAGTAAATAAAGTACGAGTAAATAAAAGACAATAAGAATAAATGCAGCAAGTGGCCCAATCCTTTCTTTAGCAAAGGACAAGCCAGTTGTATTACTTAAGATGACCAAACATTCTCAAGGACACACGGGAATATTGTCAAGTGCTTTCGCTTCATATAGTTGATTAATCTTCTTTAGTTTGCTAAGTGTTGTGTGGGTGAACCTATGCTAATGTACCGACCTTCCTAGGACTAATACATACTTGTGATTATACCCCTTGCAAGCATCCGCAAGTACAAGAAAGTATTTAAGGTAGAAACCTAACCACAACTTTAAACTCTAAGACCCTGACGTCCCTTGTGCAATGGTTTCCTAACGGGGGTTCAGGTTTCTGTCACTCCGGCAACCCCTACGATTAGTATCCAAATACACAATGCATTCCCCTAGGCCCATATAGGTGAAGTGTCATGTAGTCGACGTTCACATGACACCACTAGAAGAAGTACACCACAACTTAAATATCAAACTATTGAATCTTTCTCAACACAATTCCACTACTAACAACATGACTTCTCCCATGTCCTCAAGAACAAAACAAAATACTCACAAGACATCATATGGATCATGATCAGAGATGAAATAATGATGTGTAACAATCTGAACATAAACGATAATTCAATGGTTCACTCAATAGCATCAACTACAAGGAGTAATCAACACCGGGAAAGTTTCCCCTAAGAACTATGCAAGATTCAACCCAATTGTTACAGCGGTATTGAAGTGGTGGTGATGGTGCTGGTGGAGATGATGGTGGTGGTGATGATGATGATGATCCCGATGAAGTCCATCTTGATGGTGGTGTTGATGGCAACGATCTCCCCTCTCCAGGAAGGAATTCCCCCGGCAGAATTCTGTCTGCCAGAGAGATCTTTCTCTCTCGATGTTTTCCGCCCCGCAGAGGCGGCGGAATATTTATGTGGTCGCTCCCCGAGTCTTAGGGTTTCGGGAGGATAATGTACGCCAGAGGGGAGAGGCTAGAGTGGACTAGGGCAGCCACACCACCTGGTGGTGCGGCCTGGGGTAGCCCGCGCCAGGGGGTGGTGTGGCCCCCCTGTGGCCCATCTCCACCTCCCCTTCTGTCTTTCTTTGTCTTCTGGAAAAATAGGATTTTCCATGTATTTTCCCGGATTTTCTGATCTTTGCAAATTTTGCCTCCAAACAACACCTTTTCCATCAGAATCCTGACTGCAGCGGTCTATGCTCCAAAACTCATCAACCATGCAAAAACAGATGAAATAACATAAGTATCATCTCTTAATATGAAATATATCAATGAATAACAGTAAATTATGATATAGAATAGTGATGCAGAATGGACGTATCAGATACTTCAAGCACAAAGGCTATCACAATGTAAATTGCATAAGTAAAGGGCTCGGTTGAGAGATAACCGGTAGACATGGAGACAATGATTTTTATCCCGAAGTTCACTTCCAAATAAGATACGTCTCCATTGGAGAGGTGCGATGATGCAATGTACTTCGAACGCCACAAATGGCTTACCTTGAGGTGTGGTGGCTTGATGCTCACCCAACGCCACACAAGGCCTCACCCCAAGATGCGAAGACACGCAACACACCAACGCTACAAAAGGCTCACCCTATTATCCCATGAGCTCGCCACGAAGGCCTACTCACGATCCACTATGGGACACTTGAGGGCGGTCACCGAACCCGTACAAGTCTTGGGGAAAACGCCACAACTCAATTGGAGAGCTACGAAGAAATGCCACAAAGGCTACAAGCTTGAGGAAACTCCACAACAATTGGAGCCCCAAGAACAATGCCACAACAGGGCACAAGCTTGAGGAATCTCCACAACTCAATTGGAGGCCTCAAGAACTCACCACAACTCCACACAACTGTCTAGGGCTCCAAGAAACCAAGAGAAACAAGAACAAGATCTTGAACTCGCTGAATCTCCGAGGAGAACTCAAACCTATGCACCAAATGCAAGAGGCAAGTCCTTCACTCAAAAATTCCACCAAAGCTACAAAAGCTATTGGGGGGATAAAAGAGGAAGAACACAAAAGGAGAACAGAAAAATCTCCAAGATCTAGATCCCAAGGATTTTCCTTTACAAGGAAGGGATTTTATTTGGTGGGGGTGTAGATCTAGATATCCTCTCTCAAATCCCTCAAAAAGATGCAAGAATCATGGGAGGGAGAAGGAGAGAGGGCAAACTCTTCAAGGTCAACAATGGAGGAGTGAGAGTGAAAAACAGACCAAAGAACTCATCCCACGATGGGGAAGATGAGCCCCTTTTAAAGGGCTCCCAGATCTGCCTGTTATGCACATATCTGTGCACGGCCGGTAGTACCTGTGGGGGCGGTACTACCGCTGGCACCTAGCCAACAGTCAAACAAACCTGGTCGGTACTACCGCTGGTTCACCGGTACTACCGCCTGGGACGATACTACCACCCAAGATTCCGATCAAAAATCCAACAAATAGCACTCACAAAACAGAGAGGTTACTGAACTGAAATCAAGATGAGCGGAAGTAGCCCCGGTACTTCAGCCGGTACTACCAGCGACAATTCTTCCCGAGTGGTACTTCCGACGCCTGACCGGTACTTCCACCAACGGACGGTACTACCGCTTTTACTTCCGATCGTAGTTCCATCAAATAGAAATCATTAAACAAAGAGGCTATTGAACTACACCCAAGATGAGCGGAAGTGGCCCCGATACTTCCACCGATACTATCGGCAGGAAAAATTCCCTAGCGGTACTACCGGTGGCTCGCCAGAACCACCGGTCATAAAAAACTTCAAAACTAAAACTGCTAGAACTTTTGCAACCGAACTCCAAACAAGATGAAACCAATTTTGTTGGAAATATTGGGTATCACCAAGGGAGAAAATATCATGAATATATGAGTGAGATATCTCCCAAGGTGTGGAGCCGAAAATCCGCAAGATCAAAAACTCAAAAAGATATATCAAGGAAATCCGTTTTTGATAAACTAGAGCTTGTTATGAAGATAACCACATGCTCTAGATCCTCACATGGATAGGAAATAAACAACAACCAAGAAATATGATGTTATGTATGCAAAGTTTTGAGCTCTCTCCAAAAGATATGATCGAGCACTCACTCGACAGCCCCTCTTGATAGTATGACTATCTATCCTAAACCCGATCTCCCAACACTACAAGAGACCGGTAAAATAGAAAATCTATCAAGATCATACCTTTTTCTTGAGCATTCCACTTGAGCTTGATGTAGACCATCTTGTCCTTCTCAAGATGGAATGTCTTTCTTGATTGATCTTGCTTGATGAAGACTTGTGAAATGCTCCGCATACTCCATGGGGAAACCTCTTCTTTGAACTTGTCTTCATCACTCCATGATCGCCGAGGATGGCAAGCTTCAAGGATGAGATCTTCTAGAGATGGTGCACCTTGAGCTTGCCCTTAATTTCTTGATGATGTCTTGAAGATAGCCATTATAACTACATCTTCTTCTTCAAGACATTCTTGATCTTCTTCTTCTACTTGATTCCAATAGGCACAAAGCCCTTAGACATTACTTCTTATTTTTCAACCTTGAAACCAACACATGGTCCAAGCGATGCTAATAGAAAAACCTACAAGTGAAACTCAATTTACACATTAGTCTATAAAGATTGTCATTAATTACTAAAACCACACATGAGGGCATACATGCCCTTTCAGGTGTGCTCCGTATATGGTGGGAAAATGTTTCTTAGTACCGAGCAGTAATCAAAGGAGTGGCAGCCTAAACTCTGATCTGCACAAGCATCTTGATGGTAGCATGGCATTGTTCAATATGCTAGAGCACTATGGGCGTTGCCTTTCGACACAACGCCTAAACAAGGCGATCCTTAACATTGTGGCCGCGCAGTCCATTCCATTTACAGAGTTCGATGCTTCACCTCTTGAGAAACACGCTGCAATTGTTTTCACGCCACCAGTGTTTGTGCTGGTCAGATATAGTACAGATGCTGCCAGCAATTGTGTCGTCACACAGATACTAGATGACTACAATTTGACTACATATTTTGTGTACATATTTTGTGTACATGAAGAATAGACGTGAGAAGAAGTTTCAAGTAGACTGTAAGCAAAAGGAAGGCACTTTGGACATGATATCTTGTTCTTGCCGTAAGCTGGAGTGCTTGAGCACACTATGTTCCCACATCTTCTAGTATAGGGTTAAATTGAAATCAAACGTGAATATTACTTGTTTAAATTCTATAAAAAAATATTACAATAGCATTAATCATGAGATAAGAAACTATAAGAGTTAGTGAAATGCAAATGAGTTTGAACATTTATATTACCGTGTCAATATAAATATAGTCATCTACACAATCCTGCCCTTAGTTCAAACATTTGTCTTGAAATACAAAATTGGTGAAAATATGTGGTAGAGGCAATAATAAGTTGTATTATTCTATATTTTTTTATTTCATGCTTAAGTGGTAACAAGAGGTAATAACTTCTATATTTTTTGATATTTTTGATCTTCTTCTATTGTTTTAACCAGGTGGCCAAAATTGTCGCATGACCATTTGTAGCAAGAATTGAATCGTTCAAAAACTAATAATGGATATCCTATATAATAACTACATGTGTAACTTAATTTCTTTTTGAATTTTTCAGGCAGTCTATAATGCACCCGTATTTCAAAATATGGTTTAAATTGTCGACATGATCATTCGTGCCAAATGGTTGAACTTTAAAAAACACTTGATGGATCTCGTTGTGATGACTACTTGTGTATCAAAAAATATTTTTGAATTTTTTGTAAAGCAAACTATGAAGCACCTATTTTGACTCGCTTCTAAATTTGCAGAAAGTTGTATAAATGATAAAAAGTGTCTAGAAATTTTTTGAGATGCTTATATATGGTACATTTTACCAAAAGTATGGTCTAGTATTTTTAAAAATTGGGGTGATACAATTTTGCACCCCAATTTTGCAATAATGTATTGGTAGGTGCTTTACAAAATACCACCTTTTGCACCTAAAAAAATGAAAAGTGAATTTGTTGTGCACAGAAAATGATAACTCCTGTGGTAACATTGTTTCCATTATATGATGCACCTCTTTTATCATACATGGGCATATTATCATAAAGTATGCCATGAATATGGCCACATGGTCGTTTGGCTTAAAAGACATGAATGTTTATAGACAATCTGTTTTTTGGAGGACTTATACAAAATATATCAAAACCCATATTTATCTTTTTCATTGCAACTTATACACATGAAAGGACCATCGAAATTTTACATTTTTTAGTTTTTTATTTTCGGCCCTAGTGTTCACAAAGTAGTCAAAATTGACGACATGATCATTAATACCAAAGAGTTGAATCTTGCAAAATTCTAGATGAACCTTCCATATAGTGACTACTTACGTATCTAGAAATGGACTTTTTGAAAAAGTAGAGTAAACTATGACACACCTATATTCAAATTTTACCCACTTCCTGCTAAATTGATAAAAATCTGAAAATTCTTAAAAGTTAAGAATTTGTATATCTTAATTCAAAATTGGAGTGGTGCAACTTTTCACAATAATCTTTGCACTTTGTTACAAAAACCTACTTTTCGCACTTAAAAAATGAAAATAATATTTTTATGCAAAATAAGTAACTCATTTTGGCAACATTTTTATCATTCAAAGATACAACTTTGTACCTAATGCAACATTTTATTATTTAAATTACATAAAAAAATATGTATGTCGAGTAGTGCGTCTAGAAAACGTCCGACGAACAAATTACATGTTGACCGATTTCTAGTCGCCGAGTGCTTTTCCTGTGTGCTCGGCATAAAAGGGCTATATGCCCACTCGACATAGACAAAGCACTCGGCAATATTGTCGTTTCCTGCAATATGAAGGAATACATGGTAATTATTAGTTTATTACACTATGTTTGCAACACGTGGCGTGTGACATGGTTGACAAATGTCATGCCACATGGGGCACAACACTAGTGGTAAAATTCCCGAGTCTAAAAAACCTTGGACCTATGTGTAAATAGTGGACCAGGTATGACTAAGAAAAAGATTCCATCGGCCTAAGTCTTGAGCAACCAAATTGATTAAAATATAGTTTCTATCTAACTGTTTGAGCCGACGGTTGGCTAGCCGTGTGCATTGAAAAGATAGCTTCTCCGGTAGCCGTGTGCATTCAACTATATATGCACATAGTTTCATCACAACACACACAAATTTAAAATATGGATCTATCCCGGCCACCTAGTTATACAAGCATGTTCACCACCTCAGTGGGAGGAGAGCCTAAGAACCAAAACAACCAATAATACTAGCAGCTTCAATCTTCTCTTTTTTGCCATGAATATCTATGCATCCTCCAGCTAGTACCCTTCTAATCAGTATCCTCACCATCAAAGTATTCCCCCTTTTGCTCTCAGGGATCCAAAAATATCCATACAACCAAGCAAATATCTATGCCACATCTCCTCCACATCCGTCGTCGCCAATGCTACATAGCCGCCACATCTAGCCGCACGCTTCTGCTCCTCTCTGCTATGGCAGGTAGGCTACGGTGGTTGAACCTGAGGAGTAGGAGTATGTAGGGATTTGGGGATTTTTCCATTCGCGGGAGGAGACACAGTTTGGTGGGGGAAAGTGAATGCGTGCTCTGTTTAGTGGGTCACACTAGGTCACGGTAGGGCTTTAGAGGCACTTTCATTGGGGCACTACTCAAAGTGCCCCTAAAAGCCGTTAATTTGTGGCATTTTAACAAAGTGCCCTAAATGTGGTACCATTTGGGGTATTTCGGCAAGTGCCTCTAAATACGGTACCATTTAGTAGCATTTTGGCAAAGTGCCTCTAAAGGTAGTACCATTTGCTAAAGTGCCCAGGTAGATACTACCTTTTGGAACACTTCTCAAAGTGCTCCAAAAGATTCAATCTTTTGTTAGCTCCTCCCAAAATCAATATGCTGGCTCGCCGGTCCCTGCCACCATTTTTCAGATCACGGTCAAATTGATGGCCTCTTTCGCACTACAACGCTAGAGCAACCTCGACCGGAAGCTAACAATAATTGCTTTGCTTCCGCACAATTTCCTAGGTATCACGTAACGCTTACATGCAGTGGCGGATCCAAGAATTAGTCAAAGTCTGGGCAAACAGTGTATTTAAAGACTAATGACACTATTTTTTGTTCAAATTTGCTATCAAACTAGGCCGGAAGCCTCGGTGTGTGCCCGGGTTTAGGGACGTTTGGGTCCGCCTATGCTTACATGCTTCAACTTCTAGAGAACAAAGTTCCCTAAAACCAACACAATTGCTTCTACTATGTATTGAAACTACGGTATTTTCATCTTAACAAAAATATGTATTACTACCTATGTGCATGCTTACTTCAATCAGTATGCACAATTTGCTTCCAACTACAATATCCAGTAATAGAAAATTCATAAGATATGGTATTCTTCGGGTTTTAGTGATAAAATCGAAGAATGGGGGAAGTTGTTTTCAAAGATGATGAAAATTCCAGGCAGATCGGACGTGATATGCGGCAGAGGTTACTACTACAACAGAACGCCTAATTAGCGAGTCATAATTAGACCAACAGGTTCTAATCTTCTTCTTTTTTTTTGCGAATCGGTTCTAATCTAATCTAGTAACGAAAGAAAACTAGTCTTCCTTCAAAAAAAAAACGAAAGAAAACTAGTCCAATGGATAACTAGGATCGGTCCCTCTAAGAAAACGCAAGCGCACGTACACGCGCCCCTCCCTCTCTCGTTTGATTCCCCTCTGGCGAACCGCAGGCCCGCGAGGCCGCCGCCGCCGCCCATGGCTCCGGCCGTCCCAGGCCTCATCTACCGCCGCCTCTCGCTAGCGCCGCTTCTCCAAGTTCTCCTCCGCCAGTTCCTTGCGTCCGCACTCACACGCTCGTACCCGCGGCTAACCCTAGCTGTGGGGTTCGGCTTGGTCGTCGACGCGATTCCGACGGTGCCGCGGCTCCGGCTGCTCCCACTCGTCGCCTGAGCCTCCTCTGCGTCATCTATGGTCTCCTCCACGACCTCCCGTGCTCCTGCCCCACTACCCCGACGCCGCCGACTACCTCGTGGACCCCTGCATCGGCCACGCTGTTCCCCTGCTCCCGCTCGCCTCCCCTTCATGTTCCCGTCACGTTCAGGCTTATCCAGACCGAAGGTGTCGTGGTGGTGACCGTGCGGTGATGGTGCTTCTACTGCCATGGGCTGACCAGCTTATCTGCTTCAGACTACGTCGCCATCTCCCATGACTGCGGCCTTCCGGTTCAGGTATGATCCTGCTGCGACCGGCCCTCGAGCCGATGAACTATGCTAGGTTTAGGACTCTGGTGGTGATGGTGTTTTCCTGAACATTGCTATACTTGTGGTGGTGCAGTTGAGCTGCTGTTTGTGTTGGTGTTCTCCAAGATAGTTGATATGTGGTCATGGTTTGGTACTAGTTGATGGTGTTGGCTAGATAGGGTCTATGTAAATGAGTAGTGGCCACTTATTTGTGTCCTGGTCAGCTCTATTTCATCTTCGATGCCATTGGATTGTAGTTGGGTGTCATCTGCCAACAGTGTGTGATTTACTCACCAAAGCATCTGTGATTCTGTGATATCTCAGTATTTGTTTGGGTTCCAGATGATTGCTCTTATTCTAGTACAAATAATGCAGTAGAATTAGTTTGACAGGATGTATAGATTGGGTACGGTTTCCTGATGATCTCCTGATCATTTAGATGATTTGTACTTGTCAATTCTTCTCCCATTTTATATATGTGCTTGTAGAGGCTTGTATCTGTTCTGTTTCATTTACTGAGAGGAACAAAGTGGGTATTTATTTTGTAGCTTGCTGAAATTCTTAAATCAGGGAAACTTGAATGATCAATTTTTTTTTTTTTGTATAAATGGCTTATGGAAGTAGACAAGCAAGGCAGATCAGTATTTATTCCTGATCTTTTCCACATATAGTGAAACAAGACATGATAGTTTTCCACATATCATGAAATATTTCTACTTTGTCGGTTCTTATGTCCATTGCCTCCGATTATGCAGTTCATTGTGTAACATGGTTTATTCTAATAATTCTGCCTTGCCTGCATGCTAATCAACTAGTTGTTCTTTTCTATAACTGAAACTTTGGTCTAGTGCATGCAGCTTCTGAGTGCCATTCATGTGCTGGCTTATTGCGTACTATTTCTGCAATGCAAATCTGTTCCTGTGAATGTCAGTGCGATTTTTCATGTTCGATAACATACAAATTTGTCAGGATTTCACTTCTTTAATGTGACCCCCAGTTTCTATGCAAATTTGTGGGTGAGATATGCTCCTCTTTGGACAAGATAATTTCAGAACCAAAACTTGGCCAATTTTTTTCACCCAGTGTGTACTAAATCCTACTTTCCTATGACAGTCCTACTGTTGTGTCAGCAGCAGTTTTGCGTGTCACGGGAGTAGGGATGCAGGCGGACGTCCGCCTATCCTGACCTGTCCGCTAATCAAATATGTTTCCTAATCACCTAAGGCAATAATCAGAATACTTACACATCACTTCATCAATTCGTTCGGCATGCAGACTCTGGCGGCCGGCCTGCCTTGTCCGGCGGCCCGGCGGCTTGCATTCCTACACGGGAGGTGACGTTGCTGAATTTCCACTGGTTGCAACCAATATGGATCTTCAAGGACTGGTGACTCTATAGTTGTTGCTTATCATTAGCCGTTCTCAACAAATGTGGTTCTCTCTCTATATAGTGCCATAGTAAAGAGTTCCTGTCTACATATCATTATTGATTCTATATCCTTTTTGTTTTCTTGTATGATAAAAACAGGGCTATTTCCAAGTTTTATTTTCATGCCTGGAAAGGATGCTAATTTCGCTGATGTGAAGAACAGCAAGAAGAGGAAGATGGTGATGTGAAGAACAGCAAGAAGATGGAGATGTGAAGAACAGCAAGATATAGTTCTCAGTTTAGTAAAAAATATTATTGTTTAGTTTAGTGAAAATAACTATGAGTTGACCAAGTTATGAGGTAATGTAACTGCATATTGGATAGAATGGCTAAACTGTGATATGTGCTCAATTACGTATGACCGAAAATTGTTATATGAGATCTGTATGAATGCTTCTAAACTATATTCATGATTTGAATTGCTTTTGCTAATGGGCTTCTTTAGTTGTTGGCACCAAATAGATATGAGGGCACCTGTCCAAAGTGCCCTAATAGTTTCTTGGGGTATCTTTAGTTAGTACCACCAAATAGATATAAAGGCACTTGTCTAAAGTGCCATAATAGGTTATTGGGGGCATTTCTTGATAGTGCCCCCAAAATTTGAAAGAGCAATTTGCACAAGTGCCCTTGCATCTATTTGATGGTGCTTAGAAAAATGCCTCTAAAGATTTAACTATTAGGGCACTTTCTTGAAACTGCCCTTAATACTTTTAGAGACATAGGTAAAATTGGCACAATTAGAAGTACCCTAAAAAGTAATTAAAGGCATTTTTTAAGCATTTATGGGCACTTTGAAGTGCCCTTGAAACTATACCGTCACGTAGTGTCATAGCTAAACGGTGGAGCGTATTGGTATTGGTTTTCATAAATTTAAGTTTGGCTTTTTCTCATATCAGTTCACACGCCATACACGCCTTTATGGAGAAGGCTAATACTAGTACTCCCTCCTTGCCATAATACAGTACACATACCATTTTTGGAAAAGTCAAACTTGATCGACTTTGAAAATATACATGCCGATGAATTTAATGGTATTGATTTATTCTAGATCATTGTATTTTTCCTACATATTTGGTTTAAGTTAGACCTTTTTTTTCAAACCATGCAGGAAAACTGCATGTTAAATATATTAAGGAAGAAGAAGCCAAGAATGACAGAGGTTCACAACGCAAGAAAAGCTCCAAAGAAACAAGAAAAAAAACCACCAAGGACGACCTAATAAAATCTGAAACAAACCAACTTAGACCTCGTTTGACTTTTCTAAATATATGCAGCACATTTTGACATAGAGAGAGCACATGTTTTTCTCGATGCTTTCCTTTGTCCGAGACAAGGTAGCCACACCCTCACTACCTAGAAAGCCACGGATGATCGTACATGTTGTTCCTCTCTTGTCGGATGTCCTACCACATCACATTCCAGAAAATCATCTTTGACAATAGAAAAACATGTGGCCTTACAAAAGTATATATATAGCAAGCAAGAAAGTAACCATAATAAGTAAGTAATTAAATAGAAATAGCTTAGGCATGGATGACGCCGAGGGGGGGGGGGGGGGGGGGGGTGCTGGCATCAGCATGGGTATATATGGTTTCTTGATGAATCATCTAATGGGACACGTCAACCCCTTGTCTGAATCCCCGCACATGGCGAAGTATGAAGCAGGCAGGCTGACTGCATCGTGGATCTTCATCAAGAGCTCCACCGAGCATCCGTTGTTGACATCGTCGAGCAGGTCGGAGTAGGGGCAGGCGACGCTGCTGAACGTCGCGCAGCACGACGGCAGCGGCACCACCTGCCCGTTGCATTTGTTCGCTATCTTGTCTATCTGCCGCTTCTCGTCGAACTGCACGGGGCAAAACCCTGCATAACATAACATACCCGTGTCTGTCTGTTAGCCCCGGATCGATCGGTCTCAAGCATGCATGAATGATTCATGTTTGTCAGTAGTGTACTCTCTCCGTCTCAAAATAGATGTCACAGATTTGTCAAAATTTAGATAAATCTAGACACTATTTAGTATATACTAGATTTATTCAAATTTTAGCAAACTTGAGACATCTATTTTGAGACCGAGGAAGTACATTGTTACCTGGAGGAAATAAGCCGATGAGCTTGCGGGACGACGGTGGCCCCGTGCCTTTGAGTGCCTCCACTGATCGATCGTGGTATTCAGGGAGATGAATCAAGCGGTCAGTGAAATGCAGGCAAGACTAGGAGAGAGTGGAAAAAATAATGAATGATGCACCAAATTTACATAGTATGAGTATGGGCAAATGGACACCGAGCTACGTGTAGCCCTTTATTTTAAAATTTTCGAATGTCAGATTTACAAGTTTTAAGAAAAAATGATGAAAGTTTAGATTCGAATGTACCTAGACGCATTTTAATATATAGATATATTCGAAGCTAGATAAACTCAAATCAGTTATTTCTAGACAGAAGGAGTACATCGTTGGCTTTGGCTGTACTACCAAGGATAATTTCAGATTTTTTAAAAAAACTATAAATATTATTTCTACTTCTGAATATAAGAGACTACACGTAGCTCGTCAAATCCCAACAAGGGCTACGTACTTGATATGTAGTGTGGCTCTGGCTCGGCGGATGCGGCGGTGACCACGGACAACACGACGCAGAGCAGGACGGTGGCAATGGCGCCGGCAGAGGAACCCATGTCTCTCCTTGTTCCTCTCCCGCGCACGGCCGGGGAAGAAGGTCGAGATATGGGCGGCGGTCGTTCGTGGGTAGAACACGAACACCTGCGAATTTATTTTTATTGATTGAAATGCCGTTTGGGCGGTAAGAAATGGTCACCGCCGAGTGGCCCCTTCTTATAGCGCGTCGTCACTCAGTCTCAGGTGCTAATTTTGAAGATGGCGTGAATGGTGCTTCGAGCTTCTTGTGTGGACGTGATTCTTCGAGGAGGACACGTACGTGACCGAACGGAATTGGTGGCGACCGACTTTGTGGAATCACCAATTGACCATGCATGTCAACGATCGAGCCAGTATTATTAACAGTGTGTGTGTGTGTGGCTGTCAGCAGTGTTCCTAATGTAGGGGGAGTCTTTAATTAGCAGGAGCCACGCCTTTGCAGGAGGTCACTATTTTCCTTGGATTGTGGGTAAAATTTTCAAATGCCATTTTGATCACAAGTTGAGATTGATGTATCAGTTGATTCTTTTATGTTGTCGCATTACAGCTATATATATATACAGATTAGCGCGACCGCGGCCATGTATCTTACCACGGAGTTGTGTATATCAGCAGGAGACATAAGCACCAATTTTTTTCAAAATAGATGTTCTCATAGGAAAAGGAAGAACACCGTCCGAGGCATACGCCGTCCAGATGGTACCTTGTGCGATACAACAGATGGAATGAGCGCACTGTTGAGAAATAGAGCAATTTTCCAAGAGATTTAACCAAAATAAAAGGCAGAATAATAGAAAATGACCAAAAGATGATAGACATCACGGTAGAGGAACCGCCGGTGTTCCCGTTAGCGTTGGCACTGTCGTCAGCCATGTTGTCGAGGAAAAGGTTGTTGATGTCGGGGAAGAAGTCGTCGTTGGGGAAGACGTCGCTGCAGTCGCTATCCGTGAAGGAGTCCGTGATGAAGCCAGTAGTCGCGCTGGTAGCGCTCCCTAAAAACCTTATCGCCCTTCTCCCGTACAGGACTCGAAGCAGCGGAGTCTCGGAGGCCTACTGTCCCAGCTCGCGGTGCACGCCACAAGATGGGATGAGAAAGATCTAAGCAGCGCAATGCTCTGAAACTGGAGGCGTAGGGTGTGTGCGTTGGTGTGTCTGAGGAGAAGAGCGCCTCTCACTCTTATAGGCACGGGTAGGCAGGCGAACAGTCGGCGTCGGGAGAGGAAACGAACAGGCATCGACCGAAGCCGAACAGCCTCCACTAAGCTCGAATTAAATCTCCACTGAGTTCGTGCGTATTAAAAATGCACTCATGCAGACTGTTTATGCGTGACAAAAAGAAAGAGAAGCTCTCGGCTCGAGGCATTCCCGCAACCCCCGCGCGCGCGCGTCGTGACGTGACGAGACGAGACGAGGCATGGCGAGGCGGGCGGCGAAGGAGGAGCGCGCGTGTATATGTCTTCTCTTCTCAAGCTCGTACAAGTGGTAGAAGAGCTCTCCTTATAAGCCGGTCCAACTTCCACTCAACTAGCAATGTGGGACTAAACTCTTGTCCCACCTCTTTGCCTTGCATGAATGGGCCAAGTGGGCCTCTAGGATTTCAGGAATTGTTGAATAATATAAATGGGCTGGGCCTTTATTAGGCAAAATTCCAACAATCCCCCACCAGATCCCAGAGGCACACATAAATTTGCCTATGGTTCCAAAACATTGTTTATATACTGGTACTAGTGGAGACTGTTAAGTTGAACTTCCACCTAGAACTCTATGCTACACTAGTTTGCAACTTGTACAGTGGACTATGCCTTGAACTGCAAGTTTGCTGCATTCTAGCTTTACACAAAGCCTTGACCAATACTGGGCTGCCGTGGGACTTCCCCTCGGGTGGAGCTTATGCGTCATACTCCATAGCCTTTCATGAGTTTATTAGAGAGCACCCAACTCTCATAGACTGCGACGTTTAACAATCAGACTCATATAGGTGTGTTCTTCAAAAGATGTTCTGCAGGACAACATATCTGCTTAAACTAAGCCACTTAGAACACATTAAGATAAATCAACCTGCCATGCAGAATAGGAAAGTATTGCATCTTCACGGAGTGGTGTTTTAAAGTAGGAATACTTTCCTCTCAGTTAACCAACAGCTTGTCTCCCAATTCTAATTCCCGGGATCTCCGATCACATAGAGTGGTTTACCACTGTGGAAAACTTATATTGTGGGTCTCATACCCATCTCCTTTGATGCATTTTCTATCACGTTATGTGATAGACCCTTTGTGAAAGGATCTGCCAGATTCTTAGATGTTTGGATATAATCCAATGCAATAACTCCAGAGTTTCTCATTTTCCTGACAGATTTCAATCTCCTCTTCACATGTCTTGATGACTTATATTATCCTTAGAATTGTTAACTTTAACAATCACAGTTTGATTATCACAGTTCATTGGGATTGCGGGTATAGGTTTCTCAACCATAGGTAAGTCCATCAAGAGTTCTCGAAGCCACTCTGCTTCGATAGTGGCTGTGTCTAATGCTGTGAGTTCTGCTTCCATAGTTGACCTCGTTAAGATGGTCTGCTTGCAAGACTTCCAAGAAACAACACCACCACCAAGTGTAAATATATATCCACTCGTGGCCTTTATCTCATCAGCATCAGATATCCAACTTGAATCACTATATCCCTCCAGCACCCTTGGGTACCCAGTATAGTGAATGCCATAGCTCGCAGTGCCATTTAGATAGCGCATGACTCTCTCAAGAGCTTGCCAATGATCATCTCCAGGATTTGAAACAAACCGACTGAGTTTGCTTACAGCAAAAGCGATGTCAGGCCTCGTAGCGCTAGCTAAATACATAAGCGACCCAATAATCTGAGAATATGTCAATTGATCTCTAGTAGTGCCTCTATTCTTTCGAAGTAACACACTAGGATCATATGGTGTTGGAGAAGACTTGCAGTTGCTATACCCAAAGCGACTCAAGATCTTTTCCACATAGTGAGACTGAAGCAGTGTGATTCCACCATTATCATCTCTAAATAGCTTGATGTTCAAAATAACATCAGCTACTCCTAGATCCTTCATCTCAAAAGACCGAGATAAGAAATCCTTGACTTCCTTAATCACATTAAGATTGGTCCCAAAAATCAGTATGTCATCAACATACAAACAAAGAATTACTCCCTCGCTCCCACCATAGCGATAGTATACACATTTGTCAGCTTCGTTTACAGCAAAACCTGCAGTGGTTAGGGTTCTCTCAAACTTCTCGTGCCACTGCTTAGGTGCTTGTTTAAGGCCATATAAAGACTTCAACAACTTACACACTTTTCCTTCTTGACCACTCACTACAAATCCATCTGGCTGATCCATATAAATTTCCTCGTCCAACTCTCCATTTAGGAAAGCCGTCTTAACGTCCATTTGATGAACGAGAAGACCATGTGAGGCAGCCAAAGATAGTAGTACGCGAATGGTGGTCAATCTGGCTACGGGTGAGTAAGTATCAAAGAAGTCCTCACCTTCTTTTTGGGTATAACCCTTGGCTACAAGTCTTGCCTTGTACTTCTCAATAGTACCATCAGGCCTAAGTTTCTTCTTAAACACCCATTTGCATCCTATGGGTTTGCACCCATAAGGACGATCGCTGATCTCCCATGTTCCATTCGCTAAGATGGAATCCATCTCACTACGAACGGCTTCCTTCTAGTAGTCAGCATCAGGAGATGCATAGGCTTCTGAAATAGAGGTAGGAGTATCATCCACAAGGTACACAATGAAATCATTACCAAAGGATTTTACAGTCCTCTGTCTCTTACTCCTCTTAGGAATTTCATTATCATCCTCCTCAGGTTTTTCCGAGTGTTTAATAGGAATGGTATGTTCAGGAATTGTGGGTATTTCCTGATTCAATGAGTCAGGTATCTCCTGATTTGATGAGCTAGGTATATCCTTCATGGGAAAGATATCCTCAAAGAAAGTCACATCATTTGACTCCATGATTGTACCAACATGCATGTCTGGTACTCCAGATTTTACTATCAAGAATCTATAGCCAATGCTATGAAAAGCATATCCCAGAAAAACACAGTCCACGGTTTTTGGTCCAAGTTTGCGCTTCTTTGGGATTGGCACATGAACCTTTGCCAGACAGCCCCAAGTTCGCAAGTAATAAAGATTTAATATTTTATTTTCCCATTTTTCAAAAGGAGTAATATCTTTGTTCTTAGTGGGAACTCGGTTTAGGACATGACATGTAGTCAGTAATGCCTCCCCCCACCATTCCTTGGAGAGACCTGATGTGTCTAACATGGCGTTAACCAAATCTGTTAGAGTACGGTTCTTTTTTTCGGCTACCCGTTTGACTGGGGCGAGTAGGGAGGCATCCTCTCATGGATTATACCATGTTCCGCACAAAAAGAATCAAACTCGTTGGAAAAATACTCTCCACCACGATCAGACCTAAGCCTCTTAATCTTCCGATCAAGTTGGTTTTCCGCTTCAGCTTTATAGATTTTGAAGTAACTCAAAGCCTCATATTTTGATTTTAGAAGATACACATGACAATATCTCATAGAGTCATCGATCAAAGTCATAAAATATTTCTTCCCACCTTTTGTTAACACACCATTCATCTCACAAAGATCTGAATGTATGAGCTCTAGTGGCGCCAAATCTCTCACCTCTACAGTCGTATGTGACTTGCGAGGTTGCTTTGCTTGCACACAAGTTTGGCATTTAGATCCCTTCACAGTAGTGAATTTTGGGATTATATTCATTTTAGCTAACCGCGTCATGCAACCAAAATTAACATGACAAAGACGTGAATGCCAGACATTTGACACAAGATCATGTAGCACCCCAATTGTCTAACAATTGTAATGCTACTTGTCCTAGTAAGATATTGGCTACTTCATATATATTATTGTTGCATCATAATTATATCATGCTCATGTCATCATGCCACCTTGCATTTGAGCATCATATAAAACTCCTTTTTCTTTTGGTTCTTCTCTCACATGCATTATTAATTGTATTTGCCTCTTGATATTGTATTTGGCTATTGATATATTGTTCAAATGCCCAAGTTGAGTTGGGGGCATATCTTTTAATTCCATTCCACCACCTTTCTCTTCCACCACTTTATAATCCCACCATCCCATTAACAATGAGCTTGCTTTTCTTTTCCTTTGAAATTTTAATTCTAGCTCATGTGGTTTGGGGTGGATTAAATCCTCTAAATTCTCGTGCTTGGTTTTATCTCCACTTCCTGGATATGCATAGAGTAATGCCATAATATTAATATTGTTTTCACAAATAAATAATGGCATTAGTATTTTTGCATGGGCCATGCACAATTCTTCACCACTTTTCTCTCCTTTGGTTTTAATGGATCCTATCTTTGAGAACACATCTCCTACCACTCCACCATCCTCATGGGCTCACATATATCTTTCTTCTTAATTTTATTCTACATGCATGAACCATATGAGGCCTAGTTCCTCTTTTCCTTTCTTTTCTTTTCTTGAAATTCTCCTTCACTTCATCTCATGTTACTTCAAACACTCCTCATGTTCCACTTGTTTTGGCCTTGGTACAAGTTTTAACAAATTAAAAACCTAAAAATAATCTAAACCTAGCCACTCTCTTCATCCTCCTCATAACCCTATTCCTACTAAACCCTAACCCTAATCCTCCTCTTTACCTCTCTTTCTCTCACACCCCTCTCTCACTAGCTTGACCACCTGGCCACCCTCCCCCTGGCCCACACCTAGCCACCCTAACCCTAGCCCATGCCCTAACCCGAGCTCCATCTAACCCTAGCTCGAGCTAGCCTCCCCTCCTCTCTTTCTTTCTCTACCGCCATGCTGGCCCCACCCTGCAGCCGTCCGCCGCCCTGGCCCACCTGCAGCCCCTCCCCGCCGTGCCTACCAGCCCCAGGGCGAGCCCCAGCTCAAGCCGGCACGTGAGAGAGGAGAGAAAAGGTGGCACCGAGGCCACCTTTATCTCTGCCGTGCCCTAGCTGCCTCCTCCCTCTCTCCCGTATTTTCCTCCCTCCCCACGTCTCTCTGGCCTCTCCCAGATCTGGTCCAAGCCGCCCCTTCTTCTCCTTCTTCCTCTCCGACCGACCACGCCCGACGCCGATCGCCGCCAGGCCCACCTCGTCCCCGTCGTTCCCGCCGTGCAGCTCGACCTGGAGGTGGTCTGGACGCTCGAGGAGGTTCCCCTACGACGCCCTGCCCACGCCAACACGAAGAAGAAAGCCCCAGCACCGCCAGATCATCTCCGTCCTGACGAAACCCTAGCTGCTGGAGCGTCTGCGTCGTCGACGATCTGCCGCGCCCCCGTCCAGTCCAACCACACCAGGCAAACCGCGGTGAGCCCCTCCCTCTCCCTGACAACCTCCTCTTCTCCGTCCCCGTCTAGCGCCGCCGACCGTTTTGTCGAGCGCTCTCAGTGCGCGCCGCTCGCCGGCATCTGCAGCCTTCCCGCGCCGCGCCACACCCCATCTAGGCCCTAGCCCCTCATCTGCCAGCTCCCCTAGCCCGCCGCAGTGGCTCCGCTCCCTCAGCGCGCTCCCCCGCGTCCCAGGATCGAACCCCGCTCGCGCCGCGTGCCGTTTTCCCTCGCCAGAACGTGGAGAAGAAAAATAGTAACTCGGGCTGTGGTCGATTTGCAAAAAGCCCCCCACCTTTTTGATTCCTGTAACCCGCGCTCCTATAGGTCCCACTTGCCAGCCACCCTGGTCATCTTGCAGAAAAGCCCTCAGCCTTTCTCAGCCGCAACCCGCGCTCCAGCCCTAGCCCCACCTGTCAGCCCCTGTCTCCCTCGCCGCTGTCACGTGGGCCTGCGCCAGTTGGCCCACCCCGCAGTCACAGTGGCTAGCCCGAGACGCAGTGACAAAAGGATTTCCCCGCGCGTGGTCCAGTCAGCACCAAGGCCCACCTGTCAGTGTTTGGGGTTGATTTCGCCTGAGTAACAAAAGTTTTTCCCTGTGTCTGTTTTTAATCAAATCTTTTTCAAATTGATTTAAATTCAAATTCAATTCAGATTCAAATAATTTTTAAAATACAAATCCAAATAATACAAATAATATATGTTTTGGAATCAGAAAAATGTGAGGAATTCAAATATGCCCTTCAAAATATATTTTGAACAATTTAAATTTCGAGATGATTAAAATTACAATAAAAATGCCCTTTTCCTTATTTAATTAATAAATTTTGTTTTATAACTCCAAATTTGACAAATAATATGTCTAAATCGATCAGCGCGACGAGCCCGTTCTATTTATGCAATCCTTGTTCTGAATTGAAGCATGCATCATGTTGTCATTTAAAATCTGAACCGTTTATGACAATAAAACTTGGGCAAATAAATAATAAAGTGCTTTATTTCTTGTATCCACACCCCACCTTTGCCATGCTACTTTAATGCCATGTAAATTGTGCATCATGCATCATGGCATGCTTGTTTGCTTGTTGCATTTTAATTCATATGCTTGTGCACTTTATTTATGTTGGCCCTTGTTTGTTTGGTTCTTCTTCGAATAGACGCCCAGCAGGAGAATTACTAGGAATCCCAGGAGTATTACCCAGATCCATCTCTCGCTTCAACTGAGCTGCCAGGAAAGCACTACCACATGCTTGCATACATACAGTACCTATTGCCTCTATCTTATTCTTGCATCATTGAGTCGCGACTGCATTAAATTGAATCCCAAGTACTGCATGGCCTTTACTTTTAAACCACACCAAGCTTGTTCCGGTCCCATGAGCCATTACTACAGGAGTTGTTTGAGCCATGCGAGTCGTAGAAAAGCATGTGTAGGGTATGTGAGTGTCTGATGGATAATGAGGTACCTAAACAACATAACCTGAGTAGTAATGGGATAACTAATGAAAGGGGCACCGGTGAGCAATATCTGCTATTTGGTTTTTCATGCTCACTTGTGTCCCGTAGGACCCCGAGTACTTGATTCCTGTTCCTTGACTATTCGCACTATCCACATCCGGGAGGCCTTATGGACCCCCTGAGCCAGAGCTTGATTCATTCTTATTTCTTGGGGCCACAATTAGTTTGGGGCTTTATTACTATTCTGTACTTATGCCATGTTACTGCTTTATTTAAGATTGTGCGAGAAGCACCTGTACCGTTTTGGATCGTGACACGTTTTCGCTGTATCGACAAGCCCAGTCACATTTTCGGGTTCCCAGTCGTTTACCGCCGTCCACACAAACCTTGGGTCCGTGTCGAAGCCGGCCAACTTCGTTGCGGGTAGCTTAATGGGGTGGCCCCCTGAAATATTTCTGAATCCTGTGATTGCTTTGTCGTGAATGCCTCGTTGGGTTTTGATTTGGTTTTTCCGAGGTTGATCGAGTGTGTGTTGCTATTCGTGCACCCCTGCAGGGTAAATCTTTCTGAAAGCCGTGTCCGCGGTTATGGACAACTTGGAGCACAGTTTCTCGATCATAGACAAGTATAACTAAAGTACCGCTTTTAAATTGACCAAGTACTTGACTAGTAAATAGTGCAACACTCATGGAATGGTTAATAAAACTGCCAACGGATGATGGGGGTGGTTCGTCCGCTTCCTCGTTGGTAAGCGAGGAGGAGGATGGATCTGTTAATTATACTGTTATAACTGTTGTTCTTAATTCACGGACTTCCGTCTATCATTGGTTAGGCGGAGGGTTAGCGAGTATCTGTAGAATTGTTAGGCATTATCTTTTGCTGCAATTGCGTCACCCCAGGTTGTGTCCCCTTTAGCGGCATAAAGACTTGCTGAGTACCCCTAGGGTCTCACACGATAAATTGTTTGATTCAGATGAACAGGTGTACCCGCAAGATGGATACTGGGTGGAAGAGACAGATGATGTTGGCAACGATCATTCGGTGTAGAGATTCCGGGAACGGGGATCCGTGTGATCTGTGGGCGGGATGTGTTTATTTATGGGGCATCTTATGCCAATCTGCTTCTTATCCGTACTCGGACCTTGTTTTCCGCTTCCGCCTAATACTCTGATGTGTGATGTATGAGGAGCTATCCTAAATTATTATATCTATCTAGGACATTTGGATCTTGCCGTATGGCGTTGCAATATTTCTATTTCTTTTAGATGGAATGGCTCTGAGGACTGTTGTATGTGGCTTGCATACATACTCACTTGTGTATGTAGTTGATCCCTTCGCCTGCCGATTACGCTGCTCGTTCTTGTCCCGTTGTTTGAAAGTGGTTAGGACGGCCGAAAGGTCTACCGTGAGTGGCCCTGGGCCCCGCCGTACTATTTTAACCACTTTCGTTCATCCAGGCATTAGCTAAGAGCGTAATTCACCGAGGTAGTTACAGATCAGATGAAACATGATTCACGACTTTATTACACACATCTGACAGTGACAGGCGGAACAAACCTCCACACTCATAGCCTTTACCAATAAATGTTCCAAACTTAGACAGTACAAATTTATTGGACTCAAACACAATCTTGTAGCCATCACGACATAGAAGTGATCCACTAACAAGATTCTTATTTATTGAGGGAACATGATGCACGTTCTTCAGGCGCACGGTCTTTCCCGAAGTGAACTTCAGATCGACCGTACCAACACCATGAACAGAAGCATGCGAGCCGTTCCCCATCAGCACGGACTGAGCCCCTCTGACCTGATATGAAGAAAACATGAAAACATCAGAACAAACATGTACATTAGCGCCCGTGTTAATCCACCAATCAGGAGAATGACATAATGAAAGAACAGTAGGTAATATACCATATCCAACATCTTTCATCTCAACGTCGCCCATGACAATATTAGCAGTCTTGCTGCCTTTTCACCATGCTGGCGCTTGTCAAAGCGGTTGGGGCAAGCAGGAGCCCAATGATCAGGATCACCGTACACGTGACAAGAACCTTTCTTCTTATCAGTCTTCTTCTTGAAGCTAGTAGACTGTGAGGCTTTGTTCTTTCCATCGAACTTTCCTTTTCCATCAAACTTTCCCTTGTTCTTAGACTTGTATGACTAGAAGTTCTTTTTCTGTACCAGATTGGCACTTGAACCTCCCTCAGCACCTCGAGCACGTGTGTCTTTTGCTCTCGCCTTCTCTTCCACATCAAGAGTACCAATGAGACCTGAAACGGAAAACTCTTGTCTCTTGTGTTTTAGGGAAGTAGCAAAGTTCCTCCACGAAGGGGGAAGTTTGGCAATAATGCCCCCGGCAATGAACTTGTCCGGTAAAACACAAGGGAATTGCTCAAGCTCTTTGGCCAGTGACTGTATTTCATGAGCCTGCTCAACCACGGAGCGGTCATCAGTCATCTTGTAGTCATAGAGTTGTTCCATGACATACAGTGCACTGCCAGCGTCCGAGATCCCAAACTTGGCCTCGAGCGCAGCCCACATGTCCTTGCCATTATCAAATGACATATAGGGTTCAACAATGTTATCCCCTAGAATAGACAGCAAAGCAGCATTGAACAGGGTATCAGTTTTCCGAAAAACTTGTTCCTGAGCAGGAGTAAGCTCTCCCTCAGGCTTGCCAAGAGTGGCGTCATAGCAGTTCATGTTCTGAAACCAGAAAACTGCTCTCACGCGCCACCTCTTATAATGCGTACCCTCAAAAACAGGTGGCTTCACAGAAGCAACGAAACCACTTGGAGCAAATTGCCTATAATAAGGTTTTTGGATTGTTGAGAAATAGAGCAATTTTCCAAGAGATTTAACCAAAAGAAAAGGCAGAATAATAGAAAATGACCAAAAGATGATATACATCACGGTAGAGGAACCGCCGGTGTTCCCGTTAGCGTTGGCACTGTCGTCAGCCATGTTGTCGAGGAAAAGGTTGTTGATGTCGGGGGAGAAGTCGTCGTTGGGGAAGACGTCGCTGCAGTCGCTATCCGTGATGAAGCCAGTAGTCGCGCTGGTAGCGCTCCCCAAAAACCTTATCGCCCTTCTCCCGTATAGGACTCGAAGCAGCGGGGTCTCGGAGGCCTACTGTCCCAGCTCGCGGTGCACGCCGCAAGACGGGATGGGAAAGATCTAAGCAGCGCAATGCTCTGAAACTGGAGGCGCATGGTGTGTGCGTTGGTGTGTCTGAGGAGAGGAGCGACATCTCACTCTTATATTCAGGCATATCAACCTTTGTAACGTATTGTACAAAATAGCTTCCAAGGCTGTGACCAACAAACTCAAGCATATTCTTCCTATCTTGATCTCAGAGGGGCAGAACGCCTTTGTCCCAGGTAGACTTATCTCTGACAATGTCTGTGTGGCATATGAATGCACTCACGCGATCAGAACTCGAAAGAGGAAGAAACCACTCTGTGCGGTGAAGCTTGACATGATAAAAAGCGTACGATCGGGTGGAGTGGTTGTTTTTGGAGAAGATGATGCTGAGAATGGGGTTCTCCCAACTGTGGGTGGCCATGATCATGAGATGCCTGAAATCTGTCAGTTTCTAAGTAAAACTAAACGGGGGTGATCTCGAGCTCCTTCACACCCTCGAGAGGCCTCCGGCAGGGGGGTCCACTATCCCACTATTTGTTTCTCTTTTGTGTGGAAGGCTTCTCGGCGCTCCTGAAGAAGGCACAGGCCGAAAAGGAGCTGGCTGGTGTTAGTTTCGGCCACGGGGGACCGACTGTCATGCATCTTTTATTCACAGACGACAACATTGTCTTCTTGGAAGCTAGCCTGGGGAATCTCCAAGCTTTGAAAAATGTTCTACAAGTGTATGAGGAGAGCTCTGGGCAGCGAATAAATTTGCAGAAGTCCTCTATCTATTTCGGTAAGGGGCTTGATGATCAAGGCAGACAAGTTTTGAAGGATATAGTTAACATTCAATGCGAGGCCTTGTCGGAAAAATACTTAGGCCTACCAACTGTGGTAGGGAGATCTAAAAATGGTGCTTTCAAGCATTTAACTAACCGATCTCGAAGCAAGGTAGGGGATGGAAGGGATAGGGTTTATCGAAGGCCGACAAAGAAACTTTGGTAAATTCAGCGCTTCAGTTCGTGGCCACTTATGCGATGGGATGCTTCTAACTAAACAAGGGTCAATGTGGTGAACTCTCATCCATTGCAGCCACTTCTGGTGGGGAGACACTTTGGGGAAAAGGAAAGTCCATTAGGTGGCATGGCAGCGTATGTGTGCATCCAAGAAAAGTGGTGGCATGGGTTTTTGAGATTACTCATATTTTAATCAGGCATTGTCGGCCAAACAATCATGGAGACTTTTCACCAATCCTGAGTCATTATGTGCTAGATTACTTCGTGCAAGATACTACAAAGATGGGGATTTTTTGACAGCAAAATGTCCCAAGCGTGCATCCTTTACATGGAAGAGCATTTTGCATGGGAGAGAGCTTTTTAAAAAGGGTATAATGTGGAGGATAGGAGATGGGGAGAAGATTAGCATTTGGCAGGATAATTGGATCTCGAGGTCGTCTCTTAAACGTCCGATGGGGCAAACCAGATATCCAGGTGACGAAAGTTAAAGAACTTCTTCTCCCTGATGGGCAGGGCGGCAGTGTGGATAAACTTAACGAGTGTTTTTTAGGCTGATGTGGTGGACATCGTGAAACTACCGGTAGGAAGAGCTAGAATCGATGACTTTATAGCTTGGAACAACACCAAAACCGGAGTTCTCAACGTTCATTCAGCGTACCACCTCAAGCAACAGATCGAGCGCGACTCAGTGGATCGGCGAGCACCTCGCTAAAACTGTTAGAGCATAAAGGATGGCTAGCACTTTGGGCAGCCTCAGTACCTAACAAAGTGAAAGTTCATTGTTGGAGGTTGGCAAAGAATGGGCTAGCAGTGGGTGTGGAATTACATAGGAGGAATATCACGAGCGGCGTCTCATGCATTGTCTGCAACCGGGATGCGGATCTCATCCACCGGTTCTAGACGTGCCCCCACTCGCGACACACGTGGGAATGTGTCTGTTCTTATAGTGCGTTAATATCGCCGACGCCGCCTTGGGATTGTAGAAACCACCGTGAGCTCCAGCGATGGATCCTGGATTGGTTTGGATCTCTGAAGGAGAAGGAGCTAGCCACAACAATGATGTCTTTATACCAGATGTGGCTGGCTAGGAACAAAGCGAGAGACAGAATCGAGATCGAAGGCCCCAACATCATAACTCGAAGATCTCTTGCGTTGCTAGAGGAATGGAGTGGCATTGCAAAACCGACTGGGCCAAAACTGCCCCGTGCAGAGGAGCACTGGCTCCCTGCCAAAGAGGATTGGCACTAGGTGAACACGGATGGTGCTTTATCACCTGAAGGGCACGACGGCAAGGGCGCGGTCATTCGTGACTGCCATGGAACCTTCCTTGCGTTAGCATCTTATTTTTACCCCCACGTGTGTGATCCCGCGAGAGTTGAACTGTTGCGTGCCAGAGAGCAGTGCAACCTGCGAAGGAGATGGGAATCGACAAGGTTGTTTTGGAGACGGACTGTGCGGGAGTGGTTACAAAGCTGAATGACAAGGGCAAGGACAAGATTGATGGTCTTTTGGTGGAGCAAATCAAAACTTTACTGAAGGACTTCGCTGATACTTCTATTAGCCACGATTCTCCGTTCTGAGAACATGGTTACGCACTATTCAGAACATGGTTACGCACTATTTAGTTAAGGAAGGCTGTAATAATAAAGTAGTAAAAATTTGGTTGGGCTATCCACCAGACTTTGTATCGTACTGGATTTCTGCTGACGCAGAATGTTGAATAAATGCAGTCTTAATCTAAAAAAAATACATTTTTCGCAAAAATAAATGGGTGCTAATGTACGAGCCGAGTCAGCTCAGGCGAGAGTGTATGTTTAAAACCTGGTACTTGTGATCCTGATTATACTTACTTTATCCTCAAGTTACATAGTTTTTCGTTACTGACAATTTCGAAAATTTAAGCTTTTCTTCTTACCGTTCATTCAAATCTTGTTATTTTTGAGTAAACTAGTACTCCCTCTGTCTCAAAATAAATATCACAGATTTATCAAAATTTGAATATCTCTAAACAATATATTTAGCATGTAAATTCATCCAAATTTTGGCGACATTTCTTTTGAGAAGGAGGGAGTACATACTTTCGATTTTCAATGTGAAATTTGGCACACACATACATGTGTGCGTTTTCTGCATGCCGAAGTTTATTTCTTATTTTTTTATTTTGTTTTGTAATTTTTCCATTTTACTATCGAGGACAGGATGATGAGTACCCATATTCATTGTTGTATTTTAGGCTACTTCGGTTGCACAAGCCGAGCAGCAACTTCGTGGTCCGACTCGACCAACCCCACCACAACCCACCTCGGGTCCAACCGGACCGGAACCCATGAGCAAAGAATACAAAACCCTAGCCCGAACCCTTTCAGTACATACCCAAATTCCCAGTCTCCCGCCGCCGCCAGCGATGTCTTCCCCCGCCCCGGCCCCCGCTGCGCCCAACCCCCGCCTCGGCCACGAGGCCGTTGTCCGCGCGGTGGAGGCGCTCCTGCGGTGGCTCAAGCACCACCCCTCACCGGCGCCAGAGCCCATTTACCTCCTCGTCACCCTGAAGAGCGCCCCCGTCCGCCGGTTCGAGCACCACCTCCGCCTCCCGCTCTCTCCGTTCCCCTCCACCTTCCTCGTCGCCGACCGCTTGCCCGACGACCTCCCCGACGACATCGAGCTGCTTCCCTCCTCCGCGCTCCGCTCCCTCCCTCCGGTCGCGCGCCGCGGCCTGGTCCTCGTCGACCGCCGGCTCAAGATCCCCAGTGGCGGCAAGGGTGCCAAGGGTCGCGGCAGGGTCGTACCCGTCGACCTCGCCGACCCGGCGTGGGCGACGTCCGCGTGGGAGGCGGCGTGCTCTGTTGAGCTGCGCGTGGAGGCCGGCACGTGTCGCGCCGTGCGGGTGGGGCACGCCGCCATGGCGCAGGCCGAGGCGGTGGAGAACGTGGTGGCTGCAGTGGAGGCAGCCGCCGCGTGCGTACCAAGGAAGTGGAAGAACGTGCGGGCTCTGCACCTGAAGGCGCCCGAGTCTGTTGCGCTGCCTCTCTACTCAGCGCCAAGCGCCGGCGGCAGCGATGGTGCGAAAGACGCGAAGGAGGGTGCGGCGAGGGTGGAGCAGGGGAGGCTAAAGAGGAGAAAGAAATAGTGGTGTGCCTTTGTGTACATTGGTGTTCAGTTGGTCTGTAATCGCATCATGATAGACGTTCAAATTTTTTATGAGTAAACCTATCTGTATTAAACATTACTAGCATCAAGAGTGAGGGTTTCTCAAGTTGTATCATCTAATTTCTTTTCCCTTCAGTAATCAAATAATTTGAGCGGAATGGTGATCAAGGGTGAGCTTTGAATATCATGGGCTCTGCTTGCCATCCCCTGTTCTTTAGATGATGCAAGTAATTCTTTTGATGTAGTCTTTCTTAGGTCCCTGCTAGAGGAAAGTACTGCAAAAATTGGAATGTACAAGGTTTTTATGCTGAGCCATAGAGGTCTTCTTCAACTGTTTTTCACTCTATTGAATCATGTGAAAGATTGTTTTCACAATTTCACACAGATCTATGAGGTCATCTCCAATGTATATTTGAGGAGAGGCTGGAGATGGCCACAATATTTTGTCCAGCCCATGATGCACGTTTTTCTTCATTTGTTATTGAATACATAGTGCTGAATGACTGAAAGCATGGTTGTGCATGGCTCCTGCACCTGTACATTTCGTATGGATTTTCTTCTGCCTGCATGATGGGTGATGATTTGTTGTGCCTGTTATTTGCAGAGACCGGCTGGTATTTGGAAGACAAGGTGGGTTGCCGGATTGGAATCAGAGATAGAATGAGAATGAGCTTAAATGCAGAGCCATGGCAGGGTGATCTGGGAGCTCGGAATTTTATCTGCAATAGGAGATGGTTGCTGTAAAATTGGCCCCTATAGACCAGGGGGACAGAAACTGTTTTTTTAGAAAGGTAACCAACACAAATTTAACTTTCTGGGTTTACTTTAACTTGTCTGAGTCGGTTTAAGATATGTTAGTTTCTAGAATCATGTAATCCGCAGGCTATACAATGCCATAGACTGGTATTCAGAAATTAAGCAATAAACAAAAATAGAAAAGGGAGGTTATCCTCTGCAGCCATATCTCCCTTGGCTTCATGCCGCCCAAACAGTCTTCCCCGTCTCTGACTATCCCCTCAGGAACATACGCCATGACAGACAAGCCAAAGTAACCGAAGTCTAAGCAGCAACTGACAGTCGAACACCAACTAGTACTAATACCACAAAAATTCCAAAAGCATAACCTGAGAGGATGACAATTTGTGCTAGCAGAACCTAGGAGCAATTAACAGTCTAATCAGCAACACCATTTTTGGCCTAGTGCAGGTGGTCCTTTATCATCACAAAAAATATAGTTACAAATCAGTATGGCACACAAATTCAGAATGAACATTGTCATGCTACTATATACTCCCTCCGTTTCAAAATATAAGATGTTTTAGGTTTCTGAAAAGAGTGTATCTAGACCCCTTTTAGTGTGTAGGTTCATGTAGGTTTGGAGTGAACCTACACACTAAAAGGGGTCTAGGTACACTCCTTTCACAAAGCTAAAACGTCTTATATTTTGAAACGGAGGGAGTAGCTCCCAAAATGGAAATCAAGTGCAGGCGGTGCTTGCTCTTGCTTTAGTAGTCCTGAAATTAATAACTTAAGCTTTCCAAACAACCAACAAGCCAATTATACACAAAATCTGGACATGTTCCCCGTAGACTCCACTAAACCCCACTGCTACAACAAATTATTTGCGTGGCTTCAGTAATAAAGAGATAAAACTCCTAAAATTTCCTCCAGTATATACATATCCTGGCCATTGCTGACAGGAAAAACATGGGTTTACAAATCTAAAGTAAAAACGGTACATGTCCTGGCAATCTGTTCTCCATGCATGCATGATAGACCATTGATCTGATCATCACCAACATGACCAGAAAAGAAAAGGTAGAAAGATTGTATGTTTATACCTTTCATTGTACAACAGGTGGAGAGGACTGAGAAGAGGGTAGGCAGATGTGGGTGGTGTTGATGAGGGCACTTAGATCGTTTCCTACGGACGCAAAGCTGGATCTGACGGTCATATGAAATGTTTCGGGCGCTGGGCTTGGTGAAGCTCTGGCTCATTTTGGGGTGTAGAACACGAGAAGGAAAGTTCATTAGCTCGCTTATCAGTCAGCGGAAGTTCGACATTGACTAATGGAGTTTCTTCTAAATCCAGCTGACAGGTAAGCGGTCTTGTGAATCTCTTTTTCTGGGTGGTTTCTTCCGCAGTAAATTCCCTGATCATGCCTGCCACCGGATGCTTTCAATGGTTAATCTTGTACCTTTCTTTGCAGGTTTTCTCATCTAGATGAGGGTGTGGCAGAGAACAATATGGACATGGCCGCAGTTTTTCCAGTGGTTAACCCACGCGGAAGGAGCTTGCAAATCCATCGTCGGTGCTGGTCAGGGCGCCGACGACTTCGCAAGAATTTCCAACAAATGGTGAAACTGAGGAAGAAGATGGTCCTGCGGCGTCCATACAATCTATGGCGCACCTCAACCCAGAAGCCCCTGGATATGGACAAAACGGTTAGTTCATATTTGGGATGACATATGAGCAGTAGAAATCATCGAGGAAGCACTGTAGCATGCTGTTCTGTAGGTCTCTAGATTCAGTTAGTTACCGTATGGGATGATTTATGAGCAGTGGAATTGTTATGCAGATTTGACATTAAACCCAGATGCTAACATAGCAACCATTATATTGAAAAATAATAGGGCAAAACCACAACTTCAAGGGCACTTATGACAGGATACCACAAATTTTGGACTTCATATCACAAACCACAACTCTAGAGCTAATTACTGTCAAAAAATCAACACAAGACCCTAATTACTCGGTTTTTCTTCTTTTGACACCAAACTTGACGCCTTTGGCCCACCAGTTGGTTGTGAACTTGTGACATGGCCTAAAAGTACAGTGTGATAATGGGCCACACCACACCTACCTGTGCCGAGCTCGACCACCTCTTCTTCTCCCTCCCGAAACCCTCTTTGCCTCCCTCCCGAACCACCCCTCCCAGCGACACCAGTGGTGTGAGGACGATGAAGTGCAAGAGCGGCGGCAGGGGCTACCCAGCGAGGGGCTTCTGCGGCACAGCGGTTCGCTATCTCCCGCAGCCTGTTCACCCCACACCGCCGTCACAGTCGACAACCTTGGTTGCAGCATCACACATGGGAACCGGCGGCGGTGTGAGGGCTGCAGCTGGGATGGAGTGGAGTGACGTGTTCTCCTGTGTTGAGTAAGTCTCCTCTCCTTTGTAGTTTCTTTCGGCTAGGATTTAAATGTAGGAGGCAGCTGGGTTGTTTTAGAGTTGAGACTTGAGAGGTGAGGTGAACAACGATGATCGACATGCATTTGTTGATCGATTGAGCTAGAATCGATGGCAGGATGGTATTTTGTGTGCATTTGTTGACCGATTGAGCTAGAATAGATGGCAGGATGGTATTTTGTGTGGATTGGGTTGACCAATTGAGCTAGAATCGATGGCAGGATGGTATTTCGTGTGGATTTGTTGACCAATTGAGCTAGAATTGACGGCAGGATGGTATTTTGTGTGGATGTTTCTAAGAAGCGTAGGGGCTTTGAGCACAATTCGGTTGCTTTCTCACTGTTTCAGTTTTGGGTGTGTATGATAGTGCGGTATTATGTGGTGTGTAATTGTGCATTTCTCTCTGTCTAATACATGAACATTTTATTGCGCTGACAGGCCTGATGATGAAATCTGGGTGCTCAATTTGCGGTGGTGTGATTGAGAAGTTCAACAGAAAACAATTGGCGATACTGATATGAGTTATCTGAAGTTGATTTCTGTAATTGTTGGGGTTGGATACAATCAGCGGGGCTACATATATTATATGAAGGATGAAGTCCATGGTGTGGGTGTGTTTGAGCTCATCGACAGGGATGCAAATGTGGATGCAATGGTCAAGCAGTATGAACATGTTAAGTTTGTTGGCCTCACAATCACGAGGAGATTCAACTGAACTAGAAGCTCAATGGGACCAGATTTTGGAGACGTACCAACAACTCAAGGAAGTGTCAAGGGCAAAGAGGTGGCTGCAACTCAAGAGAGTTTAAAGCAAATACAGCCTTAAAGCATTTGACAGATGGTGATTTTGATGAGGAAGAATTGGAAAATCTGAAACAGTTAAAGAAGAGGAAAGGCAACCACTTGGACTGCGAGAGTGATGTTGAGGAATTATTTCCAATGCCGGATATTAATGCACCCTTCTCTGTTGAATTGCCAACCGTTGGATCTAGCAATACAAATGTGAAGAAAGGTCAAATGAGCAAGACAAAGAGAAGAACTTTTCTCAAGCCACAAGTGAAGAATGCAGGAGAGAAATTTAAGCAATCTGATCCCGGTAGTGAAGACATTGGAGGAGATCTTATATCCAGCGGCGATGATGGATTTGAGCCACCAATATCTGGTCCATTGAAGATGAAGAAGAGTAGAGCCAAAACCTCTAGCTCCGAGTTTGGTTTGATGAGGATAGGCCTCTGGCGGGTGATCAATCTGTATTGAAGATGTGCTTTGTTGACATTTATCAATTCACAATGGCGTTGAAGAACTACCACATAAAAGAAAGTAGAGACTTGCAACTGAACCAGACAATCGAAGATTCCCTGAGGACCAAGATGGAGAAGGAGCAGCTCATGTTGCTGGAGCAGGACTAGGAGGAGGGGGAGGAGGAGGAGAAGGAATAACAGCAGCTCATGCAGCTGGACCAGGACTAGTAGGGGGAAGAACACAAGGATTCAGCTGGAGGAGGACTAGGAGAAGGAGCAACAGCTCATGAACCTGCTCCACATGAAGATGACACTGAATGGTATGAAATATATCAAGGTGAGCAAGCATATGAAGATTATGAAGCCTTTGCACCTCCACCACCAGCTGCAGATTCATATTTGGCAAGCTCTGCAAGGTCACAAGGTAGAGGCAAGATGCGTGCAGTTAGGAGAGGTAGAGGCAACGCTTTAACAGGCAGAACGACAGGATATCTCACTGCTGGTGGGAACAAGTGAAGAAAAAGACAGAGTGAATGGATTTTGGGATATTTTTTGTGAATCACAAACTCCACATATTTACTTGTAACTAAGCTTTTGTGGTTTTATTGCACACTGAATGGATGTTAGTGCAATGGCACACACCCTGGATGTTAGTTTCCTGGAAGAATTTAAGCTACTCCCTCCGATCTAAATTATCCTTCTTATATTTGACTAGATTCAGTTGTATCTAGTCATGTTTTAGTGCTAGATATATCCGAATCTAGAAAAATCCGAGAACAATAATTTGGATCGGAGGTAGTACAAAACATGGATGTTATTTTTGAAGAACAACAGAGAGATGAAGTGAAAAGTGATTGATTCTATTGATTGTGACCGTGGGGTATTTATCCAACAGGTACGGTTACAAGGTTGTGTCGCTTCAGCGACGACGGTTCGATGTACACAGCGTTTGGACAACGCTATATATGGATAACTGCTAGGCAGTTATCCTAATGGAAATACTAATTTCCATATTAGCCTAATTATTATGCTAATTTTATTCCTAACACTCCCCCTTGGATAAACGGTGTTTTTGAAATCTTCAAGTTCTTGAAATCTTCCATAGTATCCTGAATGCTAGAAAATCTTCATATAGTCCTTAATCTTGAAAACTTGATGTTGTACAATATATGTCCTCTAAAATCATGTGGGAAAATATAAGGAGAATACAGGAATCCGATATACTGTTGGTATAATAATTGTACCATTAAAACATATATGAGAAATCCGTTGGGGAACTCATATGGAAAGAGTACAATATATTGTTATCGGATGATAAATACAAAGTGCAATTCTAGGAGATTTCTCCCCCTGAACTTTGCAAATTTCGAAGTCGTCACATACCAATGCCATGAATGCATTTTTGAAATGCAGCTGTTGGTAAAGACTTAGTGAACAAATCCGCAAGATTGTCACAAGATTTTGTTTGTAAAATATCAATTTCTCCATTTTCTGTAATTCATGAGGAAAGAACAGTTTTGGAGCAATATGTTTTGTGATATTACTTTTAATGTATCCCATATGCATTTGAGTAACACATGCAACATTATCCTCATAGATAATAGTTGGTGATTCTAATGAACCGATACCGCATGATGTTTGTATATGATTAATCACTCTGCGAAGCCATACACACTCTCGTGAGGCTTCATATAATGCAATTATTTCAGAGTGGTTAGTGGAAGTTGCTACTAGAGTCTGTTTTGTGGACTTCCATGAAATAGCAGTTCCACTATATAAAAATACAAACCCTGTTTGTGATCTAGCATTATGGGGATCAGAAAGGTAGCCAGCATCAGTATAGCCAGTCAAAGTCATGTCTTGATTTTTCTGATAGAATAAACCAAGATCTTTAGTACCTTGTAAATATCTGAAGATATTCTTTACTCCAGCCCAATGATGTTTTGTTGGAGATGCACTATGTCTAGCCAGTAAATTTACTGCGAAGGCAATATCTGGTCTAGTACAATTAGCAAGGTACATTAGTGCTCCTATGGCACTAAGGTATGGGAACTCAGGTCCCAATACATCTTCGTGATCATCCCTAGGTCTAAAAGGATCTTTTTCCATATCAAGGGATCTGACGACCATGGGTGTTTTGGATGGATATGATTTATCCATATTGAATTTTTCCAAAACTTTCTGAATATATGCGGGCTGATAAACGAGTATTCCTGAGGGAAGGTGCTCAAGTTGTAAACCTAAGCAGAATTTGGTTTTTCCCAAATCTTTCATCTCAAACTCCGTCATCAAATGATTGCGTGCTACAAAAATATCTGTTGCGTTACCTATGATGTTGAGGTCATCAACATAAACTGAGATGATGCAAAAACCCTTCAAGGATTTCTTTATGAAAATGCATGGGCAATCATCATTATTTGAGTATCCTTTATTGAGAAGGAACTCACTAAGCCAGTTATACCACATTTTACCCGACTGTTTTAAGCCATAGAGTGACTTTTGTAATTTTACACAATACATGTTGCGATTTATATCTGGATTCGGAATTTTAAGTCCATCAGGGACTTTCATATAAATATCCGCATCGAGTGACCCATATAGATAAGCGGTCACTACATCCATTAGCTGCATTGATAAATTCATTTGTACTACCAATGATATTAAGTATCGAAACGTAATTCCACTCATTACAGGAGAATATGTATCGTCGTAGTCGATACCGGGTCTCTGCGTAAACCCTTGTGCTACTAGCCTCGCTTTATATCTCACCACCTCATTGTTTTCGTTCCTTTTTCGAACGAAAACTCATTTAGCTCCCACATGGAAGAATTTATGAGGAGTAGGTATTACTTTAGAGAATACATCTCTTTTGTTAAGCGAGCGCAGTTCTGCCTCAATTGCCTCCTTCCATTTAGGCAAATCCGAGCGCTTCAGGCACTCTTTCATAGATTTTGGCTCTGGATCCAGTTGAAGGGTTTTAGCAATTTTAGAGGAGAAATATGTGTCGACAAGTGTAGTCTTTCTATTATATGATTCTCCCGAATCGATATAGTTTGTGGAAATTTCATTGATTACCTCAAGCACCGTGTGATTTCCCATAACAACGGAGTCTGGTTGTTTCGATGTCCCATCATTAGAATTTGCGTGCACATTTATGCTGGGCTCTTGATGTTGAACATCTGTTTGGTGTCTATCAACTTCAGGTTGCTTTGCATTTACTGATTTTCTTTGTTTCCGCGGTGGCATTTGAGAAGCCTTTTCCCTTGTGACCAGATTTCTCCCCCTTTTATTTGTAATTGGGGGTTGAGTAGTTTTATTTGGTACCTCTACTCGTTCTGGTGCATTAACTGCAGGGATATAAGATTTAGTGACACCTTTATGATCAGTAAATGCATCTGGCAAGTTGTTTGCAAAGTGTTGCAAATCTATTATTCTCTGAACTTCAGATTCAGATTCTTTAGTACGTGGATCTAAGGATTGGATGCCTGTCACATTCCAATCTATTTCCTGGCATTCATTGTGGTTTGTTTCTCCCCTAATGTCGGGAAATGATACTCATCAAAAATTGAATCAGCGTACCGGGCTGTAAACAGGTCCCCTGTTAGGGGTTCTAAATATTTAATAATTGATGGAGAGTTATATCCCACATAGATTCCTAATTTTCTATGGGAGCCTATGGAGGTATGCTGCGGTGGTGATATCGGTACGTATACAGCGCAACCGAATTTTCGCAGGTGGGAAATACTTGGCTGATTGCCTCGTACTATTTGAAACGGGGAAGTTTTATGATATGCAGTTGGTCTAACTTGTATCAGATCTACGGCGTGTAAAACCGCATGTCCCCAACAAGAGGTTGGTAAATTGCAATTCTGCAATAGTGGTCTAACAATTAACTTTACTCTTTTGATTAAAGATTCGGCCATTCCATTTTGAGTATGCACATAAGGTACCAAATGTTCTAGATGGATACCTAAAGCCATACAATAATCATTAAATGCGCGTGAACTGAATTCAGCCGCATTATCCATTCTTATTTTTTTATCCTGTGTTCAGGATGATTTGCTCGCAATTTGATAATTTGAGCAATTAATTTGGCAAAGGCATGGTTACGTGTGGATAATAAACACACATGTGACCATCTAGTGGATGCATCTATTAGCACCATGAAGTACCTAAATGGTCCAGATAGAGGTTGTATTGGACCACATATATCTCCTTGAATTCTTCCAAGAAAATTAAGCGATTCATTTTTAACTTTGAGGTAGGATGGCTTAATAATTAATTTTCCCAGTAGCACATGCGGTGCATATAAAGTCTGATGACTTAGGAAATCTTTTAATTGGTAAATTATGACCAACAGAATTGCTTATAATTTTTCTCATCATACCTATTCCAGGATGACCAAGGCGATCATGCCAAGTCTTGAATTTATCAAGATTTTGAAAAATTATTTTGTACGCAACAAAAGGTACGGGTTTGATGTATGTAAAGTATAATCCGGATGAAAATGAAGGGAATTTTTCAAGAGTTTGTTCCTCATATCCGTCACTTTTTGTTAAAAGCAAATATTCCTTTTTATCCGTCTTTACAGTTTTAAGATGGAAATCATTTGATCGGATATCTTTGAAGCTTATAAGGGTACGTGTAGATTCCGGATACAAGAGTGCATTCTGAACTACAATAGTAGTACCCATAGGAAGTATGAATGTGGCTCTTCCAGAACCAATAATTGCTTTGTTACTTCCGGTTATGGTCATAACATCTTCCTTTCTCTTGGTAAGAGTTTGGAAATATTTTGTTTCCCTTAAAATTGTGTTAGTGGTAGCACTATCCACTAGACATAATTCTTCTTCCATTCGGATTGTTTCCCGTAAAATTTCTAAAAAGCAGAAAGAGAATATTTTAGATAAAATTTATTTATTCATATATTCATCAAATTATCTACATAGTATTTGTAACTACCTTGGTGAATTACGCTCTTAGTTACATGCCTGGATGAGCGAAAGTGGTTAAAATAGTACGGTGGGGCCCGGGGCCACTCACGGTAGACCTTTCGGCCGTCCTAACCACTGCCAGAGCATCAGGACAAGAACGAGCGGCGTAATCGGCAGGCGAAGGGATCAACTACATACACAAGGGAGTATGTATGCAAGCCACATACAACAGTCCTCAGAGCCATTCCATCTAAAAGAAATAGAAATATTGCAACGCCATACGACAAGATTCAAATATCCTAGATAGAGATAATATTTTAGGGTAGCTCCTCATACATCAAACATCAGAGTATCAGGCGGAAGCGGAAAACAAGATCCGAGTACGGATAAGAAGCAAATCGGCATAAGATGCCACATAAATAAACACATCCCGCCCACAGATCTCACGGATCCCCGTTCCCGAAATCTCTACACCGAGTGATCGTTGCCAACATCATCCGTCTCCTCCACCCAGTATCCATCTTGCGAGTACACCTGTTCATCTGAATCAATAATTTATCGTGTGAGACCCTAGGGGTACTCAGCAAGTCTTTATGCCTCTAGAGGGGACACAACCTGGGGGGACGCAATTGCAGCAAAAGATAATAACTAACAAGTCTATAGATACTCGCTAACCATCCGCCTAACCAATGATAGATGGATGTCCGTGAATTAGGAACAGCAGTTATAACAGTATAATTAACAGATCCATCCCCCTCCTCGCTTACCAACAAGGAAGCGGACGAACAACCCATCCGTTGGTAGTTTTATTAACCATTCTATGAGTATTGCACTATTTACTAATCAGGTACTTAGTCAGATTAGAAGCGGTACTTTAGTTATACTTGTCTATGATCGAGAAACTGTGCTCCAAGTCGTCCATAACCGCGGACACGGCTTTTAGAAAGATTTACCCTGCAGGGGTGCACAAATAGCAACACACACTCGATCAACCTCGGAAAAACCAACTCAAAACCCAACGAGACATTCACGACAAAGCGATCACAGGATTTAGAAATATTTCAGGGGGCCACCCCATTAAGCTACTCGCAACGAAGCTAGCTTACTTTGAGACGGACTCAAGGTTTGCGTCAATGGCTGTAAACGACTGGGAACCCGAAAATGTGACTGGGCTTGTCGATACCGCGAAAACACTCCGCATCCAAAACAGTATAGGTGCTCCACGCACAATATTAAATAAAACAGTAAGCATGGCATAAGTACAGAATAGTAACAAAGCCCCAAACTACTTTGTGGCTCCAAGGAATAAGAATGAATCAAGCTCTGGCTCAGGAGGGTCCATAAGGCCTCCCGGATGTGGATAGTGCGAATAGTCAAGGAACAGGAATCAAGTACTCGGGGTCCTACGGGACACAAGTGAGCATGAAAAACCAAATAGCAGATATTGCTCACCGGTGCCTCTTTCATTAGTTATCCCATTACTACTCATGTTAAGTTGTTGAGGTACCTCGTTATTCATCAGACACTCACATACCCTACACATGCTTTTCTACGACTCGCATGGCTCAAACAACTCATGTAGTAATGGCTCATGGGATGGAGGAACAAGTTTCGGTGGGGTTTAAAAGTAAAGGCTATGCAGTACTTGGGATTCAATTTAATGCAATCGCGACTCAATGATGCAAGAATAAGATAGATGCAATAGGTACTATATGTATGCAAGCATGTGGTAGTGCTTGCCTGGCAGCTCAGTTGAAGCGAGAGATGGATCTGGGTAGTACTCCTGTGATTCCTGATAATTCTCCAGCTGGGCGTCTATTCGAAGAAGAACCAAACAAACAAGGGCCAACATAAATAAAGTGCACAAGCATATGAATTGAAATGCGACAAGCAAACAAGCATGCCATGATGAATGATGCACAATTTACATGGCATTAAGTAGCATGGCATGGTGAGGTGTGGGTTACAAGAATAAAGCATTTTATTATTTATTTAGTCAAATTTTATTGCCATAAACAGTTCTGATTTGTAATAATGACATGATGCATGCTTCAATTCAGAACAAGGAATGCATAGATAGAACGGGATCGTCGCGCTGATCGATTTAGACATATTATTTGTCAAATTTGGAGTTATAGATTTAAAATTATTAATTTATTAATGAAAGGGCATTTTATTGTAATTTTAATCATCTCGAAATTTTAAAGTGGTCAAACAACATTTTGAATGGCATATTTGAATTCCTCACATTTTTCTGATTCAAAAACATATATCATTTTTATTGTTTGGATTTGTCAATTAAAAGTTATTATTTTCTGGACTTAAAACATATTTAACAATTTCTGAAATTATTTTTATTAACAGAAAAAGATCGCAGAACTTTTTGCACACAGAGGCAGCTAGCCACAGCGGCTGACAGTGGCCCACCGACTGACTCAGCACAGGTGACGCGACGAGATTGGCGCGGGGACTTTTGTCACCGCAGGGTGAGCTAGCCGGTGCGGATGACAGGTGGGACCGGCGTCCGACGGGTCCACCGCACGCGCGACCCAGCCAGGGCTTGCCACACGGTCGATCCGGGGAGGCGCGGGCGCGAAACAAAAGTTTCCGGGGTGCCTTTTTGTGAAGATTCCACGGCCGCTGGCGTGTGGGGTTATATGTTACCAGAGGGACTGCGGGTTAGCTTATTCAAAAGGCAGGGGCTAAACTGTAAAACGGCGCTAGCTGCTGCTGCTCACTGAAGGAATCGGGCCGTGCCGGCGGCGGGTCCGATCATTTTCTGTCGATGGTGGCGACGAATCCGCTGGGTATTTTGCATCGCGGTAAAAACCAAAGTTGTAGAGGGAACAAAACTCTAGATCTTTCGTTAAGGAGATTTCCGCAGCGATGGACCCGGTTGTCCGAGATCTGGACACGAAAAACGGCGCGCGCGGTGTCTGCTGCTGCTGTATATTGACGAACGGACGGTGTCGGCCGGCGAACTGACAGAGAAGAACCCGGCTGGCGGCGCGACTGGCGGGGAGGATTCCGGCGAAACGGCTAGCTGAAACAGGGTGACGCAAAAGCGGAAAACCTAGAGGGTTCATCGTTCTGCAACTTCCGTTTAGGAGGCTTCTCGAAAGGGGGACTGCAGAGCTCGGGGCTCCGGTGGGAACAGAGGCTGGCGAGGGAGTGCTGCTGCTACTGCAGGCTGCAGGTGCGCGTGGCTACTGGGCATGGGAGGTGGAAGATGATGTCCGGGAGAACGAGGAGCTCACCAGGCCGCCCGTGGCGTCGCTGGAGCGAGAGGAGGAACGGGTCGACGTGGAAGAAGCGGTACTGGAAGCTCGGACTCCGGCGGCTGCGACGCGTACGGCGAGCTGCAGGGGCCCTATCTGGCGGCGGCCCTGGTACGACGGCGAAGAGGAAGAGGAGAAATGGGAAGGGAAGCTAGGGTTCAAAAAAGGCACGGCTCGGAGCGAGGATAAGAAGGAGGGGAGAGGGGCGTACGGGAGGCGTGAGCTGACGCGGCAGACGGCGGAGAACGGCCACCTGCCTCGCTTCCGTCAGAGCAAAGGAGAGAGGCGGGGCGACAGAGAAGAGAAACAGGGAAGACAGCGTGATCGAAGGGGTATGGGCCGGAGGAAAGAGGAGGGGCGGCCCAGGAGGAAAAGCAGGGCGGGCCGGAATTGCTACTGGGCTGCGACCAGGTATGGTGGCTGCTGCTGAGGCTTTCTCTTGCCATTTCTTTTTATTTATTTAACTGTTTTGTTTTTGTTTTGTCGCAGATTTAAGCAAGCTTATAAAATAAACCTTTTTGGAAATTTTGCAAATTTTGATTAAAGGGAAAAGAAGATGGATATGGAGTGAGGTGAGGTATTGGTGCACATGGCAAGAAAACAAGATCAATCAAAAAGGTGAAAAGGGATGGGGAGGTGGTTTTGTTGATGCATAACCAAGTGCATGATCAATAGGATGAGGGTTTAGCAAGAGCAATAATAAAAAGGGCCACAAGAGTGGTTTCACAAAGACCCATGCTCCATTTCCAAAGATACAAACAAAACCAAAGAATAGAATAGTGGTGATTTGCATGGCCCATGCATGGGCATTAAATGTCAGGTTTGATATTGTGAAAACAAAACAATGACCATGGCATTTATACACATGCATCCCAAAATATGGAATAAAGCCAAGCTAAAGGAAATAGAATTGGATCCATCCCACCCCACATGAGCTGGATTAAATGCCTGGAGAAAGTAAAAGCTCATGGGTTCATAGGATGGTGGAATTATAAGGTGGTGACAAAGAAAGGTGGTGGAGTGGAATAAAAGATATGCCCCCATCTCAACTTGGGCATCAAGCATTTATCACGATTCAAATACAATATATCAAGAGCCAAATACAATTAATAATGCATATGAGAGAAGAACCAAATGAAAAGGGTTTTATATGATGCTCAAATGCAAGGTGGCATGCTGACATGAGCATGATATAATTATGATGCAACAATTATATGTAGGAAGTAGCCATTATATATGGACTAGGCTAGTAGCATTGCAATTGTTAGACAATTGGGATGCTACAGTATTTACATCACAAATCTGAAATATAAATACATTACAATATTATGTCTAATGCACATAATACACATAGTCTGAAAGACTTTATTCTACTTATTGTTATACAATAGTATTTAAATGGATAAATGACATCGATTATTTATGGAGGTTTAATTGAGGTCTCCAAAAACATCTTGAGTGTAATCCACAAGCATGTTTTCATCGAGGATGATGTCGTCCTTTGGCTTAAATTCTTCAATAGCACTTTGAGAAGGACCAACTTGAGGGTTGGCTTCTATGGCATTGAAGTGAGCTTCAGCCTTGTTTCCATGAACTTGCTTCCCTTTTCCTCCATACTTCATGTATAGATCCACGAGGTGCTTGGGAATACAACATTTGTTTGTACGATGATTCGCACATCCACACCTTTGACAGACTTGAGAGTTGTCAATTCGATCATTTTTCTTGAAATGACCTTTCCTCTTAGATTGACCATCGTTATTTTTCCATTTTCCCTTAAATTTTCGGAAGTTCCTTTTATGGTTTCCAAATTTATTAGTAAAATGAGCATTTGCATGTGCTTCAGGGATAGACATTGCACCCGTTGGGCAAGCATTATGATTCTTCATAAGAAGTTCATTATGCTTTTCAGCCTGAAGTAATGTGTGTATAAGCTCGGAATACTTAGTGTATCTTTGTTGGCGATATTGTTGTTGCAATATCGTCATCGAGGGATGGAAGGTGCATAAAGTTTTCTCTATTAAGTCCGCATCTGAAATTTGCTTGTCGCAAAATTTCAGTTTGGAATTAACTTTGTGCACGGCGGAGTTATATGCAACAACAGACTTGAAGTCCTGAAACCTTATGAGAGACCATTCTCTCTCGGCTTCCGACAACATAACCGCTCTTTGCTGGTCATATCTCTCCTTGAGGGAGTTCCATAAAGCTAATGGGTCCTCCTCCATCATATATTCAGTTTTTAAATCAGGATGGAGGTGGTGCCTTATGAAATGTAATGCTACACACTTTACCACTTGAGGTATTTCTGGAGCAATTTTAGGGGGTGTGACAATCGTAGGGCCAAGGTTATGTCCAGTTAAATTTATCTTCATATCCATGACCCATGATAGATAGTTACTTCCATCAATTTGTAATTCTTGAAACTCTTTTTTATTGATGTCACCCATTTTTCCTGCATGTGATCATGCATTTAATTAATTTTACTTGAGAGTAAAATGTACTTTGGTAAACAACAAAATTGTTCTAGAGGAACATTTGGATTTAAGGCCATATATGTGTCTTCGAATTTCAAGTTAACACATTGTAGATAATCTCCATATATATGGAGTACATCTCTCAGTATTAGGAAGCATAGTCCGACGAGTGTCCGTAGACGCCTTATCCTATTACCTTGTGTTATACTTTTATATTAATTTATTTGGAAGAGCACTTGTAGGTAATCTTATCATCGTAATGACGAATAAGTACGCCTCATAGTAATGGATAATCTGCATTTATGTAGTAGATGCCATTACCTTGTGTTTCTCAAATAATATTCGAGATAGTAACATATTTTATTTTGGTTTTTGAGAAATTTTGGCAAGAAAATTAAATTTCAAGCGTGGAATAATATTGTTGTACCAAATAACATGTTATAAAAATGCTAGAGGCAAATGTAGTGATAACACGTTATATTACTAATAAATATTAGGTCTAAATATATTTACATCACAATGGACTATTACACTGAATAGTAGACAAATATAATGTCCTAAACAGAAGTTTATAGACTGTCTACACTGCTACAGTACTAGTACTAGTGGATATGTACGATTAGCTAAACAGTAAATTAGCTTATATTGTCTGTTCACGGACGGGGCACAAGGACCATAGCCTGTTAGGCTTTTAGGCCCAGGACCTGTCGACGCTGCAAGGACTATCGTCGAGGAGTAGATAAGGTCTCGTATTTTCCCCAATTCCCCAGCCGACATTGTCCTGCTTCACGCCGGCGTCCTGAGTCGCCGGCTTGTTCCCTCTGGGAGGTCGTCGAGGCGGAGCGCCCCGAAGCGGTCTGTGAGGCCGAGCTCCACCGGGGACCAGGTCCCGACACGGATGCCAATCGGGTGGGCTGCCATGGCCGAAGCGAATCGGCGGAGCAGCACGCGGGCCTCCGGCGAGGGCGTGGAGGGGCCGCACGATGGTGCTGCGTCTTCCTTCTCTGGCGCCGGGAGGTTGAGGTCGGGGATGGCCTGGAGGGCGCGAGCAGGGGCTGCGACCTCGATCTCCTCCTTCTTCGTCTCCGGCTGGAGGTTGGTCGGCGGGAGCGCGTCCATGGGAGCGCGAAATGTTCCGGGTCCTCGTCGGAGGGCGTCGGGGACGGGAGGCACGGCATGTTCCCGTGGCGCTGGAAGTAGCGCATCATCGGCGGCAGAGTCTCGAGTTCGTCATCAGAGAACTCGCGCTCGGGGTCATCCACCAGCCACCCAGTGCTCGGCCCGCCCAGCAACCATTCCATGGGCGGAACTGAGAACGCCGGTGGAGGAGGCAGCAGAGCGTTGGCGTCCGCGGAGATGTTGGGCAGAGGCCTCATCCATGTGCTTGGTGTCGACCATCTCTTCTGCAGCAACCTCCGCCCCCGTGGCAACCGGCACAACGGCAACCACTTCCGATAAGACCAGGGCCTCTTCCTGGGGCATAACTGCCGTCGTGCTTGGTCCTGCAGGGTCATGGCGGTGCTGGACATGGTGGAAGTCATGGCGGTAGTTGTGGCGGCGGCGGAGGCCACTACTAGGGCCGTAGTGACGGCGAGGGGCATGTGCCCTGCGGTGACGGAGGCCACCGTTTATGCGGCGCTGTTGGCGGCGGCCGAAGTTTCGGCCGAAGGCCCGGCGATGAGCAGCAAGACTGAAAGTCCGGCAACGAGAATGGGAGCGGCGATGCTCCCTGGCAGTTTCGGCTGAAGGCCCGGCGATGAGCAGCAAGACTGAAAGTCCGGCAACGAGAATGGGAGCGGCGATGCTCCCTGGCAGTTTCGGCCGAAGGCCCGGCGATGAGCAGCAAGACTGAAAGTCCGGCAACGAGAATGGGAGCGGCGATGCTCCCTGGCAGTTTCGGCTGAAGGCCCGGCGATGAGCAGCAAGACTGAAAGTCCGGCAACGAGAATGGGAGCGGCGATGCTCCCTGGCAGTTTCGGCCGAAGGCCCGGCGATGAGCAGCAAGACTGAAAGTCCGGCAACGAGAAACAAAACGTGCGAACGAAAAAGCAAGTTCCGACAGCGGCGGCGGCCGGAAAGACATCTTCTTTCTCACCTTTCTCTGTTCTTCTCGAGCGGCCTAGTCAGCAAGTGCTGATGACGTGAAGAACAACAGAGAGATTGAAGTGAAAAGTGATTGATTCTATTGATTGTGACCGTGGGTTATTTATAGGTCCCCAACAGGTACGGTTACAAGGTCGTGTCGCTTCAGCGACGACGGTTCGATGTACACCGCGTTTGGACAACGCTATATATCTAACTGCTAGGCAGTTATCCTAATGAAAATACTAACTGCCATATTAGCCTAATTATTATGCTAATTTTATTCCTAACAATTTTCTTATCATATCTCTTTGTTGCTTGATCCACTCTCGACTGGATGACAGACAAGCGCGACGCCTCACCGTTAGCTATGTCCTTTCCATATCTCGACCCCATCGTGTATACCGGACCACCAAGCTCATTTGTGCCTACCCGAACCTCCTGTCCGTGGTCGCCTACCTGTACAAGAAGGATGAGAAGCTGTTCGTGCGGGAACACGTGGCAGGCGGCAGCCTGACCTGACGAATCTGGTCTAGACTGGGCGGCCTGCGGATAGTGAAGGGGCGTGGCGCGCGGACGTCCGTGGCGCGCCGGCTGGCGTACCTGTACGAAGAGAGGAGCTGCCGATGCTTACGGTGCCGCACGGCCACCTTAAGTCCTCCAACATGCTCCTCGACGCACGCTTCGCAGGTGATTGTGCAAGTCGCCGGAGTGCGCATGGTCGGAGGGCGAGCAAGAAGAGCGACATGGTGCTCGCCTGCTCGGCAGGGGCCGGAGGGCACGACGGACCTGGCGGAAGGAGTCGGCGCCGTTGGGCAGCACGTATGCACGCTCTGGGCATGCCGCTCAGGTTCGGCGTCGACTGCTAGGCCACCTCCGGTCGCATGCGCCGCCACGCGGAGGCCGTCGTCCTCATGGACATCGCGGGGGTACTGCTCCTCACCACGCGGCGTAGGAGGGCTCAGCCTCGCCAAGTACTGTGTAAGATCCCTCTGGATCTCTACTCTAACTTGCAGTGGAACAAGAGGAATTCACAGGAATTAGATTTCTAGCTCTTTCCTCCCATCCACCCACCGAGCTAGTTCAACACGGCACAGTCGTTCGGTTCGTTCATTCCTTACAAGTCAAGTCCTCTCAGCCCTCGTGGTCTCCCTAAAATAGCTATCAACTATTACAGAAAGTTACAAGGCTTAGTTAGCCTACTACGTGGCCCGCGAGCCAGCCTGGAGCCCGCCTCTGTCTCTTGGGCCACGCCTTCTCGTTGTCCTCCTTATCTGGCGCTGCTGTGCAACCTGAAGGAGGAGCATGGTCGCTGACAATCCCCGGGTCTTGAATGCCTGCTTGTCCCCAAGAAGGCGCGAGAGGGAACTGTCGCTGAAGTGTGTCAAGGTCCTCCCAAGTAGCCATTTCCTCGGTCGAGCCACTCCATTGCATCAAAACTTGCGCCACAGTACATAGCCCATGCTGACGAACACGCTGCAACAAAACCTTGACTGACACTTGATGAGTAGAATCAGGATCAGGAAGGTGAGGTAAAACATGCTGACCTGGACCAATGCAAGGTTTCAATTGAGAGACATGGAAGACCGGGTGAACTCTGCTTGTAGGGGGCATATCAAGCTTATACGCCACTTCTCCAATGCGCTCCGTGATACGGAAGGGCCCAAAAAACTTGAACGACAGTTTGTGGTTAGCACGACGTTCCACTGTAGTCTGAATATAGGGTTGCAGCTTGAGGAAAACTCGATCCCCCATAGCAAAAACCCTCTCAGAACGCTTCTTGTCGGCCTGATGCTTCATTCGCTGTTGCATGCGAAGAAGGTGTTGTCGAACAGAAGCAATCACCAAAGAACGTTCCTGGAGCTAGGCTTGAATGTTGGCAGATGCAATGCGATCAGTTCCTGTAACTCCAAAGTAGCGAGGCTGCCTCCCATAGATGACTTCAAATGGTGTTTTCCCAAGCGAGCTGTGCCAATTGGTGTTATACCAAAACTCACACAGTGAAATCCATTTAGACCAATAATGAGGATGAGCACTAATGAAACATCTGAGGTAACACTCAATGGACTGATTCACTCGTTCCGTCTGTCCATCAGGGTGATGTGCTGTACTGAGACGCAATTGTGTTCCAGTAACTCTGAACACGGATTGCTAGAATTGACTTGTGAAAACTGGGTCTCTATCAGATACCAAGGAAAGATGCATACCATGTAATTTGTAAATATTGTCGACAAACAGCTCCGCAACCTTGCTTGAAGTATAGGGGTGCTTCAGGGGAATGAAGTGAGCATACTTGGACAGTTTGTCCACAATCACAAGCAAGCAGTTGTAGTGACGCTATGGCGGCAACCCATCAATGAAGTCCATCGTTGCCATATCCCACAGGCCTGAAGGAACTGGTAATGGTTGAAGCAACCCAGGTGGTAAGGTGCGCTCAGGTTTCGCCTTCTAACAAGTGTGACAGTTCTTCACAAACTCCTTAACAGCTGCCTTCATCGATGACCATTTGAATAGAGATATGATTCTGCGGTAAGTTACCGGAAAGCCTGAGTGACCTCCAACTGGGCTATCATGAAAGGCAGTGATAATCAGAGTCTGCAAGGCCGAATCAGCACCCACCCAAATTCTGTTCTTGTAGCGCAACAGACCGTCACGAAGGGTGTACTCAGGTTCAGATAAGGGATCGACCACTAATTTCTGCAGAATGGATTGCACATGAGGGTCTTGAGAATAGCTGGCTACAACACAGTCAAGCCACACAGGTTGTATCGTGGTGACTGACAGAACTTCAGAGCTATGAGGTGGTTTCCGGGAGAGGGCATCTGCAGCACCATTGAGAGCACCCTTCTTGTAGATTAATTTGTACTGCAAACCCATTAACTTTGTGAGTGCTTTTTGTTGCCAATCAGTGTGCAGCCTTTGATCTTGCAAGTGGGTCAAACTCTTGTGGTCTGTTTTGATGATGAATTCCGCTAGCTGCAAATAAGGACGCCATTGCTGTACTGCTAACAAAATTGCCAAGTACTCTTTCTCATAAACTGAGAGTGTCCTGTTGCGTGGGCCAAGCGCCCTGCTAACGAAAGCGAGAGGATGCCCCTTCTGGGATAATATTGCACCTATGCCAACATCACAAGCATCAGTCTCGATGACGAACTGCGCCGAGAAGTCCGGAAGGGTGAGAACTGGTGCCGAAATAAGTGCACTCTTCAGTGTTTGGAAGGCTGTCTGTTCGGTCTCAGTCCAAATAAAGAGGGTACCCTTCTTAAGCAAGGAAGTAAGAGGTTGACTGAGGATGGCATAGTGCTTGATAAATTTGCGATAATACCCCGACAGTCCTAAGAAGCTCCGCAATTCCTTGACATTCACCGGACGCGGCCATGATCGAATATTCTCAATTTTGGTATCATCAGTTGCAACTCCATCAGCAGAGATGACATGCCCCAAATAAGCAATCTTCTTCTGGGCAAATGCACACTTGGTCAATTTAACCTGCCATTTATCCCGCTGCAATATCTCAAGGACAGACTGCACATGCTTCAAGTGCTCTTCATAAGTTGCACTGTATATGAGAATATCGTCAAAGAAGACAAGCGCGAACTTGCACAACACCGGGGCCAGAGAGGCGTTCATGGCGTGCTGGAACGTAGCTGGAGCTCCTGTCAGCCCGAATGCCATGACCTTGAATTCATAACTAGATCATGTTGGCGCGCGTTGCCGCGCCCATCTATTTTTAGAGTAAAGGATAGGAAGTATGGTTTTCAAATTAGGATGGTTTGACAAATAAGTATAGCTACTATAATCTCGGCACGAAATAGATGCGCAACTATTGGTGTTCCGATTTGCATGACACTTCATTAAGCCGTGAGGAGCAGGTTTGTGTTTTCGCAACCTCCTAGAGCAGTAAAAGAACATTGGCTTGCTTGAGCCCAGCTTGTTAGGTTTAATCACATTTGGTGCGAGATTCGTTCACATGACATCTAGACAATTAGGAACCGATTAAGTATCCTAGTAAAACCACACACAAAAAATCAGAGAGCAAAAATAGTAACAACTAATGCGTTACCATCTAGTACACTATTCATACCTGAAATTGGTCTAGGCGATTTAGAGAAAGATAATCAATATATGATGAGCGAAGCTAAATTCTGGATGATAATAGATAATGCAACATATACAGTTATAATGCCGATTCCAGTGTAGTGTCCTTGATAAGCTAAATCTTGAACATATAGACATTAGTTTGCTTTCAGTCACTTGATCAACAGCTGAGGGGAAGAAAAAATTGTGAAGATGGGATACGTTAGTATTAAAAGAAAATGAGAAATATACTTAGAGGTCAAACAAATGTTTCACCTGTAACAAATGCACGTCCTGTCAAGTTGATGACTCAAAAGCTTTGTTCCTTCACTCAAAGAAGATAAGTAGGGATGCAAATCTAGACTAAATAGCAAGAGAGATTGAATAATATGAGACAAATATATGGTATTACGGTCATAAGGCTTAGATACATAGTTTAACAAATTTATGGCTGAATCCAAACATATCGGTGCATGTGGATGACATGTCAAGCTATTGTAGAGGTACCCCAAACAACAAAAAAGAAAATATAGATGTGACCAGCTAAACAAATGGACCTCTCCATTATAATTTTCCTATTCCCAAGCAAACTATACCTCTGTTGGAATAATATAAGTTGTGCATTTTAGAGCCCCCAAATATGAGAACCGAATGGATATGTCAATAAAACTAAAAGCAAAATAAACACCATAAAAAAGACAACCTCATTGTTCTAGGTGGCCAATCCCCGAAGATTATCATGTCCATCAATACAACCCTCATTAGGATATTATAACTAGGACAAAATCAGCTCAAAAAATAGTAACATAACAATTATACATGAAGACTTTACTTGCCTCTTAATATCACATTGGTGGTCATTAAGGAAATAAGCACTGCTGAGATCTCAGATGCCTTGTTTCCTCAACCGTACATCCCGATCAACACTTACAAAGTAAATCAGAATCCTTTCCATTGCCATCGAATGGTTTCTGCAGAGATTTGTTGCTGCCCTCGTGTGTTAGGTCCAACATGTGAATGGACACGCCAAATGGGAGGAGATTCATATGACACGATCCACCTCTGGAATCTGATTGTTTTAGGACTAATCAGAGCACAAATTGATCAGACCTCAATTATGAATCGCATGAAGAGAGCATAAGGCAAGGAACAAACCTTTGGATACCATAGGCCATGGTTTTGGTCAGCAGGAGCCGGGAGGGAGGAAAATGTCAGCCGTGGTGCATCGCGGCCGGGAAAGTAATCTACCCATCGTCCTGTAAGAATAGCACGGCGTCACCGCGTGACGAAAGTGTGGTGGGTTCGCCACGCCGTAGACATGGCCGCCGATGTGCCTCTAGCGTAGAGATCGGGGAGAGGGGCGTGGCTGCTTGAGGTCTCGTTCAACTACGGCGGTGGGGCGCCACAGTTCGCGGAAAGGTCGAGATTGGAGGGGATTGGGGAAGGCGGCAGGTTGGCGGAAAGAGGAGAGGTTGGGAAGGGGAGGAAACACCGCGCTTCGTTGGCAGAAACAATTTTGTCTGATGCATCAGCCTCAGTCTATGGGCTTTAGTGGTTTTCCTGGCCCGATTAACCACAATCGGCCTATTTGAGCTATAGAGGAGCGTCCCCCAGGATATTTGGCCCACAACGGGATATAGGTTCATCCAACGTCCGAAAATAGCGATGAAGGGTGATCCGATGGCCAAAGGTGACCAGTTTGTGAGGTAGTGAGAAGACTCCCTTTTGTCTCAGTTATAATATCCCTAATGGCCACTGTGAGTTTGGAACGCTGTTTTGAACTCCTCGCCAGGCGCCAGCCGGATTTGATGATATCCAGCACGCAGATCTAACTTGGAAAACCACTACGCTCCAGCTAATTCATCGAGTAGCTCAACAATGACTGGAAGTGGATATTTCCCTTTGACGGTGAGCGCATTCAGGTGACGGTAATCAACCACCAATCGCCAACTCTTGTCCTGTTTCCGTACCAAAATCACAGGGGAAGCGAAGGCGCTATTACTGTGAGTGATGACCCCTTGGTCTAACAGTTCTTGAATTTGGCGCTCCAATTCTGACTTGAGTTCTGGAGCTACACGGTACGGGCGCATGGACACCGGTCGTGCACCAGGAATAAGAGGAATGTGATGGTCATAACGTCTGCGAGGTTGCAACCTAGCTGGGGTGTCAAACACTTCAGAAAACTGATCCAGAAGGTTTTGTATTCCCGGTGTCAATATAGTAGATTCAGTACCATTGCTTTCCTGGGTAATGTGTAATTCCATCATAGCATGAATAGTAGAGGAACCTTCTTCACCATGGAGCACCACAAGCTCATTCCCATGCTGCAATGCTATCCAATGCTGTCCCCAATGGGTGATCATGGGGCTGTACTGTGCCAACCAATCTAGTCCAATTATACCATCATAATTTTCCAAAGCTAGGACCTTAAATGAATCTGAAAAATTATGCCCTTGTGTTTGCCAATTGAGTTGAGGAAAATATTCAGTGCAGGTAAGAATAGCCCCTGCCACTTGGACATGCAATGGTTTTTGTAGTTGTTGCCTCCCAGAGAAACTACCCACCACTTTGGTATCAACAAAATAAGTGGAACTGCCAGAGTCAATGAGAAATAATAGGTCCTTCCCCTAAATAGACACCTTGATCTTCATGGACTTCACTGTTCTTTGGTGGTGTTTGTGGCAGCACAGGAAAGCATCATTAATTGTTGACTTGGTGGAGTTTCTTCAGGATTAGTGTCAGAACTGTCTGAATCTTCAGTTTGCATACACTCCAGCATCTCTTGCACCACATGGAGTTGGATGGATCCCTTACATTGGTGGTATTTTCCCCACTTCTCACCACAAATAAAACATACGCCCTTTGCTCTTCTATAAGATTTTAAGCTAGTCCACCTGTCGTCAGTTGGACTTCTGCGAGTTTCAGCAAGTCGTTTCTCCTCCACTGATTTGGACACCCATCGAGAAGGAGGAGGAGGTGGCGGTGGAGGTAATAGCTGTGGCTGCAACTGTGCCGATGCTCTCCTGGAAGATGACGCGTGTTGGTGCGTATTCTGATGTACTGATAAATCTCCTGCAAGCTCTTCATGCAGCAGAGCCAGAGTATAAGCAGTGTCCGGGTCCTTTGGCTGCTGAATAGCCACCATAACTCGCACAACGGGGTGTAGACCATCCAAGAATTTTGTGGTGTAGTGAACAGGATTTGGTTTCATGTCATAAGCTGAAATCTGGTCAACCAAATCAGCAAAACGGCGAACATATTCCTCCATGGTCCCTATCTGGTTAATGTGAAGCAATCTGTGGACTAGGACTTGATGCTGAATTCTGATGAAACGGGTGTGTACTGCCAGCACAAACTCATCCCAGGTGGCTTCAGGGGTGGAGTTGAGGAAGGATTCGAGCCAAGTTGCTGCTGCACCCGTGAACAAGGAAGATGAATAGGAAACCCAATAAGCCTATGGCGTTCCCCAGCGCCGGAAATACTCCTCGCAGTGCCTCTGCCAGAGCTTCGAATTGGATCCGTCGAAACATGGTAGTTCCACTTGTGGACCCGAAAGAGAAGCATCAGATACTGGAACACAGTTATCACAATTGTTCGGGAAATTTTTGAGGTCGGAGATTGTACCCTTGCCCGGAGACGATGAGTGCAGGGCACAAGTTAATCCCCGGAGAAGATGAATAGGAAACCCAATAAGCCTGTGGTGTTCCCCAGCGCCGGAAATACTCCTCGCAGTGCCTCTGCCAGAGCTTCGAATTGGATCCGTCGAAACATGGTAGTTCCACTTGTGGACCCGAAAGAGAAGCATCAGATACTGGAACACAGTTATCACAATTGTTCGGGAAATTTTTGAGGTCGGAGATTGTACCCTTGCCCGGAGACGATGAGTGCAGGGCACAAGTTAATCCCCGGTTCGGTGTTTCGTAGCAGTGCCCATTTGGGCCGGTGGCGTTGCTCTGGGACGGGCCGGCATGCGCTGCCTTCGGATCGCCACCCGAGGCGCTCGAATTCGACCACAGGGCGAGGTCGACAGAGGAAGCGAGGTTCGCGATCTCGGCGCTGAGGGAGCTCTTGATCGCCTCCAACTCAGATCCGAGCGTGTCCTTGACGGAATCCACCTCTGCTCCGATTTGCTCCTGGACTGTGCCGATCGAGGCTCCGATCCCCTTGATCTGCACGGTGGTGTCGCCGACGAACACCCTCACCACATCGAGCATCTCCTTGTATGCAGCGAATTTACTCTCGTAGATGTCGGCCATGATCATCTCGTACAGAGATTTCGACTCGGGTGACAGGTTTTCCATGGCCACCACTCGTCGTCTGCAAGCTAATCTGGTGGCATGTGAGTGGTGGGGGAAATACGCTCTGATACCAGATGTTAGCGTCCACTTGGCTCAGCCCAGCACTCAGCCTACGTTCTGGACGTTCATGCGCTCATGGCCCAACTATAAGAAGAGAGCCCACTCCATCCCAAAAGGTCGGACTGAAAGGAGGAAGGAATCTCTCCCTTATAAGGTGGGTATGGCCTCCTTCCGTAGGCGAGGTGGGACTAAACTTTGTGTAGCCTCACCGGTCAACAACAGCCTAACATCCCATCCCCCTGAGAAGCCACTCAGGAAGGCATGACGATCGCTAGCTCTGATACCAGATGTAAGATCCCTCTGGATCTCTACTCTAACTTGCAGTGGAACCAGAGGAATTCACAGGAATTGGATTTCTAGCTCATTCCTCCCATCCACCCACCAAGCTAGTTCAACATGGCACAGCCGTTCGGTTCGTTCATTCCTTACAAGCCAAGTCCTCTCAGCCCTCGTGGTCTCCCTAAAATAGCTATCAACTATTATAGGAAGTTACAAGGCTTAGTTAGCCCACTACGTGGCCCGCGAGCCAGCCTGGAGCCCGCCTCTGTCTCTTGGGCCGCGCCTTCTCGTTGTCCTCCTTATCTGGCGCTGTTATGCAACCTGAAGGAGGAGCAGGGTCGCTGACATACTGGGTCGAACTCCTGTAAGACGGCGACGAGGTGCTGCGCGTGCTCCGGCCGTACCTGGAGCACATCGATGTGCCAGACACGCGGCATCCGGTACATGCCCATGGTGAGTGCGCGCTCGGAGGCAGCGTTGAGGCCCGCGTGCGCGCATTGGCGAGCTCCGCGACCGTGAGGTAAGCGTGTAGCTCGTACGTTTCCGAGAGGGCCATAGCGCGTGCTGGTAGGTTGCCGTGCAGCTCGGGGAAATGTCTTTCTAGCATGCATGCTAGATAGCGTCCATGCATGCACCATTGAATTTTTTTATATGCTTTTAGATTTGGATACGAAGGAATCTTGGCATGCATATGGTACCCACACTCTCTTTCATCTGATATAATTTGGCGCACCGATTCTGGATGCGCCACTGAGTTTCTACACACAACTCAAAAAGGCACGCGGTACAGTGTTGACAACAACACTAGCAACACTAGCATGTCCTACTGGTTAGCAAGGTTTGGTTAGTTAGAACATCTTAGGTGCCAGGTTTGAATCCTGCACCTCCACTTTTTTCCTTTAGTTTAAAAATATATTTAACAAAGTAATTTGGAATTACTGTTTGGCCTAATAATATTTACTCATTTAGAAAACAATTGTTTAGTATTTTTTGGAGTAGCTCTTTCTTGAACCAACGCGTGAAGCTGGAGTTATGCTCTCTAGTCACGTCTCCCTTAGTCCGTCGTCAGCCCATGTCCCTAAACATCTTCTCAATTAAGCTTTTGTGCTCTAGCACCCATGGTTCGACCAACTCTATGTGTTGTAGCGCGACTCGATGTGCCCTGTCATAGTCTGTGTGTCGACCAGTGAAGACGATATGCATTGGGGTGTGGCCCTCGTGGTGACCACATCCATCGAGCCTCCCGAGGTGCCTCCTGATTGGCAGACCAATCGGGCCGTCGTCATCCTCATTTCGTAGATAATTCTAGCAGAATGATATGGACTCGTACGTCAGAAAGCCCTTAGCTATACTTCCACCCGGTCGGTTCCTGTTGCGAACGAATCCTTTGAGAACACCATTCAGCCTTTCAAACGACATCATGTTGTGTAGGAATAGCGGCCCGAGGTGGACTAGCAGATGCACCATGATGTCGGGGGGGGGGGGGGGGTAAATCTCAAGATCGCATAGTATCACGACAATCTCTTCTTGTAGCATGTCGAGCTGCTTCACACCAATCGACTTCCTAGAGATTACGTCGAAAAAGTTACAGAGCCCAAACAACGTCTCATGTATGTGTGATGGGTTCGTAGCATGGAAAACAAAAATTTTCTACCGCAAGAACGAACAAAACCCAGATCTAATCTAGATAAAAGCCAAGATCTAATCTATTAGACATGTGCAACGAGATAGATCTGTACTAACCCTTGTAGACCCGAAAGCGTTACGAGATTCGGATCTCGTGGTTGATGTAGTCGATCACTTGTCGATCTCAAGATCGAGTAGACGATCCTTCCGGCGCCGCGTTCCGGCAGCGCTTCCGCAGTCGGTCACACGTGCGGAGTCGAAGCAGACCTTCCTCTCCCCGTTCCAGTGAGCAGCGGAGGTAGTAGATCTCTCCACGGAATCCCAGCAGCACGACGGCGTGATGGTGGTGGTGGAGTAGAGAATTCTGCAGGGCTTCGCCTAAGCCTGAGCAGAAGAAAGGAGGAGGAGAGAGGCGGCTAGGGCAAGAGTGGAGAGGGCTAGGGGGTGGCGCCTCCACCCCTCTATATAAAGGAGGGAGGCGCCATGGGGAGGTGGAGTCCTTGTAGGACTCCCCTCTCCCTTGGCCGGCGGATCAAGGAGGTGGGGGGAGAGTCCTTCTCCCCCACGAATCCTTGTCTTACCCCACAAGGATTCCTTGATCCTTTCTTGGTTTTCAAGTAAACTCTAAGAAATCTTCCAGAACCTTCCGGAACATTCCGAAACCTTCTAGAATCCCCATACAAATACTCCGGAACATTTCTAAACTTAGAAAATGATCCCCAATATATGAATCTTATTCTCCGGACAATTCCGGAGCTCCTCGTGATGTCCCGGATCCAATCCGAGACTCCGAACAACATTCGGTCTCCAACGCACATTCCATATCTACTTAAAACAACTTCGAACCTTAAGTGTGTCACCCTACGGTTCGTGAATATGCAGACATGATGGAGACACCTCTCCGATCAATAACCATCAGCGGGATCTGGAGATCCATAACGGCTCCCACATACTCAACGATAACTTCGTGATCGATAGAACCATTAACATACGAAACCAATTCCCTTTGTCACGCGACACTCTACTTATCCGAGGTTTGATCGTCGGTATCTCCATACCTAGTTCTACCTCGTTACTGATAAGTACTCTTTACGCGTTCCATGTTATGTCATCCCTTGTGACCCAGTCACATGCTTGCAAGCTAATTAGATGACATTCCACCGAGAGGGCCCAGAGCATATCTATCCGTCATATGGATAGACAAATCCCAATCTTGGTCCATGCGCTTCAACACATACTTTCAGAATACCCAATGACACCTTTATGACCACCCAGTTACGAAGCGGTGTTTGATGTCATCAAAGTACCCATACGGTGATGGTGATTAACATAACCTCATGGTCGAAGGATTAGGTTACTATGTATTTTAAAGCTTATAGCAAACGAACTTAATGACTTGATCTTCTGCTATGCTTACTATGGGTGTGTGTCCATCACATCATTCTCCTAATGATATGATCTTGTTATTAACGACATCCAATGTCCATGATCAGGAAACCATGATCATCCATTAATCAACAAGCTAGTTTAACAAGAGGCTTACTAGGGACTCTTTTATGTTTACAAAACACACAAGTATTAATGTTTCCGTATAATACAATTATAGCATGGGATGTAAACATTTATCATAAACATAAAGATATAATAATAACCACTTTATTATTGCCTCTTGGGCATATCTCCAACAATGTGCTCGTCCATTATCCCTCGGATAGCAACCAGAAGTATCTGTGTCATCAGCACATGGCGGTCATGAGATTTCATCCCAGAGAACCTCTTCTTCATTTTGTCCAGATATCGGGATATCTTCCCTCCGTAATTGATAGGAAGTTTGGTTCCGACGAGAACGTTGAAAAACTGTTGGAGCTCCTCCTCACTCATAGTGAAGCAGGAAGGAGGGGCACTAGTAGTCGTTCCTCTTAGCCCTTTTGCGCTGACGACCTTGAGTATCTTGTGTCTTAGCATCATATCGTCGTCATCATCATCGAGGTGTCCTCCATGAAGTTCTTCCTTTATGTCCAGCTTGATCATGTCATTTCTTGCCTTTGGCCCATCTTTAGTCCTCTCCGGAATGTTGACAAGAGTGCTAATCAGACTCGCACACATTCTTTGTGATGCACATGAGGTCAAGGCTATGTGGCATGTGGAGGTATTTCTAGTACGGTAGGTCCTAGAAAACAGACCTCGCTTTCCATACACCCAACAGCGGCTTTGTCCTCAGACGCTTCTTTCCCGGCATGGGGTACTCTTTCCATTTTTCCAGCAAGTCATTGGTATCCTCGCCGCTTCTCCTAGGTGGGGCTGTTTCGAGCTCGTCCTCACCATTAAACAGATCTCCGCGTTTTCTCCATAGGTGATCCGCGAGGAGCCACTTTTGAATCCCTGGGAATATGTTTTTCGAAGACCCGGGATACCTCGGTAGCTGCATATGCGGGGTTTTCTCCATGCACCTGACGCATGCACCGTGTCCGTGGTTCACCTGGCATGATACATAACCCAAACCAAGATAGTCCTGCACTATCGTGATCAATGCGGACCTCAGAGGGAAATATTCTCCTGTGTAGGCATCCCACGTACGGGCTGGTGTCTCCCATAGTGTGGCTAACTCCTCTTTCAACAACCCGAGATACAGATGCATGTCGATACCCGGTTGTTTTGGCCACTGAATAAGAATACTCATGTGTACGTACCTTTGCTTCATGCATATCCAGGGGGAGATTGTATGGCCATACAAACACGTGCCATGTGCTATGCGTTCTATTCTAGTTTCCAAAGGGATTGAGTCCATCGATGCTCCTACCCAGCCTAACGTTCCTGGCATCGTCCCTGAACTCCTCTTCGAACTCCATGTTCAATGCGTGCTACTGGCTAGCGTCTACAGGGTGTGTCATGATCTTGCCCTTCTCCGGATCATCTTCAGGCTTCTCCCTTTCTGCATGCCATTGCATGAGCTTTGTTTCCTTAGGGTCTACGAAATACTGATACAGACGGGGAGTGATAGGAAAGTACCATATCACTTTTTGAGAAACTTTCTTGTTCCCTCTCTTGTATCGTGCATGGCCACACACCGGACATGTGGTTCTATCCTTGTACTCGCCCCGATAAAGTGCGTAGTCGTTGAGGCAGGTGTGGTATTTGACGTACGGTAGATCGAGAGGGCACACGACTTTCTTGGTCTCGTCGATACCTCTTGGCAAAGTGTTCCCCTCGAGAAGTATATCGTGCCAGAGTTCCATAATATGGTTGAAGCTCATGTTGGTCCATTTGTATTGCACCTTCATCTCCAAAGCCTTGAGGGTTACATTCAGGCGTGTATGCTCGATCCGACACCCAAGATACAATGGAGCAATCCCGTCTTTATCCATTTGCGCCAGCTTGGCTTTTTCTCTGACAACAGCTTTGTCGTTGCTCATCTCCTTGAGGAGCAGTTCTTGAACGTGAGGGTCCCATAAATCTGAAGTTAGCGGTGTCTGCGTGTCCGCGTCTTCTCCACCACCATCGGATCCGGCATCTCCTTCATGTTGATCATGTCCACCAGCATCTTCTTCATCATAATCATGTTCGGCGTCTTTGTGAGCACCATTTCCTGCCGGCGCCCCGTTGTTGACGTCCCCGTCAATGTAGTCGGGCATGAAACCACCCATGAGCAAGTGCTTCTCCAATGTCCCAGAATCAGGTTTGATTAGGGTACCAAGTTTGCATCTCTTACAAGGACATCTTATCTCGGTCATGTTGTTCTGAATCATGACGGCCGTCGCGTGTGCCTTGTATCTAGCCACCATAGCTTCGCTCATCTGACGCACCATGGTTTCCCGTGCGGCGGTATGGAGCAAAAGGGAATATTTAGAACCATGCATGCAAAAATTCGGCATGACCTTCCCTATAAATAGGACATATGAATAGTGCAAATTTTTGCCAAAACAGAAATGAATCAATATTTTGGCAAACATTCATTGTACCACACGCACCGACACCTGCACAACACAAAGCATACACAAGAACACAAGCATATATCCATGTAAACATCGTCTCCTGAGCCAAAACCGTCGTCCACACACAAAAACACAAGCATATATCCATGTACACAAAAACACAAGCATATATCAACAAGAACACAAGCATATATCCATGTACACAAGAACACAAGCATATATCCATGTACACAAGAACACAAGCATATATACCGCCAACATCGTCATCCACACACACAAAACAAGCACAAGTTATACCGAGACGAGAGAGGCTGCGCAAGAGAGCGTGTGGTGTGGTTAGTCAAACTTGATGTGGAGGAGAAGAGAGAAAAGATGTGTGCGCTTACTTTAGTGGATCTACACAGCGGAGAGCAGTTTCTTTTATAGATCCATCCAACCTAAAGAGGTTTTGGCAACTAAAAATGGAGAAATTGTTGGAGAAAATAGGATGAGAAGGAGGAGCAACTCGAGCTAGATCTAGTGGAGGTAGGGGAAAGTGCACTAGCTAGTGGAGGGTAGGGGAAAGTGCCACCTTTTTGTGTGGCTAACACGACACATCCGTGGCGCACCAGCTAGACCATGCGCCACTGAAGAAATATACCCGTGGCGCACCTTCAGGCCGTGCGCCGTAGGTGATCTCTCACTTTTTAGATGCTTGGGCCCACCAACACCCGTGGTGCATGGGAAGGCCGTGCGCCACTGATAACCCTTCTATGCGTGGCGCACGTCGATTCCGTACGGCATGGATGTGCTGCCCATGGATGGGGTCTGCCGTGAGTGCTCGGGCCCACGTTATGGTGGCGCACCGTTTGGACCATGCGCCACGGGTAAGGGAATGTCAGTGGCGCACGGTTTAGCCTGTGCGCCATGGGTAACTATCCGTGGGCACACATTTCATGTGCGCCACTGATAAGAACCCCGTGGATAAGCATTTTCCTACTACTAATCTTTCCTATGGTGTGGGCCTTGTCCTTATTTCTGTTCGTATTGGTCATCATTTATTTATATTGAACTTTTTAACTTTTGTTGTAATTATAATCCATTCTCTCTACATATGATCTTAAATACTATTATTTTATATTATGGTTAGACACAAATTACGTGTAAGTGTAAAAAGAACAAAATGTATTTTGTTGAATTGTAGTCTTCTTGGTAAAAAGAATTAAATTACATATTTCATAGATAATTTTTTGCCACTCGGATGAATAGCAAATACATGTACATATTCATCTGCATTTTAGTTTTCTTAAATATTATGAGCTACCTATGAAGTTGACACAGGTTTCTCGCACCATGATTGTCTATTTTCGGTATGCAAATAGAAGAGATAACGACCAATGTACCCAGCAGAAAATTCTAGAATATATAAAATATCTATGGAGAAGAGTTGGTAAGAGTAATAAATCCCTATAGGGCGCTACGAACATGAAGAAAGGCTTCTGCCAATTAGAATATTTTCCTCTTTCTTTTTGGCATAGGATTCACTGTATTAAAATCAACGAAAACAATAGCGCGCTATTTACTTTATCGTCGCCTCTTTCCAAACGCTATGCAAATTATAGCGCGCTAATAGCGTGCTATTTTTTAAAATAGCGTTTTGCAAAATAATATTATTTTGATAGATATAGTCTGTATACTAAGGATTTCAGTAGCTAAAAAATTGTGCAAAGTAATACATGCATAGCCAATTAACCAGTGATGACCAAATGACAGAGTACGGATCAAAATGTTCATCAAATTCAAAATGAAGGACATATATTTTACAGACAGTCACATAAAGTGGTCGTGTTCCTTCAAGAAACCAGTACATCTACACATCGTTGCATCTACATCAATAATTCAGCTAATTAGTAATTACTACATCAGTACATCACTACATCTACAATACAAAATGCTACATCAGTACATTCGGGTGCTCTCCAAGATGGAGGAGAAGTGGAGATCTGCGGGGCTGAAGCTAGGCGGGGCGCCGCTTGCTGCGGCATTGCTAGCTGCACTCCTTTTGCTTGGGGACGTGCCGGATGGAGGCGGCCGGCTGGCCGGAGCTGTAGGAGATGAAGGGAGATGCTACAGCTTGCAGCCGCCACCACCGTCGCGTGGTGGGGAATTGGATGCGACATGGGGCTGAGAGTTGGGTGAGCTAGCTTTGTTGACTCGTGCGGACTGAATGGGCTAGATGGACTGCCAATATTTTCAAGTTTTTTGTAGCGCGCTATTACGTTATAACGTATAGCGTGTTTAGCGCCGCTAAAACGTGATTAGCGTCATAACGAGCATATTATGCATAGCGTAGCGTCTGCCTCCCGAATACGCTATAGCGTGCTATTTTTTTCATTGATTAAAATTATTATGCCACTACATTTTGTGGGTATGAGACAGCATTTGCTCCGCCTGTCCTAGGTGAATACACAAGACTAATGCTTCAAGCTCAGGAGGATAGGACAATATCATCGGTTGCTCGTCAATTACATTTCAACAGTAGCAGTAGCAAATTAATTTCTGTAAACAAAAGTGTGTTAGCACTATATTTTTGGTGTCTAGCTGATATGTAAAACCAGTGTGATGTATACTTTCTATTTTCTGCTAGACTTTAAATTCAAATGACGCCTTGCAACATGTGCTACATCTAGTTTCTAACGCAGCTGTACTAGACTACTAGTACCTCATGCTTCTTGTACAGAATGAACAAAGTTCAGTTATCTTCAGTTAGAGTTTGCTCTGTTATCAAAATTCAGTAGTATTACAAAATGGAACAAAAGTTAAGTTATATTCTGAACTTCTGAGCTACAAGAATTTGTGCATCGGACCATCTTCAAGCCTAGCAAGCTAGCAACGAGATTTATTTTCTCCATGTGAATCATCTGGAATCTATGCGTTCCTGACTTAGAGCTGCCGTCGATGAAACACGGCGTGACGACTGACATTCAGTCGATATGCTCGTCAATGTCCTACGCCCCTTGTCGGCAGCTCTCATCGTCAGCTGTTGTGTCGTTCGTACCAGCGCTGGGCGTCGAGCAGCTGGCGCCGTCGAGCCGCCGGAAATTAGGCGACCGAGAAGGTCGACGATCTATCAGCTGAGAGGAGATCGCGGTCGCCTGGATCCTTGCCGCACCTCATCGGTGGCCCGGCGGTCTGACAGGGAAGCTGACACTCATGCAAGTCTGACGCAGGTGCGCCAACGGAGATAACTCGATCGACGCGGTCGGAGACTAGACGATCGAGAGAAACCCAATAGAAGAGTCAACAACCGGATATATCGCCATATCAGCTATAGACAGCCTAAGAATAGTCACAATGGGGAGTATTATATAGCAGGATCATGTATATGATACCATCTCCACAATACATAGTATCATATAGTAGTATCATAGTCTTAGTATATTTATTATTTTGTAGAACCTCAATGTAAAATTATGTAGAAGATTTATTAGAATTAGTTTTTCTAGTTCTACGTGCTATGATACCGTATCTACTTATGATACCAACATAATCTATTTCATCATTAATTAGCATGTCACGTCAGAATTTTGCCAACATGGCATACATGATACTACCTATGATACTTCCATTGGGGCTAGTCTAATAGTACAATAGTAAGACTTACAAATATATTACTTTATTAATCATGATCCACCTTCCACTCTCAGGTACTCTCTTTGTTTGGAATTATTAGTCCTAAGGACCAAGTTGCTAATACCAAGACACTTCATAACTCTATCTCATTAATCTATGCATGCACCAATAGAAGTACATGCATGAGAGAAGTGAGAGGAAAAAAAGAACATGCATTGGACGAGAGAGACTAATAAATGAGATAGCCCTTATAATCTCGAACAATATAAAAAAGCTCTCCGGACTTATAATCCCAAACAGAGGTAGTATTGTCTAGGAGGACGTGTTAGAGCTGGCTCTTGCATGAGAGGTAGCACCCCTTCTCTCACCTCTTCTCTCCTCCAACTAAGCAAATATATATTATTAATCTTGTGTAGTCAGTTGACTAAATCTTATTGTACTTGCTCGGTCGTACGTCTGAGATCTAGAGTGCCATGCGTCCGTGTTTGGAGTTGGTCCATGTTGGGAGGCTGTGGACCAGGTCCGATAAATAATCTCTCCATATAAGGGGTATATACGGGCGGAAAATAACACTATGGATCTGGTCTACAAGTGGACCAACTTGCATGATTGACACGTGGCATTTTAGATCTAAAAGCAGTTGTAAGCTTATTATTTTTTCACTGTTTTGTACACGTATTGTTTGCTGAAGTTGGTCCACGCCTCCAAATCTGTGGACCAGGTGACTAATGAATGCCATGTATGTCGACCGGGGCCTAAGGATATCTGACGCCTGTTGTTCACTTGTCTTCGTGCTCAAAAAGTTTGAAAATCTTTGGTTTTGTCAGATTATATTGCTCAAGCTTTATCCAATGAAAGATTAGGATCATGTGTTCTTGAAGGCCTTCTATGTAAACCGAGACAACAATCACCGGTTTTGGGACCGTTGAAAACTAAGGAAACTCTATGGCTTGTTTCTATATATGACATATGGGTTGGGCAAAATTTTAGAGTGGCCCTGTTGAAGTATGATCGAAATTCATTAAGGAGGCTAATTTCTGACGAGCAGAGCAAGCCCCGTCATCGGAGGTTTGAGCCAATCGTTGAAGACCTAGGTTTTAATCGCTATATATACCCCCTGTAAGCTACCGGTTGGGATAAATTGTATCTTGATCTGCTTTATTGGGGTCTCCCCATCATCTTGTATCGGTTTGGTCACTGTAGATTTATGGATTTAATTGTAAGTAGGATGGAATTTATTTCTGGGAAATAGACCCTAGTTAAACCGATAGAGTTAAAAATCCTCTAGTTCAGAGCTCCAATGTTCGCTTCTTCTATTTCCTCCATTTTAAAATATAAAATGTTTTAGTATTTTTCTAAGAAATATATTTCTAGAAATCTTTTTGCATGTAGGTGCAAAAATTCTGCTCTGAACCTACATAGTAAAAAAAGTCTAGATACATACGTTTAAAAAAAGCTAAAACATCCTATATTTAGTAGCTCAGTGCCTAGAAATACACATGCTTGTCCACTAGTCCTATGCGTGTCCACTAGTCCTGGCAGCCCCATGCACGTAAGCATGTACGACAAAGGCACAAAGGCGGATCCAGGGAAGGGCGAGAGGTGGTTCACACCCCCTCAAGGATATGCAGCGGGGCTAGCACTAGTTTTGATCCTATACTACTAAATGTAATACTCTGTCCAGTCTAGACCAATGTCTGCAAATGTGCTGATTGCTAGAGCTTTATGGGCTAAGCCAAAAAATTAGCCATCAAGGGATAATACATATCTACTGAAGCATCGTCAAGACCACATATCGATCAACTGATCCATGGAACGCATATGAATTTATGCTCTACTCGGTCGCCCTCAACGATCTAGTCGACTTATTTCTCCCTTCTCCGCCTTCGCCGTGGCGACGCCTACCCAGGCAAGGTGTCAGTGGTAGAGCACCGTCACCAGTATCGAGATTTTGTATTCAGGCGTCGTCATGTCCGTGACTACCGATTAGCGAAGGCACAAAGCACATCTTCTAATTCGTGAATTGATCGCCCTAAGGTATGTCCGCAAATATATTGCATGCTGGATATTAGAATTGCTAGTTTGATTTCCCCATCTAATAGAAATTGTCTGTCATATCAATTGCATATTATATACACTAGCATTTTTTACAAATTACGTAGTGATTAACTAACTATTGAGTAGCTTCGACCTACTAGATATGAGTGTATAGATCGATGATTTTGTGGTCTATTGCATGTTTCAGTACGTTATTTAGTCTAGGTCCTTACGTGCGACGGTTATATATGTAGGACATGACCCCTGATGAGTTCAACCAGATTCTCATGGATTCTTAGGAGACCTTTGTGGCTGAGATCCAACCCCAACTCTTGGATTTGAGGCTCACCTATCCGCAACGATCGGAGATCATGTCTCCGCCTCCTATGACTATGTACAAGGTGGAGTAGATTACATAGAAATCTGCACTTATCATGGCCAAGCATAAGAACGTCAAGGCTAGAAAATCAACATCACTAGCCATGATAAGGGGGTGAAGGGCAACATGAACTGGGAACCATTTTCTCCATGTTATGCTAAATACAAGAACAACGTGAGGACGGAGAAGGGATTCAAAGAGGTGCACCTGAACACTTGTGCCTGGAAGGTGTTTCAGTTTTATGGCATCGAGGTGTTCTCAGAGCAGGTGTACAACCACCTACGTAAGTGGAGGTCCAGGTGGATCCATATGTCCAAGCATAGAGACCTTAGCGGACCTAGCTAGGATGAGGAGAGTTGCACCATCATCTTGGAGGACATCGACTACATAGGACACATCTGGGTAGTAACTAATTTAAGTTCTTCCACTAACCTCTCTTTTGTTCGAACTAGCACTAACCTCCCTGTAATTCCCTTTCTTAGGATCACTCGAAGGATGCTGAGTATCTGAACAAGCCAATCGCCAACTATAGGCAGATGTAGACAATCTTTTCGTTTGGCCTTCCCACTAGCAAGTTTGCCATGGGCTCTAGTGAGCCTCTTGGAACACCGAGTCTTGAGTACGTGATGAACCAGGAGTCCGAGATAGTGGTGCTTGATGACAAGGGAGAGAACGAAGCCGCCGCTGGTTCTGCCGCTCCAGGTGGCGGTCCAGGTAGCACAAACTCCTTTGTTTGTGGTGGCTTCGAGCCTTCCAAGAAGAGGAAGAGGTCGATGCTGGGAGAGAAGGACGTCGTGGCCATCACGTGCATGACCGATGTTGTGAAAGCTGTGGTGGCTGCCATCACCACTGCTTCCCCTCCCGATGTGCACCCAACTCTCTACTACGCTGTCATGACGGCCTCCGGCTTTAGCGTTGAGGCTCCGATGGTTGTGCTGAGCCACCTCTTCAATAACAGGGCCCATGGCAATGGCTTTGTTCCGATGGCAGAGGACCACATGGAGCTCTTGGTCAGGAACTTCCTGGCCAAGCACTACTACGTGTAGTGCTTGCTCCCTGGTCATAGAGATGGTGGGTATGGTGCATGCATGATGAAAAAGAAGTTATTGGTTGTATATTTTGAAGTAGCTATGGAGTTGACGAAAACTTATTTCAAGACCTGCTTATTGTGAGGTGGTATATACTAATTCCTCACATTATGGAGAACTTGCGGTGGTAGGATTACAATCCTTTTGATGTGGTGGTAGGATGACACCATAGAAGTTGGTGGCGTAGGATCTCACCAGCTTGATAGATGAACTGCTGATGCTTTTGCCTATATGATCATGCATGCTTCTTGCTTATATTGATTACCTTGTGTTTGCGAACTTGATTTGCCTGTTTTAATTGTGATTCTTATGTTGCATATGTTATGTCTCATAGAAATACAAATGGTATGCGGTGTAATAGGCAAGAAGTTGAAAATTTACAAGACATGGGAGGAGTGCAGCCAACAAGTGACATGTTACTAGCACAACCTCCATAAGGAGTTTAAGACTCTAGAGCAGACACAAATTGCCTACTCTGAGTTCTTAGCAGGGGGTCTATAGGAGGCACAACCACACAAAGTATGAACAACTATGTCGCTCCACACCCGGCTCAATCTCTTCAGGTTTATCCACAACAAGAGCTTGCACCTATCCGAGGTGAAAGTATGATCAAAGACATCATCATCGTCGGTCTTATCATGTGGATTATGTACTACAGTTGTTCTGATTTGTGTGATCAATGATGTAAGATATTGAAGTCTTTAACCTTGATGAGTAGTCGCTTGAACCCTTAAACCCGTGCTGCTGGTAGGCTCACTATTTATCATGCGAGGTAACCATATCAGTCATTATGCGGGCTCCCAAACAGCAGCTTTGGATCAGCGAGTTCATTCTGAAAAACCAAACAAAATAACCATATAGACTCCCCTCTTCGAAAACCAAAACACGGGCTACCGAATAAAACTCCCATCTTGACTCGAGCTCAATCTCTCCGCCAGATCTGCCGGGCCAACTAGTGAAACTGAAGCAGACACGATGCAGCGCATCAAGCCGTATTCTGGAATCCTGTACACGCAGGTGTTGTCGTATTCACCGGCAGCTAATAATAAGCTCGGCTCTGCCATGCCGATTTGGAAACCCGTGCGTTGTTCCGAGTTTCCTGCAGTTGCATGACCCAATCCTCCCAACGATCCATCAGAGTTGGACTCCAATTTGCGATCTCCGGTCGCACGAGTTCCAGCCTATCGCTACTCACGCTTTATATAAGAAAATCAGAATCCTGCAATAAGCGTTACTTGAAGAAGGTCTTAACTAGTTCTGCATCGATCGATTAGAAGGCTCTTGCATATATATGGAGACCAAGACTGCTTTTGATGGCGGCGGCACGTAAGTACGCACGTACTATGAGGGTTGTTTAGTTGTGCTTCTGTATCCTTTTATGTTCCCTGTGTCTCAAATTAATTGATTCAATTTTGTTGACAGACTATAGCATGTGTATCTAGACAACGCTGAGTCAATTAATCTAGAACAAAGGGAGTATGTCTTTTCTAAAAAATCGTGGGGGCGTTAACTTAGGGTGATCTTTTCATATACCCAGGATCAAGCGCCAACGGAAGAATCCGATGAAGACGTTCTTTTTTATCTTCAAACGGAAGGTTGGATCAACAGTTCTCAGGAAAACCAAGCAGGTTACCAGACCCAAAAAGATGTTTAGGCTGTGTGTTCGTGATGAGTTTGGCACCAGTACTATGGATAAACCAGCACTTGTACTTAAATCAACGTCGCTACGCCATGAAATAGAACTTCGCCAGGGAAGGTGGAGGGTTTCATACCTGAATATCATGCACAAAGTCTATTCATGGTGGACCGATGACAGCTCCGGAACCATCCGAAGAGTGTCTTCCAGGGTGGACAATGCACTTCGAAAGTACAGAGAGCGCCGCATTGAAGCCGGGTTGTTTTATTTGGAAGGGCACACACATGATATGACATACACAGTTAGGAGTCACCTGTACGGTGATAGCGAGTTATCTTTAGGGATCTTTGGAGAAAGAAGAGATTGGAACGCGCCACGAGAGCAAGTAATCAGGAGGTATTCAATAGTTCCGCCGGTGTTCACGAATTCTCCATATCCGCACACACGGGCCTTTCCTCCGTAGTAGTGGACGTTGAGATTGAGTGGGATAAGGCATGTGTTTTGCTTCTTGCTTGTGATCTCTTTAGCTTGGGCGATTGCATATGTATGGAAGATCATTCTAATTTGGTTAACTTACTACTACTTTCGCCATACATTGTGGATAGTATTTTCTCCTCATGAATCTACGAACAAATGCTCGGTTGTCGTTGTGTATTCATGTACATCATCACTCTGGTCTCTGAGGGTTTCATGAAAAATCACCTCGCCCATGTGTCGCTCCTGCTCGAGTGACCCCGAGAAATCCTAACCGCCACCGGGTACCCAGGCTCCTCCGTCCACCCTTGCTGCCAAAGGTGCCAAGGGGGAGGTTCATTGGGAGGTGCACAAATATGTGTTGTGTGGTAGCCAACGTCAATGCACGCATGACAGATTGGCAGCGCACATGTGTGCTCCCGAGGTCGTGGGCATGCTCGAAGACATGCCTTGGCGGTGGAGCAGTGAATTTGGGGCCGGTGGCACAGCAAGGCGGGCGAGATTAGGTTGGAGTAGCTCCAGGTAGCCAGGGGACAGGGAAGCACGGCGGTAGATGTCGATCTAGTATGCGAGCACAGAGCGTTGAAGGCGCCATGTGGCGCGCTGGTGGTGGTCAATGGTTTGGTGTGCGGTGTCCCATCATGCGAGGGCTGGCATGTTGGTTAGAGCTGTTAGGCCTACTAGACCTTGGTCCGGCCAACCTTCAGCAGATGCAGGATCTTCGAGTGAAAACATGCTCCGAGAGCCGGTAGCAGTGGTACCGTGGGTGTTGTTATACCTTCGTGAGGAGCTGTCGTGAAGCTCCCGTCTCTCCCGCCATGAGGTCGTGGACACTGTGTGTTCCTATTTGGTTTTGTTGCATCGACTAGGTGAGGGGATGTTGCGGTGGGGTGGCGCTGTGATTTAGCCGGCAGCCGGAGATGTTGCAACGTGACCGAGCAGTTAAGGCGTCCCGGTGGTCGACGTCTGACAATATTGTGATGTGGCTAATTGGCAGAGGTGGTCGGCGACCGGTGATGTTGTGGCGCGACTGAGGTGACTGGGAAACGACGATGTCACGGTGCGGTGCATATGAGGTGGCCTGGGACCAGTGACCGTTGATGTCACGGGACGACTGAGGTGATCAGTGGCCGACAATGTTGCGATGCGGCTGATGGGTGGCGATGACGATGTTGCGGCGTGGCTAGTCTCTTGCAGGGTTGACTCCATTTTTGTTAGAGCGTCCGGTGGCTGCTTACTCATGGCGTCTTTTCTTCAGTTTTGGTGGGCTTGCTCCTGATTGTGGTGTGTGGGCTTGGTCTTTCGTATTGATTTTGGTGTAGTTTTGGCTAATTAACAGGGTAATTTTTTTTTGTTTTTTTTCCGAAATCCGGTACAAACGCAAACACTCACAAATACGCAATACACTCACCCCTATGAACACAAGCAAGCACACCTTATCCCTATGAGCACCTCTGGGACTGAGTCTTTAGACTGATCCGGCGAATCTTGAGTTTGACAAAATCACCGTAAACGCCTCGCTATCGACGAGAGCATCGCAATTCTCATAAGGGCAGTTTACCTCTAAGAATATGTTACCATGGCCTTGGAGTGCCAGCTCCCTCGTCCTTAAGTCATGATGAAGGGACAACAAAATGTTTGTGGGAATTTTTCAAAAAATAGTGTGTGGATTGGTCTACAATCTATAATCTTCTATATCTAAATAGGAGTTCTCCACTAAGTGATTTCTCTCAACATGCAAGCTATTCACATCATCTTTTACCCCCGAGCAATCGTAGCCAGCCACCTAAGCAAATTTTCCACCTAATCAAATAAAACAATTTCCTCTGTCCCTACCTTTCCTCTCCACAATCACAGGAAATAAAACGACCGAGCCCGATTAAGAGAAGGTAGGCGAGCGGCCGTAGGCTTTATTATTTTCCTAATAATCCCACCATGGCCCCATCGTCCTCTTTGCTCATCTGACCTTATCTATCCATGGATCTATCTCTCCTCAATCCTCTATCTGATCAGGTTTCTGTACGTTTAATCCCACACAGGCATGGTGTATTTGGAGATCCACATCAAGCAGACACAAGCAGTACTTATTTTTGCGCACACAGCTTCTCTTTCATCTTCTACTTTACTTCTTATCGACAGAGAATGGACGGAGCATCTGAGAGTTGTTGCAAGTCGATGGGCAGGAACTTTTTAGTTATCCGTGCCTATTACTGGTGCATGCGGGTATATTTTATTAATTTGTACTGCTGAAGTACTTATGTTAGTAAGTATGGTTTCTAAATCGGTCTCCATGATCTCTGCTAATCCCCTGATCCCTACTTTTTTTGAGTCTGAAATCACTTTGATTATTGATGGATTTTTTGCTTGATCTGAACCAGTAACCATTGCATATTTGGATTGAACGATCTGTGTTGCTAACTTCATTCAGATATTTTCTTACGATAAATTATGGTGGTTCCTGCTACAGATTCAGCACGTCGTGAGATCCCTGATCCGTTCCATAAATGTGAACATCCTCTGTGCTATTTTTGCTAGAAGCATTTCAAGTGATTGATGCGCAGGAAAAATGGATTTATTCAAGGAATTAAGTTCTTATTTCTCAATGAGGCTGTACAAGTCCTTTATGGGCCAGAATGATTGTGAGTTTCACTACAGAATCAATGAAAGGAATCTTCTAGCCGGCTATACATGTACTACTTTGCAAGGATCACAACGGGGAAACTCTCTTCCAACTCTTTTGGGATTTCTACTTGACTCAAGAATACTGGATGTAGGTTGTACCAAATAACAATTGAGGCATTTCCTATTTTGATGAAGTGCATAATCCACAGTGAACGCTGCACTAACTTTTTTTGCATGGATATATCATCCTGGCTGGCTGGAGCATTTGGAATATAGACACCTCCGCTCACTTATGAAAAGATTCAAGCAAGAACTTTCCATGGTTATCGATATGCCAAAGAAAAATTACCTTCAACACCTAGCTGACTGATTTAATGTGGGTATGTCATATGTTTCCTTCTTATTTCCTGTCCGGCAAATATTCCATTGGTTTATTTTGTACCTTTAAATATGCTACATTAGGTTTCTCACCTACTAATATTGAATTAAAAGAAGCTAATTGTGGTCTATCGATCTAAATTGATTCACACTTAGATGTAGATCAACATAATGTTATAGTTCATAAAGAGTGTAGGCTTATGGTGGTTTTTTGTTGTTCATGTTAAGCTCCCATGAATATATCACTCTCCCTTTATTTTGGACAAACAAGTGGGCACTGAATAGTAAAACAACGGGCTTGATCGGTAGAGTAATTAACATCTATGAAACATTGCTAACCTTATAGAAAAATATTTTTGATCAACATCATGTCCACCTCACCACTTTAAGTGTTACGCACACTCAAATCCCGCAGCAATCGCGCGGGGTATCATCTAGTATCTATAAAGTTCATCCCCGCTAAGATGCATTTAATGTTTGCAAGCTGAAATCTTATGTAGCCACATCATCTCAATTATTTAGAGCCATTGGATTTCAAATCTATGATCCTTAATTATCCATCGGATCACAATGTTTTCTTTCCTTTTCACTAGCTCGGGCTGCGGCACATATTTTTCTCCGGGGCGTCTTTTTCTCTGTCTCCTCGACTCCCATGGCCTACACACTAGAAACGGATCGACAAGAGCCTGTAAGAGGCAGGCGAGCGGGCATGCACTTATTTATTATCCTGGATCGATCCAGTTCTTCCATGTAGAAATACGTCGCTTCCCTACCCAGCCTGTCATCTTCCATTATGGCTGCTGCAACCTCAAAACGGGGGAAAGTCTCCATAGCATCCTACCCCTTCATGCGTTCTTCTCGGCGCTGTCGCGACGCACACCTCCGAGATCGACGGCTCCACAATTCAGGCCGTCACCTCCACGTGATACCACCGAGCCATCCGAGGCAGAAGCCGAGAAAGCACATGCATGTGTGCGTCTGTAAAGCAGAGATAACGATCTCACACGTGTCGGTGTCCGAACAAGAGACTGACATACGTATGTCAATCATCCATGAGGTGTTCTGTTGGAGAGACTAAGGCTGGTCATAGTGGTAGTATTATACTACTAGTATCATGCATATGATACTAGTGTATGATACTATCTCCATAGTGCATGGTATCATATGGTATATCATACTAGTACTATATTTAATGATTTGTAGAATCTCAATGCAAAATTGTGTACAAGATTTATTTGCATAAATATTTTCTAGTTTTATGTGTTATGATACGGTATCTACCTATGATACTCTAACCATCTCTTTCTTCATTAATTGTTGTGGCATATCAGATTTTTACCAACATGTCATGCATGATACTAGCTATGATACTGCCACTAGGACCAGCCTAAGCGCCATACGAAAATATCCTCCGGCTTTGAGTTTTCTACTAGGGCATAGCGTGATGCTTCTCATCGACTACTTCGCCACCAATGTTAAGCAACATCCCCACTAATGCCCTTCAAAGGTAATTAAGCTAGCTGCAATTAGAGCCCCCTCGATCAAGTCTGCCAAGTGCAAGGTCACGGACTCTACCTTTTCTTTACCATGGTGTCCACGTTGTTGTTTTTATCAATTTTGTCTCATGATTCGTACATATCTGTATGGACCATGTGTTGTTTTGATTTTCATTGCAGAAAGATCTCTGCTCTCATCTTGAGGATGGTGGTGTGTGCGGCAATTCGTCAAATGTCAAATGATTGACTCCAACTGTTACATAGATCACGTAGAAGCCCTATTATGCCACGAGGAGATGGGAAAGAAATTATCAGTTGTTGGCCTATGGTAGTGCACACCTCTTCAACTCTTTCCCAAAGGTACAATTTTTTTTGGCCATTTGTGTACACTACATACCTACAACTCTACATCGATTGGCGTATTGCTGTTTTTTTAGTTGTTTACACATATTGCTTTGATTTGAAGGGCACGTAACTTTCAATCTATGCAGGTTAAATTTGTCTATACATCTCAAAGGGTTCCCACAGTATTAATGACTGGTCCTGTTAGAATCTCACTATCATGGTTGGACCTGTAGGACACATGGTTATGCAAAGTTGGGCCTTTATGTGGTAATAAGTCAAATTATGAGGAAATTACTATCTTTTGTATAAGTTTTAGCGGCCGAAGTTAAAAATTTTAATCTCTAAATATATAATCCACTCAATAAATTTATTTGAAGTATATTTGTTTTATCCTTCAAAAGAATGCACTAACTTATTAGTCTCATGCGGTCAGCATACTTTGTCTCCTCCACGGCTCCGCGTCCATCTCTCTATAAAATAAAAATAGCATCGCTTCCCATCTACACACAATGGCGATGTTAGTGCTGCCTCTATGCTCTGCACCAATATTTCATTCAGTCACATTGTTTGCTCTATAGTGAGGCTTCATCACCCCCTACCAGAAATAGTCGTACCGAGCAAAGAAAAAATTCCATGTGTAGAGGCGAGGAAAGCGGCCGGACATGAAAATCAATATGCCTGCGTTTGATAAGAAGATATGCAAACGAGCATTTTTCATCTTTTGCATACATGAAATTCTTCTCTAATACTCGCAGCAACGCGCGGGGTATAAACTAGTAATAACGAATTTGACTCCCACAGCGCGACCGCATAATGCATGGGTCGACGCTAGTTGAACCGATAAGGCAGATTACGGCCATGCGCCTCACCTTTTGTGACGTGATCCGAAACGTCTACGACCGAACATCTAGTCGTGCCGAGCCTCAGCATCCAAGATTCGAAGTATCCGGCATCGGCATCTGTTGGCGATATTGGAGTTTACCAATCGATCAGTATCTATCCCTTCTTCTTCATCTCCTTTGCATTGCTATTGAAAAATTGTCCAATTAATGCCTAGTGTTGATTGTAATTGCCTAATTGTAAACGTCACGTCAAGGAGTGTTCCTGGCCTATATAACACGCACTCGACACCGAGAGAAATTTGGACGATTCAACTAAATTGATATGGTACCAGAGCCATTCTCTTCTATTCCCGTCTAGCAAACTCTTTCCTTATCCACGACGACCCAATCAAACCTGCCCCTCATCAGCCTCAACCAGCAAGTTTCAAAGAAATTCACCCATAGAAACTTCTTCATATGGCATGCTCAAGTCCTCCCCAAATCAAGGGGCTCAGTTCTTTGGGTACCTCGAGTCAAATTTAGGGTTTTCGGTGTGACTATGTGTCGACCGGTGATCAGTTTATATATACATCAACAAGGCAGGTTACAATACAAGTTGTATACGGTACATGCACCATGTCCGATTCTAACACACTCCCTCAATCTAAACTGCTGCGTACAAGATTTAGATTGGTTCTGAATCAGTTTAACATGTGCCGCGTGGCTGGTTTAGTAAATATATCAGCCAACTAATCACCTCAAGAAATAAATCTCACCCCTAAGGCACCATCAGCTACTCGCTCACGCACAAAATAGAAGTCTATCTCAATATTCTTTGTGCGAGCACGAAATACTGGATTTGCCATTAGGTAAGTAGACCATAAGTTATCACACCATAAAATTGGAGCACGATGCTAGGTGTAGAAATATAATTGTCTCATAATAATTGATATTGTTTGAGAGATTACAAAGGTATAAATATGTGGCCGGCCAGGAAAACCCTAACTTATGTTACAAGCAAAAACCAAACCGACTTATAATCTAACATCCCTGCAGTGTCGATGTGTGGTTCACCAACGTTGAGACTGGATCGAATTTCGGTAAACGATACGGTTGGAAGAACCTTTGTGAAGGTATCTGCAAATTGAGGAGTGGTTAGAACATGAAGAACCCGAACTTGTCCCAAAACCACCTTTTCACGAACAAAATAGATGTCGATCTCGATATGCTTTGTCCGACGATGCTGCACTGGATTGCTGTACATGTAAATAGCTGAAATGTTATCACAATAAACTACAGTAGCCTACTGGACAAGACGACAAAGATCCGAGAGAAGTTGACGTAACTAGACCGTTTCGGCGACAAAATGTGCCACTGCACGATATTCAGCTTCTTCTACAGACGAACGTGAAACTGTAACCTGTCATTTCGAAGACCATGAAATGAAGTTGTTACCAAGAAAAACACAGTATCCGGATGTGGACCGACGAGTATCCGGGCAATCAGCCCAGTCTACATCGGAATATGCTATCAAAGTGTTTGGAGATGATGAATATATGTGGAGACCATGATCAATAATACCTTTGAGATATCGAAGAACACATTTAACATGATTATAATGTGGAATGCGAGGATCATGTATGTAGATACATTCTTGTTGAATGGCAAAAGAAATTCCTGGACGAGTGAGAGTGAGATATTGAAGAGAACCAGTTATACTACGATAGAGAGTGGCATCGGGAAAAAATCACCTGAGGAGGAAAGTTTGGTAGTTGTATCTTAAGGGGTTTTAGACAATTGACAGTGAAGCATGCCTGATTTAGTTAGAAGATCAAGTATATATTATCGGTGAGATAGAAAAAGACCATGGGTATCACGAGTGATAGCAATTCCTAAGAAGTGATGAAGTATACCAAGATCAGTCATGGAAAATTCAGAGCAAAGTAAGGAAATGATGTGATCGAGAAAATACTGAGTGGAGGTTGTTAAGACAATTTCATCTACGTATAAGAGTAAATAGGCCGTGTGAGAAGTAGTGTGATAGACAAAAAGATAAGAATACGAGGGAGATGGTTGTAAACCGATAGTGAGAAAAAAGGTAGAGAATCGTTCAAACCATGCACGATGAGCTTGTTTTAGACCATATAACGATTTTTGAGAAGACATACGTGATTGGGATTAGTTGTATCTTCAAAACCAAGAGGTTGCTGACAGTAAACAGTATCATTTAGAGATCAATGAAGAAAAGCATTTTTAACGTCAAGTTGTTGAGTGGGCTAAGACGAAGAAACTGTAAGACTAAGAACTGTTCGAGTTGTACTAGGTTTGACAACGGGAGAGAAAGTTTCATCGTAATCAAGACCATGTTGTTGAGAAAAACCACGACAGACCCAACGAGCTTTATAACAAACTACATTTGCACTAGGAGGACGAGGAACGAGTTGCCAAGTATTGTTATCGATGAGAGATTGGAATTCTTCACGCATAGTAGAAGTCCAATGAGGATCGAGAAGAGCTGATTTGTAAGTTTTAGGGATGAGAGAGATAGATGGAGTAACACTAAGATTAAGTTTTTGAGTGGGTAAGAGAAATCCTGATTTTGCACGAGTACGGATAACATGATCATTGGTAGGTTTAGTAGTAGGCACGACATGAGCTAGAGGGTTGAGTGGAGGGGAGGAAGAGGCAGAGCTCGGTGCAGTGGATGACTCGGGCGAAGGGGAGGGAGGCTCGGGTTGCGCGACAGATAAGTCTGCCACGATAGAGTTTTTAGTCGTTTTGGCTGCCGCGGCAGAGCATGCTGCCATGGGGCTAGAGTTATCGGATGCTTCCATGGCAGGAAAAGGGGGTGAATTTCTGCCGCGGCAGGGGTAGGGTTTTGGGTAGGGTTGTGGGTTGGTTGGGTAGAGGCAGGAATGATGTAGAGAGGGTGTAGAACAGCACATCAAGTAGGTGGCGGCAGTGTAGACACTAGTACAAACGCGTTACTTAGAGACGTCAATTGCTCATAGGCTTTAGACGGTTTCTCATTCTGGGTCAAGTGCATAGGTTCTAAGAGCACATCACCTGAGCCTGTTTTTATTTGCGTCTCTAAGATACAATACCTCAGACGGTGCAAAAGGAAAAATTCCTCTAACATGTACGAGCTAGAGACGGCCAGTATTTCTGACCGCTTGCAATAACTCGTCAACCTCAGACGACCTATACTAGGAATCGTCTCCCATAGTCAGGCGATTTGAGTCGTATTCTAACAAAGACCGTCTCTAGAACTAGTGTGTCTCGAAGCGGCTTTTTTAAAGTGACTCTCTCTAGTGTGTGTAAACCATTTTAAATAGTAGCATGCTAATTTGAAGTCGATCATAGCTGACATGACACATAATCATGATTTAGTATCCAGATAGACTGACTAACTCAAGAACTTAATTATAGAAGCTAGTCAAAAAAGACCATTATATTAACAATTAATATTAACCCAATATTTGGGGAAATCCATACATATTTAGCCATTAATTTATGGCAATTCATACAATGTGGAGTCCATACATCAAACAAGCATAATTAGTACTCGAGTAGTAATGGGCAACTCGGTGGAAGTTTCTGAACTAGAATATACCTCTCCACTATCTATTTCATCAAAGAAAAAAAGTACAATGATATCCTGCTTTAAGTTGAAGCTTCTCACATCCAGTTGTCAAGATTGCATTTGACCCACCATCTCCTATCTTCATTGTAACCATCTTTGGCTTCTTGCTCTTCATTTCCCAAACATGGACATCAATTGGTTCATCAAGGAAATTCTTTAGATATTTTCTTGTGAACTCAGCTCCAAATGTTTGTGCAAGTACAAAGAGTAGCTTGTTGATCACGTGTTCAAGAATATATCATCTTACCATCTTGCACTTCTTTTCCACGACAGATGAATAGGGCAACCTGTAGACGTAGTACTTGAGTTTTGGTAGAAATTTGGGTTCATACTAGTCTAAAAGGAAGTCTACATGAACTTTTTTTAGATACATGTCGTTTCCAAAAAAACTCTACTTATCAAAATCAGTGTTCCCCTTGTGTTGAAGCCCTGATGCAATAACACATACAAATTTCAATGCGGTGTAATATTCCTGTGTATACAGTCTAAACACGTACAAATTTAAAACAAATGACTGGAATTTTGATGTTCTTTGATACCTCTAAACTCAAGCCTCTCAGTGGGCTCTTCTGATGACTGGAATTCAAAACTGTCAGAGCTAATGGAAACACTGTCATCACTACAGAGCACTATTCCAAGATCACTGCAGGTTCCCATCTCTTAAATGGATACAGACATGGAGCATTTTAATACAATTAAATATAATAATAAATTAGACTGAAAACAGAAACATAGTTCTTGTTATCGTACATTAATAAAAAAGCATACATAGCCAAAGAATTTGAAATTCATCGAATAAACAAGATGCAAGTAGACTAATGAAGTGACATTTAAATTCATATTATTAGAAGGGCAACGAACAATGAGGAATCAATAAAAAATTGCAGATTTTGAGATGTATACAAGGGGAAAAGAGGCGGGACATATAGAGGTAGGCTGGGGGAGGCTCTCCCGACGCCGCTATCGTGTCTCTACATCTTGGAAACCCTGAACCCTAAATTCGACAAGCAAAATAACAAATTCCGTGCCAAAATTCCTAAATCAAAGCTCTACATTAGGGTTTTGGGGGTTTGGTTTTCACACATACCTACCCGCATGATGAAGGGGTCCTCGGAGGCGAGGGAGAGCGTCCGCACCACATAGGACCAGAGGCGGCGGGGAGGAGAGGTAGGGGACCGGAGGCGGTGGTGGTGGAGGGTGCCGACAGTGGCGACGATGGACAGTGGGGGTCAAGTACTAACCTCAGCGGGTGGGGAACGAAAAATATGGCACATATCTGAAATATTTGTCCAAATATTTTTAGATCTTTTCCGCCACATACTAACCTCAGACGGCTACGAATGGAAAACATCTCTAAAAACATCTGAGTTTCATATCTTTCCGCCAAGTACTTCCCTTAGCGGTGATATCTGCAAGTGCACAGATCATTTGTAGCTAGTTTCGAATTATAGATATCGATACCACAGGGAACCCAAAGGTAAGTGTTTTTATGGGTGAAGTCTCTGTCACACCCAAAGTTGTCACAGGTCTTCGAGTGAATTGACTGCAAGTGTTGAAATAAGAATGGGGTTTTGATTAAATGAGATGTATTTAAATAGAACTAAAATGTACAATTCAAAAATATAAAGCATAAAAGTAAAGAAAGACTTGTTTGTTGTTTCCTGCAGATGGCAAAAGAAGGCGCGGGGAGATTCAGTTCATGGTGATAGTGATTGTGCCAGGTGGATGAATAATAAATGTAACAATTGTAATCTTATAACTATATGTGTAGGTGATCACCTATAATTAGTAGGAAGTCCTCTTGGTAGATTTCATCCCAACTTTAATAATCCTACTAGCCTGTTACGAAAACCATGGTCAGATACTAGACGATTAAGACCCTTCATGTCGCTTAGCGATTACGCTCCTTGGATCGGACTAATGCAATAAGCACAGTGGTTCTTTGTTATCCTCGAGTCAACTAGTTTTCCATTGATATCCCCGTATCACCCGAGGGGCGCCGGTCCACTAGCGAATAAGATCTTATCTATATAGAACAAAGCATCATGTTGTCTGGGCTCTTAATTGGACAACAAGCATTAGGCATCCCATAGATAGTCAAGCACACATAATATAGTAATTAGAATCAATCACAAACTAATGGAAAATATATGAAGGCACATCACATTCACCAATCCCCTACATCTCCCACGCCCAAGGGAATTACTCACACATGAGAGAAGAACGGATCATTGATATAATCTAATAAAGGGAATTTGTCTTTATATTACTATGGAGATCCACAATAAGAATAGAAAAATATCCAACACAATTCAAGATGGGAAGAAACAATCTCAAACCCTAGTCTTGCAAGTGGAGATCCCTCTCTCTCTCTCTCTCAAGTACAAGTAGTGGCTATGGGGGTGTATTGGCTAGGAGGTCGAAGATCGTGGAGCGATATGAAGAACGTCTTCCCCTTCTTCTCTGGATCTCCTTTTTCTCCCTTCTGGATGGTATGACGGCTGCTGTGTTGTGTTTTCGTCCCTGGTCTCTTCAGGGAAGTTGTCTCTTTTAACAAGACAGAGGCGGCGACAACTATATGGCGGGAACTATACGTCCGAAAAAATATTCCCACCGTATAGTTGCTCGTTAAAGCTTCTGTATGCTCCCCTCGAGTGCTTCCAAAGAGAGAATTGCTTGTTTTCTCTAGAATATTGTGTTTCTCTAGTTAAAACCTTCTATTGACATTCAGAACCTGAAACACACATTAAAAACCAAGTTTTCTTCACTACTGAAGTACTACGTTAGATGAAGCTAGAAAACGATCAAATCTAGGAGAAAACCATCAATAAAGCCCATAAAAAATGTGTCGAATCTTACACCTATCAACTCCACCAATCTTAGATGTTGCTCGCCCTCGAGTGACAAGGAAATAAGGAAGAATAGCGGAGATTCGAGACTGAAAATAAAAGAACTTACAAGTTTGAATTGGTGTCAAATTCTTTTCTTCATAATCCCGGTAATCTTAAATATGATCATATAAGTATTCACAAGATTGCACTGAGTCCACTTCCTAACCATGTATATCTTGTTTAGCAAATAAATCATATGCCCAAGCAAGTGTCAAATGTTTAGCTAGGAAAGTGAGACAAATTCTTTTGGTGTCTCTTAATCGAGAGATGAAAACTTTTTGTTCTTGTTTGCTTAATCAATTAAGAGTACTCAAGTTGTCACCAAAACATTTAATTTAAGAACAACTCATCTACTCGCATGTCAAAATTTCAAGACTCTCAAAGCACCTTTTTCTTTCTTTTGCCTTTCAAAAACTTCAGCTCTTTCATAGAGAAATCATGCCACTATTAACATGTTAATTGAGACTGTGTTGTGCACTCGTGACCATGCCAATAAATAATTGTTGAGCAGTAAATGGGTCAGAGGAGTACTACAACTTCACTTGGAACGTGAAACCATGAGGAGACTAATTTTTTTACCCGTCTCAAACCCTAGTCTTGCAAGTGGAGATCCCTCTCTCTCTCTCTCTCAAGTACAAGTAGTGGCTATGGGGGTGTATTGGCTAGGAGGTCGAAGATCGTGGAGCGATATGAAGAACGTCTCCCCCTTCTTCTCTGGATCTCATTTTTCTCCCTTCTAGATGGTATGACGGCTGCTGTGTTGTGTTTTCGTCCCTGGTCTCTTCAGGGAAGTTGTCTCTTTTGACAAGACAGAGGCGGCGACAACTATATGGCGGGAACTATACGTCAGAAAAAATATTCCCACCGTATAGTTGCTCATTAAAGCTTCTATATGCTCCCCTCGAGTGCTTCCAAAGAGAGAATTGCTTGTTTTCTCCAGAATATTGTGTTTCTCTAGTTAAAACCTTCTGTTGACATTCAGAACCTGAAACACACATTAAAAACCAAGTTTTCTTTACTACGGAAGTACTACGTTAGGTGAAGCTAGAAAACGATCAAATCTGGGAGAAAACCATCAATAAAGCCCATAAAAAATGTGTCGAATCTTACACCTATCAACTCCGCCAATCTTAGATATTGCTCGCCCTCGAGTGACAAGGAAATAAGGAAGAATAGCGGAGATTCGAGACTGAAAATAAAAGAACTTACAAGTTTGAATTGGTGTCAAATTCTTTTCTTCATAATCCCTGTAATCTTAAATATGATCATATAAGTATTCACAAGATTGCACTGAGTCCACTTCCTAACCATGTATATCTTGTTTAGCAAATAAATCATATGCCCAAGCAAGTGTCAAATGTTTAGCTAGGAAAGTGAGACAAATTCTTTTGGTGTCTCTTAATCGAGAGATGAAAACTTTTTGTTCTTGTTTGCTTAATCAATTAAGAGTACTCAAGTTGTCACCAAAACATTTAATTTAAGAACAACTCATCTACTCGCATGTCAAAATTTCAAGACTCTCAAAGCACCTTTTTCTTTCTTTTGCCTTTCAAAAACTTCAGCTCTTTCATAGAGAAATCATGCCACTATTTTTAACATGTTAATTGAGACTGTGTTGTGCACTCGTGACCATGCCAATAAATAATTGTTGAGCAGTAAATGGGTCAGAGGAGTACTACAACTTCACTTGGAACGTGAAACCATGAGGAGACTAATTTTTTTACCCGTCTCAAACCCTAGTCTTGCAAGTGGAGATCCCTCTCTCTCTCTCAAGTACAATTAGTGGCTATGGGGGTGTATTGGCTAGGAGGTCGAAGATCGTGGAGCGATATGAAGAACGTCTTCCCCTTCTTCTCTGGATCTCCTTTTTCTCCCTTCTAGATGGTATGACGGCTGCTGTGTTGTGTTTTCGTCCCTGGTCTCTTCAGGGAAGTTGTCTCTTTTGACAAGACAGAGGCGGTGACAACTATATGGCGGGAACTATACGTCCGAAAAAATATTCCCACCGTATAGTTGCTCATTAAAGCTTCTATATGCTCCCCTCGAGTGCTTCCAAAGAGAGAATTGCTTGTTTTCTCCAAAATATTGTGTTTCTCTAGTTAAAACCTTCTGTTGACATTCAGAACCTGAAACACACATTAAAAACCAAGTTTTCTTCACTACTGAAGTACTACGTTAGGTGAAGCTAGAAAACGATCAAATCTAGGAGAAAACCATCAATAAAGCCCATAAAAAATGTGTCGAATCTTACACCTATCAACTCCCCCAATCTTAGATATTGCTCGCCCTCGAGTGACAAGGAAATAAGGAAGAATAGCGGAGATTCGAGACTGAAAATAAAAGAACTTACAAGTTTGAATTGGTGTCAAATTCTTTTCTTCATAATCCCTGTAATCTTAAATATGATCATATAAGTATTCACAAGATTGCACTGAGTCCACTTCCTAACCATGTATATCTTGTTTAGCAAATAAATCATATGCCCAAGCAAGTGTCAAATGTTTAGCTAGGAAAGTGAGACAAATTCTTTTGGTGTCTCTTAATCGAGAGATGAAAACTTTTTGTTCTTGTTTGCTTAATCAATTAAGAGTACTCAAGTTGTCACCAAAACATTTAATTTAAGAACAACTCATCTACTCGCATGTCAAAATTTCAAGACTCTCAAAGCACCTTTTTCTTTCTTTTGCCTTTCGAAAACTTCAGCTCTTTCATAGAGAAATCATGCCACTATTTTTAACATGTTAATTGAGACTGTGTTGTGCACTCGTGACCATGCCAATAAATAATTGTTGAGCAGTAAATGGGTCAGAGGAGTACTACAACTTCACTTGGAACGTGAAACCATGAGGAGACTAATTTTTTACCCGTCATAGCATTGCTGCTACAGATGTTTACATAACTCAATAGCCGAAATCAAGTGATTTCCCACATTTAGATCGTTCGTTGGCCAGTGGAGTTAATAGTTCCCCATGGAGCACAACAATGTTGTAATGACACACATTAAAGGAATATCTTACGGTAATTATTAGAAAAAGTAGTGGCATAATTTCTACTACTTCGAAACATCCATTTTATCAAACAATTTTAATCAAGGATACTATTGAGTCTATTTATATTAAGCTCAAATGGGATGGAATAGTTCTAAAATTAAATTCTTTGGGCTAAACATGGCTCAAGTCATCTTTCAGATGTTTTTTCTTGTTGTGAAAATATTGGAAGTATTTTTAACCAAGTTCATTTCTTATTGTTTCAAAGCTAAAAAGAAGACACTAGCAAAGGAATAAAATTTGTAGGATAACAAGCTAAGTGGGGAGTGACTTCAGTGCAAGCGGGTAAATAATTGTAGGATCCATTTAAGGTTGCAAAGAGCATGATAAAAGGAATGTGATACCGCCTCTTGCTTGCTTCATTCTCATATTTGAGTCGAATCCCTTTTGTATTTCCATATTGCCAAGTCACCTGAAATTGAGCAATCTTCGAGAGAAACGAAGAAACAAACTTGCAAATAAAGTTATAACTAATTTTTTTGTATTTTTGATTTAGGAATGCAAAACTGAAAATAAAAATGCAACTTGAAGAAATAAAAAAATAAAGAAAAACATGAATGCAAAGTTTGGAGGTTTTCAAACCTCCCCCGAGCTTAGGCTATTGCCAGGCTTAGTTGTTGCCGTCATTCGACGGCTGGTGCGGGTACTACTGGTAGTAGTTAGGGAAATGGGTCATGAAGTGACTGAAGTTGTGAGTCAAAGCACTCACATCTTCATTCACTCCTTGAAGAGTGTGGTCGATCTCCCCAACGCACTGCTTGAGCTGCTGGAACTTCTGATAGGGGATGTAGCTGTACCCCTCATGTGGCTGGTTGGGCCACGGGTCCCAAGCTTCCCCTGCTGCTGCTACTGCTGTCCCTCCCAAGCAGGATTGTGTCCCTGCTCATCCTCATGCTCCTGCTCATCCTCATGCTCCTGCTCATCCTCATCCTATTGCCCTCCTCCTTCATCTTCCTCTTCATCAGGCTGAAGTTCAGCCATGATCTCCATCACTTGGTCCTTGGTGAGGATCCAAGTGTCCTTCTCCTCAATCGAGAAGGCTTGGGGACAGGGCAACGGAACCTACTCGCCATGTGCATCATCAAGATAACTAAACTGATAGGCTCGGAGCCTCCGGTTAATTTGGTAAACACCAAGGAAGCCACAAGCAGTTAAATATTTGACATCCATAAGCTTGGAACCATCAACAGATTGCATAACAGGTAATGTAATATTTAATGCATGGGCAAGGTGGGTTACCAATCCACCAATGCGAATATCACCTTTGGTCTAGTTGCTTTGGTGGTAAAAGTGCTGGATGAGTAGAGCTGCAGGATTGGGGCTTTGCGGCGTAGTGGGGAAGAGAGCCTTGGTGATCATTTCCATGTCCGCATTGGCCATAGAGCCGGTATCGCCTCTCCCCAATAAAGTGTTGGCGAGGAACAAGGCGTAGTAATGAATGGTTAGGTTCTGAACGATGGACATCTTCTTCTGGTAGAAGTTGGTGCCACCATTGACAGACATAACCTCCCAAGTTTCTCCACTCGTGACGCTATAGAGGTTAGTAACAGTATGTTCCCCAACATGAGGGAAACTGAAAGCATCGCAAAATTGCTCAAAAGTTATCACATAGTGCTATCGGTTCATGGTGAAGCTTACCATGCACATATTACCTTTCTCCCTATGGTCGTTGTATAAGGAGGCAAGGAACTCGTAGGTAAGCTTGGCGTAGGTGTCGTGGCTTGCGAAGCCAAGCACCGTTAGCCCAGACTTGTTACACATGAGGTCAAAGTCTGCCTTCAACCCTGCCACGGTAAGAAATATGTGGTTAGCCCAATGTGTGGGCATCACCCTCCTCGATGAAACCATGGCCAACTTGGGTTTGCACTCGGCTCGGGACTTCGAGCTCGAGCCCTCACCCCGTTGGCGCTTACTCGAATGAAAGAGGTTACCGATTTTGTTAATCGTGATGCACTGAAAAATTTCACCATAAAACCTTAGGCATATAGTTTCTAAATGATATATGAATGATCCTACGTGGAAAAATTTAATCCTAACATGAGAAATTAATAGGAAAAACAAAATAAGCTTGAGTTCATCCACTAGATCAATGTGAGTGTTTCAACCATGGAAATCTGAAAATAAAGCATCGATAGGGAGAAAAACATACCGATATGTTGATCTCCCACTCAAACAAACAAAATCCGTGAAGAATCAAGAGTTCTAGGTGGATTTTGAGAGGTTTGGAGAGAGAATATGAGAGAAATAATGAGGAGACGTGGAAGATCTAGCCGCCTCGGTGTGATTTTGTGGTCGCACCAAACTATATGGCCGAAACTATATGGGCGGGTGATGTTGTTCCGCCCATATAGTTGCGGCGGCGCCGCCAACTAGGGTTTCTTTATGCAGAAAATAGCTATATGGACGCAACTATATCGCCGGATTGCAATGATCCTGCCGTATAGTTGGTCGTTAAACCGTCTATCCCTCAAGATAAATTTCTAAAACAGGCATTGATGCCTATCGACCGGAGCTATATGGCTGGAATTTTCATTCCCGCCGTATAGTTGGTCGTTAAACTCTCTGTACTTTTCAGAAAAATTTGTACGAAGGCATCGATATCTATACGGCCGGAGCTATATGGCCAGAAATTTTATTCCCGCCGTATAGTTGGTTGTTAAATTCTCTGTGTCTTCGAAGAAATTTTTTTGATGGCGAAGATATCTATACGACTAGAACTATATAGCCAGTATTTTCATTCCCGCCGTATAGTTGATCGTTAAACCATCAGTAGTCATCAAAAAACTTGTATTTCTTCGAGAATACCTTGTTATCCCAAAACCTAGCGAAATACCTTATTTTTTACAGAAAATTGATAGCAAAAACTGTCGACCAACATTAGCGTATTAAGAGCAAAAAATTAGCTTCTGTAGATGGAAAACTCAAACTTTTATTTTTATTCTTATTCTATACTCATTCAATCGATGTTTCTACTACTTTTTGACAGCTGCATCTTCACGGGCGGGCTTCCACAAGAATGTCTGTGAAAAAGTGGTAGGAATGCGATGAACTTTTTATTCTCTAGTCTACTTTATTGACGAGATGGGTTGACTCCCATTTAGCATTTTGTTAAGAATGGTTGAGTAACTCAACCTCTTTTCTGTTTTTGAATTCTTACCTTGGGTTGCCCCTTATCAAAAGTACTTACCACATGAACTCGTTTTGCCGGTGGAATATATATTTCTCCTGCTTCTAGTTTCTTTGGAAAATACTGGATGATTTTAGCATCGTAAACATTGAAGATTATCTTTCCTTCAGCACAATCAACTAATGCACCTGCAATACTAATGAAAGGTCTTCCAAGTATTATAGATAATCTTTCATCTTCTGACATCTCAAGAATAATAAAATCAATGGGAATAACATGCTCATCTATTCTAAGTAGAACATCTTCAATCACACCAATGGGTTGTTTAGTGGACTTGTCAGCTATCTATAAAGTGATAGTAGTAGGAGAATACTCCCCTAATCCTAACCTTTTATAGAGGGAGTGTGGCATTACACTAACTCCTGCCCCTAGATCACACAAGGCATTGTGAATATCAGTTTTACCTATTGAGCATGAAATAGTTGGTATTCTGGGATCTCCAGACTTAGAAAATAGCTTCCCATTAGCAGGATAACTAGTTACCATGGCAACGGTTTCAGTTATTTCTTTCTTTCTACTAAGAATATCATGGAGGAATTTAGTATAAGTAGGAACTTTGACTGCATCAGCAAACAGAATTTCCAGACGAATGTCACTTAGTGGCTTTGTAAAAGAATTATAAATTACCTGATCTGGTGCTTTCTTTTTCAATTTGGGTAAGGAAGTTTTTTATCACCTGATTTACTCTTGTCTTTTACCTTTTGTGGGTGTCAGGCTCTTTTGTTGCTTTCTTGTGTTGTTGCTTATCGCTTTTCTTCTTTTCTACTACCACAACTTCATCTTCCTTTCTTATATCTTTTTCTTCTCTTGGATCAACCATCTCCGCATCAGAGTCATACTGGTCATCCTGTGCATCATTTTGGTCCTCCTTGGTTTGATCTTGTGTTTCAGTTTCATATTGAGGATCCACCAATGTATCATCTTCTTGGCTTGCTTCGAGTAAGGCTTTTCCTTTCACTCTTTTTCAGCTTCATATTCTAGTGGTCCTAATGGTCTTGTAACAACTGCACCTCTTGTTGTGACAAGATTAGTAGAAACAGGAATATCTTTATCATCTCGAAGAAAAATTTGATAACTAGATGCTATTTGTTCACAATGAGTTTCAATCATACTAAGATACTTGTGAAATAATTTTATTTCTTGGCCGATCTCATCATAATTTTCCGTGAGTTCTGCCAAAATCTTTTTGTATTTTTAAAGTGCTTATGCAAGTTATTATGAGATTTTGCTTGTCGATGTTTTAATTCTTGAAAACCTTTTCTAGTTTCATCTTCTTCAGTTAAAACTTGTAACAAATCTACTTTGTTTTCCTTAACAAGTTCAGAAGGTATACCTTTTTATTTCATTGTTTTGCATAATTCAGACATAAGATCAGGAGTTATCCAAAGTATCCCTTTTTCGAGCTTAGTACCAAAATCAGGATTATAAAGAATCATTCTTAGCCCTAGTAGACATCAATTCAAAACATTATGTTGGGGGATATTCCCGGATAGGGTCACACCGGGGTATAAAGGCCGAGTTAGCCGAGGTACGGCAAGGTCAAAGCAAGTGCTGGCCGAGTCACCTCAAGGCAGGCCAGATCATGGAGTAACCTAGACCAGGGGACGTCCACCTAACTTGGTCTCAACCGACTTAAGTCGTATGTCTGTAGGATGTATCTAACTTGTATGCAGGAACAGGTGTGGCCGGATCAACTGTGTGGGATCCGGGGTATATCAAGCTTGTAGGCGAAGGAAGGTATCTCGCTAGTCAAAGGTGACCACGGTACACAGAGCGTGAGCAGAGCGAACAGAGGCAAGACCATCGAGGCGTGGCCGACAAAGGTAACGAAGCCAATGTCGGATGACGCAGGCGCCACAGAGGCTCACGTAGCCTCTGCATGGGTGACGCGGGGGAAAAGTGACCCGGTCGGCTTACTATTTTGGGAAGAGGCATATTCCAGGAAATATGCCTCCACGTATGCCCTGATTGGAGACCTAGTCACCCCTATATAGGGAGGGCTAGGGCCTTTGTAGAAGAGGTTGATCTCGATTGGGTTGAGTTTTACTTGGCTCCTAAGGGCTAGCTAGTGGTGAGAGTAAGAGAGTTCTTCTTCCTCCTCTCCCCAATACAGCTCAAGGAGCTCTTGTAAATCTTGGAAGTGAATCAAATACAAAGCTACCGTGTGTGGAATCACCACACTATCCCTCCCTGGATTCCCCTAGTGCATTTAGTCCCCACATTTAGCCTATCCATGGCATCTGCCGTGACACCACCACGACAGTTGGCGCCCACCGTGGGGCTAGCAGCACTAGCAGGGGTGAAGATACGGACGGGAAACCTCATCGGCACCGGTGAACGCATCGTCTCCGGGCTCGTTCAGCGCTTTGGAGCGTTGGACTTCGTCAGCGACAACGCGGGCTGCTTCGGCACACGTCCTCTTCCGGGCAACAGCCTCTTGCTGTCGATGTGTCGTGCGTTCATCCGCGGCACGTCTTCGAAGGAGGCGAGCCATCCCTTAGCATGGTTCACGGGGCGCGTATCACTCGCTCCCCGGACCGTGCAGAAGTGATGATGACGGTGCCAGGTGCAGGCGCAAGCAAGGATCCGGCACCAGATCCGGAGGTAACGCCAAAGGCACCAAGGAAAAGTAGAGGTGCTCCGCTAGAGAGGCCTGAGAATGTGCTGCATCAGGCAATGGATAGCTTGGCAAACCCAGTAGCAGCAGCAGATCTGGCTCAGGCGCAGGCCGAGCTAGAGGAAACTAGGCAAAAAATACTAGAGGGTGCGAAAAAGATAGCTGCGGCTCAGCTGTCGTTGAACATGACACTGCGTGAGTACGCAAAGGCAAATAAAGTAGATGTTGTAAAAGTGAAGGGGAGTAATCTCATGAGTGAAATGAACATAGAGGGTGATACTAGGATTGAAGAATCAGAGAACTGTTTGTCTGTGGGGCTACCGAAGTATAGCACCCCGGCAAAGAACCTCAGAGCAGCAGATGCAGCTGCATCTGAGTTAGAATGTCTGACGGGTGAAGCCCGCCAAAGACAGCAGGATAGGGTCAATAAGTTGGTTCGGATTACGAACAGGAAAAATGAGGAATTACTCAGGGCAAACCCGGAGAGAGCTGGGGCCTCCAAAATCTTTCATTCGGCGGTGGGTAACCCGAAGAAATCCGCTGGAGCTGCATCGTCTCCTCATGGTAGTCCTAGGAGAGAAGAGGTGGTAACCTCGGCCAGGAGGAATAAGCAGATAGTCCCATATGACCCGGTAAGGGCAGGGAAAGGAAGTACAGAGAAATGAGGATCGAAGGAATGTGAGCCGAGGTGAAGCTGGCCGAGGTAACCGCGACCAAGGCAATGCCAGTCAAGGGAATGCTGTAAATGGCAATGATGGACATCATAATACGGTAGGTGCGGGTCAACCACAGCAGCGGAATATGCCACGGCAAGAGCGCGGTGCCGGCCAAGGTATGCAACAGAGAGCAGCTCCACAGGAGCAAGATAGATACAATGATGGTAATTCGGAGATGGTGAATGCTGGTTATCCCAGGCCGGACTATCACGTGATAGGGTCAAGATTGGGAGGCAGAGACTTGACGCCTGATGACGCCAGGCTGAAACTGGATCGGTTGTATAGGTCGGAGCAAATTGAGTGTCAAGGTCCTCCGGGTCCAGCCTGTTTTGGGCCCCAGATCATGAAGGAACCTCCGGTACCTAACTTCCAGTTGCCTAGAGGCACAAAGACATATGACAACAGCACTAAGCCGGAGAATTGGTTGATTAAGTATGCAACTACTGTAAAAATTGCCATAGGCAACTTGAGGTGGGCTGTGAGGTATGTACCCCAGATGTTGGAGGGGCCAGCAAGGGTATGGCTAAACAATTTACTACCCGGAAGTATTAACTATTGGATCGATTTCGAGGAGATGTTTGTTAGCAATTTCCCTAGTACGTATCAGAGGCCCAACAGGCCGCAGACCCTAGCAATGTGCAGGCAGAGACCGAATGAGACTGACCAGGAGGTTTTAACCCGTTGGTGCACTGTGCGAAACTCGTGTGAGGGTGTGATTGAGTCACAGGCCATAGCTAGGTTTGCGCAAGGATGCAGGTATGCAAGCATGTTGTGGCAAAGGTTGCAAAGGGATATGCCAACCACCTTGGCAGAAACGATCCGGATTGCTGATTCATATGCCTTAGGTGATCCAACGCAACCTAGGCTCACCTTAAACGAGTCAAGCGAGGAATATTGTCAGCGAGATGGGGCCAGGTCATCACGAAGAAATGATTACCGAGGTAAAAGAAGGGATGACATACCGGATTATCGGTACAGTTCGCAACAAGTTGCAGATGTGAATCAAGATCAGCCCGGAGCAGGAGGCAATCAACGTCAGAAAACTGGAGGGCAGCAATGGACACCAAGGAATGATGGAAAGAAAACTTGGACGCCAGAGCAGAAGAAACAGTGGCAAGAGAAGAAGGACCGTCCGAGGTATACCTATGAAGCAATGCTGGATCAGCCTTGTAAATTTCACATGCCTAATCCGAGTAACCCAGCGGGTCACACAACTAGACAGTGTGAGTGGATGCGAAAGATAGAGCAAAGTGGTTCGGGGAATGCTCAGGCACCTCGGAATGATCAACCTCGACAGGAGTTACCCCAGCAGCAATTGCTCTCTGGAGCGAACACGCAATAGTTAATGTTGCCTCCCCCTCCGCCGAGGTATGACAACCATGAGAGAAGGGATGTTGTGCATCAGGTGGAGAACCAAAATCAGCAGGATCAGAGGTATCCTGGAAATGAGGGGAGAAATGAGTACAGAGAGCATCATCAGAGTTACTGTGTGTTCACCACAGAGGAGACAGACAGAAAGAGCTTGCAACGCAGACATATGGAAGTGAATGCGGTAATGCCAGCAGTGACGAGGTATATGCCTTGGTCAGACCAGGAAATTACCTGGAGCATCAAAGATCATCCCAAGCTTATGCCGAGTCCTGGTTCGTATGCACTGGTGTTGGACCCAACATTCATTGGGCCTAACATCAATGTGAGGTTCTCAAAGGTACTGATCGATAATGGCAGTAGCATCAACATCATGTATGCAGGCACGATGCACAAGTTGGGTATCTCAGAGAACATGCTCCAAGCTACAAGGACAACTTTCCATGGCATTATGCCAGGCATCTCTTGTGAGCCCATAGGCAAGGTCTGGGTTGACGTTTTTTTTGGCACAAGAGATAACTACCGAACTGAGAATTTGGAGTTTGAAGTGGTGAACTTAGAAAGTGCGTATCACGCGTTACTCGGTAGACCGGCACTGAACAAGTTCATGGCAAGCTGCCACATTAGTTACCTGAAGATGAAGCTGCCCGGGCCAAATGGAGTGATTACCATAGCCGGAGATTTCCGATGTTCCATATTGAGTGTGCATCAGCCGGGTCTAACCTAGCCGAGTCACTCGTAATTACGCAGGAAAAGAGAAAGATACAGGAAGTGGCGGCATTGGCTCAGTCCGCGCAGCAGTATATGCCGACGCTGAGTAACCCGCATGGTAGTGTCTCATTCCAAGCGGCAAAAGATACCAAGAAGGTGCCTGTTGATGATATGTTCCCTGAGCGTACCATAAGAATTGGTGCTGGGTTGAGTGACAAATAGGAAAGCGAGCTCGTCAACTTCCTTCGTGAGAATCGGGATATTTTTGCTTGGTCTACACAGGACTTGCCATGTGTTCCGAGGGAGTTGGCCGAGCACTCTTTGAATGTGAGACCCGGAGCAAAGCCGGTGAAGCAACCTCTCCGCCGCTTCGCCGAAGACAGTAGAAAGGTCATAGGAGATGAGATAGCTCGATTGTTGGCCGCAGGATTTATCATGGAAGTGCTTTACCCGGATTGGCTGTCTAATCTGATGCTGGTGGAGAATAAGAAGGATGATTCGAACGTGGCAGTGGTTTGGCGTATGTGTATCGATTACACGAACCTGAATAAGGCGTGTCCAAAATATCCATTCCCACTGCCAAGGATAGACCAGGTCATAGATTCCACTGATGGGTGTGAGTTGTTGTCGTTCATTGATGCATATTCTGGTTTCCATCAGATACCTCTGAATCCAAGCGATCAAATAAAGACCGTGTTTAGCACCCCATATGGGGCTTATTGCTATCGCACCATGCCTTTTGGTTTACGTAATGCAGGGGCAACGTACCAGAGATGTATGAAAAAATGTTTGCATGACCAAATTGGTCAAAATGTGTAGGTGTATGTGGATGATGTTGTGATAAAGACCAAGGAAAGCAAAACGCTCCTTGACGATATCAGGCAGACGTTCGCGAACCTAAGGAGGTTCCGGATGAAGCTTAACCCGCAAAAATGTACCTTCGATGTCCCGGCTGGAAAATTACTCGGATTTCTTGTCTCCAGCCGAGGTATCGAGGTCAATCCAGCTAAAATCCGGGCCATAGAATGAATGGAACTGCTGAAGTGTCTTAACGATGTCCAGAAGTTCACTGGTTGCCTGGCATCGTTGAGTCGGTTTGTATGTTGGTTGACAGAAAAGGCAGTGCCTCTCTATCAACTCATGAAAAAGTCGGATAAGTTCATTTGGACGCCGCAGGCCAATGAAGCCTTTGCCCACTTAAAGAAATTGTTATCCACTGCACCGGTGTTAGCCTCTCCACTATCAAAGGAGTCAATGTTGCTCTATATAGCTGCAACCAATCGAGTTGTAAGTGGAGTGATTGTGGTAGAGCGCGATGAAGAGGGTAAGTCAGTGCAAAGGCCAGTGTATTATCTGAGCAAGGTATTATCAGCCTCAAAGTAGAACTATCCTCACTATCAAAAATTGGCATATGGTGTGTATATGGCGGCTAAGAAGCTGAAGCACTATTTCGAGGAACACCCAATCAAAGTGATATGTAAAGCTCCCATATCCGAGATAATGAGTAACAAGGATGCAAGTGGCAGGATTGCAAAATGGGCAATTGAACTAGCACCTTATGCGCCACAATATGACAGAAGAGAAGCAATTAAATCTCAGGCTGTGGCGGACTTTTTTGTGGATTGGGCCGAGGTGCAATATGAGCCACCATTGCCAGATCCGAACTACTAGATAATGCACTTTGACGGGTCAAAAACAAAAACCAGGTTAGGTGCCGGAGTTGTGCTTACCTCGCCAAAGAAGGACCAGCTGAAATATGTGCTGCAGATCCACTTCACTGCATCAAACAATGTTGCAGAATATGAAGCACTTATACATGGGCTCAAAGTGGCAAAGGAGGTTGGAATACGTCGGATCCAATGCTTCGGTGACTCGGATCTCGTAGTCCAGCAGGTCTCCGAGCAATGGGATGCTTTGGACGCAAACATGGCATTATACAGATTTCATGTGCAGAAGATATCTGGTTACTTTGAGGGATGCGAATTTCACCATATACCTCGGGTGGAAAATGAAGCGGCCGACGTATTGTTGAAGATCGGTTCAACCCGACAAGCAATTCCACCAGGAGTAGCATTGGAGCACCTCAGAAAACCATCTATCAGGCCATCCTCGGAGTCCGACTCAATTTTTATCCTGGGAAATCCAGAATCAGAGGCTGTGCCCATGGACATTGATGTAGGGAATGGTTCACGAAACCCAGGGACTGCCTTGGCAGACCCGGGGACTGCCACGACAAACCCGGGGACTGCACAGCGTGATCCGGTAGAAGTTATGCCGGTGGATCTAATGGAAATTGATGAGGAGGTGTTCCCAGTGAGAGCTGTACCAGCTTGGGCATTACCAATATTCCAATTCCTAAAAGATGGAACCTTACCCAAGGAGGTACTTTCCAGGCAAACTCAGAGGAGAGAAAAAGCATACATGATCATCAATTCCGAACTATACAAAAGGAGTGTGACTAATGTCCTCCAGCGATGTGTTGACCCGGAGGAAGGACTTGACATCCTCCGCGACATACATCAAGGGGAATGTGGGCATCATGCCTCATCCAGAGCCTTGGTAGCAAAAGCTTTCCGCCATGGGTTTTACTGGCCAAGTGCCTTAGAACAAGCAGAAGATCTGGTGAGAAAATGCAATGGCTGTCAGAGATATGCGACAAAGACACATATGTCAATGTTGGAGCTCAAGACCATACCAATTACATGGCCATTTGCCGTATGGTGCTTAGATATGGTCGGCCCGTTTAAACCAACAAAAGGGAATATGACTCACATTTTGGTCATGGTGGACAAATTTACAAAGTGGATTGAAGTAAAGCCAATAAGAAAATGTGATGGAGCTACGGCCGTGACATTTCTCAAGGACATCATCTTGAGATACGGTTATCCTCACAGTATCATAATGGATAATGGCACAAATTTTGCTGAAGGAGCATTTGCGTGTTTCTGCCAAGATAAGAAGATCCGGCTGGACGTTGCCTCGGTAGCCCATCCCGCATCGAACGGACAAGTGGAAAGATCCAACGGATTAGTTTTATCCGGGATAAAACCCATGCTCATTGAGCCGCTACAAAGATCAGCGGGGTGCTGGATAGAAGAACTACCAGCGGTACTGTGGAGTTTAAGAACAACTCCGAATCGATCAACAGGCTATACGCTATTCTTTCTGGTATATGGGGCAGAAGCTGTATTACCAGCCGACATAGAGCATGACTCGCCTAGGGTCACCCAATACACAGAAGCCGAAGTGCAAGAAGCCCGGCAAAATGATGTTGATCTGCTGGAAGAAGCGAGAGAATTGGCGTTGTCCAGATCCGCCATATATCAGCAAAATCTCCGACGCTATCATACCGGAAATTAAGCCCCCGAGTTTTTCGAGAAGGCGATCTGGTACTCCGGTTGGTACAACGTACTGCTGGCATGCACAAGTTATCACCCCCATGGGAAGGGCCATTCATTGTGAGCAAAGCATTGCACAATGATTCTTATTATCTTATCGATGCAAAACCACAGGAGAAGAACAAGGCGGACAGGTCTGGCGAGGAATCCAAACGTCCATGGAATGTAGCTCTACTTCGTCCTTTCTACACTTAGCAGAGAAGTGTTTGTATCCGAGTTTTATGTCGGTGTTGCCGACAATGAGCTTACCAATGAAATCTTGGCACCTTGAGCAGTAACTCGGGGACTGCCTTAGTAATTTTAGTTGTCTTCTTTATTTACTATTTGTACGTCGGCTGGCATAAGTTTTTCTACTTAAGCCGGATTAGTAGTGTGTGAGCACCAAGAACCCAACTCTTCGACTTGCTGCTGTCCAACAAGATTTGGCTTCATGGCAAGCAAGGGAACAAGTTTGGAATTGCGTAGCACATGAAAAAACGACTAAGGAAAGGAACTTAATCGAGCCGGTGTTTGTTTTTCCAACTAACCCTATGCTTACTTATGATTTATTATGCTGAATTATTTTGAGCTAATCCTAAAGTTTCCAAGTATTCTTAAGTCAATTTTTGAAACTCGGACTCGTAAGTCATAAAACCGAACCAAGGTGGACACGAGCCGAGCCAAGAAATTGGTGGAACAGGAAAATGAAACTCGGGGAATCTGATAAACTTTAGTGACAAAACATAACTGATGTGCTTAATACAATTGCACCCGGCATACCGGGAATCTGATAAACTTTAAAGTTTTTTCGCTCAAGGAGCAGCAAGAGGAGGAAGTTCGGCATCATCTTCGCTGTCTTCGACGTCCGAGGCATCGTCCTCTTCGACCTCATCCGAGCCATCTTCAACGTTTTCAGTGTTTTCATCATCCGCGGCACCAAGGAAGCTTGGACCCTCATTCCATTCATGAATGGGGGCATATTCGATGAGGCTATGGGCGCAAGCCTTGCGCCGAGCTATCCACTCTGGGTCGCTGGACCATATGGATCCGGTGCGCATGCGTGCTAGGAGGTTGAGGTCGATCTTCTCGTACCACGTAAGCACATAGTGGAGAATGGTCTCAGCTCCGGCACAACCAGCGGATTCCCTCCAAAGGTCGAGCTGGGTCTCGCATTCCATCAACTTGTCGACGAGAACTGCGGTCCCCTCCGGAGTATCTTCCTCAGGCCAAAAGGCGTTGAAGATCTGAATTGCCACGTCAAGGATATCCTTGCCATAGTTCTTCACGATTTCCACGCGAGAAGACAAACTAACCAACAGGTCCTCCATGTCATAGGGAATCTCTTCAGCGTTAGGAGCAATGGGGGTACCCCTGTCTCGGTGGAACTTGGCAACAGCGGTGCTCGCAATGGCGTTGCCCTCTAGAAATTTGCCTGAAAACAAGACAAGAGAAATAAGTAAGGAAAAGACATGAGAAGCAACCCGGAGAAGTATGCCGGACGAAGGAAAATAACTTACGTGAAATATGGCTGTGGATCCGGGTTAACTCCTTGGTACAATCATCACGCCTTTTGCGAAGCTGCACAAGTTCAGTGTTCGCCGACTCAAGTTTGAAGTCGGCCTCCTGGAGAAGCTCTTGGTCCTTGGAAATCTGGAGGGTGAGGCGCTCCCACTCTTCAGTATAGTCCTGGCCAGCTTTTTGAAGTTCGGCTTGGTGCTGTGCTTTTAGCTTCTTCATATCTGCCTTGAGCTTGGCAATCTCATCATCTTTGGCTCGGAGGAGGGCAAGCTCGGCGTCTTTCTTTTTAAGTTCGGCCTGATGCTACCCTGCTTGTTCGAGAAAATGCAGCATCATATCAGGCACGGGCACACTATCTTCAAGAGATGCTGAAATAGTTTGTTAACCCGGCAAAGCCGAGGTATGAATGTTGGCCGAGCCAAGGAGAAAAGGAGATAGAAAGCATAGCAAGGTTGAGCAAAAATAACCTACCCTTGATTTGATCCAAATTTTCCCTCATGATCGTATTCTCAGCCTCCACCCCAGCTGCAAAAACCGAATGATGGATTAGTTCAGCAGAAAAAGATGAAGGAAAGTGGAACACTCTCAAGGAGGAAACTTACCCCTCTTCTCGTGATCAGCGAGAAGTGCGTTATGTTTTGTACGCAGCATCTTGTGAGTGTCCAGGAGACGCTGAAACTCAGCGCTCCGGCGGTTGGTGGTCACCTGAAAGAGCAAAGATAGATAGCTTAGTCTCGTGCATATTCGAAGTGTACAAAATCCGGGCCAAGTGGAACTTAACCCGGCTCTAGGTGTGTGCATATTCGAAGTGTACAAGATCCGGGCCAAGTGGAACTTAACCCGGCTCTAGGTGTGTGCATATTCGAAGTGTACAAGATCCGGGCCAAGTGGAACTTAACCCGGCTCTAGGTGTGTGCATATTCGAAGTGTACAAAATCCGGGCCAAGTGGAACTTAACCCGGCTCTAGGTGTGTGCATATTCGAAGTGTACAAAATCCGGGCCAAGTGGAACTTAACCCGGCTCTAGGTGTGTGCATATTCGAAGTGTACAAAATCCGGGCCAAGTGGAACTTAACCCGGCTCTAGGTGTGTGGATATTCGAAGTGTATAAGATCCGGGCCAAGTGGGACTTAACCCGGCTCTAGGTGTGTGCATATTCGAAGTTATTAAGGAGCTATGCTAGTTCTCTAAGGAGCATCCAGCCAAGTAACAAGTTACTCCCCCGGAGGCTCGGGGACTAATGGTTATATTACTAAGGTCTTCTACATGTTAAGGAAAAGACAAACTAACATACCTCCATCATCCGACCCGCAAGGTTAATTGCCTTGGCGGTAGTATTCATCTGTGCAGAAAATTCGGCGGGACCGAACTTCTCCGGGAGGTCGTCGTCATAAACGAACTCCGCCTTGTTCCAGTTATTTACAAACTCGATCAAGGTCAGAGGGTATCATTCGCCGCTTAGCATATGGGGCGCCACCAAACCCTTGGCATGCGCCTCCCTCCTCTCAACTTGGGCAAGGGCCGGGCTGGTGTGCAAAAAAGTTAGGCATCAGCCGGCTCGGCAGGGGCATCCTTCGGTGGTGGAGGTTTCTTCGGAAGCATGGACGCAAGTGTGCGCTGTCCAGCCTCGATGGATGTTGCCCTGGTAGCGTCAGGTGCCTTCTTGCCCTTGGGCTGCTGCTGAGAGGTTGAGGTTGCTGCAGCGGATTTGCCCTTGGGAACTGCCTTGGCGCTAGCCTTGGTGCTACCGAGGTCTTCTCGCCGAGCCTTGGAAGACTCGGACGAGGTGGAGGGGCTTGGTGGTGCTACTATCACTTTTGTGGTTACTGTTGTTGTTTTGGTTGTTGCTGCTGGTGTTGGAGTTGGTGTTGGTACTGGTGCTAGTTTCTGCTTCGGCAGAGGTGCTGAAGGAACCTCGGTGGTAGCTGGTTGCGGCGGAGCCGAAGTAGTGGTTGCCACTGCCTCGGTAGAGCCAGTCTCCCCCGCTCCAAGGTTGCCCTCCTCTTGACGAGGTGGGCTGGAACCCGGAGCAGCCGCTGAACCCTCCGGGATTGGGCTCAGCGGGCGTGCATCGTCGCCACGAGGGGGAGAAGGGCTGTGTCGGAGCGGCGATGCAATGCCGAATCCACTCTGTGGGACCTCCACCGCGGCCCTGCCAAATCAAATAGTGTGTGCTGAGAAACTATAATAAAGGAAGAACAAGTAAAAAGCAAAGGGAGAAGAGGCTTACTCATCCGAGGTCAGGGGCTCCTTGGGCTTCCGAGCCCTCCGGGTCGTGGCCTTAGTTGGAGGCTTGGTGGCAGTTTTGTCCCTGGCCTTTTTTCGCCTCTTAGCTGGCTGAGAAGGTCCGGAGGAGGATGCATAGGCAGCTCCCCTTTTCTTCTTCGGCGCCACCGGTACAGGATCACCCACGGCAAGGGGAGGGTCTTCGTGGATCTGCCCACCGGGGTTAGCTAATGCCGGTAAAGCATAAGGAAGGGGGACAGCGTCAAATGCTTCCATCACCTCAACATCCGAATCATCCTCATCGTTGGGCCAATCTCTAATGGAAGAGTTTAACGGTGGGTCTCTTGGTCGCATCCGACATTGGAAGAAACATCTCCTGATCCGGTTCTTCCTCGTCCGAGGTATCCCGGTCAGGCGCCCATTTGAGGGAAGGCTCGGTGCCGTCCTCGATGGTTTGCTGAAGAAACATCTAAGGAAAAGGAAAGGCAACAAGATTAAAATCTACAACAAAAAGACTGACATATGATTCAATTCGGAAGAAAGTTTGGGGCACGAGACTTACCGAAGGAGGAAGCCTATCTCGGCAAAAGTGTTCAACTCCCCATGTCCATTCAGAGGAGAAGTCCTTGTGGGTGGTGAAGAGGGCCTTGACCCGGCGGTAGATCTCTGTATTACTTAACTCGAAAGACGAAGTCCGGTTGGGGTCGCAGCCCCAGCTCATGTGACACACTTTATGTGTCCGTTTCTGGAGGGGGAGATCCGGTTGTGCACAAATGTGATCATGGCATCCTCATTGTGCAATCCGAGTTCCTTCAGCTCCTTGAACCTCTTATTGACTTGGTTCGCCAAAACTATGGGCTTCTTGGGGATGACGTCCCACAAATCCAGGTTAGGAGGACCCGTAGTATAGGGGCGCAGCCGGATCAGGTCTTCGGTGGTGCTGTTCTGGACATAGAAGAAAGTCCGGGCCCATCCCTTGCAAGAGTCAAGCCCTGTGACTCAGGGGAAGATGGACAGCTTCCAGGGACAGATTGACGCAGCACCGAACTGCGTGAGCTGTTTGTCCTCCGGCTCTAGATCTACGTTCGGAATCACGTTCCGGCGAAGACCAAAGAACCGGATCCAGAGCTCCTTCGTCGGCCACAGTCTGGCATAACCTTCGATCATGGAGGCGAAGGCGGAGAGAGATGTAATGGCATTGGCTGGAAGGTGGTGCGGCTGGAGCTCTTATGTGTTTAGCCAGTCATGGAAAAAATCGCTAACTGGCAGGCCGAACCCCCGCTAGAAGTGTGATAGGAACACAACGTACTCACCCAGATTGGGTGAGGGGGCAAGCTCGGCGGCGGTGAGGCGTGTGGTGACGCCCTCCGGGATACGCCTGGTGCGATAAAGCCAGTCCAGGTCATCCTGGCAAACCCAGGATCCAGCCCATGCACCATGGTTAGCGTTCGCCGCGTCTTCCTCCATTTCTTGCTCTGCGATGGCGAGCTCTTCTTCAGTCATCTCGAGATCGTTCTCCTCACTTGTGCTAGCGGCGGAGGAAGGCAGCGGCTTGGACTGACGAGGACCCGTGGCGGAGGAGATGCGCAGAGGTGGCGGCGGCGCTGGTGCGCGTGGAAGCAGTGCAACGGTGGCGCAGCTCTTCAGGTGCGGCGGCGGCGCTGTCCATGGAGAAGGAGAGGAAAAGGCAAAGGCAGAGGGGCGCAGGAGCGGGGAAATGACCCAAGGGGTGCGCCCCTCCCCTATTTAACCACTCCCGTAAGGGGTAGTGGGATCGCATTTTGCGGGCGGGCCACACCGTGTGGCCATGTATGACCCGGATTGACCAATCAGCGACGAGCCACATGAAGGGTCACAGGGCGCAGCGGATCCCATGATGTGTCGTTGTCTTACAGTTAACGAGGAGGCAGACACGACGTGACATGGGCAACAGTAACGTCTGGCAATAACTACGACGGTTACTATAGCTGGCCCTTAAAATGAGGCAAAATAATGATTAGCCTCCACGTGGGGAAGCGTACGAGAGATGGAAGAATGACCCGGATGGGTATGTGGTAACCCGGCAGCAAGTAAAAACTTGGAATGTGCCAAGCGAAAGTAAATCCATAGAATCCGAGATAGGAGGTAACTCAGAAGAGGAACACAAAGCTCAGTGAAGTTGAACCTGCTGTGGCCTTAGCGGCTAAGGCAGCTAAATCGCACCAGCTTCGGGACTAATGTTGGGGGGATACCCCCGGGTAGGGTCACGCCGGGGTATAAAGGCCGAGTTAGCCGAGGTACGGCAAGGTCAAAGAAAGTGCTGGCCGAGTCACCTCAAGGCAGGCCAGATCACGGAGTAACCCGGACCAGGGGACGTCCACCTAACTTGGTCTCAACCGACTTAAGCCGTATGTCGGTAGGATGTATCTAACTTGTATGCAGGAACAGGTGTGGCCGGATCAACTATGTGAGATCCGGGGTATATCAAGCTTGTAGGAGAAGGAAGGTATCTCGCTGGTCAAAGGTGAGCATGGTACGCAGAGCGTGAGCAGAGCGGACAGAGGCAAGACCACCGAGGCGTGGCCGACAAAGGTGACGAAGCCAATGTCGGATGACGCAGGCGCCGCAGAGGCTCACGTAGCCTCTGCATGGGTGATGTGGGGGAAATGTGACCCGGTCGGCTTACTATTTTGGGAAGAGGCATATTCCAGGGAATATGCCTCCACGTATGCCCTGATTGGAGACCTAGTCACCCCTATATAAGGAGGGCTAGGGCCTCTGTAGAAGAGGTTGATCTCGATTGGGTTGAGTTTTACTTGGCTCCTAAGGGCTAGCTAGTGGTGAGAGTAAGAGAGTTCTTCTTCCTCCTCTCCCCAATACAGCTCAAGAAGCTCTTGTAAATCTTGGAAGTGAATCAAATACAAAGCTACCGTGTGTGGAATCACCACACTATCCCTCCCTAGATTCCCCTAGTGCATTTAGTCCCCACATTTAGCCTATCCATGGCATCTGCCGTGACACCACCACGACACATTCCTTAATAGTTAAAGTATTTATAGACCCTCCTGCTGAGAAGTAAAGCAATTCTCTACATTGAGTATTAAGACCGTGGTAAAATAAATGGCAAATAGTTGATTTAGAATAGCCATTATTAGGAATACTATTGATCATTCCAAAGAATCTTTCCCAGGCTTGTGGGTAGTTTTCTCCCACATTCTGACTAAAGTTGCCTATATTCTTTCTTAGTTCAGTTACCTTTTTAAAAGGATTAAACCTTTTTATAAATTTAACAATGCAGTTTTCCTAACATTTAATGTAATGGCAAGGGAGAGAGTATAACCAGTGTAGAGCTTTACCTTTAAGATACCATCAAAATAATTTAAGACGTGAGAAGTCCCTTGGCAAACCTTTTGGTCCAAGCGATGTTATCACATCGTTGAACTCTCTAATATGTCTTCCTGGGTCTTCATCTTCCCTTCCACTGAAAGCTTTTTCCTGCAAATTTTTAATAATTCCACCATCAAATCGATATTCTCTAACTCCAGGATTAGGGAAATCTATTGGTTGTTTAAGAAATTTGGAACTTGGAGCACTGTATTCTCTGAGAGTTTTCTCAGGTTTCATGGGAGTTGTCCTGTAAATAGACATGATTTCCATAATATCACTCAGGTTTTCAACTTCAACTTTATTTGATCTTAAAAGTTTTTCAATAATCTCTTTGCGCCTTTGAGCAGGAACACGCTCGATATAATCCGGTAGATAGGTCCTACCAGAGCGTGTAGACCCTTTGTCTCCTAGGGAGAACATTTTGTAGCAGAAACACCTGAAAAGTCAAAAGACAAACACTTAACGCTTAGCTCCCCGGCAATAGCGCCAGAAAATATCTTGATGTCTGCAAGTGCACAGATCATTTGTAGCTAGTTTCGAAGTATAGATATCGATCCCATAGGGAGCCCAAAGGTAAGTGTTTATGGGTGAAGTCTCTGCCACACCCGAAGTTGTCACAGGTCTTCGAGTGAATTGACTGCAAGTGTTGAAATAAGAATGGGTTTTTATTAAATGAGATGTATTTAAATAGAACTAAAATGTAAACTTCAGAAATATAAAGCATAAAAGTAAAGAACGACTTGTTTGTTGTTTCCTGCAGATGGGAAAAGAAGGCGCGGGGAGATTCAGTTCATGGTGATAGTGACTGTGCCAGGTGGATGAATAATAAATGTAACAATTATAATCTTATAACTGTATGTGTAGGGGAGCAACCCATAATTAGCTGGAACTCCTCTTGGTAGATTTCATCCCAACTTCAATAATCCTACTAGGCTATTGCCAAAACCATGGTCAGACACTAGACAATTAAAACCCTTTAGGTCGCTTAGCGTTTAAGCTCCTTGGATCATACTAATGCAATAAGCACAGTGGTTCCTCATTATCCTCGAGTCTACTAGTTTTCCATTGATATCCCCGTGTCACCCGAGGGTCGCCGGTCCACTAGCGAACAAGATCTTATCTATGTAGAACAAAGCATCATGTTGTCCGGGCCCTTATTTGGACAACAAGTATTAGGCATCCCACAGATAGTCAAGCACACATAATATTGTAACTAGAATAAAACACAAACTAATGGAAAATATATGAAGGCACATCACATCTCACAATTACCCTACATCTCCCATGCCCAAGGGAATTACTCACACATGAGAGAATAACTGATCACTGATATGATCAAATAAAGGGAATTCGTCTTTATATTACCGTGGAGATCCATAATAAGAGTAGAAAAATACCCAACAAAATTCAAGATGGGAAGAAACAATCTCAAACCCTAGTCTTGCAAGGTGGAGATCCCTCTCTCTCTCAAGTACAGGCAGTGGCTATGGAGGTGTTGTGGCTAGGAGGTTGAAGATCGTGGAGCGAGATCAAGAACGTCTTCTCCTTCTTCTCCAGATCTCTTCTTTCTCCCTTCTGGATGGTGTGGCAGCTACTGCGTTGTGTTTTCGCTTTCCGTCCCTTCATGGAAGTTGTCCCTTTTGACAAGACAGAGGCGGCGACAACTATACGGCGGGAACTATACGGCCGGATAAATATTCCCGCCGTATAGTTGCTCGTTAAAGCTTCTGTATGCTCCCCTCAAGTGCTTCCAAAGAGATACTTGCTAGTTTTCTCCAGAATACTGTGTTTCTCTAGTTAAAACCTTCTGTTGACATTCAGAACCTGAAACACACATTAAAAACCAAGTTTCTTTGCTAACGAAGTATTAGTGTTAGGTAAAGCTAGAAAACAAGCAAATCTGGGAGAAAACCATCAATAAAACTCATACAAAATGTGTCTAATCTCACAAGTATTAGGCGGTGATACGTTGCTAACGTATCCATAATTTTTGATGTTCCATGCTTGGTTTTTATCTACTTTCTTATGTCTTGTCAACACTTTGGAGTACTTTTTATACACTTTCTTGGACTAACCTATTAACAAGATGCCACAGTGCCAGCTGCCTGTTTTCTGCTGTTTTTGGTTCTAGGAAAGTCAGGAAATTAATATTCTCGGAATTGGACGGGACAAAAGCCAAAGTCAGTTTTTCACCACGGGGGAAATGGAGCTAGAATACGAGACGGAGAGGGCCCAGAGGGCCACCACACCACCTAGCCACGTGGCCAGGCTTGGCCTGCGCCAGGGGGTGGTCCGGCCGCCTAGGGCACCCCCTCGGCCTCCCCTTTTTCCTATATATCGCCTCCGATACAGAAACCCTAAGTACCCGATTAAAATTCCACGAAAGAGTCTGTAGTCAGTGTCATCTTCATCCCTAGATCGGGAGGGATCTGAAGCTCTTCCCGGCACCCTGTCGGAGGGGAGAATTCACCCTGGAGGCCTTCTTCATCACCATGCAAGCCTCCGGTGTGATGCGTGAGTATTTCATCCTTGGACTACAGGTCTATGTAGTAGCTAGATGGTTGGTTCTTCTCCTTTGTGCTACCATGTCTAGATCTTGTGAGCTCCATTCATGATCAAGATCATCTATTTGTAATCCTACATGTTGTGTTTGCGAGGATCCGATGGATATTGAGATGCTATTTCAGATTGATTATTGATTCTATCATGTTTTTGTTATTTGTGATCTTGCATGCTTTCCGTTATTAGTAGCTATCTTGGCCAAGTAGATGCTAGAAACTCCAAGAGTTAGTATTTATGCTCGATAGTGGGTTCATGCCCCTAGTAATCTGGGGAAGTGAGAGAAATCTCTAAGGTACTAGATGTGCTGTTGCTACTAGGGAGAAAACAAAAATCCTTTGTTCATAGAACAATTGTATTGTTTACTTTACACACAATGCTTAATGCAATTATCTGTTGCTTGCAACTTAATACTGGAGGGGGTTCGGATGATAACCTGAAGGTGGATTATTAGTCATAGATGCAGTTGGATTACGGTCTATGTATAATGTTGTAATGCCCAATCAAATCTCAAAGGAGTCAAGATGAGTAGTATATGCTTGTATGCTTTCTCGATGTTTGTCAATTGCCCCGCTATAATTTGTTCACCCAACATGTCATCTATCTTAAGGAGAACCACCACTAGTGAACTATGGACCCCGGTCCTTTCTTTTATCATCAATCTACAACTGTTTACTACTTTCTGCTTACTTTCTGCAAGCAATTAGTTTCTTCCACACAATTCATTTAATCCTTTGTTTTCAGCAAAACCGGTGGGATTGACAACCTCACTGTAAGTTGGGGGCAAAGTTCTGTGGTTGTGTTGTGCAGGTTTCCACGTTGCTGCTAGTACCGGTAGTGCGCCCTGCCAAAGGCCAGCTAGCAAGACCTTGGAGGTGTTTCCTTGCTCCTACTGGTTCAATAATCTTGGTTTCATAACTGAGGGAAAACTTTCTCCTGTGCTCATCATACCTTCCTCTTGGGGTTCCCCAATTACGGGGGGATAATCCCCGGGTACCCCAAAGATGCACTCAAGACGGATAAAAAAGGCAAAAACAGATAAAGATAAAAGAAAACTGGAGCTCCTGGGCGTCCTGGGCTGACTAGGATCTCCCAGCCATCCTGCATCACCATTTCTGGCTGGGCCTCCCCCAAGCTGGCCCGCTAGGGCTCTCCGCCGACTCCTCCTTCCGTCTGGGCCGCCCCGCCCCAGCTGGCCCGCTCCACGTCACCTCCTCCTTCCGCCTGGGCGCACCCCCAGCCGGCCTACCTTGTCCGCCCCGGCTGGGCCCCTGCCCCGCATCGTGGCCCACTCCCTCTCCCGTTATCCGATTCCTTCCGCCTGGGCCGGCTGGGAGGCCCACCCCGGCTCCCACCTGACGCCTTGCCGACTGGGCCGCCATCCGGCTGGGCCACCCCGCTCCCTCCTGCATCCAGATCCCCCGCCCGCCAGGCTGGGCCGCTGTGCTCCCCCACCTGGGGCCTGCCGCTTGCCCCCTGGCCGGTCCCTCCAGGTGCTGCTGGCTCGCTGGGATCAATCGATCCTAGCCGGCTGGCCCTGCATCGGTCGCCCTAGGCCAGATCGGTGTATCCGGCTGCTGCTACTACCTGATCATGACCAAGTACCAGCACCTACCGACTCCGACGTGCGGACAGGACAACGTGCAGCGAGGTGGACGTACGAGAAGACCGACAAGACCGAAGACACCAAGCCCATGCTACTTTATCAGATGACATCCCAAATAGTATACACTATGTATGACACATTGTACCACAATCAGATGACATAGGCAATAGTACTAGTTAGGCAGCGGGTCCCACCGTGTCCCTTGGGCCACCTTTATAAGGCAAGGGAGGGACTCTCTCACACTCATTCACAGAGCCACCACACCCATCTATCATTCACAGAGCCACCACACCCATCGATCATTCACAGGGAGCTAGCTCTCTACTAGCTAGCTCCTTCCTAGAGAAACACACATAGATAGATAGTCGGTTGGTCTCATTGCATTTAAGGCAGTAGCTAGAGAATACAACTCAAGGAGCACTTGTAGTTCGTATATCCCCCATAGTCATATCCGGCAGGAGTAGTTGTTTTACCTCATCACGAGGGCTCTGAACCTGGGTACTTCCTACATCCAGCTACGCTTGCTTGTATCCAAGCCCGCCTGCGGACGCCGTCGATAGCTTCCCTGCTAGTCCCCACACCTCTATCTAACCTCCTCAGGTAGTGCCGTTCCCAATACAACGACAGTTGGCGCCCACCGTGGGGCAAGATAGCTTCGGCCGGAGTTCCGTTCCGCACGGGACCACTTCGTCTTCATCGGCACCGACGCCGTCTCGAGTTGCTCGGGGGCTCGCCGCCTCCGCTCCGTTGTTTCCGACGCCGCTCCGTCAAGTTTCTTGGGGGCGCGCCGTCGCCATCATCGCCTCCGCCTCGCCGAGTTTCTCGGGGGTTTGACGTCGCCGTCTCGCCGAGAGGCTCAGGGGTTTGACGTCGCTGTCTCGCCGAGAGGCTCGGGGGCTTGCCACCGGTGCCGCGCCATCGTTGTCTTCGCCATCTTCGCGCCGTTGTGCTCGTCCTAGACTTCGGCGGTTCGGCCGCACGTTCGCGTGTCCGCGTGCACCTCCAGCAACCACTTGCGCGTGTGCGCGCCGCGGCCTCGAGCGCCCGGTCTCCTCATGAACTCTTTCGTGCCGCCGTATCTTCCTCCGCTCCCGCGCATCGGCCTCGCCTCCAACCGGATCACCGTTGCGCTCTAGCTCGAGCTCGCGCGGGTCCGCTCGCCCGTGCCCGCCGGCCTTGCCGTCCCAGCCGCTGCCGCCCACAACATCTCCCCGTGCGACCGGCGCGCACCGCCGTCGAGCTGCGCCCGCGCTGGCGTACCCATCCTCAACCTCTCTAATAGTCTCTGCGAGCCCACGCTCGCTCTCTCGCCCCTGCGCGCGGCGTCGTTCGACCTCCATCACGCTCGGTCTCCCGTGCATGCGCACCCCGCGGCGTGTGGACGTGCCGCATCCCGCGCCTCGCCTCCGTCCGCCCTCCCGCCGGCCCCGGCCTCCCGCAAGTGCGCCGTGCCACCTAGGGCTTCCCCTGCACCCGCCCACGTCGTTGCGGCTACGCGCGCGTCCGCATCCCCAAGCGCCAACTGCCACCACACCACCTCCCCCGGGCAAACGAGCGTCCTCGCACCCGTCCACGAGCCCGCACCCGCCTCAGGACAGCCGGCTCCCGCTGCCGTGCCCCTTCCCTGTCGCGCCTCTGCCGTGTGCGCGACCGCCCTCTGGCGCATCCCACGCTGCCACGAGCTCGCCGGCGGCCCTGCTCCTGGCCGCTGTACGTGCGCGTACGTGCCAGGTAGGAAAAAGGAGACGGGGTGGGAGAAGGGAGGAGGAGGTGGGCCCGGCTAGAAAGGACGTGGTGGGACTGCCAGTTAGAAGAGAAGTAAAAGATTTGCCGTTTGGAAAGTAAAAAATAAGTGGAAAAGGAAAGTGAATCAGTCGGTTAGAGAGAGAAGATAGAAAATTTTGGCTTGATACGTCCGGTTAGAAAAAAGAGGGCCGGTTGGGCCAATCGGTTGAAAAAAAGAGAGAAAAATGGCCGGCTGAGAAAAAGAGAGAAAAATGGAAGATGAGAAGAAGTCCGGCTAGCTTAGTCCGGTTTAGAAGAAGGAGAAAAAGTTCGGTTGAGAGAAAAAGGCAAGAAAAATTCGGCTACGTCCGACTCGCCCGGTTCGGACCCGTTCCGGCTAAGTCGGGCCAACTCCGCGTGACTTCGTCCCGTTTGGTTGCCGGTTGGACCGGCTGGCCCCGTTCTGGCTGGGCCAGGCCGGCTCGGCGCATCCTAGCGCGTTTGGTTGCCTGGCCGGCTAGGGACCGAATTCGGCTACGCCGCATTTGGTTGCCTGTCCGGCTGGAGCCAGGCTATCCGGCTGGAATGCTAGTTGGACTGTTTCAGCAGCCGCAACGCTTGCGGAATCGCGCCTTCAACCCTGCTACACCGACAACTACAATGTGTGTGTTTTTCCAACCTCGATCAACCTTCGAGAGCTCGCCAGATGTTGTTTTCCTTCCTGCTTTTAGTTTTCCGGTGCCGGCAACCCCTACCCGAGGGCTCGCCGGTTGGCCCGGCCTGCTAAACCCGTAAACCGACTGAGTAGTGTGGGACGGTGTCAGAGGCCCACTCTTCGTCTCAGCTACAGACCGCAACCCGGCTGTCCGGCTAGCAAGAGCAAAAGCCCGAGGCATCCCACATGAAAACGATGAAGGGTGCGACAGATCGGACATTCCGGACTTGTGCCTAGTTGGTATTTCCCGACTTCTCAGCCTCCAGTACCGTGCGCAATGTACTGTCAGCCCCCCTTCAGTTCCGACTCTAGACCACAACCCGTCTGGCCGGCAAGGACACAACGTAAACAGCAGAGCGCACGAGAAAGTGACTAAGTGTACAGAGAAGCACGAGCTAGTTTTTGAAAAAATAAAACCGTTATCCGGTTGATAACATGTGTACTATATATTGATGTACTGACAACATGTTCACTTCTGTTTGTTCGTTTTGCACAACTGCACCGAGTTGGATTTCAAAGGTAGATGAAGATTCCAAGCACCTTTCTTCGCCAGCTACTTCGAATCTCGGGGGCTACACCCACCAGGTGCGCTCGCGCGCCCCCGGTGTAATCAAGTTCTTCGGTCCGGCTGAAGGCGTTCAGCCGGATAGCAAGCTCGAGGTGTCGAGAAGGGCAAGAAATAGAAGATTCGCAGCACCTGTCTCCGTCAGCTATTCCGAATCTTGGGGGCTACACCCCGCGGGTGCGCTCGCGTGCCCCCGCGGTAGTTGTGTTGCTTCCTAGGCTGGAGGTGTCTAGCCGGACTCCATTCAAGAGCTTCATCTACAACGACAACGGCAAGTTTTTGTGGAGCTCATGCGAATTTCTCCCTCCAGGTGAAATCAGCGCGCGCTCGGGGGCTAGTGTCGGGGGGATTATCCCCGGGTACCCCAAAGACGCACTCAAGACGGATAAAAAGAGGCAAAAACAGATAAAGATAAAAGAAAACTGGAGCTCCTGGGCGTCCTGGGCCGACTAGGATCTCCTAGCTGGCCTGCATTACCATTTTCGGCTGGGCCTCCCCCAAGCCAGCCCTCTAGGGCTCTCCGCCGACTCCTCCTTCCGGCTGGGCCTCCCCGCCCTAGCCGGCCCGCTCCATGCCACCTCCTCCTTCCGCCTGGGTGCACCCCCAGCCGGCCTACCTCGTCCGCCCCGGCTGGGCCCCTGCCCCGCCTCGCGGCCCACTCCCTCTCCCGCTATCCGGCTCCTTCCGCCTGGGCCGGCTGGGAGGCCCGCCCCGGCTCCCGCCTGATGCCTTGCCGACTGGGCCGCCATCCGGCTGGGCCACCCTGCTCCCTCCTGCATCCGGCTCCCCCGCCTGCCAGGCTGGGCCGCTGCGCTCCCCCGCTTGGAGCCTGCCGCTCGCCCCCTGGCCGGTCGCTCCAGGTGTTGCTGGCTCACTAGGATCAATCGATCCCAGCCGGCTGGCCCTGCATCAGTCGCCCCAGGCCGGATCGGTGTATCCGGCTGCTGCTACTACTACCTAATCACGACCAAGTACCAGCACCTACCGACTCCGACGTGTGGATAGGACAATGTGCAGCGAGGTGGACATACGAGAAGACCGACAAGACCGAAGACACCAAGCCCATGATACTTTATTAGATGACATGCCAAATAGTATACACTATGTATGACACATTGTACCACAATCAGATGACATAGGAAATAGTACTAGTTAGGCAGCAGGTCCCACCGTGTCCCTTGGGCCACCTTTATAAGGCAAGGGAGGGACTATCTCACACTCATTCACAGAGCCACCACACCCATCGATCATTCACAGAGCCACCACACCCATCGATCATTCACAGGGATCTAGCTCTCTGCTAGCTAGCTCCTTCCCAGAGACACACACATAGATAGATAGTCGGTTGGTCTCATTGCATTTAATGCAGTAGCTAGAGAATACAGCTCAAGGAGCACTTGTAGTACGTATCCGGTAGGAGTAGGAGTTTACCTCATCACGAGGGCTCTGATACATTGCAAATGTATCTATAATTTTTGATGTTCCATGCTTGGTTTTATCTACTTTCTTATGTTTTGTCCACAGTTTGGAGTACTTTTCATATGATTTCATGGACTAACCTATTAACAAGAGCCACAGTGCCAGTTGCCTGTTTTCTGCTGTTTTTGGTTCCAGGAAAGTCAGAAAATCAATATTCTCGGAATTGGACGGGACAAAAGCCAAAGTTCCTATTTTACCGGAAGACTCACAGAGCCTGAAGCAGAGACGGAGGAGGGCCTGGCCACACCATATGGTGGCGCGGGCTAGCCCTGGCCACGCCACCAGGTGGTGTGGGCTCCCGGGCACTCCACGGACCTTGCCTCCTTCACCTATAAGAGCCTCCCAATACCAAAACCCTAAATAATCAATCAGAAATCCACGAAAAGTTCCTCTGCGCCGCTGCCACCGAAGGGGAGATTCGGGGGACAGAAAGTCTCTGTTCTGGCACCCTACCGGGATGGGGAAGTGCCCCGGAAGCCATCTCCATCGATCTCCACCGCCATCTCCATCACTGTTGCTGCTTCCCATGATGATGAGGGAGTAGTTCTCTCTCGAGGCTAAGGGTTCTACCGGTAGCTATGTGTTCATCTCCCTCTCTATGCATGATCATATTGTGATCATGAGCTTGTAATCTATAGATCTACCTTGCTACTCAAGTGCTTTAATAGATCTCTGCTCTCCCCATGTGTGTGAAAGTGACAGCGTGCGCACCATGGTGGCACTTAGGCTAGAGATTACAAATACTTGTTATGAGTTATATTTGGAGTTGGATATCTTTATGAAATTGTGGTGTTTGTTGGACTCATCTTGTACTCAAGGTGACAGTGTGGGGTTTTCTAGATGGGAAAGGCTTACTTTGAGGTGTGCTGTTATAGCCCTACCATGGATTAGAGTCTCCAACCGGAGAGTAGTTCAGAGTAGTATCATAAAGAGAAGATATTTATATGAGAGTGTTCACTAGTGAAAGTATGATCCCTAGGCCTTGTTTCTAAGCATTGATACACCGTTTGCAATTAGATCTGTTACATGTTTGCTTGCTTCCATCTTTATTTCAGTTTGTCTTTAGTCTCTTCCACGCCATCAATCTATTTCCTAGCACCGTTACCATTGTCTTATATCCATACCACTTGTATTTCACTATCTCTTCGTCGAACTAGTGCACCTATACACCTGACAAGTGTAGTGGGTGTGTTGGGGACACAAGAGACTTCTTGTATCGTGATTGCAGGGTTGGTTGAGAGGGGATACCTTTGACCACTTCCTCCCTGAGTTCGATAAACCTTGGGTGATCCACTTAAGGGAAAACTTGCTGCTGTTCTACAAACCTCTGCACTTGGAGGCCCAACAACTGTCTACAAGAATGGAAGTGCGTAGACATCAAGCTATTTTCTAGCACCGTTGTCGGGGAGGTAAGGTAAAAGGTACTCACATCCTCCGGTGTGAGTGCTCGAAGTTATTTCCTTTAGATTCTGCAATTTTGTCTTTTTGTTTCTTGTTTTCACTAGTTAGGCTTAATGGAAAACAACAACAAAATTAGAGAGCTTTATAGTATTTATCTTGAGTTAGGACATGGAGTGTTTGAAGAGAAAATTAAAAAACCTATGGAATTTTATTTGCATGCTAATAGCAATGTTGTTAGTATGAATTCTTTGGAAACCATTATTGCTAATGCTATGGAAAAGTCTAAGCTTGGGGAAGCTAGTTTTTATGAAAATGATCTTTTTAGTTCCCCTGCTTTGGAAGATAGCTATTCTATTGCGTATGATGATACCAAACCTCCAATATATGATGATTACAATGATGAGTATGATATTTTCAGTCCACCTACTATTGAGGAAGAAATTAATTATGATTACAATATGCCTCCTATATTTGATGATTATGGTGATGAAAATAATAATGATAGCTATTTTGTTGAATTTGCTCCCACTACAATCAATAAGAATGACTATGTTTATGTGGGGAGTATTAATTCTTTTATGCATGTGGCTCATGATAAGAATGTTTTATGTGATTGTTATATTGTTAATTTCATTCATGATGCTACTGAAAGTTATTGTGAGAGAGGGAAACATGGTCTTATGCATCTCAATAATATTAAGTTTCCCCTCTTTATGTTGAAAATTTTGAAGTTGCACTTGTTTTGCTTTCCAATGCCTGTTGCTTTGTGCTTTCATGACTTGTTTCTTTACAAGATTCCTATGCATAGGAAGTGGGTTAGACTTAAATTTGCTTTGAATTTGCTTCTAGATGCTCTCTTTTACTTCAATTCATATTTCTTATGTCAGCATCTTCTCAAACTATCATGCCTAACTTAAAGGCGTTAAAAAAAGTACTTATTGGGAGATAACCTAAAAGTTTTAGATGAGTCTTGGAAGTTATTACCTCTGTAATAACCACTCCTTATCCTTTTTTATTTGCTTTTTGTGCCAAGAGTAACCTCTAATGAGAGAGAAGTAATGATTGGGAAAGTTGCTGTCCCGAAACAGATTTCTGTGCTTCACCGTAAAAATTCATGTGAAATCCCTGGACGTCCTTTTGAGGCGTGAATTTTTGTTCTTCTGCCCCAGGTTGTTATCTAACTTTCGTTAGTTCAACACTTTTTGATTTGAGCAACAGAAGGTCTTCGAAAAAATTCGTTTTTACCTACTGGTCTGTTCTGCCATTTTCTATATTTGCTTCTTGTTGGTTCCTTTTTGAGTTCTTTTGGGGAATTGAGCTTTTTGAGGGAAGTGCTACAGTAGCTATTGTTCTAAGGGAAGTTTATTTGGTGTTAGAACTGAACCTAAATAATTATTATCTTGAATGCACTAATGTTGCTAATAAAGATTGTGTGAAGTTTTGTATGAAGGAAAAATTTCAGGTGTATGGAAGGAATGAGTAATGAGATGAAGGATGGACTAAAGCTCAAGCTTGGGGATGCCACGTGTGTCACCCCAAGAAATATCCAATAAGTACAAGCGTCAAAGCTTGGGGATGCCCAAGGCATCCCCCTCTTCATCAATAAAAATCACAGGTTTCTTCCAAACGCTTCATTTTTATTGTTTCATGCACAACTGTGTTGTTCTTGGAGCGTCTTCTTTTTCGTTTTCGCTTTGGTTTTTTGTTTGCTTTGCTTTTCTTAGTTTTCTGAATAAATTGGTTGGACCCCCTCCTTTATACATTGGTTTGCAAATAGTTTGGTTTGGTTTGGAAAAGAGTAGGAAAGTTCATGCTTATGTGGTAAAAAGAGCTTGTTTTTTACTGTGGCCTATGCTTTGCCATGCCATGCTTGATATTGTTTTGGCTTTATGCTTACTATTCTTTGCTGTAGCATGACTTGTTATAAACAATTGAGATTGCTTAATGTGCCTTGGATGAATCATGCGTTGTTTTAGCATATTAAAGCATAGTATAGTGGTATTCTCCTTTGATGCTTTATTTGGGTTGACTTGGCGCATGCTCACACCATGTTATGACTATCTCAAGTCACCATAGCCTTTATGATCCTTTAGTTTTCAACTTGTAGTATCACTTTATGCTTTGATCAATGATATTTTGTCGCTCTGCATGATTATGGCCATTATTGCTCTCCTAGTTTGTCGCTCCCAGTCTTTTGCTAGCCTCCACAACAAAGTATGAGTTCCACTCATGCATCCAACTCCCTAAACCAAGTTATTCCAAAGAGTCCACCATACCTACCTACTAGCTTATGCTATTCCAAGTATATTCATGCTTTTGTTTACCTTCCAAATTAAACTTGTTATGAGAAAACTAGTGATTAAAGCTCTCACGAACTTGATGGCACACTTTACCTTTTTACATTTAATAAACTTGAACCATTGGGTCCTTCTTTGTTGCGTATATGCTTGCGCTTTATAAGTTGAAATTAGCAGAACCATGTTTCTTGGGGAACGGTTTCAACATTGCACTTGTACTTTGTACCCCGTTGATATCATGTTCTTTTGCTTACGGATCCCGACGTTGTGAAATAAAAGTGGAACTTGTAAGATCATGGAATTTGTATGTGTGTTAGAGAAACACCTGGGCCGCTAGCCTAATCCATGCCTAATCATGGTGGAAACTTGCAGCATCACCATAATGAGCACTCTATGAAGTATCCTCAATAAAAACATATGCAAATAGCAAATAAAAAGATCACTGAGATGCTCATTGTCTGCTTGCCTTGTCATTTTGATTATGGGAAAGCTCCCGTATCATGTGCAAGGGGTACCCCGTTGGCGGTTCTTAATGATACACACATACTTACAATGACAAGAGCTTACTCGTGACTGAAGTTGAGTATCTTGAGGATCGGTCTTCGTAAGTAAGGGGCATGAGATTTCGGTTTATAACTTATCAAGCATATCCTCTTAGTTGTGTCACTTTAACCTTAATCACCTTAAAGATGCTTATGATAGGGGCAATGAGAGCTGAAAGCTATAAGTACCATAATTTTTGGAAGCTCTTTATGAGACTTGAATCCCTACTTCCTTTTACAAAGGCCTTTCTTCCACCATTATATTGAGTCTCCACCTTCTACCTTTATGCACCTACTTTGAGAGCATAGTGGCCATTCTTAGTTCTATGTGCATTGTCCCAAGACTAGTTGATTGATGCATAACTTGATATTGCTTGTTTTAAACTATTGTATCTAGTCACTCTTATGAACTTTGAAGGTGTCCTATGCATTTATATTTGCTACTCTATTGAGGGACAAGCTGAATACTATTATGCAATGTTTTCTTTATGTGAAACAAACAAACGTCTTGCAAAGCATTGTTATTCATGAATCTTTTGTTTGTGCCTTTTCATGTTTCAACATAGTTTCTATGTCTTATTGCTAGAACTTTATCTTTCATGCTATGTTGAAGTACGTTGATCCCAGCTTTCAATGCTTGCAAATGGTTTGATCTTGATTGTGATGGTGCATGTCACCTCAAAAATTATTCTTTCTTTTTATCACTTACCTACTCGAGGACGAGCAGGAGTTAAGCTTGGGGATGTTGATACATTGCAAATGTTTCTACAATTTTTGATGTTCCATGCTTGGTTTTATCTACTTTCTTATGTTTTGTCCACACTTTGGAGTACTTTTCATATGATTTCTTGGACTAACCTATTAACAAGAGCCACAGTGCCAGTTGCCTGTTTTCTGCTGTTTTTGGTTCCAGGAAAGACAGAAAATCAATATTCTCGAAATTGGACGGGACAAAAGCCAAAGTTCCTATTTTACTGGAAGACTCACGGAGCCCGAAGCAGAGACGGAGGAGGGCCAGGGCCTGGCCACACCATATGGTGGCGCGGGCTAGCCCTGGCCGCGACACCAGGTGGTGTGGGCCCCCTGGCACTCCACCGACCTTGCCTCCTTTGCCTATAAGAGCCTCCCGATACCAAAACCCTAAATAATCAATCAGAAATCCACGAAAAGTTCTGCTGCGCCGCCGCCACCGAAGGGGAGATTCGGGGGACAGAAAGTCTCAGTTCTGGCACCCTGCCAGGACGGGGAAGTGCCCCCGGAGCCATCTCCATTGATCTCCACCGCCATCTCCATCACCGTTGCTGCTTCCCATGATGATGAGGGAGTAGTTCTCTCTCGAGGCTAAGGGTTCTACCGGTAGCTATGTGTTCATCTCCCTCTCTATGCATGATCATATTGTGATCATGAGCTTGTAATCTATAGATCTACCTTGCTACTCAAGTGCTTTAATAGATCTCTGCTCTCCCCATGTGTGTGAAAGTGACAGCGTGCGCACCATGGTGGCACTTAGGCTAGAGATTACAAATACTTGTTATGAGTTATATTTGGAGTTGGATATCTTTATGAAATTGTGGTGTTTGTTGGACTCATCTTGTACTCAAGGTGACAGTGTGGGGTTTTCTAGATGGGAAAGTCTTACTTTGAGGTGTGCTGTTATAGCCCTACCATGGATTAGAGTCTCCAACCGGAGAGTAGTTAAGAGTAGTATCATAAAGAGAAGATATTTATATGAGAGTGTTCACTAGTGAAAGTATGATCCCTAGGCCTTGTTTCTAAGCATTGATACACCGTTTGCAATTAGCTCTATTACATGTTTGCTTGCTTCCATCTTTATTTCAGTTTGTCTTTAGTCTCTTCCACGCCATCAATCTATTTCCTAGCACCGTTACCATTGTCTTATATCCATACCACTTGTATTTCACTATCTCTTCGTCGAACTAGTGCACCTATACACCTGACAAGTGTATTGCGTGTGTTGAGGACACAAGAGACTTCTTGTATCTTGATTGCAGGGTTGCTTGAGACGGGATACCTTTGACCACTTCCTCCCTGAGTTCGATAAACCTTGGGTAATCCACTTAAGGGAAAATTTTTTGTTGTTGTACAAACCTCTGCACTTGGAGGCCCAACAACAGTCTACAAGAATAGAAGTGCGTAGACATCAGGCTCCGAACCTGGGTACTTCCTGTGTCCAGCTACGCTTGCTTGTATCCAATCCCGCCTGCGGACACCGTCGATAGCTTCCCTGCAAGTCCCCACACCTCTATCTAACCTCCTATGGTACTGCCATTCCCAATACAACAACAGCCAACGAGCTTGATATATTTTGGGCCATCAGGCGGCTAGAAATCACAACCGTCTTGAAGTTTTAAAGGGAAACTTTGTTTGTTTGAATTATAGGTTATATTTACTTAAAAGGAACTAATTAAGGGAGATAATATGCCCATTATATATAGATTGAAAGATTTGGAAGATGAGATCAGCGTCCTAGAGAACTTATCAAACATCGTTAAACGGCTAATTAAGATGAATTCTGTCAAACAAAGAGATGTAACTAGCTAGCTATTGCCAAAGTTGGTTTAGACAATAATATAGCAAAAAATATTATTAAGGTCACATGGTATACTCCTCTGAGTATCACTCGTACGAGTCTGATTCCAATAGGTATGCCAAATCATTGATGATGTCGATGACGAACATCATATGCAGGTTCCTGCGCATGGTGGTCAACCTCGCAGTGATGAGTATGGCTTGCCCAATCTGGAGATGCTCGGTTTGGAGGAAGTTAGTCCACCCATCAGTGGTGAAGGAGAAGCGGCCGTCTAATTCCATCTTGTAGCCGACGGTGTTGATGCCACCTTGTGCTCCAACGCGTAGTCTAACCAAGCCATCTTCAGGGATATGAAGATGATAAACCATGTCCTTAGGTAATTTCTACGATGCAAATTGTAAGGTGACTCAATGTTACATGCGACCATTATCACAAGTAATACATATAGTATATCTATATGTATAGCTTCGTTGACATGATATACTTACCATAAGGCACCTCTCGACATTCGTCTTCATCAAGTGGGTGACAAATGGCACCCCAATGATGGAATTAATTGGAGGGATGATTCGTTGGAGGTGATCATTATCACCTTCGGTAAGTTTGCATCTTTGGGAGATAATTGGAGATAAATTCTCTATAGGTGGTTCCTCATCTTCTTCCTCTTCTTCGTCATCTTCTTCCTCTTCTTCGTCATCTTCTTCCTCTTTGCCATTGCACTATAAATATCACAATAGCTTCACTAGACTCCGTCAATACACGTGACCCCCGTGTGAACTTCACCAAATTCACAGAAGTCCAATGTGCAAAATTTCTCTTGACTATTGAAGAAAAATAGGCACCCAACAAATTTGCTCTGTGTACCCGAAGTATACTTCACAAAACAGTCTCGATCCGAAGATCGTAAAGTCAGCTCGGGCCGCTAATCACCCAATGCCGCCAACATACAAATTTCAACAATTGGGTAGCAAGGACGAGATTAACAATGTTAGAATTCGATGATTCCTCTATCCATACATGTTCCTACGCATAGACCGCTCTGATACCACTGTTGGGGAACGCTCTACGCAGAACAATTTTTTCTAGCGCATAACCAAGATCCAATGCAAGGGTGACGTAACGGAACATACCCTCATAGATCGAATTAGCGGATGTTTGTTGATGATGAGGTTGATCATGCGTTGACCCCACAAAAAACCTTAGCGAGTCACGAGGAGATGTATTATCCCACGGATGGCTCTGAAGAACTAGTGCTCCAAGTGTCGCACCACCAATAGTATCCACATGTGCAACAAGGACGACACCGCGTCAAGGCGAGATCAACAACTCACAAACGAAGTGGTAACGTGTCGATGAAGATCCGGCAGCACTCCGTCGTTTGTCAAGATTAGATCTAGACATGGTAGAAAAAGGAGCAACTGTCGGTGTTGGTAAATATCTCCTCCACATGTCAAAGACGATGCTACGAGAAAGAGGAAGAGGACCAGGCCGAGGCGGCGGCGGGTGGAGGTGGCTGGCGGCGGGCAGCGGCAGTGGCGTGGCGGTGGCTTGGTCTAAGGCGTGGATTAGGGTGTCTTGCCATTGGCCCTCTCCTCTCAATATATAGGCGAATTTCCTCCTCCATAGAGGACAGTAGAACTAGAATTCGCATCGTATAAGGGCTCCTCCTTTTACTTTCTTCCACCAATATGAGAGAGAGAGGAAGTCCGTATATAATACGGAGTCCGCATCAAATATGGAGTTCTCCCCAAAAACCAATTTGGAGGGCAAGTTTGAGACCGGGGAGGACTCCTCCCCCCATGGCCTCGCCCCACCCCTACTCCTCCAACCGTCAGCCTAGGGGAGGGCGCTGGCCGAATCGGCCAGCGTCTACCCCTCCCCTGCGCGTGTGGCCCAGTGGCCCCATGCGGCCCTTCGGCCCATGGGACCCACTTGGATATTAATAAACAATAATTTATTATTAATATAAGTATTTATTCTGAAACTTTCCGAATTAAGATTCGAACACCCCAGAATTAATTCGAAGCTTTTCTAAAATACTTCTAGCGTCCTCTTTTATATCCGGAACCATTCTGTCCACTCTCAGTGATATCTCGGACTCCTACGGAATATTTTGAGACGCTCTAAAACATCCATTTGGAATTACTTCATCCAACTATCTAATTCACACTCACATTCTAAAATATCGTAAACGTCTTAAGTGTGTGACCCGGTAGATTCGGATATTTGCGGACATGTCCGGAACTCATTCCGATGACAATGTTTACTATCAGTGTCTTGATACAAGTAGAAACCTCTGCAAATAACACGAAGTTCTTTATCGTGTGTATTATTGAATCTGATACATATCGTATTGATTCATCGATACTTTACATTGACCGAGATGAAACACTAGGTTATTCTCGTTACCTGTCATGTACTCTTTACTCATTCCGTACTATCGATGTTCCTGTGTTCAATAACTTGATCACATGTTCGTCAAGAGAATGACGAACATCATAGTACATGAGGGGGCCAAAAGTGTATTTATCCATCATTAGGAGTATCAATTCCAACAAGCACACTATCTGAATGATTGGCGAACCATCCGATACGAATAAGCATCAATTTTATAATCACTCTGTTAAGAGCAATGTTTGAAGAATCTTGCCATGTCCATATTGTTTCCAAGTTCACATATGTCTCGTGGTAAAATGATTTCCAGTAATGTCTTATGAGATTAAACCGATAACTATATTGATGATGTGGTTCACGGTATCTCATGTTTGGGTCTATCCATCACCATTGTTATCCAACAACTCCGATCACATATGTCACCGGCAACACCACAATCATATTTTCACTTCGCCTATCGTTAGAAAACAAAACTATCATTGACATACATACTAGTCACAGAGGCATGACTAGGGATATCTTTATATGGTGTTTATCATCCCACACATGTATTAGGATTTTCCTCCAAATACACATTATTCGGAACTAATACAGTTATAGCATAGAAAGATAAAGTTAATTATGAAACGCGGACCAGGAGTGTGGTCGAAACGGTTGCGGGACGTAGAGTCGATGTGTCCACGTGCACCAATAGACTAGGGTCGCCTACTAGTGGGCTGACAACGCTCGAGCCAACATGATTGTGCTCGAGAAGCATTGAGGTTTCATGTGCCTCCAGATATTTTGTGATAAGAAATGCTGCAGCATCACCTGTACCACAATGTCTAGTAACACGACTTCTGAAAGGTACGGTATTGTAAAACCTATAAAATTATTCAAAAAGATGATAGGTTAAGCTATATATCTTCTACAAGTGAGCCCAAGAACATCGAGGATGCACTGTAGGATACAAAATAAAGAGAATCCATGAATGTAGAGTATATAGCGTTGAAGAAAAATAAAACATGGCATTTGGTTCCATGAGAGTAAGGTAAAAATATTATAGATTGAAAATAGTTCTATAAGATCAAGAAAAAGTTTGATGAATCCATAGACCGGTACAAAGCATGGCAGGTGGAAAAAGGCTTCAAACAATGATATTGTATAGATTATGAGAACAATTTAAGCCCAGTTGTTAAAACATCTACTATTCGTCTTGTATTGGTTATTGTTGTATCCAAGGGTCGGAGTCTTTGATAGCTAGACATACAGAACATGTTTCTTCGATGTGTTCTAGAAGAGGAGGTATACATGAGGCAAAGCAAGAATGCACCATTCCATGTTTTCAAACTTAACAAAGCTTTGTATGGACTCAACCAAGCCCCTAGAGCATGGCACTCTCTGTTGAGCTCAAAATTACAAGAACTAGGTTTTGTGCCTTCTAATGCTGATATATCCTTGTTTATCTATAACAGGTCTAGCATTACAATGTTTATGCTCGAACAAGTTCACCAGATGAAGTAGTTCAAACATTGTTAAAAGATATAGGTGCTGATGACCCACAAGTATAGGGGGTGTATCGCAGTATTTTTGATAAGTAAGAGTGTCGAACCCAACGAGGAGTAGAAGGTGCTGGCTAGTGGTATGGATCAGGAATTCTCTGCAAATACTTAGCAAACGGATTTTTAGGGTTTTTTTTGATAAAGCAAGTAAACAAAGTACGAGTAAATAAAAGGCAGTAGGAATAAATGCAGCAAGTGGCCCAATCCTTTATGCAGCAAAGGACAAGCCGGTTGTACTACTTAAGATGACCAAACGTTCTGGAGGACATATGGGAAGACTGTCAAGTGCTTTCGCTTCATATAGTTGATTAATCTTCTTTAGCTTGCTAAGTGTTGTGTGGGTGAACCTGTGCTAATGTACCGACCTTCCTAGGACTAATACATACTTGTGATTATACCCCTTGCAAACATCCGTAAGTACAAGAAACTAATTAAGGTAGAAACCTAACCACAACTTTAAACTCTAAGACCCTTACATCCCTTGTGCAATGGTTTCCTAACGGGGGTTCAGGTTTCTGTCACTCTAGCAACCCCTACGATTAGTAGCCAAATACACAATGCATTCCCCTAGGCCCATATAGGTGAAGTGTCATGTAGTCAACGTTCACATGACACCACTAGAAGAAGTACAACACAACTTAAATATCAAACTATTGAATCTTTCTCAACACAACTCCACTACTAACAACATGACTTCTCCCATGTCCTCAAGAACAAAACGAACTACTCACAAGACATCATATGGATCATGATCAGAGATGAAATAATGATGTATAACAATCTGTACATAAACAATAATTCAATGGTTCACTCAATAGCATCAACTACAAAGAGTAATCAACACCGGGAAAGTTTCCCCTATGAACTATGCAAGATTCAACCCAATTGTTATAGCAATATGGAGATGGTGATGAGGGTGCTGATGGTGATGATGGTGGTGATGATGGTGGTGATGATGATGATGATCCCGATGAAGTCTAGCTTGATAGTGGTGTTGATGGCGATGATCTCCCCTCTCCAGGAAGGAATTCCACCGGCAGAAATCTGTCTACCGGAGAGATCTTTCTCTCTCGGTGTTTTCCGCCCCGCAGAGGCGGCGGAACCTTTCTGTGGTCGCTCCCCGAGTCTTTAGGTTTCGGGAGGATAATATACGCCAAAGGGGAGTGCCAGGGGTGGACCACGGCAGCCACACCACCTGGTGGGGCGGCCTAGGCTGGCCCGCGCCAGGGGTGGTGTGGGCCCCCTGTGGCCCATCTCCAGCCCCTTCTAGCTTCCTTCGTCTTCTGGAAAAATAGGATTTTCCGTATATTTTCCCGGATTTTCTGATCTTCGCGAATTTTGCCTCCAAACATCACCTTTTCCATCAGTATCCTGACTGCAGCGGTCCATGCTCCGAAAGTCATCAACCATGCAAAAACAGATGAAATAACATAAGTATCACCTCTCAATACGAAATATATCAATGAATAACAGTGAATTATGACATAGAATAGTGATGCAAAATGGACGTATCAACTCCCCCAAGCTTAGACCTCGCTTGTCCCCAAGCAAAACCGAGCTCAATAAACATGGCCTCAGGTTTATTGAGTGAAGAGTCGATAAAAGAATACAGACAAGAAGCATCACATTCATCAAATACACAGATCATAATAGAAGACAACTCACTATTATGTAACTCAACTTGTAATGAGTAAAGGAAACACAATAAAGATACATGAAGTAAATCATAATTGGTAATGGCAAACGTAGCTCTTGGTCGAAGAATAGTTGATAATTTGCTGGAGTTCACAAATAACTGATTTTCAATGATAGCTTTCAAAGTAGTAAACACCAAGATAAGAGCAATGTGCAAAACAAGGAACATAAGAAACATGATTGGATAAATCATCATATGAATGAATGAAACACAACAACTCAAAATACTTGTTGAGGTAGAAGGGAGTAGGTTTACTGACTCAACTACAAAGTAAAAGAAAGGCCCTTCGCAAAGGGAAGCAGGGATTGCAAGTCTCATAAAGAGCTCCCAAAAATTATGATACTTACTAGCTTTCAGCTCTCATTGCCCCTATCATAGGCATCTTTAGGTGATTAAGGTTAAAGTGATCAAATATGAGGATATGCATTGACAAGTTGTAAATTGAGAATCTCATATCCCTTGAATACGAGGGCCGCTCCTCATGCTACTCAAGTTTAGTCACCGGTAAGTTCTTGTCATGTAAACATATGTGTATCATAGAGAACCGCCAATGGGGTACCCCTTGCCCGATGATACGGAATAATCCCCATATCAAAATGACAAGGCAAGCAGACAACAGGCATCTCATCAATCTTCTTATTTACCATGGAAATATGGCGCTTTTTTTCTCTCTTTCCTCTTTTCATAATCTCTTTTTTATTTTTCTCTTTTTCTCAATATCGAACTCTCTTTTTTTATAAGAAGAATGCTTCATAGATGCTCGTTATGGTTACGCTGTAGGTTTCCACCATGTCAGCATGGATTAGACCAGCGGCCCAAGCGTTTCTCTAACACACATGCATAACTCCATGGACTTACAAGCTCCCCTTTCATTTCACACGGACGACATCCATAGACAAAATAACATGATATCAACTTGGTACAAGGTACCAGTGCAATGTTGAAAGCGTTCCCCATGACAGCATGGTTCTGCTAACTCACAACTTACAAAGCGCAAGCATATACGCAACATAGGTGAGCACAATGGTTCAAGTTTATTAAGTGCAAGAAAGTAAAGTGTGCCATAAAGTTCGTGAGAGCTTTAATCACTAATTTTCACATAAGAAGTTTAATTTGGGAGATAGATAAAACAAGAATTTACTTGGAATAGCAATAATGCTAATAGGTAGGTATGGTGGACACAAATGGCAAAGGTTTTGGTTTAAAGGAGGTGGATGCACGAGAAGAATTCCCTCTCAGTACAGGTTTTTGGCTAGCAAGGCTGGATAGCAAGTACAAGAGTTGAAGGAAATAAACAAACATACAAGTGATAAAGACAAACATGCAATCTTCCTTGGAAGCACAAGCGATCTTAACTAGAGAATACTAGACTTATGAGCAAATCAAGAAAGAAAGATGATGAAATTATATTTCTTTAGAGTACTTTTTTTTCATTCAACTCTCAAATATAGTGTTGCTACTGACCGAGCCAGGTTTGCCAAAACCAACTAAATGAACTCAATGATCCCAAAGTGATACCAATACTAACAATAAGATCAATCATATAACCTTGAATTGAAAACTAATATAAGCTATGCAAAAGAGTGAATGATAGAACTTCTCATTAATATTCCATAACGGCAATTCACACCAAGGGATACATATCTAACGAGAGAGGGGACACTTCCATAATGCAAACCATCCTACATAATAACTTCTCTATTCATGATATGACTCTACTAATAAGGTAAAAAGATAGAAGATAGTGATGTGATACCGCGGCACTCCTCCAAGCTTGGAACAAACCAAGGGGATGCCAAACCTGATGACGAATTACTCCTTCGGTGGTGGTGGTATCCTCTCATCTTTGTACGACTTCCAGGGTAAAGGCTTCCCATCAACAAATGACATCGTGGTTTCCAGCATCCTAAAACTTGCAGCAGCACTTATGCGTTTAAACCTAACCTCATACTCATAGTTTTGATTTTGAACGTCATAGAACTGTGCTTGCCATTCGTTGGTTGTTTGACGGAGTGAGAAGACTTCATCCTTGAGTTCAGCAGTCTCCTTTTGGTGCTCGGTGATGAGTTCAGAACAAATCTTATGGATGATATCCACTTCGCGCTCCGCCATCTTCTTGTACCTAAAGACTTCTTGCTCCAGTGCTTCCATCCTATCCTCCAGACTTCCTTCACCTTTAGGGCATCGAACCTCTTTTATCCGGAGTTCCCTATCTTCAAGCAACAACTCCTTGGGATGAATCTTCAACTATCTCTTGTATGGGTTGATGATATCCTCCAAAGAATCTTCCTTGGCTGGTCCAGAGGAAGACATTGTAGCTCCAAATCTGGGACTCTACCTGTCAAAAACAGATCAAAATGAAAACACGACGAAACGATATATGAACCTCGAGAGATCTGAGGGATTATATATTACGATGTTTCATGACAAAAGGAAGGTACTGGGAGAAAACGGGTCGGAGACGGAGTCTAGGGTGGCCACACCACCTGGTGGCGCGGCCAAGGGTGGGCCCACGCCACAGGGTGGTGTGAGCCACCCTGGCTCCGTTTCCGTCCCTCTTTCGCTTCGTAGCTTTCCTTATTGACTAAAAACTGCAAAAATATAGTTGGATAGTATTTTCGCGGAAATTTTCTTACCAGAACTATTACCTATTTGAAAACAGACTCTGTAGGTCTCTGAATTTGGTCCTTGATAAATTTTTCTGGAGTTATAACTTGAAAGGCATCAACATCTTCATTATAGGAATCCCCAGCAAGATAGTGTTTGAGTCGTTGCCCATTCACTACTTGTGTAGTATTATCTTTTAAAGAAGAAATTTTATTGCTCATGAACAGTATACTTCTTCAATAATGAAAGGTCCTTCCCATTTTGACAGTAGCTTTCCTGCAAAAAATCTGAGACGAGACCTATACAATAGAACTTTCTCACCAACATGAAATTCTCTCTTAAGTATTCGCTTGTCATGCCACCTTTTAACTTTTTCCTTAAAGAGCCTAGCATTTTCATAGGCTTCACTCCTCCATTCATCTAAAACTTAAGTCAAATAATCTTTTCTCACCAGCGAGCTTACAATCTCTATTTAGTTCTTTAACTGCCTAGTAAGCTTTATGTTCTAATTCTAAAGGTAGGTAACAAGCTTTCCCATAAACCATTTTATAAGGAGACATCCCCATAGGATTTTTGTAGGAAGTTCTATAAGCCCATAAAGCATCATTCAACTTTTTAGCCCAGTTTTTTCTAGATCTATTAACAGTCTTTTGCAAAATGGATTTAATTTCTCTATTTGATAACTCTACTTGCCCGCTAGTTTGGGGATGATAGGCTGAAGCAATTCTATGATTAACATCATATTTAGCAAGGGTTTTTCTAAAACCACCATGAATGAAATGAGAACCCTCATCAGTCATGAGATACCTAGGCACTCCAAACCTCGGAAAGATAACATCCTTAAGCATTTTTAGAGAAGTTTCCCCATCAGCACTCTTCGTAGGAATGGCTTCTACCCACTTAGTAACATAATCAATGGCAACAAGAATATGAGTATAACCTTTCGAGGGATGGAAAGGACCCATAAAGTCAAATCCACAGCAATCAAAGGGTTCAATAACTAGAGAGTAGTTTATAGGCATTTCATTGCGTTTAGAAATATTACCAACACGCTGACATTCATCACAAGATAAAACAAATTTTCTTGCATCTTTAAAAAGGGTAGGCCAGTAGAAACCTGATTGTAACACCTTTTGTGCAGTTCTATCTCCTGCATGATGTCCCCCATAAGCACTACCATGACATTTACGCAATATCTCCTTTTGTTCATATTCTGGAACACATCTTCACATAATACCATCCACTCCTTCTTTGTATAAGTGTGGGTCATCCCAAAAATAATGCCTCAGATCATAGAAGAACTTCCTTCTTTGCTGAGCTGTAAAAGTTGGAGGCAAATACTTGGAGACAATAAAGTTAGCATAATCAACATACCAAGGGCTCCCTCGCGAGCTTACCCCTACTACGACTAATTGCTCATTTGGGAAACTATCATTAACAGGCATAGGGTCAAAAGAGATGTTTTCCAATCGAGATAAATTATCAGCTAGAGGGTTTTCAGCACCTTTCCTATCTACTATATGCAGATCAAACTCTTGTAAAAGCATCACCCATCTAATAAGCCTAGGCTTAGCATCCTTCTTTGTCATAAGGTATTTAATAGCAGCATGATCAGTATGAATGGTGACTTTTGAGTCTACAATATGGGGTCTAAACTTATCACAAGCAAAAACGACAGCTAGAAATTCTTTTTTCAGTAGCATCATAATTCCTTTGAGGAACGTCTAAAGTCTTACTAGCATAATGAATAACGTTTAACTTTTTATCAATTCGTTGCCCAAGGACAGCACCTACAGCAAAATCACTAGCATCACACATTATTTCAAAGGGTAAACTCCAATCAGGTGGTTGAATAATAGGGGCTGTAGTTAAAGCCTTCTTAAGAGTTTCAAAAGCTCCCTTACAATCATCATCAAAAATGAAGGGTACATCTTTTTGAAGAAGATTAGTAAGGGGTTTTGATATCCTAGAAAAGTCTTTAATAAACCTTCTATAGAAACCAACATGACCAAGGATACTACGAATACCTTTTATGTCTCTTGGGCATGGCATCTTCTCAATTGCCTCAACCTTAGCTCTATCAACTTCTATGCCTCTTTCAGAAACTTTATGCCCAAGGACAATCCCTTCATTAACCATGAAGTGGCATTTCTCCCAATTAAGAACAAGATTAGTTTCTTCACATCTCTGCAAAACTTTATCAAGGTTGTGCAGAAAATTATCAAAATAAGTTCCATAGACAGAAAAGTCATCCATGAACACTTCTACAATTTCCTCACAAAAACCATGAAAGATAGCAGACATGCACCTTTGAAAAGTAGCAGGAGCATTACATAAACCAAAAGGCATTCGTCTATAAGCATAAGTTCCGTAAGGGCAAGTAAAAGTAGTTTTTTCTTGATCTTGTTGTTTAACAGCAATTTGAGAGAAACCAGAATAACCATCAAGAAAACAAAAATGGGTATTTTTAGACAACCTTTCCAACATTTGATCAATAAAAGGAAGCGGGTAGTGATCTTTCTTAGTAACTTTATTGACTTTTCTAAAATCAATGCACATCCTATAGCCTACTACTATTCTTTGAGGAATAAGCTCATCATTATCATTAGGAACAACGGTAATACCTCATTTTTTTAGGAACACAATGAACATGACTAACCCATTCACTATCGGCAATAGGGTAAATAATACCAGCATCAAGGAGTTTCAATACCTCATTCCTTACCACTTCCTTCATCTTAGGATTTAAACGTTGGTGCTCTACTACTGGCCTTGCATCTGGTTCTATATTGATAGAATGCTGACATATAGTAGGTGAAATCCCTTTTAAACCATCCAGAGTATATCCCATAGCTCCTCAGTGTTTCTTCAAAACCTCCAATAACATTTCTTCTTCCTTTCCTGAAAGTTTAGAGCTAATAATAACATGATATATCTTTTTATCATCAATATAAGCATATTTAAGATCACCAGGGAGAGGTTTTAGATCGAAGACCGGATCCTTTTTAGGTGGCAACGTGGTACCCAAGTCTTCTACAGGCAAGTTATGCTTAAGAATCTTGGGTTGACGACGGAGAATCTCGTCAATCTCATTCATTTCTTCCATGAAGATCTCACTTTCGTGATCTTCCATAAATTGCTGCAAAGCCTTGTTAGGAGCAAGACTTTTAGAAGCAAGTTGTTCAACTCTAAAATCCTCATTATGGGTTTCCTCTTCACAGGGTTCTTTAGTAAATTTCGAAAAATTAAACTCATAAGATTCCCCATCAAACTTAGTCAAGATTTTCTCCCTCTTGCAATCTATAATAGCTCCACAAGTACTCAAGAAAGGTCTACCAAAAATGATAGGATAAGTTTTACTAGCAGTTGAACCAAGTACTAGAAAATCAGCAGGATACTTAATCTTACCACAAAGAACTTCCACATCTCGTACAATACCAATTGGAGAGATGATCTCTCTATTTGCAAGGTGAATAACCACATCAATCTCTTCCAATTCGCAGGGACTGATTTAATGCATAATTTCTCTGTAAAGCTCATAAGGAATAGCACTGGAACTTGCACCAATATCACATAAACCATAATAGCAATGATCACCAATTCTAACGGAAAGCACATGGATACTAGCATTTTTAGCTCTATTAGGATGTGAAACAATATTAGAGCATCCTCATAAAAAACTATGTGTCCATCTTCTATACTTTTAGTGACAAGGTCTTTCACAATTGCTACCACAGGTTCAGTGTTTATTTGTTCATCAGGTTTTATAGTTCTCTTTTCACTTTTAGTGATTACATTAGTTATCATAGGATGATCCTTTACCTTATCTTGGAAGTAAATCTTCTCGATATAAGGTTTAGGTAAGATGTGATCAATAGTGCAACACTCAGCACTCCCAACAGGAACACAGTCAACAATATCTTTATAACGTGCATGGTACTTGTTCCATCCCCTTTTTGGAATTTCAATAAAATAAGCAAAAGCCCTAAAGCAATTCGTAATAACTTGTAAATCAAGACCATAAGCATTACTAATATTTTGAAAGTCATCAGTTCCCATAAAAGATTCAATGCATTCATAATCATAATTTATACTTGACTTCTACCTTTGTCATTCTCCCAGACTTCAGCATTGTCTTGAATATGGTCTAGAAGATCCCATTTAGATTCTTCTTCCATGCGAGTGAATGATCCAGCACAAGAAGCATCCAATAAATCTTTATCATGAAGAGAAAGCCTTGCATAAAAGTTATTGATAATAATATTGTTGGGGAGCTCATGAATGGGACATTTGAGCATTAGTAACTTCAATCTCCCCCAAGCTTAAGATGTACTCTCTCCATCAAGAGGCCAAAAGTTGTATATTTGCCGATGTTTATGAATCTCACTAGGAGGATAAAACTTTGAATAAAAGAGAGGCACTATTTCCTCCCATTCCAGAGCTTGACCATTCTTCAGCAGCTTATACCATTCCTCGGCTCTTCCTTTCAGCGATAATGAGAATAACTTCTTCTTAACTTGATCTATAGTAAAACCTGCACACTTGAACAACCCGCATAATTCGTGTATAAAGAGCAAATGATCACCGAGATGGACAGTTCCGTCCCCAACATAATAGTTATCCATAACACGATCAATAATTCTTGTAGGTATTTTAAAAGCATCATTCTCAGCAGGTGGTGGCTTATCCACTACCTTAGCAGTGGTAGTAGCATTACCAAATAAGAAACTCAACAAATTATCCATAACGAAAATAAAGCAACTAACAAAAGTAAACAATACTCACAATAGAAGTTTCCTTTACCAGTTCCACTCTCCAATAGCGCTTCACTCCCCGGCAACGGCGCCAGAAAATAGTCTTGATGACCCACAAGTATAGGGGGTGTATCGCAGTATTTTCGATAAGTAAGAGTGTCGAACCCAACGAGGAGCAGAAGGTGCTGGCTAGTGGTATGGATCAGGAATTCTCTGCAAATACTTAGCAAACGGATTTTTAGGGTTTTTTTTGATAAAGCAAGTAAACAAAGTACGAGTAAATAAAAGGCAGTAGGAATAAATGCAGCAAGTGGCCTAATCCTTTATGCAGCAAAGGACAAGCCGGTTGTACTACTTAAGATGACCAAACGTTCTCGAGGACATATGGGAAGACTGTCAAGTGCTTTCGCTTCATATAGTTGATTAATCTTCTTTAGCTTGCTAAGTGTTGTGTGGGTGAACCTGTGCTAATGTACCGACCTTCCTAGGACTAATACATACTTGTGATTATACCCCTTGCAAACATCCGTAAGTACAAGAAACTAATTAAGGTAGAAACCTAACCACAACTTTAAACTCTAAGACCCTTACATCCCTTGTGCAATGGTTTCCTAACGGGGGTTCAGGTTTCTGTCACTCTAGCAACCCCTACAATTAGTAGCCAAATACACAATGCATTCCCCTAGGCCCATATAGGTGAAGTGTCATGTAGTCAACGTTCACATGACACCACTAGAAGAAGTACAACACAACTTAAATATCAAACTATTGAATCTTTCTCAACACAACTCCACTACTAACAACATGACTTCTCCCATGTCCTCAAGAACAAAACGAACTACTCACAAGACATTATATGGATCATGATCAGAGATGGAATAATGATGTATAACAATCTGAACATAAACAATAATTCAATGGTTCACTCAATAGCATCAACTACAAAGAGTAATCAACACCGGGAAAGTTTCTCCTATGAACTATGCAAGATTCAACCCAATTGTTACAACAATATGGAGATGATGATGAGGGTGTTGATGGTGATGATGGTGGTGATGATGATGATCCCGATGAAGTCCAGCTTGATGGTGGTGTTGATCGCGACGATCTCCCCTCTCCGGGAAGGAATTCCCCCGTCAGAAATCTGTCTGCCAGAGAAATCTTTCTCTCTTGGTGTTTCCCGCCCTGCAGAGGCAGGGGAATCTTTCTGTGGTCGCTCCCCGAGTCTTAGGTTTTCGGGAGGATAATATACGCTAGAGGGGAGTGCCAGGGGTGGACCAGGGCGGCCACACCACCTGGTGGCGTGACCTAGGCTGGCCCGCGCCAGGGGGTGGTGTGGGCCCCCTGTGGCCCATCTCTAGCCCCCCTTCTGGCTTCCTTCGTCTTCTGGAAAAATAGGTTTTTTCGTATATTTTCCTAGATTTTCTGATCTTCGCGAATTTTGCCTTCAAACAGCACCTTTTCCATCAGAATCCTGACTGCAGCGGTCCATCCTCCAAAAGTCATCAACCATGCAAAAACAGATGAAATAACATAAGTATCACCTCTCAATACGAAATATATCAATGAATAACAGTGAATTATGACATAGAATAGTGATGCAAAATGGACGTATTAGGTGCAAACTTTTCCCTCGAGGACTTAGGTGATCTACATTATTTTCTCGGAATAGGGGTGAAACAAACAAGGAATGGTATAATCTTGATTCAATAAAAATATGCAACTGATCTCTTGACAAGAATAGGAATGGGCATGGAAAGTTGCAGCTACAACTCTCTCTAGTACTAAAAAATTATCTGCTATTGATATTTACCCACTAGGACAAGAAGGTAACTCAAGTTACATAAGTATTGTCTAGTGCACTTTAGTACTTAACTCTCACTAGGAAAATATTATCTTTTTAGTTAACAAAGTATGTCAGTTTGTTCATGCACCAACTTTAGCATACTAGATTGTAGTTAATATAATACTTAGATCTGTCAAAGTTGGTGCTAGTTGCGGTCTCAAGTTTATGAGATCTTCCTCCACCTTTGTTAGTGCCTTTTCTGTTGTAGATTTGGCTATCTTGACGATAGGAGATCTACAAGAGAATATATTGTCTTTTTGGAGCAAATGGTATCTCATGGTGTGCAAAGAAACAAGCAACTATTTCAATATCTAGAACAGAGACTGAAAAGCTCTAGAAAATATAACATCAGAAATAATATGGGTTCAATCATTACTTGCAGAACTTGGGGTGAAAAAGGACTAATCTCCTTGTCTTTGTTGTGCTAATTTGGGTGTCACCTATCTATCAGCTAATCCAATTTTTCATATAGAAATTTACTTTCACTTTGTTAGAAAGGTGGTTGCAAATAAGGAACTAGTATTCAATTTATGCAATCAAAAGATCAAGTTGCGGGCAGTTTTACCGAGGCACTTCCTATCAAAAACCTAAATAAATTAACCATAATCTAGACCTTACTAAATTAAGCGTAATCTCCATTTTTTACCAAATTGTGAGAAAGGAAGGGTGTTAGCAATATTGGAGTTTACCAATCGCGAGGATTGGAAAATGTCCAATTAATACAAGTGTAGTTTATAATTTCCTAAGAGAAACTCTAGCATACCCCGCATATGGATAATATCATTTTGCAGCCCGAAAGTTGAGGCACCCAGGCAACACGGTATCCAAGTTGCCTGTAATCAGCCACGATGACCACAGTTGGCATGCCAAATACTAAGAGGGTCTTTTTCGGCACCAATTCAACTTTACGTTTCAATACAAAATATCAGGCTAACGCCTGTCAAGTTGGGCCCCCTTGTCAGTTTTTGCCGTTATGTCGCTCCCATCGCTTAGGCGTGGTGGCTGTCATGTAGGCTTGCAGCACTGGCGTAGTGGATAGGACAACACAACCAGCCTAGTGTATTGACATGATAAAATAGGGCAACAATAGCGTCGTTATAATTTTTTGTTTAGTCAGAAGCTGGAACGGCCACTGCTACACGTCTCTCCATTAGACTTCTGTCCCCATAATTAACCACTAGCTCAGAAACGCATTGATGGTTCCATTGTTCCCCTGTCTAGCACAAACCACTCTTCTTCTTCCTATCATTTGTCTTCTTTCCGTCTTCTCCTTGCCGCCATGGAAGGTCGTCGCACTCTAGAGACAAGCTTCACTACACATGAAAATAAGAAGATAGACGTTGTCTACACCAATGAGGAGGAGATAGTGGTGCGAGTCCTGAGGATCTACAAGGGTTGGCTTGAGAAAGACAAGGACAAGTTTGTGGGATTGGACCTCGAGTACACCCTGGAGGACCCATATGAAGGGAATGAAGTCATCGTCATTCAACTGGCCATGAGGAAACACGTCCTCATCTACCACTTCTCCCAGTTTGTAGATCTGCTCTCTGCAGTTAACCGCTTTTCAGGTTTTCTCCTCTTGTTCTTTATCCATTTGCTCATCTTGCAACTACTGAATTTTATTTAGGACCAAATAAATTATGACAAGCCAATGTTGAGAGTCTTGATCTTGCATTTACTAAACTTTTTAAAATGATATTTAGATGATGATCTTGCATTGACAAAATATTTGTAGTTACAAATTTTGGTGATGACAAACTACATACTTTTAGGACTGACAGGAATTGTCCGGCGCTACACCAGTTCCTTGTAGAAAAAGGAATTGTTTTCTGCAATGTTGACAATACAACTGATTTTCTGAAATTTCGTCAAGAGGGAATTACAATTCCTGCGCACAACTAGATCGATATTCAGAGTCTTGTCAAGATCATAGAGGGTTCGATGAAGGATGGAATGGCTACACTCGCAACTAGTATCCTTGATGAGTCGTACGACAGAATGAAGGCAGATTTCCCTACGGATAGGCACGATTACTGGGACGAGTGGCCTTTCTCTGACATAAACCTGAAGTATGCAGCCATAGATGCTTACGTGACCTACCATCATTACAAGAAGATCCATTTCTTTCTACATTACCTCGTGTTTTGCCCTAATTGCAAGAGGGAAGACAAGCTTAGGGGAGCCCTTTGTAGAAAATGCAGAATAGCTAAGTTCGAAGCTGCATATGCAAAGAAAATGGCTGCATCTGAAGCAGCTGACAGAGAGGCTGCAGAAGCAACTGACTGAGAGGCTGCAGCTAAAGCAGCAAACAGAGAGGCAGCATCTTCGAGCAGCAACAATCAGGCCTGTGATGCATTGCTAATTGTGCCGCTGGATGCTGAAGATAGGGAAGCCAAGTCATCCTCAGGTGGGATGAACTTTGTGAGATGTGGAGCACCAAAAATGTAAGATCCACCTGGAATGATGGCAGTTGGTCGCCTAGGAACGATGGCAAGCACCTCAAGTGTTTGATACGTCCAAAACGTATCTACTTTCCCGAACACTTTTGCTATTGTTTCTCCTCTATACTTGTGTGATTTGGATACAACTAATGCGGACTGACGCTGTTTTCAGCAGAATTACCTTGGTGTCTACTTTTTGTGCAGAAAACCAACTATCAGGAAAAATCCGGGAAAATATGCCAAAAATCCTATTTCACCCGAAGACTCCAGGAGCAAGAATACGAGACAGAGAAGAGCTAGGGGTGGCCACACCACCTGCTAGCGCGGGCCAGGCCAGGCCGCGCCAGGGGGTGGTGTGGGCCCTCCAGGCACCCCCTCGGCCTCTCTCTTCGCCTATAAGGAGCCTTCTGACCTAAAAACTTCGGGGGGTTCGACATTTTTCCAGAAGGAGTTCCGCTCCGCCGCCACCACCAGATTCCACGAAACAGCACCAGAAACTCTGTTCTGGCACCCTGCCGGGACGGGGAATTGGAGGAGATCATCGCCATCATCATCACCATCACTTCTCCATCGATTATCCATGTTTCCCCCATCTATGAGTGAGTAATCCCCTGCTGTAGGCTATGGGGATGGTAGGGATTGGATGAGATTGTTCATGTAATGGCATCGGATTGTTAGGGCATGGTGCCTAGTATCTTTTATTAGTGCTTTATGACTTTGTTGCGACTTTTTGTGCTTAATGCTTATCACTAGGGCCCGAGTGCCATGATTTCAGATCTGAACATGTTATTGATTCAATATGATAGTATTGTTTATGGTCTTATCTGCAAGTTGTATACACACGTTGATGTCCGAAACCAATGGCCCCGAAGTGATAGAAATCGGGGTAACCGGAAGGGAATGGCTTTGATGTGAGGATCACATGTGTTCACGGAATGTTAATGCTTTGCTCCAGTGCTCTATTAAAATGAGCACCTTAATTGCCAGTAGTTCCCTTGAGGCCCCGCTGCAAACGGGCTGGCAGGACAAAAGATGTTGTGCAAGTTCTCATTGCGAGCACGTATGACTATATATGGAACACATGCCTAGGCTTGTCTAGTACTTGGATGCTTTATCTTATTTATCTGCAATTGCCCTATGTTCTGATTGTTATGTGAATTGTCTTGTCCATGCAACGCCCGTTCATCCATCCCTATGCCTACCGCACTCGAATCCCACTGTTTACTGCTTTTGTTACTACTGTCTTTGCTTTACTACTTCTGTTAATTTACTATTCCTACTACAAAACTGTTACTACTGATAAACTGCTGTGAGCAAGATTATTTCTAGGCACAGCTGAATTGACAACTCAGTTGTTAAGGCTTATAAATATTCTTTGGCTCCCCTTGTGTCGAATCAATAAATTGGGTTTCACTTCCCTCGAAAATACTACGATACACCCCTATACTTGTGGGTCATCAAGACTATTTTGTGGCGCCATTGCCGGGGAGCATAGCTTTATTTATCAAGTTCACTTGGATTCTCTATTGTTCGCTGCTACGCATCCATCATGGGTAAGTGTCGTGATGGCAAAGTTCCTATTTTACCATCCACTACAAGAAGAGGTACGGTTCTAAACACCTCTGCTGCTCTTGATTCACCGTCTGTTATGAGTAAGTTCCTTACACCACCACATACACATGCTACACACACTGCTACTACTGCTGAATCTGAAACTTCTGATGCTTATGATGCTGCTTCTACTGTGCTTGATAAGAGTGGTTCATTAGGTCCTTTCCTAGATGCTACGATTGCTAGAACCATCGCTCGAAATACCGAAACTCCTAATGAAGACACTACCACACCTGTTAGCTCACCAGAGTCTAGTGAGAGTTATGATATTGAAGATGGTTATGTTGAGATGACCGATGAATATATTAAAGAATGTAAAAACACCCATGATAGGAGCACTGCTAAGAGTCTCCTTGAGAGGCGTACTATTAGACCTAAATTGTCTCCTGTTGCTAAGTTTGCTACTTCTCCCATAAACATTATAGATGAAGATTATGATTTCTCTCTCGATCTATCTTACATAGCTATTGTCGAGAAGAACCTTTTTGTGGGACTAAAAATGAAAGTGCGGTAGCACATATGAATGAACTTTCTACCATGAGTGGCTTGTTTTCTGATGATATTAAGATGCGTACTTACTTTGTTGCTAAGATTTTCCCCTTTTCACTGAAAGGAGAAGCTAAAACTTGGTTTAGTAATTTACCTCATGGATCTATTGATAGCCCTGAGTGCTTGATTAGTACTTCCCTGCATAAATATTTTCCTCCTAGTGATAGAGATGCTGTTTTGCAGGAACTTTTTGATTTTAAACAGGGAGAAAAAGAGGTATTACCCGAATCTTGGGCAAGGTTTTGTGCTTTGATTCATGCACAGGCTGGAAGTCCATTACCTAAGAATGAGCTTCTTGATATATTTTATAATGGATTAACCGAGGAATCTAGGACATACCTAGATAGTTGTGCTGATTGTGTTTTCAGGAATAGGACTCCAAAGGAAGCTAAAGAATTAATGGCTAAAATAAGTAAGAACTATGAAGATTGGACTCCTCCTAAACAAGCTATACCTGAAGTAATTGTACCTGAACCATCTATTCCGGTGCCTATTCCAACATCAAAGAAGAGGGGAGTTATTGAATTAAATGATGAAGTGATGAAGGAAGCTAAGAAATGTCTTAAGGAGAAGGGAATTAAAGTTGTAGATGTCAAGAATTTACCTCCTATAGAAGAATTATGTAAGCATATTCCCTACTCATCCACTATTGAGGTACACTCTCTCCAACACTTTGATGAAGGTGATATCCCTTAGTCTAAACCTCCTGATCAATGCTTAGAAGAATTTGATATCTTTATTGTTAAGCAAGATAACTTTAATAATAGGGTACAAAATCATCTAATGGAAAACACTAGAGCTATTGTTGAGTTGAAAGATATTGTGGAAACAACCTCTAATGATGTTAAAATGAGTGTTAAACACTTTGAAATGGTTCAAACTCAAATAGATCAACTCATTAAAGTGCAAAACGACTTGCTAGTTAATGCTGCTAAAGAAAAACATGCTTATGAAATTAGAACTAGAAGTGGTGCTGCTACCCAGGATCCTCTATATCCTGAGGGGCATCCCAAAAGAATTGAGCAGGATTCTCAACAAGCTAAAAATAGTGGTTCTACTCGTAAGAAAAGGAAAAAGAAACATAAAACGGTCGTAGAACCCTCTGAACCTGCTATAGATCCTAATAGTATATCTATCTCTGACGCTGAAACTAAAAGCGGTAATGAAGAAAATGAAGTTCCTAATGAAGAAAAAGTTGAAGAAGAACCTAAAAACCACACTAAGAATACTAAATACACCAAAGAAGATTTTATTGCTAAAAAACATGGTAGTGAAAGAAAACCTTGGGTCCAAAAACCTCTGCCTTTCCCTGATAAGAAACACAAGTCAAAGTAAAATGAACATTATAATAAGTTTTGTGAGTGCATGAAGCCTTTATTCTTGAAAATTCCTTTGACTGATGCTATTAAATTTCCTCGTTACTCAAAGTATATGAAGGACATTGTCTCGAATAAAAGGAAGATTCCTAATGAAGAAATTTCTACTTTGCTTGCTAATTATTCCTTCAATGGCAAGGTTCCTAAGAAACTTGGAGACCCAGGGATTCCAACTATCCCTTGCTCTATTAAGAATAGTTATGTTAGAACTGCTTTGTGTGATTTGGGAGCTAGAGTTAGTGTTATGCCTTTCTCTCTCTATAAGAGGCTTCAGCTTGAAAAATTGATACCAACTGATATATCTTTGCAAATGGCTGATAAATCTACCACTATTCATGTGGGTATATGTGAGGATGTACCTGTTCAGGTGGCTCACAATTGCTTGATATTAACTGATTTTGTTGTGCTTGAAATGCCTGAAGATGATAATATGTCCATTATTCTTGGAGACCTTTTCTTAATACTGTAAGAGCTGTTATTAATTGTAATCAAGGAAAGATGACTTTCAATGTGAATGACAAGGAACATACTGTCTATTTCCCCAAGAAGGTTGAAAGAACTTATGGTTTGAATTCAATTGAACATGTTGAGGGCATTCAAGTTGGAGAAATATATTGTCCCATACCAAGATAAAAATTTGAAACTATTATGATTGGGACCATTGCTATCAAGGTTGACGTAACATAATCATTAGTGGAATACAAAGTTTTGTCTCATATGCAATTGTTTTGGTAGCAAGACTTGATCAACCTTGTGAACAAAAGGACTCCATTGAACAAAACAATGTTTTCATTATGATTATCTCCGTTTATTTCTATCCTTTGCATTTTAGTTTTTGCTTTCGTTTAGTTTTCTTTTTGTTGTTAGTTGCTTGCATGTTAGAGTGTCTTAGAACTTCTGTAGTTCTAGCCTTGTTTTGTCCTTGCATCATGTTTCTAAAAGAAAAAAAATCTGTCTGTCAGAAAATCATTCTTCTATTTCTGAAAAATGCCCAAAAATAAAGTGTCTCGAAAAATTCCAGAAAATTCATATTAAATTTTTACGTGAAAAAAGGGGCTGAAGAGTACCTAGGAGGTACCAGGGGGCCCCACCAGGCAGGCACACCACATGGTGGCGCGGCCAGCCTTGGGTGGCGCCATGCCCTGGTGTGGGCCACCCCTGCCCCCCACTAACTCTCTCACCTGCCCCTTTCTTCTCTCTCCCAAGTAAGCTCCAGTTCATAGCTCAAAATCGCGTTCTTGCTGTGCTTGCTCTCGATTTTTTTTGATGTCCTTGCTCAGCCCATCTTTCTTGCTGAAATTTGGGGCATTTGTTCCCTGGTATGTGACTCCTCCCCTTGTCCAAGTAGATTTGTGTTTAGTGGATTATATATTGAGTATTTTTCTGCTGTAGGTGACTGGTATGAGAGCTTGTAAGCTTGTTTGATGCTTAGAGATATAGTTTTGATCCATGTTTAGGCCTCTTGCAAGTCCCTATGAGTAGAATCCTTCTTTATATTTAATTTGCAATCACTTGTTTAATAGGTATTTAAATTTCAGAATAGAAGATGAGTGAACATCACCTAAACCAACATGACATTTGGGTACCTGAGGTCATGAAGGTCCACCGGGAGGAGGAAGTTTTTCCCTCCATTTATCCATGCTCTAAGTTCATGAGAGCTGCAGGAATTCTACAAGATTTCCACACTTTGGTTTCTAATGCAGGGTTAGAGCACTTTTTGGAAGATGAACCTTGTCAATTTGTGAAGCTAACCATGTCTGTGGTGCAGGATTTCCAATTTATTCACTCTTTGCCTAACCCCATGGTCCATTACAAAATTTACAATATTGTTGTCAACCTTTCTCTTGATGATTTTTGTGCAGCTATTAAGGTACCTCAATGGGGATCATGTAGGAATATTAAAGAGAGACCTGAAACACTCATGGATTTATATGCAGAAATTTGCCAAGGGAGTAGCTTCTCAAAGGAGAGTGGAAAAAATTGTGACATTCATCTTCCCTCCATTCGCTACTTTGCCTACTTTATTGCCAAGTGTGTTCTTGCTAGGAAAACTGCCAATAAGTTATCTTCGTTTGATCTAGCATTTATCTCTGCTGCTCTTAGACGAGATATGTCTTACAACTTGGGTGCTTTGATAGCTTTACGTCTTGCTGCTAACCGTGAGAAAGGTGGAACTTGTGGAGGCCTCATTGCTTCTCGTTTACTAGCATTGCATGGTTTAGTGCCTCATCATCTAGACCTACAGTTTCCCATAGAGAGGCTTGATCTTAATTCCATGATACAACATAAATTTGTTTCCTCGTGGGCTAGTATGAGTGAGTTATCTTATGAAATAACCTTTCTCAAAGCTGGTTGGAGAAAGAGCAAGTCCGAGCGTGTTGTTCTTTTGCCTGCACCTGTTTTGTTTAACCTTGATAACAGGGAAGGATGGTCCCTCACTTAGGAGGAGCTTGACACGTACTTGGGAGAGCTCTCCCAACAGGAGCAGGACACTAGAAGGGAGGTCACGGATGATTCGGTCCAGCCCTCGAATGAGGGAGAATCTTCATATCAGCAGCCCACTTAGGGAGCTTCTTCTTCTTCTCATGGGACCAGCTACGACCATTCTTACCAAGATCCGCCCGCTTGGAACCCCTATTCGTACATGGATTGATACCCACTTAGGCCAAAAGCCTAAGCTTGGGGGGAGGTACGCCAACACTGCACTCATCTCCATATCATGTTGCGTCGGTACTTTGTATATTCATGTTTTCGTTCTCTTTTTAGTTTTCATTCTTCTTTGCTTTTGCTTTCTAAAAACACAAAAAGACCAAAAATATTTCTGTTGTTTCTCTTTGGTTTGCTTCTTCTTTTTGCCTTGGTTTGCTTTTCCCTTTTTTCTTTGTTTGAACTATTCAAAAAACCCAATTTTTTTTGCTTTGCTTGTTTTTCCCTTTTGGTTCTTGTTTAAAAATCGAAAACACCAAAAATATTTGTCGTTTTTCTTTGGTTTTGTGAGTTTGCTACAGGGTTCAGCAGTCCTCAGTGGATATTGGTTTCATATTATTATTCAAGCCACACAATTGAAGATCAATAATGAGGATCAATGATAACTTGAGGCATGGTAAGAGGCTGGTAACGAACTCTATTTCTTTTCATTTTGTACATATACTCATCATTGTGAGCTTTCTTAGTCCGTTCAAGTAGGGTGTATGTTATCTTTGGATGCTTAGTAGTTCTTGCTTTCTTATGATTAGCTCCAGCTCACTAATAGTTTGTAGCATGTCTTATGAATGTTTGCTTGCATTGCTCTATTCATAAATTGGTATGACACCACGGTATCCTCCTCTGAATGTTTCATTTGATTGACTTGGCACAAGCTCACGCATGCACATGACTGTAATAATCAGTTAAGCCTCGATGAATTATTTTGCCTTGAGGATCTTGAATCACTTTCATGCCATGAGTAGTCCTGTTTTGTTGCAAGCATGATAATGATAGCTATTGCTCTCTCGTTTGTCGCTCCCTTACTATTGCTAGCCTTCACTTTTACTGAGTATGTTTTACTCAAGTTCCCGACTCCCTAAACCAAATATTTCCAAAGTGTCCACCACACCTACCCATTAGCATCATTTGCTATTTCCGTGCATATTCATTATGCCTTGCTTTCTCCCGAATAAAATGTTTGCTTGTTATGAGAAAGTTAGTTAGTAAAGCTCTCACGAACTTGATGGCACACTTTATTTTCTTGCACTTAATAAACCTGAACCATTGCGTCCTTCTTTGTTGCACATATGCTTGCGCTTTATGAGTTGAAGTTAGCAGAACCATGTATCATGGGGACCGCTTTCAACACTTCATAGGTACTTTGTACCTAGTTGATATCATGTTCTTTTCCTTATGGATCCCGGCGGTGTGAAATAAAAGTGGAACTTGTAAGATCATGGAGTTTGTATGTATGTTAGAGAAACGCCTGGGCCGCTAGCCTAAGCCATGGCTAATCATGGTGGAAACTTGCAGCATAACCATAATGAGCATTCTATGAAGCATCCTCAATAAAAATCTATGCACATAGTAAATAAAAAGATCGCCGAGATGATCATTGTCTGCTTGCCTTGTTATTTTGATTATGGGATAGCTCCCGTGTCATGTGCAAGGGGTACCCCGTTGGCGGTTCTCTATGATACATATATACTTACAATGACAAGAGCTTACTCGTGACTGAAGTTGAGTAGCATGAGGATCGGTCTTCGTAAGTAAGGGGCATGAGACTTCGATTTATAACTTGTCAAGCATATCCTCTTAGTTGTGTCACTTTCACCTTAACCACATTAAAGATGCTTATGATAGGGGCAATGAGAGCTCGAAGCTAACGAGTACCATACTTTCAGCATTATGAAGCCTTTCAAATTATTCAAAACCTTTTCTTCTACTTGTTGAGTCTCCACATATTATTTGAGCACCTTCTTGAGAGCATAGTTGTCATTCTTTGTGTTTGTTCCATTACTTGATTATTTGTGTTATGACTTTGATGCTTGTATCCTTGATATCTTTACTTCTAGTCATCACTTGAACTTCAGAGGTGCCTTGACATTCATAATCAAAGGCAAGCGAGATACCACTCTATCATACCTTTCTATGAGCATTGTAATGTTGCTTATGTTTGTGCCTCATGCTACTTATTATTCTTGAGTTGGAATCTCTTCATAGCTTGCAATGACTATTAAGTAGACTCAGTTGCATACTCTTTATTATGAACTGTCTAAGTAGTTGATCACATTGCTGAGAATATTTACATCTTATGAAGCAAATGTGTTCATGAAAGTTCTTTTATCACACTCAGTTTTCAACTGAATTGCTTGAGGACAAGCAATAAGCTAAGCTTGGGGGGAGTTGATACGTCCAAAACGTATCTACTTTCCCGAACACTTTTGCTATTCTTTCTCCTCTATACTTGTGTGATTTGTATACAACTAATGCGGACTGACGCTGTTTTCAGTAGAATTGCCTTGGTGTCTACTTTTTGTGCAAAAAACCAACTATCAGGAAAAATCCAGGAAAATATGCCAAAAATCCTATTTCACCCGAAGACTCCAGGAGCCAGAATACGAGACAGAGAAGATCCAGGGGGTGGCCACACCACCTGCTGGCGCGGGCCAGGCCAGGCCGCGCCCGGGAGTGGTGTGGGACCCCCAGGCACCCCCTCGGTCTCTCTCTTCGCCTATAAGGAGCCTTTTGACCTAAAAACTTCGGGGGGGTCGATGTTTTTCCAGAAGGAGTTCCGCTCCGCCGCCACCACCAGATTCCACGAAACAGCACCAGAAACTCCGTTCTGGCACCCTGCCGGGACGGGGAATTGGAGGAGATCATCGCCATCATCATCACCATCGCTTCTCCATCGATCATCCATGTTTCCCCCATCTATGAGTGAGTAATTCCCCACTGTAGGCTATGGGGATGGTAAGGATTGGATGAGATCGTTCATGTAATGGCATCACATTGTTAGGGCATGGTGCCTAGTATCTTTTATTAGTGCTTTATGACTTTGTTGCGACTTGTTGTGCTTAATGCTTATCACTAGGGCCCGAGTGCCATGATTTTAGATCTAAACATGTTATTGGTTCATTATGATAGTATTGTTTATGGTCTTATCTACAAGTTGTATACACACGTTGATGTCCGGAACCAATGGCCCCGAAGTGACAGAAATCGGGATAACCGGAAGGGAATGGCTTTGATGTGAGGATCACATGTGTTCATGGAGTGTTAATGCTTTGCTCCGGTGCTCTATTAAAAGGAGCACCTTAATTGCCAGTAGTTCCCTTGAGGCCCCGCTGCAAATGGGCTGGCACGACAAAAGATATTGTGCAAGTTCTCATTGCGAGCACGTATGACTATATATGGAACACATGCCTAGGATTGTCTAGTACTTGGATGCTTTATCTTATTTATCTGCAATTGCCCTATGTTCTGATTGCTATGTGAATTGTCTTGTCCATGCAACGCCCGTCCATCCATCCCTATGCCTACCGCACTCGAATTCCACTGTTTACTGCTTTTGTTACTACTATCTTTGCTTTACTACTGCTGTTACCTTACTATTCCTACTACAAAACTGTTGCTACTGATAAACTGCTGTGAGCAAGATTGTTTCCAGGTGCAGTTGAATTGACAACTCAGTTGTTAAGGCTTATAAATATTCTTTGGCTCCCCTTGTGTCGAATCAATAAATTGGGTTTCACTTCCCTCGAAAATACTGCGATACACCCCCTATACTTGTGGGTCATCAGTGTTCTGATGAGAAGTGAATTAAATTTTACTTCCTTTGTCTTATGTTTCCATTTTGTGGAACTCTGTTAGCTTGTCAACATGGCTAGTGCCTCAAGTGAGAGTAGTAAAATACTTATTTGTGTTATGTTTCTATTTTGTGGAACTCAGTTAGCTTGTCAAGATGGCTAGCGCCTCAAGTGAGAGTAGTAAAATAAATTTTACTTCTTTGTGTTATGTTTCTGTATGTGTCTGGTAGCTTGTCAAGATGGTAGCTCGTTAACTAGAAGTTTGAAAGAGTACCTTTTTCCTCTCTCCCTAAACAGATATGTTTCATTTTGCCCAAATTGGTAGCAAATCTAGAGCAGCTTCTCTCTTCGATCATTCGTTCCCTTTTGGACCTCTTTTTGCCTCTGATCTGGTAACAAATCTAGAGCAGCAAATCACACCAGGCAGAATACATTCATTGAGAAAACAAAACAAATGTAGATATAGCTATGCGCAGCTAAATAGGATATAGCGATAGAAAGTAGGTTGCTTAACGAGGTTCGGTACATTAAAACCCTCCTTGCGTGCAGAAATAGGATACACGCAAAATATAGTAAATCAAAAGAAGCTGCTTAGCAGTAGCAGCAGACACGTTCAACCCCTCCTTGCATGTGCCTGCGCCTGCGCCTCCTCCCTCTGGCGCTTCCTCCACTTCTTGCTGCCCAGTCCCTTAACCTTGGGGGCCTTGGGCTTGATGGGAGGCATGCGACCTTCTTCGATGGCCCCCCGCTGGAGGTTTCGGAGGTGAATGCTAAGAGCCTGGTGTTTAGCAATGTAGGCGTTGACGTTCATGGTCTGGCCGATTTTGGGGGTGCCGGAGCTCGGGCCCTCTGCATGCATCACGACGCAGTTGAAGTCGGTGCTAGCGAGTCTCGTCCTGCAGAAGGGGCAACTGTATACGCCGCCAGTGAAGAAGGCGTCGTACTAGCCAGCCTACAACCTCCTCAGCACCTGTCAAGTATTGGTGTGCCTAGACTCGTCATCGTTGCAAACATCGCTGCTGTAAACCTATTGGAAGAAGAGGAAAATGGAGGATTAGATGATGTAAGAAGATCGAGCAATCAAAATGCAAACAAGCGAATCCTAATAAACCAAGATCTGGCATCCAATTATGGGAACGGGAGAAGAACCAGGGAAGGGGAGCAAACCCTAGTTACCTCCAACCATGGGTCATCGATGTCGGTGTTGTATGGGTTCACCGGAGTGATGTACTCCTCTGGATCGTAGGAGTCTCAGAAGATCTGGATCTGCTCGTGACCGGCAGGGTCCTCCTCACCGGCGGGGGGCTCCTCGCCGGCAGCTAGGTCGGTAGCGGGGACGGGGGCCTGGACGAGAATGGTGGCTGCCATTGATGCCTCGACGGGGGCCTGGACAGAGACGATGGATGCTTTCAACGCGTCGAGGGGGACCGAGACGGAGACGAGGGCCTCCTTTCCGGCGGCATTGGAGGTGACGATGGCCACCATATCCTCCTCCACCATTGCCAGCGCGGATGGGGTTTTCGCGGGAGTTTGCAGAAGCTGGTGGGACAGTGGAGAGGGTTGCGTGAGGAGAGTGAGCGAGAGTGAGAGTGGGTATGCTGAGAGGGGTTCTAAAGTTAAGGTGAATGGAAGCAAGGCACGTTTCGTTGCACCACCGTGCAATGCACCGCGTAGGCTACTGCACCGTGCACCGCGACACGCGCACGGTACGACACGTTTTTCCCGGGCCATGCATGGCAGTTCTGTATTGAGCCGCATGCAAAGGACACGTACATAATTTCTATGTACGAAGTTTGACATGGCCATAAAATTGGCGGTAATTAAAAGGGGAAATGTAGAGGAGAAGGTAGGTGGCTATACAACGAGATTTGTGGGGTTGTGCTAGATCGGGTAGAGGGATGTGTTGATGGCTGCAAGTGACTCGACAAAGGCGGAGACGTTAGGTGATGGCCCAAAATATATCGAGCTTGTTGGGGAACCCTAAAGGGAAGGTATGATGAGCACAGCATCAAGTTTTCCCTCAGTACGAAACCAAGGTTATCAATCCAGTAGGAGCAAGGAAACACTCCAAAGGTGTTGCTAGCTGAGCCTTGGCAGGGCGCATTACCGGTGCTAGTAGCAACATGGAGACCTGCACAACACAACCATAGAACTTTGCCCCCAACTTCCGATGAGGTTGTCAATCTCACCGGTTTTGCTGAAAACAAAGGATTAAACGTATCGAGTGGAAGAAAGTAATAGTTTGCAGAAAGTAAACACAAAGCAGTAAACAGTTGATTGTAGATTGAATGTAAAAGAAAGGACCGGCGTCCATAGTTCACTAGAGGTGGCTCTCCTTAAGATAGATAACATGTTGGGTGAACAAATTACAGCGGGGCAATTGACAAATATCGAGAAAGCATACACGCATATACTACTCATCTTGACTCCTTTGAGATTCAATTGGGCATTACAACATTATACATATACCGCCATCCAACTACATCTATGACTAATAATCCACCTTCAGGTTATCATCCGAACCCCCTCTAGTATTAAGTTGCAAGCAACGAATAATTGCATTACGAATTGCGTGTAAAGTAAACAATATGATTGTTCTATGAACAAAGGATTGTTGTTTTCTCCCTAGTAGCAACAGCACATCTAGTACCTTAGAGATTTCTGTCACTTCCCCTGATTACCAGAGGCATGAACCCACTATCCAGCATAAATACTAACTCTTGGAGTTGCTAGCATCTACTTGGCCAAGATAGCTCATAAGAACGGAAAGCATGCAAGATCACAAATAACAAAGACATGATATAATCAATAATCAATCTGAAATAGCATCTCAATATCCATCGGATCCCCGCAAACACAACATGCAGAATTACAAATAGATGATCTTGATCATGAACGGAGCTCACAAGATCTAAACATGATAGCACAAAGGAGGAGAACCAGCCATATAGCTACTACATGGACCCGTAGTCTAGAGATGAACTACTCACGCATCACACCGGAGGCTTGCATGATGATGAAGAAGGCCTCCAGGGTGAATTCCCCTCTCCGGCAGGGTGCCGGGAAGAGCTTCAGATCCCTCCCGATCTAGGGACAGAGACGACGGCGACTACAGACTCTTTCGTGGAATTTTGATCGGGTACTTAGGGTTTCCGTATCATAGGCAATATATAGGCGGAAGGAGAGGCCGAGGGGGTGCCTAGGCTGGCCACACCACCCCTGGCGCGGGCCAAGCCTGGCCGCGCGGCCAGGTGGTGTGGCCACCCTCTAGCCCTTCTCCTTCTCGTATTCTGGCTCCAAGTGTCCCCTAGTAAAATAATAACTTTCGCTTTTGTCCTGTCCAATTCCGAGAATATTCATTTTCTAACTTTCCTGGAACCAAAATCAGCAGAAAACAGGCAGTTGACACTATGGCTCTTGTTAATAGGCTAGTCCAAGAAATCATAAGAAAAGTACTCCAAAGTGTGGACAAAACATAAGAAATTAGATAAAACCAAGCATGGAACATAAAAAATTATAGATACATTTGCAATGTATCAACATCCCCAAGGTTAACTCCTGCTCTCCTCGAGTAGGTAAGTGATAAAAAGAAAGAATAATTTTTGAGGTGACATGCACCATCATAAACTTGATCAAAGTATTTGTAACACATTCAAAGCTAGGATCATAGTACTTCAATCATAACATGAAAGACAAAGTTCTAACAATAATGCAAAGAAACTATGATGCAACATGAAAAGTCACAAACAGAAGATTCATGAATAACAATGCTTTGCAAGACGTTTGTTTGTTTCACGTAAAGAAAACATAGCATAATAGTATTCAGCTTGTCCCTCATAGAGTAGCAAACATAAATGCATAGGACAACTTCAAAGTTTATAAGAGTGACTAGATACAAATAGTTTAAAACAAGCAATATCAAAGCTATGCATCAATCAACAAGTCTTGGGACAATGCACATAGAACTAAGAATGGCCACTATGCTCTCAAAGTAAGTGCATAAAGATAGAAGGTGGAGACTCAATATATAACTGGAAGAAATGCCTTCATAGAAGGAAGTAGGGATTCAAGTCTAATAAAGAGCTTCCAAAAATTATGGTACTTAATAGCTTTCAGCTCTCATTACCCCTATCATAAGCATCTTGAAGTGATGAAGGTTAAAGTGCATAAACTATGGTGTAAATGCTTGACGAAGTATAAGTTAGAAATCTCATGTCCCTTGAATACGAGGGCCGCTCCTCATGCTACTCAAGTTTAGTCACCGGTAAGTTCTTGTCATCGTAAGTACATGTGTATCATAGAGAACCGCCAACGGGGGTACCCCTTGCCCGATGATACGGAAGAATCCCCATATCAAATTGGCAAGGTAAGTAGACAACGAGCATCTCAACAATCTTCTTATTTACCATGGGAATATGGTGCTTTTTTCTCTCTTTCCACTTTTCATAATCTTTTTTCTTTTTCTCTTTTTTCTCAATATAGGACTCTTTTTTATAAGAAGAATGCTTCATAGACAGCTCATTATGGTTACGCTGCAGGTTTCCACCATGTCAGCATGGATTAGACCAGCGGCCCAGGCGTTTCTCTAACACATATACATAACTTCATGGACTTACAAGATCCCCTTTCATTTCACACTAACGACATCCATAGACAAAAGAGCATGATATCAACTAGGTACAAAGTACCCGTGCAATGTTGAAAGCGTTCCCCATGACAGCATGGTTCTGCTAATCCCCAACAAATAAGTGCAAGCATATACAACACAGACGACACAATGGTTCAAGTTTATTAAGGGCAAGAAAAGTAAAGTGTGCCATCAAGTTCGTGAGAGCTTTAATCACTAGTTTTCTCATAACAAGTTTAATTTGGAAGGTAAACAAAAACATGAATATACTTGGAATAGCATACGCTTGTAGGTAGGTATGGTGGACTCTGATACATTGCAAATGTATCTATAATTTTTGATGTTCCATGCTTGGTTTTATCCCCTTTCTTGTGTTTTATCCACACTTTGGAGTACTTTTCATATGATTTCTTGGACTAACCTATTAACAAGAGCCATAGTGCCAGCTGCCTGTTTTCTTCTGTTTTTGGTTCCAGGAAAGTCAGAAAATGAATATTCTCGGAATTGGACGGGACAAAAGCCAAAGTGCCTATTTTTTCGGAAGTCATCAGATGCCAGAATACGAGACGGAGAGGGGCCAGGGGGCCACCACACCACCTGGCTACGCGGCCAGGCCTAGCCCGCGCCAGGGGGTGGTGTGGCCGCTCCCGGCACCCCCTCGGCCTCCCCTTCCGACTATAAGATGCCCTCAGGACGAAAACCCTAAGGGCCCGATTCCCTCAGTTATGAAACCAAGGTTTGATTGGGTCCTTAGGGTTTTCATCCCGAGGGAAATATATAGGCGGAAGGAGAGGCCGAGGGGGTGCCGGGAGCGGCCACACCACCCCCTGGCGCGGTCCAGGCCTGGCCACACGGCCAGGTGGTATGGTGGCCCTTTGGCCCCTCTCCGTCTCGTATTCTGGCACTTGATGACTTCCGGAAAAATAGGCACTTGGGCTTTTGTCCCATCCAATTCCGAGAATATTCATTTTCTGACTTTCCTGGAACCAAAACAGCAGAAAACAGGCAGCTGGCACTGTGGCTCTTGTTAATAGGTTAGTCCAAGAAATCATATGAAAAGTACTACAAAGTTAGAACTGTTGGGGATATACTTTCCAGGTATCCTCACAGATCCTCACTGACCAGGGTGGCCCACTTCGGGTTAGAGCTTTGCTTCACGGGCGACCCAGTTAGGGAGAGAAGACGGAGTCCAATCCGACTACGGGAAGGCCCAGAAGACTTACCGACTTAGGCCCATAATGTTACTTGTAGTTCAAGATGTACTCTGTAACCAACTCTTAGTCGTAGCCGGATTGATCTCTCCTGTAAACCCTAGGCCGAATATCTATACAAGCCGTCCTAGGGAGAGCCTTTAGGGCACACCTCAATAGTCTACAATCTCAACTCGCATAGGCGAAACCTTTGTAACCCATATTCTGGCTCTGCCGTATTACTAGATTGCTAGCAGGAGTAGGGTCCGTCTAAAGCCGGCGGATTTGAACCTGGGTAAACTTATGTGCTCACCGTCCCGGAACACCGTATGTCTCACACCCCTCTCTCCCGCACGCCTCGAGGACCCCCTCATGGCGTACTTGTCCTCCAACCGACGACAGTTGGCGCCCACCGTGGGGCAAGTGAGCTTCGGATCTGCGTTCCGAGCGAATCTGCAAGAATCGGAATCGGCGAGACCATCACCGTCGGTCGCATCCTCTACGCCAGCAACGTCCCTCTCATCATTCTCGACGAGACTTGGATTCCGGCTAGGGAGGCCGTGACTGCCTATACAATCATGTCTTTTGGCGAGATCGATGTTTTCATCGGTTTCGCTGAAACTGCCCAACCCACCCCAGCGGTGATGATAGAGGCAGAAGAATCTTCTGGGTCCCCTTTGTCCGTGGAGGCGGCAGAGTTCCGGATCCCAGAAAACCCTAATCCCACCCAGCCCACACCAGTTGTGGAGATAGTGGAGAAATCCGAGCCTGAAGAAGACCTCACGGTCAAAGTCGAATCTAGAGTGGATCTCCCTGGAGAAGCCAGATCCCAGATCGACCCACCCGTGGAAGTCAAAATCCAGGAGGAGCACATTAACGACACTGATTCCGACTCTGACGATGTCAGGACAGACAGGTCTTTCCTCAGGTACACACTAAGACATATGATACTGCAAGGCGCTAGCGCAGATGCAATCCTCGAAACCATTAAAAGTTTCGATATGGCTAATCGTGAAAGCCGCAGGTACCTCAGGAAGCACGCATCGCACTTCATCGGATATGTTGGATCTGGATCCGGCTCTGCCGATGCTGGAGAAAACACCGACTCGGTGCTGGAGGCAATTGGAACAAACGTCGACGTTCCCGCATCCTCGGATTAATCCATGACGTCGGTAGATTTCCAAAAGTTCTCCGCGGAATATGACGAGGAGTACAACTCCAAAGCTGCAGAAGATGGAGAAGCCATAGACGAAGGATCCGGGGAACACTCTCCCAAAACGCAGGATAATATGGAAGTCGGAGACAATCCCAAAGTCTAGATGTCCGAAAGTACCGATCAGAGCTTGACTCCGGGAAACGGACCCAAAGCCGTCTTTGCTACCGGCGCTGCCAAGAAGGCAAAGAAGAGGAACAAGAAGAACAAGACCCCGGCAAAAGATCCTCTGGTAGAGGAGGTGATTGCCAAGGAATACGAGGAAGACTCGGATGGAGCACTTATCCTAGACGAGCCGAAAAAAGAAGCATCGGTTGATGGACACGTGATCACTGAAGGTGCGCGTAAACTCATCGATGCCGCATTAACCACACCTATCCCTACAGCTGCAGAACTTACTGCAGATGAGCTGGACGAAAGGGCCCAAGCCCTAGAAGCGCGTCGTCAACAACTCCTTGATGAGGCCAAAAACATCGAGGTGGAGAAGAAGCGCATGTCAAACAAGGAGTATATGTCCCGTCTACATCAGAAGACACAGAAGCGTCACATAGATGACAACCAATTCCCACGTGTCCGTGCCGTCCTTTTTGGAGATGAGATGGGAAAGCCACGGAAGGACAGCAATAGAGACTGGGTTTACCCAACACCAGTGCAAAATACTGTGGCAGCTCGCAAAATTCTATCGGCTAATCCAGGACCAGAAGAGATACGTTTGGGTATCAAGCTACTCAATAAGGGACTGGAGCAGCAAAAGGTCGCCCTATCTGGAAGCCAAAAGCTGGTCTCGGATTCCGACCAATGTCGCACAGATCTGGCATGGGCTGACGTAAGATCCCACTACGTTCAAGCGCAGTATCGTCACCCCGAACGTAGGGAAGACAATTATTCAAGAACATGATCGTTGGGGCAGCACCGCAGAGCTACACATAACTGGAGCAACGTCGCTCCAGTAGCCGAGAAAGACGCGGTCGCTGCACTGAATCCGAGGAATCCTCCCCAAATGGAAGAAGATAAAGAGAAACGTCGGGAGGAGGATCGTCAGAGAATGCCACCTCCTAGACATGAAAACCGTCCGGCTGAGCCTTACCATGGTGGGAACGACGGACGAAGGAACGACGGAAACCACACTGGCACAAACCGGCAGGAGGCTCATCACAGTCAAGAACCTCCCCGGAACCGGAATAATGACGCTCCAGACGGAGGCCGGTGATCAGCCGGAAACAACCCAGCTGCACCACCCTCTCCACAGCACAGTTATCACAACGGCCCCCAAGGAGGTCAAGGAGGACGACATGGCGGAGGAGGTGGTGGCAGAAGCCGAAGTCCGGCTCCAAGGCACCGCAGGCACAGCCGATATTCGGGACGATCCCTATCCCCAAACGACGCAAGGCATAGGATCAACTCCAACATAGAGGCTCGGTGCTACGAAAACGATGACGTGTACATGGGCCCAAAGTGCTTCGGACCACGCATAAGAGCTACAAAATTCCCGGAAGGATTTGCTATCTCAAGACACATTCAAGCCTACGACGGTATTTCTCGGCCAGACACCTAGTTACAGGAATTTTTCCAAGCTTGTTGCATCGCTAAAGGCGGAAACAGCCTGGTCGCAACCCGATATCTCCCACTTATGTTGCGGAAGACGGCACGATCATGGCTCAGTGAACTTCCGGCGAACACCATCCACAACTGGTATGACTTACAAAGTGCGTTCTTTCGGAATTTCGAAGGCACATATCGGAGGCCCTGTACGGTTGGAGACCTACAGCGTTGCACCCAGAAAGCCAGAGAAACTTGCCGAGATTATCTCGGACGATGGATTGACACCAAGAACTCCTGCGAGGGAGTAAATGATCAAACTACGATTGAAGCTTTCATTTCAGGTCTCCCAATTGGTTTACTGTGCCATCGCTTGAAGTGTGACAAGGTTACTGATCTGGGAGAGATGATAGAAACAGTGAGCAAGTATGCAGATGCTGACGACGATTCAGAGGGATTACTCAACGTCCTGGCTATACCTCAGTCAGCAAAGACAAAGCAACAGGCTCAGAAGCGCAAAAACACCTCGGAAGAAAAACCCAATGCGGAGACGGCAGTAGTCACTACTGTTTCTGGGTCTGGAGGATGAGGAGGGCGCGGCAGAGGCCGCGGGCGTGGCCATGGGACATCAAGGGTCGAAGGCAGAGGCGAGCAACAACCAGGTAAAACCTACACTTGGGCCGACATCGCCAATAACCCATGTGTGCATCACTTGGACGCCAATGGGGGCTCGTCCCACACCAACGCTGAATGTCGTTTTAACAACGACATCAAGAGAGATGATACCGCGGGCTACAAAGCTAAGCGGAAGAAGGGAAAGAAAAATCCCGAAAAAGACAAAGAGACCAAGGAAGATTCGGACATGGAGGAAGCCGATGCTTCAAATCCCAAGCCGGAAGGGAAGAATACTTTTCCTACCAAGAAGGACACTTACGTCACCTTCCTCGGATCTCAACCAGCAAAGGTCAAGAAAGCAGTTCTCCACGAGCTCAACACAACAGTTCCGGCTGTCCCTTAGTATCTGGACTGGTCAGAAGTGGCAATAACATTTGACCGCGCTGATCATCCGCCTAAGCTACACAGGCGAGGAAAATACGCCTTAATCATCAATCCACTTATTGACGGTTATGGTTTTTCCAAGACCCTCATGGACGGTGGTAGCAGCATCAATATTCTCTATGTAGAAATGCTACACCGGATGAAGATCTCGGAAACACAGCTGAACCATAGCTCTGTGATTTTTCACGGAGTTGTCCCAGGAAGACAAGCTAATTCCCTGGGAGAGATCACTTTGGATGTTACTTTTGGAACACCAAAAAATAATCGAACGGAGGAACTTTCCTTCGAAGTGGTCCCGTTCAAGCGCGCATACCACGCTATATTCGGACGTCCGGCTTACTGGGCTTTTATGGCTCGTCCGTGTTACATTTACAATATGATGAAAATTCCAGGTCCCAACAGCGTGATCACCATCTGGGGAGACCCGAAGAAAGCGCAAGAGTGCGAGGATGGAAATGCTGCCTTTGCCAAAGCCGTGCTGCACGCCCAGGTGTACTAGGAGATCAAGAAGAGCATAGATCCGTCCGAGATGCCCGCAACAAAGAAAGAGGTGACAAAGCCAAATCCGGAGTTCAAGGCATCAGAAGAGACGAAGACGACGCCGTTGAAGGATGATGACCCCTCCAAGGTGACCCAGATAGGCGTAGGCCTAAGTAGCTCATAGGAAAGCGCGCTCGTCAAGTTCCTCCGAGCAAATCAAGATATCTTCGCATGGCAGCCATCTGACATGATCGGAGTACCTAGGGAACTTGCCGAGCACTCTCTAAATGTAAACCCGAACGCTAAACCCGTCAAACAGTCCTTACGACGGTTTGGTGATGAAAAGCGTAAGGCAATAGCTAAGGAACTAGCGCGGCTCGAGTTAGCCGGATTCATAGAAGAGGTCATCCATACTGATTGGTCGGCCAACCCTGTAATGGTCCCTAAAAAGGACACCACTGATTTAAGGATGTGTGTTGATTATACTGCCTTGAACAAGGCTTGTCCAAAAGATCCGTTCGCTCTGCCTAGAATTGATCAAGTTATCGATTCTACGGTAGGCTCAGAACTCCTCTGTTTTCTCGACGCATATTCCAGTTATCACCAAATCCGGATGAAGGAATCTGACAAAATCAAAACTTCATTCATAACCCCCTTCGGAACCTTCTGTTATGTTACGATGCCCTTTGGGCTGAAGAACGCAGGAGCTACGTACCAGCGCACGATGCAGCGTTGCCTCCATGATCAACTCGGACGCAATGTACATGCATACGTGGATGATATCGCGGTCATTTCCAAAAACAAGGAAACATTGATTTCCGACTTGGAGGAGACGTTCGCCAATTTACGAAAATACAACATCATGCTTAACCCGAAGAAATGCTTCTTTGGAATACCAGCCGGAAAATTGTTAGGTTTTATCGTGTCTCAACGAGGCATAGAGGTGAACCGTGACAAGATCAAGGCTATTCTCAATATTTCCAGGCCAACTTGCCTGAAGGACGTACAAAGATTAACTGGTTGCATTGCTGCGGTCAGTCGATTTGTAAGCCGGCTTGGTGAAAGAGCCGCACCATTATACAAACTCCTGAAGAAGACTAAGGATTTTGTCTGGACTAACGAAGCTGAAGCTGCATTGCAAGACCTGAAGAAAGTACTCTCATCTGCTCCTATCCTGGTAGCGCTGGAACCTCAGGAACCGATGTTGCTTTACATTGCTGCGACAAATAGGGTTGTCAGTATAGTTATGGTAGTGGAGAGACCAGAAGAAAATTAGGAACACCTGGTGCAGCGTCCGACGTACTTTGTCAGCGAGGTCCTGACAGAATCAAAACAGCGTTATCCGCACTATCAAAAGTTGGCTTACGGTGTTTTTCTAGCATCTCGTAAGTTATGACACTATTTTCAGGAGCACCCAATTACCGTGGTGAGCAAAGCTCCCATGAGAGATATAATCAACAATAGCGATGCCACAGGACGCGTCGCCAAATGGGGCATAGAGCTTGCAGCTTTCGATATTGAGTACAAACCCCGGACAGCAATCAAATCCCAAATCCTTGCCGACTTTGTCGCTGATTGGATAGAGACCAAGGAGAACATGGTCCTCCCTGAGTCGGAATATTGGACCCTCTTTTTCGACGGGTCTAAGGCTCGAGGGGGCTCGGGGGCTGGCGTGGAGCTCAAATCACCCCAAGGAGATAAACTTTTATACGTGTTGCAGATCCACTTCACAGCGACAAACAACATTGCCGAGTATGAAGCACTGCTGCATGGAATCCGGATTGCTAAGGATATTGGCATCCGACGTTTGATGTGTTACGTAGATTCGGATCTTGTTGCTCAGCAAGTCTCGGATATTTGTAATGCAAATAAGCACATGACAGCATATAAAGCTGTCGTGGATGATCTATCTAAATCGTTCAAGGGGTTTGAAGTTCAACACATCCCTCGAGAAGAAAACGAGGAAGCAGATGCACTATCTCGAATAGGCTCTACGCGGAAAGAGGTTCCGGATGGCGCATTTTTAGAGCACCTCAAAGTTCCCTCGATAAAGGGAGTAGATGAGGAATATCCGACCAAATCTGACTCACCTTTAATAGCAGTTCTGGCTGTAATTCCCAGCTGGACTCGACCCTACCTTGATTACTTGGTAGATGGCAAATTACCCGAAGACGAGGTGCTGAGCCGGCAGATTATCCGACGAGCAAAAGCCTATACTATTGTTAAAGGTGAGCTCCATAAACGGAGTGTTTCTGGGGTTTTTCAGCGTTGTGTATCTCTGGAAGAAGGAGTGGAAATCTTAAGAGAAATCCACGAAGGCGAGTGTGGTCACCACGCTACAGCCAAGTCTTTAGTGGAAAAAGCTTTTCGACATGGTTTTTTCTGGCTTACAGCTCAGGCAGATGCCGAACGATTAGTCAAGACATGCAAAGGCTGCCAAAAGTACGCCAAGCAAGCTCATGTTCCGGATGATCAGCTACGAACAATACCTATAACATGGCCTTTTGCGGTCTGGGGGCTTGATATGGTAGGACCTTTTAAACGAGCTCCAAGTGGATTTACTCACCTCTTAGTGATGGTGGATAAATTCACGAAATGGATCGAGGCTAAACCTGTCACTAGTTGTGATGGAGCAAAAGCCAAAAGATTTGTTGAGGATGTTATAATCTGGTATGGTTATCCGCATAGCATTATCATGGACAACGGGAGTAATTTTTCCATGGGAGAGTTGGCTGAATTCTGCGATGAGCAAAATATCCGGCTTGACATTGCGTCAGTCGCACATCCACAGGCTAACGGACAAGTCGAAAGAGCAAATGGTTTAATTCTACAAGGCTTGAAACCAAGACTCGAAGCACCACTGAGACGTGCTGTGGGGGCTTGGGCAGAGGAACTACCCTCTATAATTTGGAGTTTGCGAACAACTCCGAACAGGTCAACATGATATACACCTTTCTTCTTGGCGCAGAAGCTGTTCTTCCTAGTGATTTGATTCATACTTCTCCTAGAGTGGCCGTGTATATCGAAGAGGATGCCGAGATTTCTCGACAACATGATCTCGACTTAGTCGAAGAAGTTCGGGTCGTTGCTGAAATGAGATCTACAGCCTATCAGCAGAAGTTACGCAAGTATCATAGCCAGAGAGTCCGAACTAGATCCTTCAATAAAGGTGATTTGGTTCTCCGGCTTGTGCAACAAAGAAAGCACAAACTTTCCCCAATATGGGAAGGGCCCTTTTTAGTTAGTCGAGTATTGCACAATGGGTCGTACTACTTAACTGACATGAGGCCAGTCAAAGAAAGACCTGCTACTAAGAAGAGAAAGAGAGCTGGAGGCAGTACAAATCCGGATGAGTTAGACAGACCGTGGAATATTGCTCAGCTACGTCCCTTTTATTCTTAGTTTATCTTTCTTTGTAATCATACATATGTACATGCTCTGTGAGAAATAAAAGTTTTTGGTTACCTCAAAGTTTTCCTGAGAAGTTTTTACCATCTTATTTCCTAATGATCATGTCATAGTCCAAAATCCCAGAATGCTTGAAAGTACTTTATGCTCATGTCCGTTTTGGTTTAGATTTTCGATTCTAAAACTGCTACCTCCGGGTATAACTCTAAAAAAAATCTAGTCTTTACTTGGGTTATTTGTCTGATTGTTGGATGCGGGTATCTTCCGAGTAGTGAATTGTTGGTACTGGAAGCCGGTTTTGTTTCCGAGTTTAAACTGGTTAAGCAATTGAGCTCCGTTGCTCGGCAAAGTTTCCTGCTGAAGGTTTAGCTGGCTCACGAAAATGACGAGGCGGAGAGCCAGATAAACGATAAGTAGAGGCGGAAAATTCTGAGTGCTTATGAAAACATTTCAGGCACACAAATAATCTAAGACAAAAGTGCTGAATAGATAAAAAACTTAGCACTAGCAAAAGTCATAGTACTTAATATTTACAAAACGCATCATGTCTTTCTAGAATAATACATAGTTTTCTGATCTATGATGCAGGAGGAGATGAAGGAACCGTCGGATCGCTGGTTACTCCGCCTTGATATCGTGCCGAGATGTCCGGATCCGAGGTGGTCCGTTCATCGTCGGAAGCTTCTTCGGCGTCTTCTGGAGGAGGTGGTGGAGTATCCACGCGGGTGAAGAAGGGCGTCTCGTAGCTGGTCAGATCAGCTACGTGGCACCCATATCCGGCGCAGGAGTGCATGATGGCTTGAAGGTCTTGCTCCTGGCCGTCTTCATCTACCTTGCAGTACCCTCTGGTCACTTGCCATATCTCCATGTTTCCATGGTGGCTCAAGACCATGGTGAGAGTGTTCTGCGCAGCAGTCTGCGCGTAGGACATGTTCCAGTCCTGAACGATCTGCGGCATCTCCTTGGCCTTCTCCCGCACCTGGAAGTCCGACATGCTTGGCATGTCCGGAATCCTGAGAGACTCGCCAATGTCCTCAAGAGACTAGCGGTAGTAATGAAGAAGATCACCGACTTGGGTAAGCCGGTGAGTGCCGGGCTCAGACGAGGAAGAGTCCGTCAAGTTCAGAGGACCTACACACAAAACAAGTCAATGAAAATCCGACATTGATGAAAGTCGAAGAAATGAAAAGTTAGATAGATGGAACATACCAAGAATGACGTCGTCAATCTTGGTTTTCTCCTCCTGGAGACTCTGGAGTTCAGCCCGGAGCACCTAGGAGATATCCTTCTCTTTGCCAAGCTCATTCCTGAGGTCCGAGATAACTTTATCTTGAGCGGCAATCTTGAGATCGCGTTCTTCAGTGGCCATGGAGGAGGACTCAAGGACTTGAGCTATGCTCCTTTCATGATCCGCCTTGAGCTTATCCAGCTCTTGGCAAAGTCCCTTGTTCTCCACCACCAAGGTCTTGAGGTTCTCGGCCTCTTCAATCATAGCGATGGATTGTTTCCCCAGCGCTGTAAGACAAAAAGAACAAAAGTTCAGAAAAATTCGACATCGAAAAAAGCAAAAAACAAGGTTTGAATCTCGAAATGTTTACCTTCGGCTTCATCCTTGGCTAACTTGAGCTCAACATTTTTAAGCTGGAGAGCTTTGATTTCTCTCCGCTTATCACAGACATTGGTTAATAATTCCTGGTTATAGGAACATACTTTCTGTAAGTCAGAATACCCAAAGTCAGAAAGCTACTTACGACTCGGGCTAATATTTTTTGCTAAATATCAGCACGAGCCTTGGGGGCTACACTAGTTCGTTCTTTGGCATCCTAATGAAAGCATAAACCCGGATTTCTATATCCTACTTCATGCTTGGGGGCTAGAGGATATGATATAACATAAGGTAAAAACAAGAGTTGGAATTCCGACTTACATATTGCTCGCAGGTGAGTTTGTCTAACCCCGCATTCACTTCAGCTGCCACCTTCTTGGTGAGGGTAAGAGGAATTACTGGGGCTGTTGGAAGCTCACCAGTCCTGATCCTCTCGTCGCGAAGGCGGGCTTGAGCGAGAAGGTCAGAGAACTTGACGTCCTCTACTTCTTGCGCTTCCTCTTCGGGGGATAGATGGCTTTTTTCCAGGACTTGCCTGGCCAGCCGCTGGATCTCCTCTGCGGATTTCCGGGATAAGCCAAATTTGGCAAGTCCGGGGTTGCTGAGGAGGTTGTCAGCGAAGACTTCAGCCGAGGGATCATTACCCGAAGAGGGTTCACCCTTATCTTGAGTTGACGCACCCACGGTGACGTCAGTGTGCGATCCCAGGATCACGGGCGCCGTAGGAGGAGCCGGATCTTCTGCAACAACCGGAGAAGGAGTAATCGCCGGTGTTGCAGAAGGTTGAGGGGCAGGAGTCGGAGGAGCCGTGGCAGGGGAAGCTACGGTAAGCTTCGTCTGTTGCAGGAATCCCCTTCCCCTTACTCTTGATGAGAGGCTTTGCTCTGAGAATGTAGTAAAGTCGGAAACATTACATCTCAGAAAGAAATTCGAGAAAGGTACAAAGGCGGAAATTGTGAATGAAAGTTACCTCTTCACAACGAGCACTTCCTTTGTGCCTACTGCCACTGTCAGAGCTTTGCGCTTCTTGAGCGCAAGGTCCGGCAATGGGACCACTTCACTCTCCTGAGAGAACTCAGGAGGGTATCCTTCGAGTGGAGCAAGCTCCGACTTGGGGAGATCAGCAAGCTGAAAACAAGAAAACATATCAGCATTGCAGTATATAATTTAAAGATTGAAACAAGTAAAAGGTGTGCTGATGGAAGCTTACCGCTACCACAGGGTTTTCCGCCGTGTGCATATCCAGAGAAATCTCCGGAATTTTCCTCTCGATCCGCTCCTTGATCAGCCACTTGATCTGGCTTATGTAACCTTGGATGGTGTAGGCTTTGGGGCTGATGCGGAGAGAGTCTTTTTTGGAAGACGTGATGGAGTGCATCAGTCTATCCTTGTGGTACTGAAGTGGCTGGATCCGACGTGAGACCCAGCACTGGACTAAGTCGGATCCTTTCAGACCCTTGTGCTTGATAAGATATTCGATCCGCCTCTTAGCGAGGATCAGATCGTCGGTGAGAGCCGGAGCGGCCTCATCCCAGGAAGGCTGGGCTGTGGCGACTCCGTCGACAAAAGCCGGCAAAGCAGTAGCTTTGCCGGGAGCCGGAATATCCCTATGATAGAAAAAAGTGGCTGGCCACTGTTTGACCGAGTCACTGGCAGAAATTTTGGGATATGCCCGGTCTCGTCTAACAGAAAAACTAATGGTACCGGTGATATAAGGAACACCGACAGTAATGGAATTTCTCCAAACATGGAAATAATACTGGAAAAAAGCAAACTCGGCCTAATGCCGAGAAATCCCTCGCAAAGCGCAACATATGCGCTCATCTCTAGAAGAGAATTGGGAGGAAGATTATGGAGTTGAACTCCATAATGGTCAATCACCTCGGAGAAGAACTCCGAGGGAGGAAAGGACAAACCTCGGTCCATATGGGTGCCGAAGTGGACGCGCTCGCCCTCGCGTGGATTGGGGACAGTTTCGCCAGAACCACTCCGCCAGTTGCCGGCAGCGAGAAGCCCCTCCTTCTCCATGTTTTTGAGGCTGTCGTCGTCGAGGGCGCAGGGGATCCAGATTCCCCGGAAGCTCTGTTTCTCCGCAGCTGCTTCCGCCGATGCCGCCGCCGCCAGAGAGGAAGAAGAGGATGAAGCCATTTTCTCTCCGGTGGAAAAGGTGACCTTAAAGTGGCGGCGCTAGGAGCTCTGTGGGAAGAGGACGAAAAGATTCTAGGCGCGCTGGAGGATTAGGAAGAAAGGAACGGCGAAGGACTGGTGGAGAGGAGAAGAAGAAATCTAAACCCCTTATATCCACCTACCTGCGTCAAGATTCATGCAAACACTATAGTATAACCGCCACGCGTCGTGGAAAGAACTGGGAAGGGCCCGCGCGATGATTGCGTCGCCTCGATCTCCACGCACGCATTGAAACGGCGCCTTGGTTCGGCGAACCGCGGACCCACCAACGGTCGTGCTGACGAAACGTCTGTCAGATGACGTGACTTGACCATGCTTGTGTCAGGTGGCGTTAGAGACCAAGTTCCGGCTTAGTTTAAAAGCGAGCTGGAAAATCCGAGTAACTAATTGAAAAGTCTGACTTACTTTTAAGACCCGGATCGTATTTTTGTTATGAAGTTTCAGGAACCCTTCAAGATTCTGCAAGCCGAAGATCAAGCTAGACGATGATAAAATCCGACTTTGGATCTTGGAGGCCTCCGGGGGCTACTGTTGGGGATATACTTTCCGGGTATCCTCACAGATCCTCACTGACCAGGGTGGCCCACTTCGGGTTAGAGGTTTGCTTCACGGGCAGCCCAGTTAGGGAGAGAAGACGGAGTCCAATCCGACTACGGGAAGGCCCAGAAGACATACCGACTTAGGCCCATAATGTTACTTGTAGTTCAAGATGTACTCTGTAACCAACTCTTAGTCGTAGCCGGATTGATCTCTCCTGTAAACCCTAGGCCAGATATCTATATAAGCCGTCCTAGGGAGAGCCTTTAGGGCACACCTCAATAGTCTACAATCTCAACTCACACAGGCGAAACCTTTGTAACCCATATTCCGGCTCTGTCGTATTACTAGATTGCTAGCAGGAGTAGGGTCTGTCCAAAGCCGGCGGATTCGAACCTGGGTAAACTTGTGTGCTCTTCGTCCCGGAACACCGTACGTCTCACACCCCTCTCTCCCGCACGCCTCGATGACCCCCTCATAACGTACTTGTCCTCAAACCGACGACAAGAACAAAACACAAGAAAGTGGATAAAACCAAGCATGGAACATCAAAAATTATAGATACATTTGCAATGTATCACCAACATGTTATCTATCTTAAGGAGAGCCACCTCTAGTGAACTATGGATCCCGGTTATGAAATCCCGGTTACGAAAACCCTAAGGACCCAATCAAACCTTGGTTTCATACTGAGGGAAACTTGCTGCTGTGCTCATCATACCTTCTTCTTGGGGTTCCCAACGAGCTCTACATCAACCACGCACCAGCACCTTTTTGGGCGTCGTGCATTGAGCCATCAAGCATTTTTCTGGCGCCATTGCCGGGGAGTTAAGGACATCTTCACAAGGGGAGTCCCTCATAACCAATCTCTTTACTTTGTTATTTTTGTTTTGCTTAGTTTCTTTTTGCTTTGTTTGCTTGTTTTGTTATCAAAAACACACAAAAATTTAGTTTTCCTAGTTTGCTTTCTTTTCAAAAACACAAAAAAATTAAGTCTCCTTTAGTTGTCACCTCTTCCTTAGCTCACCATGTTGATCCCCAAATTCACTCTGAAAGACCTTTCAATTGGTAGTGGTTCTATAATTGGGAAAGATAATATTGAAGAATTCTTTAATCATGTTAGCAAACATGAATATACTGAGGATAGATCCTCTAATGAGAGTGAAGTAATGATTGGGGAAGGTGTTGTCCAGAAACAGATTTATGTGCTTCACCGTAAATATTCGTGTAAAATCTCTGAACGTCTTTTTGAGGCGTGAATTTTTGTGCTTCTGCCCCAGGTTGTTATCTAACTTTCATTAGCTCAATACTTTTTTATTTCAGCAACAGAAGGTATTCGAAAAAATTCTTCTTTACCTGCTGGTCTGTTTTGAGAGATTTCTGCCATTTTCTGCATTTGCTTCTTGTTGGTTCCTTCTTGAGTTCTTTTGGGGAATTGAGCTTTTTGAGGGAAGTGATACAATAGCTAGTGTACTAATGGAAGTTTATTTGGTGTTAGAACTGAACTTTAAGACTTATTTATCTTGAGTGCACTAATGTTGCTAATAAAGATTGTGTGAAGTTTTGTATGAAGGAAAATTTTCAGGTGTATGGAAGGAATGAGTAATGAGATGAAGGATGGACTAAAGCTCAAGCTTGGGGATGCCACGGGTGTCACCCCAAGAAATATCCAAGAAGTACAAGCATCAAAGCTTGGGTATGCCCAAGGCATTCCCCTTCTTCATCAATAAAAATCTCAGGTTTCTTCCAAATGCTTCATTTTTATTGTTTCATGCATAGTTGTGTTGTTCTTCGAGCGTCTTATTTTTCGTTTTTGTTTTGGTTTTTCGTTTGTTTTGGTTTGCTTAGTTTGCTGAATAAATTGGTTGGACCGCCTATTTCATACATTGGTTTGCAAATAGTTTGGTGTGGTTTGGAAAAGAGTAGGAAAGTTCATACTTTTGTGGTAAAAAGAGCTCGTTTTTGACTGTGGCCTATGCTTTGTCATGCCATGCTTGATATTGTTTTGGCTTTATGCTTAGTATTCTTTGCTATAGCATGACTTGTTATAAACAATTGAGATTGCTTAATGTGCCTTGGATGAATGATGCGTTGTTTTAGCATATTAAAGCATAGTATAGTGGTATTCTCCTTTGATGCTTTATTTGGGTTGATTTGGCACATGCCCACACCATGTTATTGAAGGGTAACGGGTAGGCTACACTAGCGTAAAATCAAAAATTTCTACCGCGTCAACCAGGAATACTATTGTCATAGATCACGGGATTACCGCTAGACGCACAGGTGCGGAACTCGATGAAGCACGTTGCGGCAGTGTAGATGTTCTACGTCTCCTCCTCGTCCTCGTCCCACGAACAGCTCCCCTTTGCGCGGCTCGTCCAAGTGCTACAGATGCAGCACCTCCGAGGTATCCACACGTCCGGAATGGAAGTCGTCACACGCCAGACTGCTAGGTCTGCGCGTGCAACACAGGCGGAAGAGGAGTGGCGGCTGGGTGGAATGCTCTCTCTTTTTCAGCTCGCCTCACTCCCTCTTATATAGGCATCCCTGGTGGGCTTCTACATTAGCAGCCCATTAGCAGCCTAAGCCTGGTCTAATTCGGATCCAATCCTCATTAGGCTTCCAGCCCCTAAAGTGTGTGACCCTATAGGTTCATACACGTATAGACATGACGCGAGTACACTTACTCCGTCAATAGTTGGTAGCGGCCTCTAGCAAGACGTGCCAACTCCTAAACGCATATAAAGATCATTCGGACGAACCATCACAAGGTTGAGTACATGTCTTTCCCTTTGCCTCACGATATTTGGTCTAGCTCTAAGCTGACCTCTCTTTCTCGATACTGTGATTCAGAATCCCTTTACTAGGTTAACTCTTAACCATATGTAGCACGGCCATGCATTTCTGGATCCGATCACTCGAGGGGCCCAGAGATATCTCTCTCAAGTAGAGAGGGGCAAATCCCATCTTGATTGACCGATGCCTTGCAGCATGTATCAGGACAAACCCGAAAGCTACCTTTATAACTACCCAGTTACGGAGTAGTGTTTGATAGCCCCAAAGTAGGTCGATCCACATCTCAAGTACATGCGACAATCTCAGGTCTAAGGACAAAACGTACACGATGTGTAGAGAGAGCTGCAAGTATTATTGCTAGTCTCATGTTGGGTCAGTCCAACCCCATGTTCATAACATGTGTCCACATCATTGGTTTGACATCTCCATGTCAATGACTTGCGAAACATAGTCATTAACCAATCGATGTGCTAGTCTAATATTCACGTGTGTCCTCGCATGAACTCCGACTAGGGACAATTATTAGATAACCATACAAGTAAAGAGTTTCACAAACAATTCACATAATTGCCAATCAATACAAGTTGCCTGGTATATGGATATTCAAGGAACATTATAATAACTCATGGATACATATGAAATACAATCATCTCTATGATTGCCTCTAGGGCATATTTCCTTCAGTTATGACTATCCAAAGTCACTATAGCCTTTATGATCCTTTAGTTTTCAACTTGTAGTATCACTTTATGCTTTGATCAATGATGTTTTGTCGCTCTGCATGATTATGGCCATTATTGCTCTCTTAGTTTGTCGCTCCCAGTCTTTTGCTAGCCTCCACAACAAAGTATGAGTTCCACTCATGCAACCAGCTCCCTAAACCAAGTTATTCCAAAGAGTCTGATGGCTCAATGCACGGCGCCCAGAAAAGTGCTGGTGCATGGTTAAGTATATGGTTAGATAACAACTAGAGAAAGGACGTACATAGATTTTACACGAATTTTTACGGTGAAGTATAGAAATATGTTTCAGGACAGCAACTTTCCCAATCATTACTTCTCTCTCATTAGAGGTTACTCTTGGCACAAAAAGCAAATAAAAAGGATAAGGAGCGGTTATTACTGAAGTAATAACTTCCAAGACTTATCTAAAACTTTTGGGTTATCTCCCAATAAGTACTTTTCTTTAACGCCTTTAAGTTAGGCATAAGAATTTCGATGATGCTCACATAAGAAATATGAATTGAAGTAAAAGAGAGCATCAAGAAGCAAATTCAAAACACATTTAAGTCTAACCCACTTCCTATGCATAGAAATCTTATACGCAAATAAACTCACAAATAAGAAAGTGACAGGCATAGGAAGATAAAAACAAAAGTAACTTCAAAACTTTCAGCACATAGAGAGGTGTTTCAGTACCATGAAAACTTCTACAACCATATTTTCCTCTCTCGTAACAATTTTCAGTAGCCTCATGAATAAACTCAACAATATAACTATCACATAAAGCACACTTTTCATGATCTACAAGCACTAGAGCTTTATTATAAACATTTTCAAAAGAATCCTCAGGAACATAACATTCATCCTCCTTTAGTAAGCATGGGGGACAATCAAATATTGTAAGGGGTAAAGAGTTACTCTCATTAGAAGGTAGGAATGGGTAGATCCATTCTTCCTCCTCTTGATCATCACTCTCCTCCTCTTTTTCATCCAATGAGCTTCTAGTTTCAGCAAATTCTTCTTCCATAGGCTCCTACAAGGCATTAGTCTCTTCTGCTGGTGGAGACAATCTATTAAGATATTCAAGAATATAGCCATTTTCTGCCTTGTAATTATCAAAGCAAAATTTAAGTATATCATAAACCTCATATTTATAAGGTGAATCATCAGTATTTTCAAGCAAACTAGCAAGTTCAAATGCACCCTTCCAAGCAATAAATTCTTCAATTTGTTCCACATCATAAAAGTCATAATTCCCTTTAACATAAGAAGATACGGTAACATTATCATTATACTCAAATTGAAAAGGGAGGTGTTTATACCTCCTACAGCAACAAGATTTATCAACGCAATAAGTAACATTATAAGTAGAGCACACGTTTCTAGCAATGGTATTCAATTTATCAATTTGTTCCCATAAGAGTGTCCCTTTTTGTGACAAGCGGTGTTCCTTATAATAATATTTTTGTTCTTCCGTAAACCCACCTTGACAATTAGATTCAGTTTCAAAGAAACCAACCATTGATAGTAAGCATGATAAAGCAAGACAATAACAGACCAATGAAAATACCAACTATAGTAGGAACTAATTTTTTTGTGTTTTTTATAAAGAAAAGAGCAAACAAATCAGAAATAAACTAAGAAAAACAAAAACAACAAAGTAAAGAGATTGGTTATGAGGGACTCCCCTTGTGAAGATGTCCTTGACTCCCCGAAAACAGCACCAGAAAGTATGCTTGATGGCCCAAAATATATCGAGCTCGTTGGGGAACCCCAAGAGGAAGGTATGATGAGCATAGCAGCCAGTTTTCCCTCAGTACGAAACAAAGGTTATCAATCCAGTAGGAGCAAGGAAACACCCCAAAGGTGTTGCTAGCTGAGCCTTGGCAGGGCTCACTACCGGTGCTAGTAGCAACGTTGAGACCTGCACAACACAACCACAGAACTTTGCCCCCAACTTGCGATGAGGTTGTCAATATCACCGGTTTTGTTGAAAACAATGGATTAAACGTATCGAGTGGAAGAAAGTAATAGTTTGCAGAAAGTAAACAAAAAGCAGTAAACAGTTGATTATAGATTGAATGTAAAAGAAAGGACCAGGGTCCATAGTTCACTATAGGTGGATCTCCTTAAGATAGATAACATGTTGGGTGAACAAATTACAGTGGGGCAATTGACAAACATCGAGAAAGCATACAAGCATATACTACTCATCTTGACTTCTTTGAGATTCGATTGGGCATTACAACATTATACATAGACCGCCATCCAACTACATCTATGACTAATAATCCACCTTCAGGTTGTCATCCGAACCCTCTCCAGTATTAAGTTGCAAGCAACGGATAATTGCATTACGAATTGCGTGTAAAGTAAATAATACGATTGTTCTATGAACAAAGGATTGTTGGTTTTTCCGAGTAGCAACAACACATCTAGTACCTTAGAGATTTCTGTCACTTCCCCAGATTACCAGAGGCATGAACCCACTATCGAGCATAAATACTAACTCTTAGAGTTGCTAGCATCTACTTGGCCAAGATAGCTACTAACAACGGAAAGCATGCAAGATCACAAATAACAAAGACATGATAGAATCAATAATCTATCTGAAATAGAATCTCAATATCCATCGGATCCTCGCAAACACAACATGCAGAATTACAAATAGATGATCTTGATCATGAACGAAGCTCACAAGATCTAAACATGATAGCACAAAGGAGGAGAACCAGCCATCTAGCTACTACATGGACCCATAGTCCAGAGATGGACTACTCACGCATCACACCGAAGGCTTGCATGATGATGAAGAAGGTCTCCAGGGTGAATTCCGTCTCCGGCAAGGTGCCAGGAAGAGCTTTAGATCCCTCCTAATCTAGGGACAGAAACGAAGGCGGTACCGACTCTTTCGTGGAATTTTGATCGGGTACTTAGGGTTTCTGTATCAGAGGCAATATATCGGCGGAAGGAGAGGCCGAGGAGGTGCCTGGGCTGGCCACACCACCCCTGGCACGGGCCAAGCCTGACCGTGCGGCCAGGTGGAGTGGCCGCCCTCTAGCCCTTCTCCATCTCATATTCTAGCTCCAGGTGTCCCCCGGTAAAATAATGACTTTGGCTTTTGTCCCGTCCAATTCCGAGAATATTCATTTTCTGACTTTCCTAGAACCAAAAACAGTAGAAAACATGTAGCTAGCACTGTGGCTCTTGTTAATAGGTTAGTCCAAGAAATCATAAGAAAAGTACTCCAAAGTGTGGACAAAACATAAGAAAGTAGATAAAACCAAGCATGGAACATCAAAAATTATAGATACATTTGCAATGTATCATTAGGTCTCGTCTATCCCCCCACCCATTTCTCAGTTCTTCGGCCTTCGGCTAACGTGTGGAAGTTTCTTACGGTGGGGCCCAGTTGGAAGTGAGATTGAGAGCCGCTTCGTAAAAAATGGGATATGTCTTATTAAAATCAAGTGACAATAAATTGCATCTGCCTGTCGACGACCGTGCACTCGATGACGCATGTGTTGTGGCGTAGTAGTAGCAGTAGTAGGATTTTCAGACTTGACTAAACATGACATTACCAGTCGACGAGTTTTTCCATGGACGGCTTCGTGTTTCTTTTTGTAGAAGTCTCGCTGAGGGAGACATCCGTGCTGTCTCACACTATACTATGAAGGGCACGACGTGTGCAACGATCCTCGTTGGATCACACAGGATCAACGGTTGGTGCGCACGATCCACGTGACAACTATGACAACCAATTGGGGCGTAGCAGATAGAGTGAGCATAGGTTTGGGCTTCTACGAGAGAGAGAGAGAGAGAGTTCATTGGATGCGTGTTCTTCTCATAAACCACATGGATCCACTAGAGTTCATTACATGTATGTTATTCTCATAAACCACATGGATCCACTAGAGTTCATTGGATGTGTGTTACTGTCATAAATCACATGGATCCACTAGAGTTCATTGGATGTGTGTTATTGTCATAAACCACATGGATCCACTAGAGTTCATTGGATGTGTGTTATTGTCATAAACCACATGTATCAACTAGAACTCATTGCATGTGTGTTATTCTCATAAACCACATGGATCCACTAGAATTCATTGGATGTGTGTTCTTGTCATAAACCACATGGATCCACTAGTGTTATTGCATGTGTGTTCTTTTCACAAACCACAAATGGATCCACCAGTGTCATTGCATGTGTGTTCTTTTCACAAACCACATAAGGATCCACCAGTGTCATTGGATGTGTGTTCTTTTCATCAACCACATGACCATTTCTATTCTTTTCACAAACCACATATGGATCCACTAGGGTCATTGCATGTGTGTTCTTTTCACAAACCACATATGGATCCACAAGAGTCATTGGATGTTTGTTCTTTTCATAAACCACATGAGCATCTGTGTTCTTTTCACAAACCACATATGGATCCACTAGTGTCATTGCATGTGTGTTCTTTTCATGCACCACAACTAGAGTCAGTGAATGTCTGTTCTTGTCACAAACCACATATGGATCCACTAGAGTCATTGAATATGTGTTGTTTTCACAAAACACATATGGATCCACCAGTGTCATTGCATGTGTGTTATTTTCATGAACCTCAACTAGAGTCATTGCATGTCTATTCTTTTCACAAACCACATATGGATCCAATAGAGTCATTTCATCTGTTCTTTTCACAAACCACATATGGATCCACCAGTGTCATTGCATGTGTGTTCTTTTCATTAACCACAGCTAGAGTCATTGCATGTGTGTTCTTTTCACAAATGACATATGGATCCACTAGAGTCATTTCATATGTTGTTTTCACAAACCACATATGGATCCACCAGTGTCATTGAATGTGTATCCTTTTCACAAACCACATATGGATCCACCAGAGTAATTGCATGTATGTTCCTTTCACAACAACAGATGGATCAACTAGAGTCATTGCATGTGTGTTCTTTTCATGAACCACATATGGATCAACCAGTGTCATTTCATGTGTGTTCTTTTCCTAAACCAGCACTAGAGTCATTGCATGTGTGTTCTTTTCACGAACTACATATGGATCCACCAAAGTCATTACATGTGTGTTATTTTCATGAACCACATGGATCCAACAATATCATTGCATGTTTGTTGCTTTCACAAACCACATATAGATCCACCAGTGTCATTGCATGTGTGTTCTTTTCCTGAACCACAACCATAGTTATTGTATGTGTGTTCTTTTCATGAACGACATATCGATCAACCAGAGTCATTTCATGTGTGTTTTTTTCCTAAACGTCAGCACTAGAGTCATTGCATGTGTGTTCTTTTCACAAACCACATATGCATCCACCAGATTCAATACATGTGTGTTCTTTTCATGAACCACATGGATCCAGTAGTGTCATTGAATGTGTGTTCTCTTCACAAACCACATATGGATCCACCAGTGTCATTGCATGTGTGTTCTTTCATGAACCACAACCAGACTCATTGCATGTGTGTTCTTTTCATGAGCCACATATGGATCAACCAGAGTCATTTCATGTGTGTTCTTTTCCTAAACTAGCACTAGAGTCATTGCATGTGTGTTCTTTTCACAAACCACATAGGGATCCACAAGAGTCATTGTATGTGTGTTCTTTTTAGAAACCACATATGGATCCACACGTGTCATTGAATGTGTGTTCTTTTCATAAACCACATATGGATCCACAAGAGTCATTGCATGTGTGTTGTTTTCATTAACCACAGCTAGAGTCATTACATATGTGTTCTTTTCACAAACCATAGCTAGAGTCATTGGATGTGTGTTCTTTTCATTAACCAGAACTAGAGTCAGTGAATGTATGTTCTTTTCAGAAACCACATGAGCATGTGTGTTCTTTTCCTAGACCACATATGGATCCACCAGCGTTAATGCATGTGTGTTATTTTCACAAACCCAATATGGATCCACCAGAGTCATTGTATGTCTGTTCTTTTCATGAACCACAGCTAGAGTCATTGCATGTGTGTTCTTTTCACAAACCACATATGAATCTACTAGTGTCATTGCATGTGTGTTCTTTTCATGAACCACAACTAGTGTCAGTGAATGTTTGTTCTTTTCACAAACCACATAGGGATCCACCAGAGTCATTGGATGTGTGTTCTTTTCACAAACCACATATGGATCCACAAGTGTCATTGAATGTGTGTTCTTTTCCTAAAACACATATGGATCCACCAGTATCATTGCATGTGTGTTATTTTCATGAACCACAACTAGAGTCATTGCATGTCTGTTCTTTTCACAAACCACATATGGATCCACTAGAGTCATTTCATCTGTTCTTTTCACAAACCACATATGCATCCACAAGGGTCATTGCATGTGTGTTCTTTTCATTAACCACAGCTAGAGTCATTGCATGTGTGTTATTTTCACAAACCACATATGGATACACTAGAGTCATTTCATCTATTCTTTTCACAAACCACATATGGATCCACTAGTGTCGTTGCATGTGTGTTCTTTTCATTAACTAGAGCTAGAGTCATTGCATGTGTGTTCCTTTCACAAACCATAGCTAGAGTCATTGGATGTTCGTTCTTTTCATGAGCCACATCTAGAGTCAGTGAATGCCTCTTCTTTTCATAAACCACATGAGCATGTGTGTTCTTTTCATAGACCACATATGGATCCACCAGTGTCATTGCATATGTGTTCTTTTCCTAAACCACATATGGATCCACCAGTGTTATTGAATGTGTGTTCTTTTCACAAACCACATATGGATCCACCAGAGTAATTGCATGTATGTTCTTTTCACAAACAACATATGGATCAACTAGAGTCATTGCATGTGTGTTCTTTTCATGAACCACATATGGATCAACCAGTGTCATTTCATGTGTGTTCTTTTCCTAAACCAGCACTAGAGTCATTGCATGTGTGTTCTTTTCACAAACTACATATGGATCCACCAGAGTCATTACATCTGTGTTATTTTCATGAACCACATGGATCCAACAGTGACATTGCATGTGTGTTGTTTTCACACACCACATATGGATCCACCAGAGTCATTGCATGTGTGTTCTTTTCCTGAACCACAACCATAGTTATTGTATGTGTGTTCTTTTCATGAACCACATATGAATCAACTAGAGTCATTTCATGTGTGTTCTTTTCCTAAACGTTAGCACTAGAGTCATTGCATGTGTGTTCTTTTCACAAACCACATATGGATCCATCAAAGTCATTACATATGTGTTCTTTTCATGAACCACATGGATCCAGTAGTGTCATTGAATGTTTGTTATTTTCAGAAACCACATATGGATCCACCAGTGTCATTGCATGTGTGTTCTTTTCACGAACCACATATGGATCAACCAGAGTCATTTCATGTGTGTTCTTTTCCTAAACTAGCACTAGAGTCATTGCATGTGTGTTCTTTTCACAAACCACATAGGGATCCACAAGAGTCATTGGATGTGTGTTCTTTTTAGAAACCACATATGGATCCACAAGTGTCATTGAATGTGTGTTCTTTTCATAAACCACATATGGATCCACAAGAGTCATTGCATGTGTGTTGTTTTCATTAACCACAGCTAGAGTCATTACATGTGTGTTCTTTTCACAAACCATAGCTAGAGTCATTGGATGTGTCTTCTTTTCATGAACCACAACTAGAGTCAGTGAATGTCTGTTCTTTTCAAAAACCACATGAGCATGTGTGTTCTTTTCCTACACCACATATGGATCCACCAGTGTTATTGCATGTGTGTTCTTTTTCACAAACCACATATGGATCCACCAGAGTTATTGTATGTATGTTCTTTTCATGAACCACAGCTAGAGTCATTCCATGTGTGTTCTTTTCACAAACCATATATGAATCCACCAGTGTCATTGCATGTGTGTTCGTTTCATGAACCACAACTAGAATTAGTGAATGTTTGTTCTTGTCATAAACCACATAGGGATCCACTAGAGTCATTGCATGTGTGTTCTTTTCACATACCACATATGGATCCACAAGTGTCATTGCATGTGTGCTCTTTTCATGAACGACAACTAGAGTCAGTGAATGTCTATTCTTTTCACAAACCACATAGGGATCCACCAGAGTCATTTGATGTGTGTTCTTTTCACAAACCACATATGGATCCACAAGTGTCGTTGAATGTGTGTTCTTTTCCTAAAACACATATGCATCCACCAGTGTCATTGCATGTGTGTTGTTTTCATGAACCACAACTAGAGTCATTGCATGTTTGTTCATTTCGCAAACCACATATCGATCCACTAGAGTCATTTCATCTGTTCTTTTCACAAACCACATATCGATCCACTAGTGTCATTTCATGTGTGTTCTTTTCATTAACCACAGCTAGAGTCATCGCATGTGTGTTCTTTTCACAAACCACATATGGATCCACTAGAGTCATTTCATCTATTCTTTTCACAAACCACATATGGATCCACCAGTGTCATTGCATGTGTGTTCTTTTCATTAACCACAGCTAGATTCATTGCATGTGTGTTCTTTTCACAAAACATAACTAGAGTCATTGGATGTGTGTTCTTTTCATGAGCCACATCTAGAGTCGGTGAATGCCTGTTCTTTTCATAAACCACATGAGCATGTGTGTTCTTTTCATAGACCACATATGGATCCACCAGTATCATTGCATGTGTGTTCTTTTCACAAACCACATATGGATCGACCAGTGTCATTGAATGTGTGTTCTTTTCACAAACCACACATGGATCCACCAGAGTCATTGCATGTGTGTTCTTTTCATTAACCACAGCTAGAGTCATTGCATGTGTGTTCTTTTCACAAACCACATGTGGATCCACCAGAGTTATTTCATGTCTGTTCTTTTCACAAACAACATATGGATCCATGAGATTTATTGCATGTCTGTTCTTCTCACAAACCACATGAGCATGTCTGTTCTTTTCACAAACCACACATGGATCCACCAGACTCATTGCATGTGTGTTCTTTTCATTAACCACATATGGATCCACAAGAGTCATTGCATGTGTGTTCTTTTCATGAACCACATATGGATCCACCACGGTCATTGCATGTCTATTCTTTTCACAAACCACATATGGAGTCATTGCATGTCTGTTCTTCTCACAAACCACATAAGGATCCACTAGAGTCATTGCATGTGTGTTCTTCTCACAAACCACATATGAATCCACAAGTGTCATTGCATGTGTGATCTTTTCATGAACCACAACTGAGTCATTGGATGTGTGTTCTTTTCACAAACACATATGGATCCGCAAGTGTCATTGAATGTGTGTTCTTTTCCTAAAACACATATGGATCCACCAGTGTCATTGCATATGTGTTATTTTAATGAACCACAACTAGACTCATTGCATGTCTATTCTTTTCACAAACCACATATGGATCCACCAGTGTCATCGCCTGTGTGTTCTTTTCATTAACCATAGCTAGAGTCATTGGATGTGTGTTCTTTTCACAAACCACATATGGATCCACTAGAGTCATTTCATCTGTTATTTTCACAAACCGCCTATGGATCCGCCAGTGTCATTGCATGTGTGTTCTTTTCGTTAACCACAGCTAGAGTCATTGCATGTGTGTTCTTTTCACAAACCACATATGGATCCACTAGAGTCATTTCATCTGTTCTTTTCAGAAACCACATATGGATCCACCAGTGTCATTGCATGTGTGTTATTTTCATTAACCACAGCTAAAGTCATTGCATGTGTGTTCTTTTCGCAAACCATAGCTAGAGTCATTGGATGTGTGTTCTTTTCATGAACCATAGCTAGAGTCAGTGGATGTCTGTTCTTTTCAGAAACCACATGAGCATGTGTGTTCTTTTCATAGACCACATATGGATCCACCATTGTCATTGCATGTTTGTTCTTTTCATAAACCACATATGGATCCACCACTCTCATTGAATGTGTGTTCTTTTCACAAACCACAAATGGATCCACTAGAGTCATTGCATGTGTGTTCTTTTCATTAACCACATATATAGTCATTGCATGTGTGTTCTTTTCACAAACCACATATGGATCCACCAAGTCATTGCATGTCTGTTCTTTTCACAAACCACATATGGGTTCTAGAGTCATTGCATGTCTGTTCTTTTCACAAACCATACCTAGAGTCATTGGATGTGTGTTCTTCTCATGAACCACAACTAGAGTTAGTGAATGTTTGTTCATTTCATAAACCACATGAGCATGTGTGTTCTTTTCATAGACCACATTTGGATCCACCAGTGTCATTGCATATGTGTTCTTTTCCTAAACCACATATGGATCCACTAGAGTCATTGCATGTGTGTTCTTTTCATTAACCACATATATAGTCATTGCATGTGTGTTCTTTTCACAAACCACAGATGGATCCACCAAGTCATTGCATGTCTGTTCTTTTCACAAACCACATATGGGTTCTAGAGTCATTGCATGTCTGTTCTTTTCACAAACCATACCTAGAGTCATTGGATGTGTGTTCTTCTCATGAACCACAACTAGAGTTAGTGAATGTTTGTTCATTTCATAAACCACATGAGCATGTGTGTTCTTTTCATAGACCACATTTGGATCCACAGCTAGATGTGTGTTCTTTCCACAAACCACATATGGATCCACCAGTGTCATTGCATGTGTGTTCTTTTCATGAACCACAACTAGCGTCATTGCATGTGTGTTCTTTTCACAAACCACATATGGATACAAAAGAGTCATTGCATGTCTGTTCTTTTCACAAACCACATATGGATCCACTAGTGTCATTGCATGTCTGTTCTTCTCACAAACCACATGAGCATGTTGTTATTTTCACAAACCACACATGGATCCACCAGAGTCATTGCATGTGTGTTCTTTTTATTAACCACATATGGATCCACTAGAGGCATTGCATGTGTATTCTTTTCTCGAACCACATATGGCTCCACCAGAGTCATTGCATGTCTGTTCTTTTCACAAACCACATATAGAGTCATTGCAAGTCTATTCTTTTCAAAAACCATATACGAATCCACTAGATTCATTTCATGCCTGTTCTAGTCCTGCCAGCCCGTTTGCAGTGGGCCCTCTAGGGAACTACTGGCAATTAAGGTGCTCCTTTTAATAGAGAACCAGAGCAAAGCATTAACACTCCGTGAACACATGTGATCCTCACATCAAAGCCATTCCCTTCCGGTTATCCCGATTTCTGTCACTTCAGGGCCATAGGTTTCGGACATCAACGTGTGTATGCAACTTGCAGATAAGACCAAAAACAATACTATCATAATGAATCAATAACATGTTCAGATCTGAGATCATGGCACTCGGGCCCTAGTGACAAGCATTAAACATAACAAGTCGCAACAAAGTCATAAAGCACTAATAGAAGATACTAGGCACCATGCCCTAACAATCCGATGCCATTACATGAATGATCTCATCCAATCCCTACTATCCCCATAGCCTACAGCGAGGGATTACTCACTCATAGATGGGGGAAACATGGATGGTCGATGGAGATGATGGTGGAGATCGATGGAGATGGCTCTGGGGGCACTTCCCCATCCCGGTAGGTTGCCAGAACAGAGACTTTCTGTCCCCCGAATCTCCCCTTTGGTGGTGGCGGCGCTGCGGAACTTCTTCTGGAAAAACGTCGACCCCCCAAAGTTTTTAGGTCAGAAGGCTTCTTATAGGCGAAGAGGGAGACCGAGGGGGTGCCTGGGGGGGGGGCACACCATCCTCTAGCGCGGCCTGGCCTGGCCCGCGCCACCAGGTGGTGTGGCCACCCCTGGCTCTTCTCCGTCTCGTATTCTGGCTCCTGGAGTCTTCTGGAAAAATAGGCACTTTGGCTTTTGTCCCGTCCACTTCCGAGAATATTCATTTTCTGACTTTCCTGGAACCAAAAATAGCAGAAAACAGGCAGCTGGCACTGTGGCTCTTGTTAATAGGTTAGTCCAAGAAATCATATGAAAAGTACTCCAAAGTGTGGACAAAACACAAGAAAGTGGATAAAACCAAGCATGGAGCATCAAAAAATATAGATACATTCGCAATGTATCACAACCTCAGCAGGTATTTTGTCAGCTTCACCAGCAGTAGTCTGAGCAAGTATTTCGTCAGCTTCACCAGCAACAGCATTAGCAAGTATTTCGACAACTTCACCAGTAGTAGCATCACTAAGTATTTCGTCAGCTTCACCAGGAGCAGCAGTAGCTAGTTCTTCGTCAGCTTCACCACCACCACCAATAGCAGCAGCAACATCAGGAACATCAGGAGCTAGGGCTACCTGAGCAATTACAGGTTCAACAGGTCTAGGGGCTCTGACAAAGAAAGGGTAGTTGATCCCAAGAAAAACAGATCGTCCCTTCAAATTGTCGACTCTGCTCCAGACTTTCTCTACTGGGTCTTTGGATGGGCATGCGGACCTCGAGAAAATGTGACACCGTAGTGATGGGTATGAAGAAAGTTGTGTCCCCATATGTTCTATTGTATCACCAACGATCTTTAGTGATCCCCTGATATGAATCCACATGAGTTCAAAATCCTGTTTCGTGTCGCCTCCGAGAGGTGCCAGGAACCAGCGCCGTGTCCCAAGTTTAGCATCTGCTACTACATCTTTGATCACCAGAGCTGGAATGATGCGCGGGGCTGTGTGGGTACCTGCGTGTTACTTATAGTTAGTAAGCAGAATTTTGAATGAGATTTTACATGCTATATGACACCATGACTCACCCCAAATGGACGGCTCCCAAACACGCACGTCGCTGCTAGGTTCAGTGACCGCATAAATGCGTTGCGGCTTGTTCGAATGGTAGCTGGAGGTGAAGACGACATCAACATACTTCTCCGGCCGCAGGAAGTCGTCGCGCAAGACTGTCCATTCCTTGTTTTCTGGGCATCTAATGAATGTGATTTCCTTGTCGAACACCGCTAAGAGGTCGTACTCCCAGGTCTTCCACACCTCCTGTGGTCTATGTGGGAGTTGTACCTTCAGGAGCTCAAGTTCTGCCATGTTGAACCTGTAACCGAATTTGGAAATGGGCGGCAGCCACCCGTTGTTGAATGCAGTAATGCCGACACTCTCCAAAGATGGCAATGTAAATCTCAACGATCTGTAGCCATTTTTTAGAGTCCAAGTACTCCCATTTTGGGATAAAAGGACCAGCCACTGGCCGTTGCCACCCACCCAGTTCTGGTCATCTCCCATTTCCGTCTCTTCTTCTTCCTTGATATTCACCACTACTGATTCCGACCACTTATCCAGCAACATCAGTTTTGCATGAATATTCTGCATAGTTTGTTGTCAGTTGGTACAATAACCTAGCATGGATTCCATTGGAAATACAATTTAACAACTGGACCTTCAGATTAAAGTACCCAAAATATCACCTAAATATGAGTATCTCCTCAGATATCGCCTAAATTGTACCTGTGTCACTACGAAGATACCCAATATATGGAGTAGGAGCAGAGCCCCCTAGAACAAACTCCTGACGATGATCATAAACAGCTTGGGGCATAACAACCTTAAATCGTCTAATCTATTTGTTTTACTTTTAGGAAACAGAATATCATCTAGTAGGCATTCCATTTCAAATCGAAATTGACAACTCGTCTATCACCTAAAGTAAGACTGTGTCACTACGAAAATACCAGAATATCAGGTACGAGCAGAGCTTCCGCTATACAGAATAGTCTTAAATGGTTCAATTTGTTCAAACCACGCGTGCACACAACACGTTCGACGAAAGGAACATAGGATTCCGATGAGAGTTCAGCACATATAAATCAACGATATGACTGAACCAATAAGCAAGATACTAGAACTAACGTGGCCATCGTGGTCATTTGGCCATTTGCTCGTATCGGGGTAAAGAAGGCCTGGCGTGCCGAACGGTTGTTCGTCCATGTCTCGCATCATGAAGCGGTAGCTAGGGATGCAGCGAGCGAGGCAGCTGGCAGAGATGATGTCCAACCACGTGGCGATCCTGTGCATGTTCGTGGTGCTGAGGTTCGGTCATCCCCAATCCTCGCGGTGGCGGTCGCCCTAGCCATCCGCGTCGTCGTCGCATGCCTTTCGCTTCAGCCTGCTGCTACCCCAAGCTCTACCCATAGCGGCAAATGGAGTCTGGAATCCGGTAGATTAATGGAGGCGTTGTGATAAGGAGGCGGATGGATTCGAGAGGGGATGGAATCAGGGATGGGGCAGTTGTTCGAGTAGGGAGTGACCCGGTGAGGAACCGCCGCTGCCGGTTCTTGTCCGCGTGGAAGACAAGGAAGGGGGCGTAATTATTGAGGGCGCCTGTCAGTGAGGAAGTGAAAAAAATCGTAAGAGAGAGAAATGTATGGCCCACCTGTCAGCGAGTGAAGGTCAACACGCGCAAACGTGACAACGTTTGACTTGGATCATGCATGGCAAACCTCGATTCCACCGCATGCAAGTGACACAAAACAAATTTTAGGCAGCGCTAGCATCGACATGTAAAACCATCGTTTTTCTCCACCTTCACCCTACTACGAACGGTCATGCACCATTCCAGATATTAGTAAGGAAGGTTCCAATCTTTCACTTCTCCATCTCATTTCCTCCTCCACGGCCTCATCGTCTTTCTCCTCCATGGCCTCATCCATTTCCTCCGCCACGGAATCACCCTCTTCCTCCGTATCCTTTCCCTCTTGCCTGTAGTCATGGACTTTTTGGATGTCCGAAACAACGGCAGGCAAGCGACTGCGTACTTCGACATAGAAGTACATGGCAGGAAGAAGATCAATGTCGTCTACACCACCAACCCTCAGACGGTGAGGAACACTCTGAGTAATTACACGAGTTGGCTGCAGTTCAACGAAAACAGGTTCGTAGGTCTCGACCTCGAGTACGGCAGGACCGGGATGGCAGGAAATTTACTGGATCCCAGGGACGAAGAACAGCAGGACCGGGATGGCCGATCTTGCCTCCAAACTCATCGACCCGTGGTAGACATGAAGGGCAAATTGCCGAGATGTTCATGGAGGCGTTTAAGGCACAATTACTGGGACGATATGCCGCTTTCTGAACCTAATCTGAAGTACGCTGCAATTGACGGGTATGTGAGCCACGAGCTGTACCGCCAGCTTGTTAAATCTTGTTCCAGGCATCGCATCATTGAACCACCACCAAGGCAGGTTGTTTGCCCTAGATGCCGGAGTGTAGATGAATCTACAAGCCGAGGCAAGCGACCGAAGGCATCCTAGGATCAGTTGCCTTCTCCAACAAGCTGGGATGTAGACTTTTAGTGCATGATTGTTGTGTTTGTATGGGGATTGTTATGTTTATGAAAACATGTTATTTCAGAAGTACACTATGTGAGCAATTACGAACTGCTATGTATTACCTTTGTTGAATTATAATCTGGGTTTGGTTATGACTGTATCCTTCGCTATAATCTGGGTTTGGTTATGACTTATGACTGTATCACACCTTATGCATGCCAGTCTTGGATTCTGCCGCATGCAAATGGCACAAATAGAATTTGTAAGAATGAATGTTGAGCATACAAAAGGGGGAAATGTAATTCATACAGGTTAACTACCTAATAGCACAGGGATCATATGAGCTTGATTCTTACACACAGAATGCTTAGAAAATACAGGCGAGATAAAACTAGGAATGAAATGCGAAACTAGTAGTGGTAAACAACACACTCACCCACCCGCCGGATCCTGTTGAGCATCTCATAGCAGACATACGTGTCCCTGGCTGCGTACTTGATCACATCGTAATCCAGGTGCCTCCACTCCCATCGCTCGTGCAGGTGCTTCGGGAACTCGACTTTCATGCCGGCGTACTTGCGGTCGATGATGTCGGCAGCGAGTCTAGCCATGTCGGATTTCCCTGTATCGCCATCCGGGCACCTCCACGAACATTGTAGATCGACGTGATTGACGACATGAACGAGGAGATCCCGCTCTAGCTTCAGAGTGTTGTTCTTGATGTTGATGCTGGCGAAGTAGATCTCCCTCCTATGTAGGAACTCGCGAAGCTCCGGGCATACAGATTTTTCCCTACATACGTGGTATAGGAGGTAGTGGTTGCGCATGGATAGCTGCAAAAGCGCCGCCCTCTTCCTATCTCCAGTATACTCGTGGTCAAGGCCGACGATCTTCTACCTGTCCATCGGCTCCTGTAGCCACCACTCGTACATTGTGATGACCTTGCCGACCTCCGCTGACGCATTTGTGTGGACGACCGTCAGCTTGGTGGTGCCATGGGAGGTGACGGTGTACTCGTCGGTGAATTCGCTCCCGTCGCCGAACACACCGTACTCTGCGTCCATGGTAGCAGCTAATACGGCGGCGGTGGCCTAGGGTCGGTAGCAGTGGCTAGGACTGGGCGTGGCGGTGGAGTGATCTGTTGCGGTGGTATGGCCCGGCAGAGGCGGTGCCTGCAGCAGTGTCCATGGTTCTTGCGGTGGCTGCGGCGGCGGCGGAAGGAAGGAGTTGGGGATTTTTCCACAGTGATGTGTTGAGGAGACGGAAGACGATGCTTAAATTGAGTTTACCAATATTCCGGTCATACCCAAGCGGAAGCAAGTTTGACCGGGCGAGCACCGTTGGTTTCCAATCCTAGCGATTAAATTCGGCGTCCGCCCTGTCACGTGGATTTGGTGTGGTAGAGACCGGTCACGTAGACCATCGTCTCGTTGCCGATCCGCAGCGGGTGCGCGGTGCTGACACGACATAATGTGACAGGACAGAAGGAAGTGTATAACTATTATTCCTAACAAGTTTAAGAAGTGTAAGCATATACAGAGACCTAGCATCCCTGCATCCCCGAGGCAGCCGCCCAGCCGCTCAGGCCTGCCAATTGCGCAAATCTTGCAATTTCCTTTCTTTAATTTGGTGATTTTGTCCAGATTTTGCCAAATTGAAGCTCGTTTGCCCATGCTTCTATAAGTTTCTATGGAGGCCACTTGTGTAAGCATGCATGATCAAGAAACTTTGCAACACACATGTCGGTGGAAAAGCATGAGGTTTCAACGCACCACATAGTTTAGGGATTTCTATTTTCCCCAGCAAAAGTGGTTCCATATTTACTTTTTGGCTTTTGGAACTAGTTCCCTACACTGTGGAGGTGGTTCCAAATTGAGAAAAAGCGGGAACCAGAGCAAGAGGGTGCTCCGATGCCAAATGTGGTTCCAAATTGATTAGCCAACCTATGTGTGACATGTGTCCTTTGCTCTCATATCTTTAGACAAAAAATAAGGTTATTCTTGTCAGCGGTGGGACCGCATGGTGTAGGAATTCAGAATAGCTACATTGTGGAGCTCTAGCCAAATTGCATGGTAAAGCCAAATTCAGCTTTTTGTCAGATTTAGCTATAGCAACATTGTGTCTCGTTTGTCCTCACTTTTGCCCTCCCTCTATTCCGAAGCCCTCACATGCGCTCGGAGGGGGGTGCCATCTGGTGAAAGGCTTGGCCGTTACGTGCGCCCTGACGCCTAAATTGGAAGTTTTTTTTTGTTATTTGGCCTTTTTAAGAGCGCCTTTTACCCTCTCTCGCTAACAATTGTGTTTTTTTGCCCAAAAAGGTAGCGAATCTAGAGCAGCTTCTCTCTTCATTCATTGTTCCTTTTGCCCTCTTTTTTCCCTAATCTAGTAGCAAATCTAGAGCAACAAAACTAACTAGCACCATAAATAAATTTAGTAAATAGAGCATACATAGATAAAGTAGGTAATATAGGTTATATAGTACAATACTTAACGAGGTTCGACAATTAGGCTGCTCAGCAGCAGCAACTGACAGGTTCAACACAGACAATACAAAAGAAGCTGCTTTACATCAGCAACAACAGCTGATCAGTGGCCCCTCGTGGCCTCTGCTAGGAGGGCTTCCGCCTCCTCCCTCTGGCGCCTCCTCCACTTCTTGCTGCCCAGTCCCTTGACCTTGGGCGCCTTGGGTTTGATCAAGGGCATGCGACCCTCCTTGATAGCCACCTTCTGGAGGTTGCGGAGTAGAAGACCGAGCGCCTGGTGCTTGGCTATGAAGCCGTGGACGTTCACGGACTAGCCGCACGTCCTCACGTCCTCGGCATGCTTCACGAGGGAGTTGAAGTCCATGGCGCGGAGCCTCCTGGTGGGGCAGAAGGGGCACCTATACATGTCACCGGCGAAGAAGTTGTTGTACTGGCCGGACTTTAGCCTCCTCAACACATGAAGAGTCTTGGTGTCCTTGGACTCGTCGTTGCTACAGACATCGCTGCTATCCTCTTATTGGAAAAAAACAGTAGAGTGCAATAAGGACATGATTGAGATACTTCGATTATCGGGATTGATTATTTGCATAAATTAACCGATTGAGCTCTCCCAATTATTCCCCAAATCGAATACTGATCCCAACTACGAACTGGGGGATTCATCAAAAATCGCTTTCTATTTTCTATTTGAGTCCCTTTGTCACTCTTGCCCTTGGTTTTTAAGTTCTACTCAGTTTTGCCCTTGGTTTTTAAGTTCTACTCAGTTTTGCCCTTGGTTCTCAAGTGCTACTCGGTTTTCCCCTCTCTTTGTATCGATCTCTCGCACTTGTGCTCATCTTCGCTGCTACGCTCTGATTGGTCGAGATAGTTGTCACACGGATCATGCCCAGCAACCGTTGATCCTCTGTGATCTAGCGGACAGGATAACCCTTATATCTGTCGGGGCACCCCTCTATCCATGCAAAATAACGAGTATGCCACTGGAACTTTAACTCCATAAATAGATGAACTTGAATATAATTTGAAGGGTACGAAAATAGAAATCCCCATAGTTTAAGGGTCTAGATAAGGTAAGAGAACTAAATATTATTAGTGGCCGGGCCAGCACACTGACGGGTTGGTCGGCTAGAAGTTGCTGATTCCTAAGTAAGGGGACACTAGGCCAGTCTTGACATACTCCCTCGGGAATTTTCCATAAGCAGCGTGCTTAGCCTTGGTCGCCGACTTGTGTTTACTAGCCAGGATTTTACCGATGCCAACCGCATGTGGAATCAAGCTGGCAATCCTCGGGTTGACTCCTTTCTGACAGAAAGGGCACCTGAGCTCCCCAAGTCGAGTGCGGAAAGGGATTATCCCGCTCTTGAGCTTCTTCATGACATGGAGGCTCTTGTTGTCCATGTTCTCCATGTCAGAGTCCATCTCACTTGAATCTACCTGTAATGTATAGAATGCAAACCGAAATGAGTAAAATAATAAATATATATTCCTTCTACCATTCCGAGTTACTTCCGATGCAATAACATGTCTATACAGGTTCAGTAGTTCATTACGACCGTCTCCCCAGCTCGCTCCTAAATTAATGTGGTTTGTGTTCTTGATAACTTATTAATAAATAAATAATGTGGATTTATTCAGAACATACTAGATCTCTCAATGTACCGGTTCGTACGTTGCATATAATCATTAGGACTAGATTTTTTTATGAAGCCAGGATAGATTAAGCTCGAGCAGAAAATATGAAACATGTAGAAATAGATGTACCTCTAGGTACACGAGCGGAGTGTGTTCGTCGAACTCCACGCCCTCATCGGGGCCTCCGAAGTCGTCAGCACCGGCGAGCACATGGTCATCCAAGGGGTTGAACTGCACGTCCTCCTCGCCTTGTGTTGCGTGATGCTCCTCCAGATCTGTCACGTGAAGCACCACCCTGGCGGCGATGCCCGCACACTCACCCCCACACACTGGTTTCATGGAGAAGGTTCGTGCATGTACGTTCAAGATTGTGGGGTTTTGCTAGATGGGTAAGAGAGAGGAGTGGATGAGTGCGGATGGAGGACCCGATAGGCTGGGCTTTTAATGCGGGGACGTTTAGGCCTCCTCGAGGGCCCCGGTAGGCAGCTCTTCTGGTTGCGGCTGCCGCATGGAAGGTTCATGTGGTGGGGGGCTGTCGGAAGTGAGAGTGCAAGCGTGCTGCGTAGTAAAAATGGTATAGCCCGTGGGTCGTGGATGACCAGTTGCCGTGTAGTAGACTTGTAGCCTTTCTAGACTAGATTAAACGTGACATGACCACTCGACGACTTTTTCCATGGACGGCATCGTGTTCCTTCTTGTAGAAGTCTCGCTGACGGAGACATCCGTGCTGTCTCGCGCTGTCCTGTGAAGGGCACGACGTGTGCAACGAGCCTCGTTGGATCACATAGGATCAACGGTTGGTGCGCACGATCCGCTTGACAACTATGACAACCAATCAGAGCATAGCAGACAGAGTGGCGACATGTTTGGGCTTCTACGAAAGAGAGAGAGGGGGGCAAAACTGAGTAGTATCAAAAAACCAAGGGCAAAGCTGAGTAGTATAAAAATGGAAAGTGAGTGTCTTTTACAATGAAATACATCGTGGTATACATCAAAATTTGCCAAGATAGATCCACTAGAGTTCATTGCATGTTTGTTCTTTTCCACAAACCACATGGATCAACCAATGGCATTGCATGTGTGTTATTGTCACAAACCACATATGGATCAACCAATGTCATTGCATGTGTGTTCCTGTCATGAACCACATATGGATCCACCAGTGTTCATTGCATGTGTGTTCTTTCCACAAACCACATATGTATCCACTAGAGTAATTGCATGTGTGTTCTTTTCACAAACCACACATGGATCAACCAATGTCATTGCATGTGTGTTATTTCCACAAATCACATATGGATCCACCAATGTCATTACATGTGTGTTCTTTTCCACAAACCACATGGATCAACCAATGGCATTGCATGTGTGTTCTTTTCACAGACCTCACATGGATCAACCAATGGCATTGCATGTGTGTTCTTTTCACAACCGACATAAGGATCAACCAATGTCATTGCATGTGTGTTCTTTCCACAAACCACATATGGATCCACCAGAGTCATTGCGTGTCTTTTTTTCCACAAACCACATGGATCAACCAATGGCATTGCATGTGTGTTATTGTCACAAACCACATGTGGATCAACCAATGTCATTGCATGTGTGTTCTTTCCACAAACCACATATGGATCAACCAATGTCATTGCATGTGTGCTCTTTTCACAAACCACATATGGATCCACTATAGTCATTTCATGTGTTTTCTTTTCACAAACCACATATGGACGCACTAGAGTCATTACATGTGTGTTCTTATACTAAAACCAGCACTAGAGTCATTGCATGTGTGTTCTTTTCACAAACCACACATGGATCCACCAGAGTCATTGCATGTGTGTTCTTTCCACAAACCCCACATGGATCCACCACAGTAATTGCATGTGTGTTGTTTTCACAAACCACATATGGATCAACAAATGTCATTGCATGTTTGTTCTTTTCACAAACCACATATGGATCCACCAATGTCATTGCATGTGTGTTCTTTACATGAACCACATATGTACCCACTAGAGTAACTGCATGTGTGTTCTTTTCCACAAACCACATATGGATCCACCAGAGTCATTGCATGTGTGTTCTTTCCACAAACCACACATGGATCCACTAGAGTCATTGCATGTGTGTTCTTTCCACAAACCACACATGGATCCGCCAGAGTCATTGCATGTGTGTTATTTTCCACAAACCACATGGATCAACCAATGGCATTGCATGTGTGTTATTATCACAAACCACACATGGATCAACTAATGACATTGAATGTATGTTCTTGTCATGAACCACACATGGATCCACCAATACCATTGCATGTGTGTTCTTTCCACAAACCACATATGTATCCACCCGAGTAATTGCATGTGTGTTCTTTTCACAAACCACATATGGATAAACAAATGTCATTGTATGTGTGTTCATTCCACAAACGAAATATGGATCCACCAATGTCATTGCATGTGTGTTCTTTTCACAAACCACTTATGGATCCACTAGAGTCATTGCATGTGTGTTCTTTCCACAAACCACATATGGATCCACTAGAGTCATTGCATGTGTGTTTTTTCCACAAACCACATGGATCAACCAATGGCATTACATGTGTGTTCTTTCCACAAACCACATATTGATCAACCAATGTTATTGCATGTGTGTTCTTTTCACAAACCACATATGGATCAACCAATGCCATTGCATGTGTGTTCTTTCCACAAACCACATATGTACCCACTAGATTAATTGCATGTGTGTTCTTTTCCACAAACCACATATGCATCCACTAGAGTCATTCCATGTGTGTTCTTTCCACAAACCACATATGGATCCACCAGAGTCATTGCATGTGTGTTCTTTTCCACAAACCACATGGATCAACCAATGGCATTGCATGTGTGTTCTTTTCACAAACCACTCATGGATCAACCAATGGCATTGCATGTGTGTTCTTTTAAAACCCACATATGGATCAACCAATGTCATTGCATCTGTGTTCTTTCCACAAACCACATATGGATACACTAGAGTAATTGCATGTGTGTTCTTTTCACAAACCACACATGGATCCACCAGTGTCACTGCATGTGTGTTCTTTCCATGAAGCACATATGGATCCACCAATGTCATTGCATGTGTGTTATTTCCACAAACCACACATGGATCAACCAATGGCATTGCATGTGTGTTCTTTCCACAAACCACATATGGATCAACCAATGTCATTGCATGTGTGTTCATTTCACAAACCATATATGGATCAACCAGTGTAATTGCATGTGTGTTCTTTTCCACAAACCACATATGGATCCACTCGAGTAATTGCATGTGTGTTCTTTTCACAAACCACATATGGATCAACAATGTCATTGCATGTGTGTTATTTTTGCAAACCACATATGGATCCACCAATGTCATTACATGTGTGTTATTTCCACAAACCACATATGTACCCACTACAGTAATTGCATGTTTGTTCTTTTCCACAAACCACTTATGGATCCACTAGAGTCATTCCATGTGTGTTCTTTCCACAAACCACATATGGACCCACTAGAGTCATTGCATGTGTGTTCCTTTCACAAACCACATATGGATCAACCAATGTCATTGCATGTGTGTTCTTTTCATGAACCACATATGGATCCACTAAAGTCATTGCATGTGTGTTCTTTTCACAAACCACAAATGGACCCACTAGAGTCATTGCATGTGTGTTCTTATATGGCCTTTTACTGTTCTGGCCTTTTACTATTATGGTCCTTTACTATTCTGGCCTTTTACTGTTCTGGCCTTTCACTGTTCTGGCCTTTTACTATTCTAGCCTTTTACTATTCTGGCCTTTTACTCTTCTAGCCTTTTACTGTTTTGACCTTTTACTATTCTAGCATTTTACTATTCTGGCCGCTTTGGGCCGTCCATGCGCACATTGTTACTATTTCAGACTTTTTTGCTAGCGCCTACTTTTCGCAGAACAAGTGAATATCAATACATCAATTAATAAATGCACAGAAATTAACATTACTTATTACACAACAATAAAAGTTTGTTACAACAGGTTATACAACAAGATCGTAATTCCGACAGATTGCAACATGTCAGTACCATCAATAAGAGATCGGTACATGGCGATTCGCTTCACTGTATCATCTGTCCTCTTCTTCAACATTTCAGCTACAGATCTAAGAGCAGCTACACTCTTTCGTTCTGCATGCAATACATCATTTATATATTTATCACTTGCAGGAGTTGTTCTAGGTGGACGGTTAAGTAAGTTTGCTTCGGCAATGCAATGGGAGGATGAATGGGACGAGGGATCACAACTTTCAGTCCTGCCTTCCAAGGACTCCCGCTGGGTTTTAACTGCAGTCTGCTAAAATATGGTGAAACGGGTTAAAACAAACAACAAGGGAAACAAGTAGTATTATATAAAGTAGAGATCATTTAAAGTAAGTATGAACTTATAGTATCATGTTCAGGCTGATAGTAGCTCCTTCTTGAGCGGGTGCGACTCCTGGTCAATCTACCAGAAGATTCTGAGCAGAGCAGTTGGAACTCTGGTCCTTGTACTCCATTGTCATTTCTCTGCATGACATTTGCAACCAAGTTGGTTGGTTTGGAAGGATGAAAACTCTTGAAAAACACCAAAAACATAGCATTAAAAATTACCAGACATATGTTTCAAACTAGATAGCTAGTTTGGAAGGATGAAAGCAGGTGAAAACACCAACAAATAACATTAAAAATGACCAGATATATCATCCAAACTAGATGGACATTTTACGAATTAAGAATTCACACATATATTCACAATTGAACATAAATGCAAATGTCATGGCAAGTTCTTAGGTAGAATTACAACTAATTAACATGACAAGAAACTGGCCCAACTAACACAAGGAAATGTCACGATTTAGCCTTGCTGGGCGTCAAATTGTCAGTGTTGGATCCTCTATGAGCTGTTTGCATGACCCGTGCGAGCGCTTGGAAAGAATAGAATCTATGAGTTCGTGTTGGAGGATTAAACCGATAGCGTGAGAATAAAGAAAGGGAATAAAAGCAAGAAGCTAATGAGGTGGATAGGACCTACAAGATGAAGGGTGAAAATGAAATGGCAATAGCATCCAGGATATTGAGCAACATCCTGAAGATTTCGTAGCTTACAAGTAACAAAAATATAGTAAACGGGCAAGAGAAATTACAGCTACGCGGTGAGGACGGGTGGGACGGGCAAATAGGCGGCAGGGGCGGCGGCTCGGCATTTCAGGGTCAGCAACGAATGATTCAGTGATCCGGCCCTGGTAGGGTAGACGACGGCGTTGGCGAAGCATATCTGGTGCCGCGAGGGAGTCGATGAAATAGTTTCGGTAAAGAGCGTCTGCAGTGGAACTCCGGTGTGGAAGAGAGGGCCGGGGGTGAAGCAGCTAGAGGAAGGTCGAGGTTGGAGGGGTGTGGGCGGGGAAGAGACGATGGGGGGATATAGGTGGGATGATGCACATTTATGACCTATAGCCCTCTATTATTGCAGTACTGCCATGGTCCTTGTTTCCGGAGTAGGGATAGAAGAGGAATTTGCATTTGCAAAAAGCGGGGCGGGATATTTGAATAGATGCACGAGATATTTGAATAGATGTGCGCGGGATGTTTCAGCGCCATGCGGAAATTTTGAGGTTGAAGCTTTCGACATACGCTACTCCGAAGCAGCCACTCTCACGTGTTGGCCCCGTCTAGACCCACATGCCAGCGACAGTATGCTTACCAATATATAAATGAGTTTCCACACATTTGCCAAAATTGATAAACAATATATTTTGAAGGCTTTCATACAAGATGACTAAGGTCATGGCCATATCTCTGTTATAGTTCATAATAGCGTGTCCATATTTGGTAGATAACTGCATCTTGGCATTACTCATACTCCCTATATCTGGCTCAATCTTCGAGGTCTTGGGTACCTAACAAGTCCTTAGATTGAGGCAAGAGAGGATAAAATAATCATCATGTCATACAAACTAATACATGATTCCATCTATGATAAATAACATGCACAAAAGCTACATGGCTAGGCTGAAGCCCTTAGGGTCTGTTTGGGCTGCAGCTGTTGAGAAGCAGCTGTTAGAAAGCAGCTGTGGGAAGCAGCTGATAGAAGCATAATTTGATGTTTGGCAGTAGTCCTTTTTTTATGTCAGCTGTTGCTGTTTTAAGGTTGAAATGTCTGGAATACCCCTGAATGCTGACGAAGTTATACAAATGATGATTCAAAATGAATTAGCTGATTCTGACCCTGTTTTTGTGCTAAAATACCTTACATAACATGTTTTTGCGCTAAAATAAATATAAATATGCGAGATTCTCATGGAAATAATATTACAAGGTGTCCATGTGACTCCAAAAGAGCAAGTTTTCTCAAGTCTAGACACCTCCTATTCCTGCAAACAAAGCATCAGCTATGTTATCACGAGTGTTATTCATGCTAACATGGTCTCCTCCCAAATCATTGCCTACATTGCCTTGTGATGTAGAAATAACATGCCCTGGAGGCATGTAGTCCTCATCATTATCGCAGCGATAGAAATGTAGATCAAACAATTGACTATCGCGAATGAAGTTATGGAGTGCTAGACATGCAATGATGATCTCTGTTTGCTTCTCTAACAGATAACTCGATATACCATGCAAGATGCGCCATTTCTGCTTCAGAACCCCAAATGCTCTCTCAATAGCATTCCGCAAAGATGAGTGGGCATGATTGAATATTTATTGCTTCCTAGAAGGCCCTCGAGATAGCCTAAACTCAGGTAGATGATACTTGGTTCCTGTATATGGTGATAGATACCCATCCTGATTGGGATAACCCAAGTCAACTAGGTAGTATCTTCCTGAAAGAAACAAACACTAGTTAGTGGTAGCATATATGACACTAATATGACACAATGAAGATTGCACAAGCCAAACATATACCTGGAGGAGGGTGAGGAAAATTCGCTTCAAACTTAAGCAATGTATCTTTGAATATCCGTGTGTCGTGCACGAAACCTGGCCATCCTGCAACTATGGAGGTGAACCGCAAGTCAAAATCACAAACAGCCATAACATTCTGAGTGGAATATCCAAGGCGACCAACATGGTTGACCATATCAGCTGCTGGCACAATAACAGGTATGTGTGTCCCATCAATTGCACCAATTGCACCATTGAAATGAGGTGTAAATCTAGATTCCCACAGCCTCTCATGCACAGTTGGGAATTGTGGATCAATAGGCTTGATGATATCTCCAGCTAACTGATTCACACTATATAGCACCTCTACAAACTTCCTATTAATTGTCTCTTTGGATCTCTTAAATCTGTTTTTAACTTGAGTAACAGATTGTGGACCTCCAAGAGTCCACAAAAACATTCCAAGTGCCTCCTCGGAACACATATTGGATGACCCCTTCAGACCATAGTTTTGAACCAAGGTGTCATGCAAAGAATCAAAACATGGCCTATGCATTCTGAACATGTCATAACAATCCTTTGAGTTTCCCAAGTTATCAAATACCCATTGTTGTCCAGTGCATCTTGGTTCTTCCCTCTTTCTCTTCGTAAGATGCTTCTCAGAGTGCTCAAGAACATGATACATTATCTGTGTATTTCGCTGCCGACAATGCCTTCTTGCCTCCATAAGTGCGGACTCAACGCTATCACTGTCAGTTCCATCACTACTCCGACTTGTGCTCATCTGCAAACAACAAGATACACAAGATCAACAACATATATATGCTCAAAACAGCACAAATCAGCAACATATATGCTCAAAACAGCACAAATCAGCTCAAAACAGCACAAATCAGCAACATATACGGTCAAAACAGCATAAATCAGCAACATATATGCTCAAAACAGCACAAATCAGCAACATATATGCTCAAAACAGCACAAATCAGCAACATATATAGTTCACAACAACACAAATCAGCAACATATATGGTTCACAACAGCACAAATCATACATAAAAGGGAGATTCCAAGTCTTACGAGTACATAATAAAATAGTTCACATAACATGGTAGCATAAGGATACAATCTCAAAATATATAGTAGCATAGAGATGCAAATAAAGTAGCACTAGTTTCTCTTCCTGTCCTCATATTGCATCTTCAACCAACGAAGCCGACCCTCTGCAGTTTTCATGGTATAGAAGAAAGCACGGTTTTCAAGTTTGCCAAATAGTTTGGTTGCTATGTAATGCTCAACACTACCCTCAAGTGCTCCACATTCCACAACTTCTTTCATTATGGCTTCAATGTCTTCAACAACTTGGGTTGAAGATGGTGTTGCACGATCTTCATTGATGCAATGGTCTACGCAACGTTTGAACTCTTGTTGCATGGGATTCTTCTTTTTCTTCCCTAGGCTACATGCAATCCTAGCAGCCCCACGTTTTTTGTTCACACTTGGAGGTGTTGGCGCCGAGCCTACATCATCATCTAAAAGATCAACCAAATCAACATGCACTTCTCTTGGCACTTCTCTTGCCACTCCTGGCATGACCGCCGATGTCCCATCAACATGGGCATCCTCATACATGACATCCATCAACTCTAAGTTATCCGGAGGACCTTTCCGGAAACCCACAATAAGCTTGTTAGCCTGCATAAAAACACACAAGTAACCATAAATGATCCATCTACTTGCAAATTTAAATATGACATAAACATTGGCATATGGACTACCTTGATCAATTCAGCCCACTGTGCTTCATCTGCCGTGAATATTTTCTTCACCGGATCCCAACCAAGTCCAGTTGCTTTGGTAGTGTAGTACACCCATGCTTGATACAATGCTTTGGTTGAATCCCATTTATTTTTGAATTGTTTCTGGGTGTAGTTCCTCCCTGTCCTACGGCCAAATTCTATACCTAGATTCTTGTACCCCTCTCCACTTAGGAAAGCTGTAGGCCTATTTCCTACCAATTTCTGTTTGGCACAGATTTCGCAAAAAATTGTAGTAGAGAGAGGATCCCAATTCGCCTTAGATGATTTATCTTGATCCATCTAAATGCATAAGGTGAATTATTTAACAGCATACATGATATCAATAATATGTAGGCACTATTTAACACATATATCTTTGCAGATTTCACATAAACATAGGAGGCACTAAATCATACATTATATTTGCACTCATTTTTTACATCTACTTTACACTCAGACCATACATCATATTTAGACTCAGTTTAACATATATATTGGTTGTCCATGAACACACACAAAAAAGGAACAGAGAGAGATCTCACGTAACAGGGAGGAGCTAGCTCGCGTAACAGGGTAGGGAGCTCACCTTCACGGGATTGGAGCAGCGGAGGGGGGAAGACGTCCGGTGAGGCAGCGGCGGCGCCTCGAGCACCGGTCTCGTACGGGGCTGGATCGAACAGCCTCTGACCTCACCGGTGGGGGCGGGGATTTCACCTCTAGGGACGATGCAACAAGCAGCGAACGAGAAGGCAGGAAGGTCGCCGTCGGGGAGGGGGGGAGGGAGAAGGCGTCGGGGTGCTGGCGGAGGAAGGTCGCCGTTCGGGGGAGGGGAGGCGGCGGCGCTAACCCTAACCCTAGCATCGAGAGGAGTCCATGGTTCGCGTGAGCCAGCGATGAGGACGGGGTCGTCCGCTCGGGCTGTTGTCCACGGATGTCCTGCGCGGTGGCAGTTCACTGTAAAAAAAGTGAAGTCCATAGGGTAGTCTCGTCCGCTGTGTTTCAGAAGCTCGGGAAGCAGGAGAAAAGCACTCCTGGCCTCGCTTTCGATCATGGAGGCTGGACTAGTACGTTTCGGTACCTGGCTTTTCAACAACGCTTGTCAATTTTTGGTTGTTTGTTTGGCCTACTACTTTTGAACCCCTAAAAGCCCCAAAAGCAGAAGCACAAGCCCAAACAAACAGGGCCTTAGCCCAAGGAGAATTACTCACACACAGAGATGAAATCAATGATCATAAACATTGCAATGGGAATAATGAGATTGATAGCAAATATTCTTATAATGTCGCCAATCGAAGATGAGATCTACTATTACAAGTGATGGAATATGGCTATGGTGGTGGAGAATGGTTTGGAGATTAGATCTAAGTCTATTCCTCCAGCGGCTCTTCGGTGTTGTGGATGAAGATCTAGGGGCGGCTGGTGATCAGAAAGAGCTCTCTTTTGTCGTCGCCCGAGGCCTCTTTATATAGGGGTCCATTCACGAAAGTTGTTCTGTTTGACCTAGCGGTGTCGATGGCAACTATACAACTAGAACTATACGACTAGAATTTTATTACCGCCGTATAGTAGGTCGTTAAAGTGTTTGTCTCCACTTCATGACTCCTGGTTTCTTTGGGTTGTTGGAAATCTCGTATCTTTGACTTTAATGTAGTGATTCCCATCATCAAACGTCATTATCTGCGTAGGGAAAAATAGCAAGAAAGGATTGCATACCCCTTTGATCATTAGGCATTAGTGACAGGGTTTAGAGAGATATTTCATAAAAAACATGAATAATATCTAGTTTAAATGTGGACATAGATGGCTATATTTCAGAGCCATCTTCTACCACCTCTACAAATCAAGCATCCACCTTCCCAAGGCATGAAGTCTACATCCTTCCGCCCACGGCCATCTCCCAAAGGTGACTTGCCACCTCTCCAAAGCCAGAAGCCACCTCCCAGCAATCTACGGGCACATCCCCAAAGTGACCGTACATCGTCCCAAACCGATGGATTAGCTACCCAAGGCGATGCATCAGCTACCCAACATTTGTGTTCAGCTGCTAATGGCGAGGAGTCTTATTCCCAATGTGAGGGCAGGGGTCAGCTACCAAATATGATGATTCAGCTAGTGAATATGGGGAATCTGATCCTAGTCATGAAGAACCACGTCAAGACTGAAGTGACTGGTCTCAACCTGATAATGGGTTAAATAGATTTCTTGCTCTACAGTAATCCATTTAATTCCATCATATTACTATGGGACACAAAATCAACACATTGTATTCCTGTAGATGATGCTGGCTACACTCTATCTCAAGACTTTGATGCACCTTGTTCTGAAGACACCAGAACGCATAATTCTGAAGACATAGTTATGCATGATGGTTGTGCACTAGTGTTGAGGGGGAAAACATGGGGAAGAGGCTTGACAACATGTCCAAAGGAGGGAGGATTTCACTTAAAGTTCTTCTAGGAATAACTAGACTAGACAAGCCAGATGTTGCTGTGAAGTTTGCCAGTGAGTGTGCAGTAACAGTCGGGACTATCATGCCTATCTTCGCCCACTAGAAAGAGTACACAGTGAGTGCTGATGTCAAAGAATACTTCATAGGCAAAGTTTATGTATGTTCTGTGACTCAGCCGTCCTTTACCTTTCCATTTCTATGTTCATGCAAATGTTGATGCTCCATGTTTTATTTCAGCAAAAGTTTTCCATGGACACAACTCAGCGTGATGCGTGGAATGCTTGCAAAAAGCAGTTTATGAGGCATGCGAGGAATCAACGACATAGTCTAAAGAAGAAGTATTTTGATCCCTACCATTTGAAATAGTTACAAGGAAATGTCGTGATGAAGTGAAACACATGACCGATGAGAAGTGATGCAAGCTTGTCGATACTTGGTCTGACCCTAGGAAACATGTTGCTTTTTTGTTTACTCTTATATTGATACTGCATGTATTTGAATTGTTTGACTAGAACTTCCTATTATACTGTATGGTTTCTTCTTGTGTAGAGTACTTGTTTAAAAACCAAGGTGAATAGGAGAAAAGTTTTGTACCTTACTGCCAGAGGTGCTTGTAGCTATGAAGTTGTGTAAAATGGGGAAGACGGTGCCTTTGAGCTCTTCAAAAAGAAGCATTGCAGCCTGAAAATGACTACACTAAGAATATGAAGGAAGCAATTGTAAGTCTGTTAGAATACTTTTCATCTTCGTAAAATTCAATGCCCTCTTCATCTCTGAAATGTATACGATGTGATTGTCATTTTCTTGCTATTTTTCTAATGTTCACTTCTATTCCTAAAATTGTAGGCAATCATTGAAAAGAAGATGGCTCCAGATGGCACTGAGTAAGAATCACTTTCTTCCAATGAGGCTATGCACTTTGCACTCTCCAAGGACAATAGAAAGCTAATGTTCATGAAGAACATCAACCTCCATCCAAGTAGTTCAAGATGAAGCATGTCTGGCCTTGAAGAGGAATTTTTGGCCGAGAGAGTTGGGAGTGACAAACTGCGCTTTACCATAGAGGAGTTGTAGAGAGAGAAAGAAGCTGCCGAGGTAGATAGGTTGCAGTATGCTAAAGACATGAAATAAATGCAGAAGAAGCAAGAAGAGATGCAGGCTAAAAAAACCATACAAATGACTTACTTCATCAAGTGTTGTCTCAGATGACTCAACAGAAGCAGCATCATCAACAACAGCTTCAGCTATCGCAAGGTAAATGAACTGGTGGTTAACACTTGTGAGTTTTTGGGCAAGGAAAGTTGTGGTGAGCTAGGAAAGTTAACTATGTATGTAAACTTGTGAGTCTTTTGGGCAGGGAAAGTTCTAAGGCTTTTGGCTCAGAAACTGCTGTAAAAAGTTTTTGGGTTTGGAAACTTGTGAGACTTTTGGCTCAGAAACTGCTATGGGAAGTTCAGTAGTTTCTGTAAAATCTATGTGGTTCATAAACTGCTGTGGAAACTTGTCCTAAAATTTATTATCAAATTGTATTATTTGATGCATGTGGTGTGAAATGGGCCATAAACTATTGCGGATAGTAGAAATTTATGCGCAAGCATTATGTGCACAAATGGCCCCTGATCTTATGGTGACGCTAGCACGCATCCGCGACAAAAGCAAAATAGTCTCTGTTGTTCATGACAAAATATTTCAGTCACAGGTAAACGCCGACGTGGTCGTATTTCATTGTTCAACTATCTTGACTAAATAGAAACATCATGGTCAATGATGACATCATCACATAGAGTTATGTTGGGAATATGCCCTATAGGCAATCATGTATGATGTTATTCCCAATGTATTCATAAAACTATTAAGTTTGTCCTTGTATAAATTTCTGATGTATATCATTGCATATGTGATCAGTTGTGGAACTATACATTCATGTTATTCACACTAAATATCCTTGGTCATTGAGGTTGTGTTGTACACACAACTTACACCAATGTGAAAGTCGGCTAATGACTCGGTTCCGATGTCATGGGCATGGTGATGCCATTCTTGATTTGCACGAATTCGGCTAAATAATTTAGTGAGTCGGATTGACCAATATTGAGATACAACAAACAAGTCGCCATCTGTATGTTTCAATCAATTTAATCCTTAGACATTAGGTTATTGCACAATCTGAGTTGTGGATCATCGACTTAGGTTTTGTCAATCGTTGTTGCATCAAAGGGCAGTTATAAAGGCAGAGTTCGGGTCGGCTGAGAATCAAGCTGCGTGATGTGGATGACCAAGATGGGATTTTGCCCCTCTGACTAGAGAGATATTCTCTGGGCCCTCTCGGAAGATATGATTCGGAAATCATGGCCATGCACGACTCGGTTAAGTGTTAACCGAGGCAGATGACTAAGAGTTACTCGGATGAATTACTTATCTCGGATTGAGAAGAGAGTTGAGCTATTTGAAGGATGACGATTATTCTCCTATAGCTTGACAAGATGTATCGTGAGGCAAAAGGGACTCAAACGCAAGTCGTATAGGAAGGTATGCCGTCATGACTCTTTGGTACTTGGGAGTCGGCATGTTCTGCTAGGATCTTCTACAGACTGATCGATTACGAGTGAGACTCAAATCGTGTCCGAGTCACCATGAGCATGTCAGGTCACACACTTAAGAGAGGGAGTGATACCTTCGATCCAGATTCACGGATGTAGTATAATAGCTTTTTCCCTAGTAGACCTAGGTTTAATAAAACCTTGGAAAGTAATGCTAAAAGGAAATAAAAAAGGACACATCTACAAGACTTTGTTTCTTCGTTTTACCTTCGTTTACTAGACCAATCTAGTTTACTTTTATAATTGGTTGATTCAATGGATGGAGATAGGCTAGGGTTGAAGATCCACCTCAGTTGCACATCATATGGGATAAAAGATAATAATAAGCATAGTCATGTGTAAAGTTTTAATAGGGATAATCTCTTGTGGGTAACACATCCAAATATACTAGAGCCCCCTAATGCAGCAGGCATAGCAATAGTATTTTAATCCAACCGAGTGCACCATGAAGCAAAGGGCTACACACGATTATTAAGTGTAAAATACAGATCAAAGTATTAAGTGGTGATGTTGTTGTGATCCCGAATGGGTCGCTAAGTGAAGACAATACTGCCCTTTCTATCAGTTGGGTTCCTATGAGATCGCCACTAGCAAAGTATCTCACCTCAAGCCTTTATCAATCTATGGGGTCTTGGGTACCTACAAGTCCAAAGATCAAGATAAGAGACAAAGAAATAAAAGATACAAATATCTATTTCAAACAATACACAATGCTCCCATTGATTAGGTGCACATAATCGCTACGAGGTTTCTCCTCAACCCGTAGCCAGTGAGGACTACTCACTCATAACAATAAGATAAATGTTAGAAAACATTATGCAAAATACTTAGATTGAAATAAAATATTCTTACAATGTTGCCGAATCATAAGGAGATCTAAATTACAAAGTAATGGCTATGGATAATGGAGGGGATGGAAGATGAAAGGGTGAAAAATGGTGTGGATATCCTTTATTGGTGTTGTGATGCAATTTGAGAATGGTTGCCTTCTACATGGTGGTGAGACCTTAAAATATACAGGCGTCGGGTTTGACGAGATGGAGCCGCTGCCACATGGTACAGGCGGACGGTACAGGCAGGCCCTGGTCGTTATGGCTGCTACTACAATAGATGTGATATTTATTGACAAAATGGCTTGTTGACAAAGTTGTGAACTGTCATATATTATCTTAATCATTGACGGTTTGGTTATGGCATCAAGGGTTAAGCATAATGCATGATGGTTTAGTATTTTGTCGTTGTTATATCATCATGGATTACTCTTCCGGGTGGTTTGTCGATGTAGGTGACAAATTTTTATCGTGGTACATTTAAATTTTCACTCAAAATCATGTGGGAACAAGTTGTCAGTAGGGGAAAATATTTTACCAAAAACAATGAGGCAAAGAAATTAAATGTAAAATATTATCGTATGCGGGGTTTGAGCTCGTGACCATGAGTTGATTAGTGTTGCTGCCGCTACGGTAGAGGTAATGTTTTTGTCATGTAAAGTTGTTGATTAATTTTAGGGTGGTTTAGCGCGTATTTGTTGGGATGCATTTGTGTTGCACCGGCGGGCCACTGTGCGCCATTGTGCGCATGAAAACCGTGCAGTACCATAGGCGTGTCTGATACATTGCAAATGTGTCTATAATTTTTGATGTTCCATGCTTAGTTTTATCCACTTTCTTGTGTTTTGTCCACACTTTGGAGTACTTTTCATATGATTTCTTGGACTAACCTATTAACAAGAGCCACAGTGCCAGCTGCCTGTTTTCTGCTGTTTTTGGTTCCAGGAAAGTCAGAAAATGAATATTCTCGGAATTGGACGGGACAAAAGCCAAAGTGCCTATTTTTCCGGAAGTCATCAGATGCCAGAATATGAGACGGAGAAGGGCCAGAGGGCAGCCACACCACCTGGCCACGCGGCCAGGCTTGGCCCGTGCCAGGGAGTGGTCTGGCCAGCCCAGGCACCCCCTCGGCCTCCCCTTCCGCCTATAAGATGCCCTCGGGACGAAAACCCTAAGTACCCGATCAAAAATCCACGAAAGACTCTATAGCCACCGTCAACTCCATCCCTAGATCAGGAGGGATCTGAAGCTCTTCTCGGCACCCTGCCGGAGAGGGGAATTCACCCTCGAGGCCTTCTTCATCACCATGCAAGCCTCCGATGTGATGCGTGAGTAGTTCATCCTTGGACTACGGATCCATGTAGTAGCTAGATGGCTGGTTCTCCTCCTTTGGGCTTTCATGTCTAGATCTTGTGAGCTTCGTTCATGATCAAGGTCATCTATTTGTAATTCTGCATGTTGTGTTTGTGGGGATCCGATGGATATTGAGATGCTATTTCAGATTGATTATTGATTCTATCATGTCTTTGTTATTTGTGATCTTGCATGCTTTCCGTTGTTAGTAGCTATCTTGGCCAAGTAGATGGCAACTCCAAGAGTTAGTATTTATGCTCGATAGTGGGTTCATGCCTCTGGTAATCTAGGGAAGTGACAGAAATCTCTAAGGTACTAGATGTGCTGTTGCTACTAGGGAGAAAACAACAATCCTTTATTCATAGAACAATCGTATTGTTTACTTTACACGCAGTTCATAAAGCAATAATCTGTTGCTTGCAACTTAATACTGGAGGGGGTTCGGATGATAACCTAAAGGTGGATTATTAGTCATAGATGCAGTTGGATGGCGGTCTATGTATAATGTTGTAATGCCCAATCAAGTCTCAAAGGAGTCAAGATGATTAGTATATGCATGTATTGCTTTTTCGATGTTTGTCAATTGCCCCGCTGTAATTTGTTCACCCAGCATGTTATCTATCTTAAGGAGAGCCACCTCTAGTGAACTATGGATCCCGGTCCTTTTCTTTACATACAATCTATAAACATTTTTACTGCTTTGTGTTTACTTTCTACAAATTTTTACTTCTTTCCATTCGATACGTTTAATCCTTTGTTTTCAGCAAAGCACGGTGAGATTGACAACCTTATCGCAAGTTGGGGACAAAGTTCTGTGGTTGTGTTGTGCAGGTCTCCACGTTGCTACTTGCACCGGTAGTGCGCCCTGCCAAGGCTCAGTTAGCAACAGCTTTGGGGTGTTTCCTTGCTCCTACTGGTTCGATTAAACCTTGGTTTCATAACTGAGGGAAACTTACTGCTGTGCTCATCATACCTTCCTCTTGGGGTTCCCAACAAGCTCTACATCAACACCGCACCAGCACTTTTCTGGCGCCGTACATTGAGCCATCAATGTCCGAGGCGCACCATGCGCGTGTGAACTATGTACTATCGTAGGCATGTCCATGGTGCACTGTGCGAGAATTTTTTATGGGAGCGAGCAGTTTTTTTGAGAGAGAACTATGCAGAGTATATCATATGAGAGTGGACTACTAGGGGGACATTTGAGAGCGGACTACTAGGGGAACATTTTTCCAATTATCTCATTTTTCATGCAAAGTATTTGGCACATAGTGAACAAATCTGAAGGTTTCAAAAGATTTTGAGAATTTATCATTTTTTGAAATTTACAAGGTTTGGTCAAATCGGGGTTGACCAGAGACTTTCAAGAGATTGCGTAAGCATCTGAAAAATACAACTGTTGTTCTGTGGTCCCAGTGTGATGTACAACCACTCAAGCATGCAACTTGAAGGTCTCAAATTGTTGTTTTGGTACTTGCTTCACAAATGGTTCCATGTTTTTGAGTTTCAAGGTGAAATTTTTGAATTTTAAAACCAAAATGGCTAGATACAATGCTAGCATCATAAGCCACATGGTGATACACCCTAGTGCCAAATTTGAGTCCATTTGAAGAAAGGTAGATGAAAACATGGTACAAGTGGCTCTTTCGAGTAGTCGAACATGATCGTTGACCTAACTACCCCTCATTTGAGAGTTGACTGCTACGGGGACATTTTTTCAAATTTTCTCATTTTTGATGCAAAGTATTTTCCACACAGTGAACAAATTTGAAGGTTTCAAAATATTTGAGAATTTATCATTTTTTATGAAATTTACAAGGTGTGGCGGTACTTTAATGTAACAATAGGAGTTTTTAATGTAATATTAATTTTCAACTTGTCAGTACTTCATTTCATTTTTATACCAATTATGTACAACTTACATATTCGAAATAAACCAAATATTGAAGAAATGTTTTGCCTCTCATGTCAAAATTAACAACCAAATAGAACCTCCCTCCAAAATTTTCGACACATTTTCGTTCCCTCCTTTTCCCCCTCACCCCTAAGCCAAAATTTGAAACCCCGCAACATTAAAATGGCACACGAATCCCTCCCACGATTTGCATCTCATCTTAACTCCAAAACACATCCCCCTCTAGCGCCTCATCCTTCTCCTCCACCGGATCCGATCTCGTCCCTGGAGGATTAGAACGCATCGCTGCATCTGGTTGGCGATCTCCTTGGCCGACGCCATGATCGAGACTCTTCACAGCGGTAAGGCACACGAACCATTGAGGTCTACACGGAAGAAGAAGCCCAACATCAAATGACTGTCAGGTGATAATTCAATCCCCTGATCTTTCTCATATGCAGTAGATCAGCTAGAACCATGCATTACAAAGTGGTTAAACATCTTGTTTTCGTCATTCTAGTTATAATAATTGCGATCTACTCCCTACATTGTTTTCCCGCACACACACAATGATATTGCTTGGCATTAGATAGATTGAGTTCAATCTATTTTTATCCAAGCAAAAAATATCAATGGCTACATCCAGGCAGAAATCCATCCATCTGCTCTTTATTCAGTCTCTCATCTTCAAGGTGAGGCTAAATCCTTGTTATTGGCAGCTGAACTAGCGGGCAGAAACAACATAAAAAGCCACATCTCTATACTAATAACTTTCTAGTGGCATGCTAGCAACATAGTCAAGAATAAAAATGCAAGAGTAAATCACATTTGTAGAGATAAAAACATTATATCTCACTCCTATGCTCATAAGGTACAGATAACTACTTCTACTGTACCTACTTTAGTTTGCTCTTCAACATCACACTCTTAATATGTATGCCCTTGGGTAGGTTATTTTAGAAATCAAAATTGTCGGGACTTTGTAATTCATGATGTAATCTGCTGTTGAGCTGTAATACAATTTTGACCATCCCTTGTCAAGCACCGATAAAAAACCAAATAATGCATATGAGGCAAACAAGTACAAAAATTTGGAAAAAAACAAAGATTGTATGATGGAAATTTTCAAAGAAGCGCAACCCATCAAAGGTTTGCCTATAGAAAATATAGAAGAGGTAGCACATAAATTCGTGTACAGCGGCATTTGCAAAGTGACAGATGTAACACCCCAGCATTAGAGCTTAGAAATAAGCTGAACATAGGTGTGTGCATTGCATTCATGCGTAGAAAATCCGAGTAATTTTTGCGCTTTTTAATAAAACTTGTCAAAGTGATTGAAGCTTCTCTTAACTTGGTGGAACTGAAGTAGATCATCAAGTTGATTGTGATAAGTTTCAATATGACCTTTGCTAAAACCTTATCTTTGGGGAATATAATTTGATCTAAGGGTAGATCAAATGTAATAAGACTAAGTCGCAACACACTACTTAATAAGGAGTACTTGATCTCCTAGAGATCATTACATGGTATTCAATACCACAACTCAAGGATGAATACTTAATATTCTAAAGATGATAATAAGATATTACCTACCATAAACTCTATATACCAAGTTAAGTATATAACTTAAGTAAAATAAACCTTAAAACTTAATCTGGATCTATCTGTTTGTCATAGTTGTTCCTACCATGGGTATCATGGTAGTTCTTAAACATTAACTCTTATCACAAATAGAGTAGAAAGGGAAGTCAAGCCAAGACCATCTATCACATAACCTTAGTGTCATGTTAATAGATGACAATTATATTTAACCAAGTCCTAGTGTCAAGTTGATCATCAATGTTGAGTGATCAATTCTTGATCTAACACATATTGACTTTTAGCTTTAACCTGTTATATTAACCTTCCAAAAGACCTTAAGTAAGTTAATAAGAAGAAGGAACTAGTTATGGTTGAGTGTACCATCATCAATGGAATGTGATCCTTAGTGGAGACCAAACCATTTGATGTTGGAGGAGTTAACTCACTTCTGAGTTAACTAGAAGCAGTACCTAAACCCAAGAGTTAAGCTAGTAATTGAGAAGCTATGAGAAAGTTAGTAGTATTAAAGTATCCAATAATAATCTTGTTAAGCCAAGTAGGTATAAACTTCAAGTAAGTTTTCTTAACAAGATAAATCCTATAGAGAGACTAGTACAAGTCTACTACTTATATTAGTATAGATCTTGATCAGACAAGTATAAGTCTAAGCTTAGTTTGATCAAATGATGATGGTCATTATTCTCAAGTCACTTGAGAATAGATGATTAGGTGTTGAAGAAGAGTTATGAGTATACCAAATTAGGTAAAGACTAGTAAGATGAATCATCTAGCTTGAGTATAATAAGTCAAGCTAGAGTATAATGAAGTATATAACATAAGTTGTAGGAGTAGTTGGAAGTGTAATAGTTTAACCAAGGTAATACAAGAACAAACTTGTATTTTGGAGAGTAGTACCATACCTATGCTAGAGGATTGTTATCATATGTGATATATAGAGAGAACTATAATCTTCCAAGCCTTGGAGCTAGTTGCAAGACGGACTTAAGGAAGTTAATAGATGGAGTTATTAGTAGCTACATTGATAAGTGTATCAATGGTATTTGATTAAGAGAAGTTATATACTAGGAGTAAGAATGGAACATTGCTAAAGTGACATGACCATGTCATCATATGATGATGGATATGGTGGAGTCAGATGATTGTCTTATTCAGGAAGATGTGATCTTTGTGAATAAGTGATACGTCCAAAACGTATCTACTTTCCTGAACACTTTTGCTATTGTTTCTCCTCTAAGCTTGTGTGATTTGGATACAACTAATGCAGACTGATGCTGTTTTCAGTAGAATTGCCTTGGTGTATACTTTTTGTGCAAAAATCAACTATCAAGAAAAATCCCGGAAAATATGCCAAAAATCCTATTTCACCCGAAGACTCCAGGAGCCAGAATACGAGACGGAGAAGATCCAGGGGGTGGCCACACCACCTACTGGCGCGGGACAGGCCATGCCACGCCAGGGGGTGGTGTAGGCCCCCCAAGCACCCCCTCGGCCTCTCTCTTCGCCTATAAGGAGCCTTTTGACCTAAAAACTTCAGGGGGTTCGATGTTTTTCCAGAAGGAGTTCCGCTCCGCCGCCACCACCAGATTCCACGAAACAGCACCAGAAACTCCGTTCTTGCACCCTACTGGGATGGGGAATTGGAGGAGATCATCGCCATCATCATCACCATCGCTTCTCCATCGACCATCCATGTTTCCCCCATCTATGAGTGAGTAATCCCCCGCTGTAGGCTATGGGGATGGTAGGGATTGGATGAGATCGTTCATGTAATGGCATTAGATTGTTAGGGCATGGTGCCTAGTATCTTTTATTAGTGCTTTATGACTTTGTTGCAACTTGTTGTGCTTAATGCTTGTCACTAGGGCCCGAGTGCCATGATTTCAGATCTGAACATGTTATTGATTCATTATGATAGTATTGTTCTTGGTCTTATCTACAAGTTGTATACACACGTTGTTGTCCGGAACCTATGGCCCCGAAGTGACAGAAATCAGGATAACCAGAAGGGAAAGGCTTTGATGTGAGGATCACATGTGTTCACGGAGTGTTAATGCTTTGCTCCGGTGCTCTATTAAAGGAGCACCTTAATTGCCAATAGTTCCCTAGAGGCCCCGCTGCAAACGGGCTGGCAGGACAAAAGATGTTGTGCAAGTTCTCATTGCGAGCACGTATGACTATATATGGAACACATGCCTAGGAATGTCTAGTATTTGGATGCTTTATCTTATTTATCTTCAATTGCCCTATGTTCTGATTGCTATGTGAATTGTCTTGTCCATGCAACGCCCGTCCATCCATCCCTATGCGTACCGCACTCGAATCCCACTGTTTACTGCTTTTGTTACTACTGTCTTTGCTTTACTACTGCTGTTACTTTACTATTCCTACTACAAAACTGTTGCTACTAATAAACTGCTATGAGCAAGATTGTTTCCAGGTGCATCTGAATTGACAACTCAGTTGTTAAGGCTTATAAATATTCTTTGGCTCCCCTTGTGTCGAATCAACAAATTGGGTTTCACTTCCCTCGAAAATACTGCGATACACCCCCTATACTTGTGGGTCATCAATAAGATAAGAGAGATTTATAAAGTATATTTAGGAAAGGAATTTCTTATCTTAAGATAACCTTGGTAAGGTATTAAGGTAAGGATTATTTAGAAGCCTTAACCAAGATCATGTCAAGCCATGAATAGAACCATGTCTACCTCTTTGCTTTAAACCCTAGAATAAAGAAGGTAGTTAAACCAATTCCTAGTTTTAGGCAGCCAATGGATAGTAGCTCTTAGTCAAATGAAATGTCTAAGAGATAACTAGAATATCAGGTGAGTGTTTATGGATGAAAACCTTATCTGCTTTTTTATCATAAACCCTAATAGAAACCTAGTTTCATAGAACCTCAAGATCACATTATGAAAGCAATCCCAATATCTCATTCTACGATGAGTTATTATTCAGGATCACAAAATATGATAGTAATATGTCTTAGCCTTAATAATCATACATATCTTTAATTGAATATGAGTTGTTAAACCCTCTAAAAAAACGTATGCCTATATTTGTATAAACCTTAGTGTTTCTCTATCCATGATTGTTGTTGATTCATAATGAACTAACAAAAAGTGTTCTGTGGTAATTCTAAACTCTACAAATCAAGTAGAATTGGATTTGGAAAATCACCAAATATGGAGGACCATGAAAACAAAATCATCATGTTATGACCCAGAAAGATTACTACCTTATAATAAATATATATCACTCTTTTATGAGGCTAAGTATGAATAGAGTCCTATGTGTACCATTCACCACTTTAAATAATTACCATTAAACTTATCAAGTGAAAACAAAAATAATGTTAAAAGGAATCTTTAAATGAGATGTAATTCCTAAAACCCTAATCCCTAATTACTTTGTTTAATAAACAAGATTATATATAATAGTGGTAATTGTAACACACTAGCAAGGTTAGGCAATCAGCTAATATCATTCCCTTTAAAATGTTTGAAATACTATAAAAAGGTTTCAATGTTTAAATGGGTTGGAAATTGAAATAAAAATGGAGTATGAAAATAGAAAATCGAAATAGAATAAGAAAAAAAATAGCCAGCCATGGCCCAATCTCTATCTTCTATTCGTCTCCCAGCGCAGCAGCCACAACATTTTGCTCACTTCATCGCAGCCCAATACCGGCCCAGCCCAAATACCGTTTCGAACACGTCGTCATCTTCGTCTTCGTCGCAGGATCGAGCGAAGCAGCTCGCTGGAGGTCGCAGCTCCGTCGCCTGCGCCAAGATCCGCGCCACTGTCACTGTAGATGGGATAAGAATGCCACCGCGACATCCTTCCGTCCTCATCCTCTCATTCAACCGCCGCGCTCTCTCTTGTCCTCACTTTTCCATAGAGGGCCGAAACCCTAGCCGGCCAGAGCCAACCACCGTAGCCAGTAGAGGTCATCCCGGAGACCGTGGAGTGGTCGAGAAGAAGTGCCTCACCGTCCTTAACTCTTGAGGGGTAACAGTGGAGCAAGGGACGCTCGGAATCAGCGTAATTAGGCTGTTCCCTTTCGCCGGTGATCGTCGGAGTCCGCGGAGATTAGGCCGTACCAGAGCGCCATCGTCATCAACCACCCCAACATCATCAAGGTGAGCTACTAGTACCTATGGACCTCTCCAATCTCTTCCTTTCGTCCTGCATCGCCGTTGCGCCGTAGACCGCCGTGCACCGCCGTTGTCCGCCGTCGTGCACCATCCTCCGGTGACCAAAAACGAGCAGCACATGTAGCAGTAGGATCACCATCTCCACGCGGTTCTAGCGTAGTCGTCCCCATCTGCCGGCGTGGCCCAGTTCGCCCTGGCGACCACAATCTGGTAGTGGTGGCCGTGCTGACGTCACCATGACGTCGTGCTCATGTCACTACGCGCCGGTCAGCTGTGGTCAAACCTGGTCTGGCCCACTTTGCTGAGGTGGCAGCTGATGTGGCCCTGACCCCATGGGTCAGTGGCTCTGGCTAGATTAGGATTCGGTAATAAAAGTATGAACCTATTTAGGAAATATATAAAACATTATAAGTTTAAATCTAATTAGTTACAGAAATTTAATAAAAAGGATTAAATCTTAGAAATTGAATACCTTTTGTATTATAATTCAGAAAAATGTATATTATATATCAAAATGTTCATAAAAATAAACTCTATATTATAAACCCAATATCACATTTTGTTTCCCAAGTTAAATAATATAATAATTACTATTAGTAATAAGCTATTTAAAATAAATATTAAATAAGGATTTTATTATTTAAAATCCATAAAGAAATATGTATAATATGTTAAAAGTTTTAGAAAAACAAAATATAAACTTATAAATTTGTTTTATATATTTTTGTATCACTTAGTTATAAATTATTATTTATTTGGTATTTATAAAGTGATAAAACTTGTAAAAATCATATCTTATTATTTAAAAATCACAAAAATTCTTATAATATACCAAAATGATCACAAAAATGAAATCTATACACTAAAAGTATCAACTTTCACTTTTGTAGTAAAATAAAAGGTAAAGGTTTAATAAAACTAGTTTAAGCCCTTTTTCTTTTATTTTAATTCCTTAAAAATATATAAATATTTACTATTGCCAAATTATAGTAAAGATAAAATAGGTCAAACCATTTTAAAATATATCTACTCAAACTATCATCTCAATTTAAGGGTATTTTAGTTTTCCTAAAAGATTTTTCCCAAATTATAAAATCAACTAAAATGGTATATTGTTTATCACAAGAATCCTATGCACTTGTAAAACCATCAATATTTGAATATTAATTCTTTTACAAGTTTGGGAATCCACTTTAAAAGCTAAACAAAGTCTTTAAGTATATAACCTAATGCCATTCCCATGTCCTTAGAAGTGAGTATTAATTCTATAATAAGTAAGTGATTTTATCCACTTATAAAATCAAGAAAACACCACTTCTATCAATGCATAATACTTTTGTTTCACCTTCATGGAGTATAAAAAAGTCTCCATTTACTAGTAGAATAGCTACTCAACAATGTTAGTTGTTTTATACTTTAGTACTTATAATTAATAAGAAAACCTTAAAGTGTTTTATCACAAGAAAACCTTCATGGAGTTTGAATACTTTCTACTTTGTAAAAGTAATCTTTCCTCAAAAGTTATTCTTTTAAGAAACATTAAGAGTAATCTTTAAACACTTCTTTAAAAGCTCTAATTGATTCTTAATCTTGTTTAGGAAATATTTCAGATACCATACCCCATTTGAGTGCTTTAATATTGCATATTACTTATTGTATTTACTTATTGTTTCACACACTCTCACAAGCCTTAATAAGAAGCACAAGTGTGAAACTGGTATAAATGTGAAACACATTTTTTAAAGATATCATCATAAACTCCAAAGCCTCGATTAGATACAATTATTCCGGGAATTCACGCTATCAAACTACATTACATTACTTATGCATAGTTGCATCTTGCATCTTTAAACATTAGTCTTTACCGGACCAATGATATTGTTTACAGAATTTGAATCTTCTATGGTATTGAAGACCGTGAGTGCATAATCTTGCAATCACAAAAGGCAAGTTCACAACTTGCTCATGTCCTTTGATTATTTTCTATGCTTGTAACTCAACTATTTCATCACCTGCATTTAAAAAAGGTCTGAAAACACTATTTTCATAATAATATGGTTATGGATTTTTTCCCAGATGGTAATAATCTACTGATACAGTTCCAGTGGTAAAGGAACATAATATCTAGGACTTAACAACCAATGTTGCCAGTGATTCTAGCGCCGTATATTACGCGTCAACCATGAGATTTGGAATGGGATGGAGAAGTTAGTTGTATCTTCTTCCTTTCATATGGAGGCAAGATGACCTTATCGTAACGTTGGGATTCCTGGTATGGATCCAACATATGGGTGGGCACCCTTAGGCCCCCACGATTTTGGTGTCTAGATTATTTATGAGTGGCTGCTAGAGGTATAGTCGGGCCTTTTATGGAGCTTGCCAGGGGCATCACCAACTCATAGAGTCTTTAGGAACTCACCAGCGTTGTAGCCTGCCCTAGTTGGGCGCTTAACGGAGGTGTAGTCAGCCCCGGAGGATCGTGCAGACATATGGGGTCGCGGAGAGGTTAGTACTGGCTTGGATCTTAGACTGGGCCCCACACCAAGGAAGTGTGGACAAGAATGCAACTCAGTTGTCCAACAAAGCTAAGGTCTCTTGTGGGAAAAGTGACGCACCTCTACAGAGTGTAAGAATTGTGACATGTTAGTCCATGTTCCGGGAAGGAGCTATGAACACGGTAGGAAAGGAACTCCATGAAGTTTTGGTCAACCTATGAAGGCTGTCAGACATAGTTTTCAGAATAAAAGCAACCTTTGAAGAAATGTTTATGAAACCTGCATTGCCTACGACCTATGGTCTGTGGCTGTAGAGATAGTGCATCATACACTCCTTTTTAGTGAACTTGCCGAGTACGCTCGTACTCAACCGTACCTTCTTAACTCTTGCTAGGTTCTAAGACATTGAAGATGACGTCAACATCAATTTCTGCTCAAGAAACCATCATCGACAACTCAAGTCTTCAATAAAGTCAATGAAGTCAACATATACATTAGCTGAAGTAAAGATAAAGTGTCGGTTTAGATAAAAGTAGATTCTCTAGCCATAAAACCTATTTCTGTAGAGCATTGCAATAGCAGCAATGGCAAGCCAAATAGTTTAGATACTAGTCTTAGTTACTAGATAGTTTTGAGTTATTATTTCTTGTTCTTCTTTGTAAGAAGTTCTTTCTCTCTATTTAACCTAGAGTGCTCTCTAGATCTTTTGTAAAGAGTTGAGTTGTAATCTATAGTCATGTCTTGGACCTGCTTTGTTTCTGTTGTACCACTCTGAGGGATGTAATACTAGTGAACGGTGTTTCATTGGTGTTATGTCAACGACTATAGTGTACTACATCATGCAGTGGTATGCTGGGTCACCGCAACAGACGCCACCAAAAAAGGTAAACAAAAGGATGCTAACCACACTCAACCAGACCCTACATATGAACCCAGTGCATAAGAAATGGCCACAACTAATGGCGAGCCGACTTTAGATGACTAGGACCGGAACGTCGGTAACCCTAAAACAAATGTTATCATGTATTCTTTTTACTGAATTTTAATCTATCGTAACATCATAGCTATTTATATTGTCTACCTATGTAACTACATAATAGATATTTATATTGTCTACCTATGTAACTACATAATATGCATCTCCATTTTTTCAGGGGAATTCAGAAATGGACACAAATGATGTAGTGACCACGAGAGTGTGCACTAATATTATACATAGTAGTATGTGTCAACTACGCTACAAGCTTAAGAAGAAGAATTGGAACAAGATTAAAGATATGAGCCCCCCAAGAAGCATATAAGATGAAGCCAGCAAATGTACTGGAGAGAAGCTGCAAAGATCTTGTGGACATATGGTATGATGCCCACTATCAGGTACTAACATTACACTTACAAATACTCAGCACATAAATCTCTGTTGCACAGAAAACTCACAAGTTCATACTCAAATTTAGGAAATGTGTGTGAAGAATAAAGTGAACATAGAAGCTATGAAAAAGAACCATACAAGTGGATCGAGATGCTTCGTTGCATACTACGAAGCTCTTGTACGTTTTTAAGTTCATATATGAAACAATGTTCTACCAAACTCAGTATAAATTTTGCTAACTCATGTTCGTAATTCCAATTTTTTTGTAGAACTTGGAGGAGGTGACATATCCAATTGAATTCTATCGACTTACCCACACTAACAAGGAAGGCATCATGACTACAGAAGCCAAAGTTGCTTATGTAAGACATTTTTAACACTACTAATATTTTGTAATGCATAAGATTTCTACTTCAATATTTATTATGCTTTCATTTGAACTTATTTGCAAGATGCAATGATGACCATGAAAATATTACCACGCCTAGAAGATGAGACTGAAAAAACAGAATTGCTGATTATTGAAGAAGTCTTGAAGGAGAAGAGCACAACAAGCTCAAGCACAGGCATGTTCCTCTCAAATTTGGGAGTTGGATCAATCTCAAGGAAGAGCTTTGTGTCCACAGAACGCATCCGAGAATTAGAAAACAAGCTTGCTGAATAGGAGGAACAATCACTCCTCACACCTGAAAGGTACAAACAAGAGATGTAGAAAAGGATGGAAGCACATGATAAAATATTTGAAGAAATGAAAAAAAGAGGACCATGCAGCTCTGATGAAGGCACGGGAAGAGAAAAACAGAGCAACTGAATAGAAGCAACAAGAATTAGAAGCCACACTTAGTTTCATCGTAAGGACATCACAACAGCAAGGACAGGGCAACAACTCAATAGCACCTCCATCTTGATGAAATTGTTCGTCAATGTGATTTACTTAGTTGTAACTTCATGTTAAAACTATTGCACAAAATTTTATCGTCGCCATTTTATATACTAGTTCTAAATTGTATTTGTCTGTATGATATTTTTCCATTTTCTGTATAATTATTAACGTCACGAAATTACTGACACTGCCATCAACACGTGGACCCACGTGTCAGAACCATCTCGGTCCCACATGTCCGAACCGTCTTGGTCCCACGTGTCAGAACCCTTTCGGTCCCACCTGTCGGAACCCTCAGGGTCCCACCTGTCAAAACCCTATGGGTCCCACCTGTCAGAACCCTCTGGGTCCCACTGATGGCTATGATATACAACACTTTTTAGCAATATAAATTGTGTCATTTGCCTATCATATCATGCTCCATCTAACTATTGCTATGCTTAATATGCATGATTACTTGTTTTTGTTAAATTCAATATGAGCCTTGCATATTTAGTAGTTTAGGTAGAATTTTATCCCTCTTGCTTGTCTTTGACATGTGTGTAGGTGTTGATAATGATTATGGAGAAAACAAAGGCAAAAGGAACAAAGAGAGCATAGTATGGAGGAGCTGCAGGGACCAGACTTAGCCATTTGAGAGGTTGGAAAAGTCAATTTTTCCAACTTCTCAAAATAAAGATCCAAGACAACAGGGTTGTAGCCCTCGACGATACAAACTCGGCGAGCCCAAGAACACCCAAAATGGAGTTCATATGAAGAAATGGTGGCCAAAATACTAAAGCATGCAAAAAAATTAACGAGCAACTATACAACGGGAGCTATATTTTTGGTCGTATAGCTCCGCCCGTATAGTTGTCAAAAAGGTCGTAAACGATGGGATTTTGCCCCAAAAAAGCTCCAGAACCTTCCCTAACTCATATGACGGTATTGGGGGAACCCTAGGGCACCCCCAAGGCCTATATAAAGGAGGGAGGACCCAAGAGGAGGCATCCATCAACCATATACAAGATCTAGATCCCATCTACCGCCTCCACGGTGGATCCCTGCCGTTGTGCCGCCTCCATAGCCTCTACAACTCCACCAAGATCTAGATCTTCATCAACACCATCAAGCCATCCGAGCAAGAAGAGGAGGACAAGGAGGAGATCTAGATAGGTATAGTGTTGCGAATTGCTTGACCCCAAGGTGACATATGGGATATCTTGTGACTAGCACACTTTCTTAGGAGTATGGTTGTCCATAGAACTTAATACCTTTTCTCTGGTTTACCTTGATTGGTCTTGTTACCTTAATACACTATTCTCTTATGGATGACCCATGTCCGGAGAGGGTGTGGACAATTGAATTGTATAGTTCCAACTTACCAATGGTGGGAGACAATGATATATGAGGGACCACCACAATTATAGTTAACAGCTATTCCATAAGCACTTATCATACACACCGGTATACACAAAATTACTTGAGAAATGATAGCATTAATATTTCATCTCATTGCATTCACCTATTTTCAGTTTTACTTTTGTTCTAGTTTTCTTTCTAGTCTTAGTAGTAGCTATTACAAAACATCTTAAATTTATTTATCCTAGCAACTTATAGAATAGGCTATTTCTAAACCACGGTTTGGTTGCGTACGTGGTCGCATTGACAAATCGGCTACGAGGGTCATGTTTGGCGAGCTCCCATCAAGACAAACTCTTAAATATTTGATCTTGCAAGTACTGCAATAACCCTGTTTTGGTGCAGGAACTCAGTCACATCAAATTGGTGCTATTGCCGGGGGCAAAGCATTCGGTTATCTACTCGCACATAGTTTATTTACATTTGTTACAATTATCTTACTTCTTTCTTTTATATTGAAAATAATAATAATAATTACAAAACCAAAAATTTATAAAAACTATTGCTACTAATCACGTCTTCTGAGATAAATCTAGTTCAATAGATAATACAAGCATTGGAGGAGATAAATGATTCAAGTTCATCAAGCCTGGTTGCTAGACATGAGCTGATAAAGAAATTGGTGGACCAATTGGAAAGGCATTCATTATGGTTGCGTGTTAATGATGGATCTTATTGCACAATTTTTATAACAGATGACCACCTTAATTTCCAATTCCAATAATCCTAATCTAGCAAATTATAATAGACATAAATCCTATGCTAGTTTGGAAGTACTAGAATACGTTCTTTCCAAAGGTGAATCACTTGATGGAGTTTTTAACTTAGTATACCTCGTATTCCTCTTTTGCGAAAATAATTTAAGTGGAAAGGAAAAGGAGCACAAGGAGGAAGAACATATTGATCACCCGCTCACACCTTCGACTCCTACTTTTGATTCTATCATTGCTATTAAAACACTAGTCGATGAAAAGGAGGAACAGAAAAGGTGGGGTTGACAAAGAGAGTCACACTACAACTTTTGTTTGTGATGCCTCTCACTCTAATAGTGATTTTTATGATGCTAAAACTATTGATAATTATTCTGTGGAGGCCTTGTGCCTACACACTCATATGGAGAGCATTAATAATAATGAACTAGAGATAGAACCTTGCTATACTAACATGCAGGGTCCTGAACTCCCTACTATGAAGGAAGAATACTATGAAGTGTTCCCCTACATAGGTAACCAAGGTAAATATTTAAGAATTTTATATGAATCTGAAATCCTCTCATTGCATCTATAAATGAAGGCATGTTCACCAAGCTTGGTGCATCAACACTCTCTTGAAAGCGAGAACTTGTTCATCTACATGATGTCGATGCACCGTAAGCGGGTACGACTCCGACCGAACTCTACTTTAAGATGCTCCAAGCTGGTATGTACATCTTCACCTTGAGTCGATATCCCTTGGGATCCATGTGGGTAATGTATGGAGCATCCTAGCATGGCTTTATGGATTTAAAGAGAGCGCTTCCCGGTAGGCAACCTAGAAGTCATTAGGCGTCTTTCTTAGTTTTGTGTCTTGAGTCTAGTTACATTGGCACTTTTATTCTTTGCATGTCTTGCTATTAGAGTAATCTTGTTGAAGTTTTCAAAAGGTAGAATTTATTGTCACTATATTATGTGTTGAAAAAAGGAAGAGAAAATCAATTTCAGGTGAATCCTTCAATTATATGTATTTGTTGGTCAAAAATTAAAGTTGTTATTTTATCGTCAAAACAAGGTATTTCACTAAGTTACAGGGTAAGAAAGAATTCACGAAGAAATAGAAATTTCCTGGTGTATATAGAAGGTTTAACGACCAATGACTATATGGCGGGAATAAAAATTCTGGCCGTATAGTTCCGGTCGTATAGATATCTTTGTTATCAAATTTTTTTCTTTCATATATACTGAGAGTTGAACGACCAACTATATAGTGGGAATAAAAAATTCCAACGGTATAGCTCTGGTTGTATAGATATCGGTGCCTCCGTACAATGTTTTTCTAATATACTGAGAGTTTAATGACCAACTATACAGCGGGAATAAAAAATTCCAGCCGTATAGTTTCGGTCGTATAGAGATCTATGCCTTTGTATATTTTGTTTCCTAGGGACAGATAGTTTGACGACCAACTATATGGCGGGAATATTTTGTTCTAGCCTTATAGTTGCGCCGCTAGGAGGAAACCCAAAAATTTTATTGCAAACCAACTATACGGCGGGAACACATTGTTCCGGTCGTATAGTTGCGCCCGTATAGTTGGTATGACCACAAAATCTCTATGGGAAGATAACCCTGGTATCAAAGTTTCGATATACTTTCTCCTAAGAAACTTCCTAGATTGTAATTATCTATAGAAGTTCATGTTTTCTTTTTATTTTCCTTTTATCGGTGGGGTAAACGAACTATGTTCGTATACAAAACCGATGCATGTTACTTTCGCAGGGACTTGAACCTTGTGTGACGACGTGTACGGTAGTGCCAACCATGCAAGCACTCGCATGAGCCACTTGGTTGCTTCAATTCAACGTTTCAACAATCAGTGTCTGGTTAAACTTTCCAACTCGATTTTTTTTAAATAAGCACATAGGGACTGCACACTCGTGTCTCGTATCCTGTTTCACTTGCACCTCATTACAATATAGGAGAGGCCTATTCTAGAACTAGTTTGTTGACTTAGGCGTGGTGCTTAGGTTGATGAACCGACTTAGTGGGACTTGTATTTTTATCACTTGTGAGCTAAACCCGTGTCTTCAGAAACACAAAAATATTTTGTCTTCTTTCTAGTCTTTTTCCTACCAGGTTCTTAAGGAAGGCATACACCGGATCACGAAACATTCATTGAAGCAAGGGTTCTTTGTCCATCAAAGTAGAGGTTAAAAGCACCTCAACGGTAAAGTGTGTCACCCTTGCTTTAACTTAAGCTTGGGGAGGTAACCACTTCTTATACTCTCTTTAAGTAACTGCATTTTCTCTTTTGTTTGCATGGTATTCTCAAAGTCCTTAGCTTGGGGAGGTTGTTTTTCATGTAAAGAGTCTTGTGCAAAGTTCTTTATCTTAAAAAGTTTTCATGCTATTGTGTATCTCTTTGTATTTGAATGCTTGCTTAGGTGAGATTTTGTTCATATTTATATAAGGGATATATTTGCTCATGTTAGGCCCCATAGGAGACAAGCCATAGCTTTGAGGCACCTTGTTCAACTTTTATCTAGCTTATGAAAAATATTGTGATCCTCTAAATATACATTGTCATGTTCTCTACATCTAAAAAATATATATATAATAAAGAAGTGCTTCAAAACTTGCTAGTTGTCACTTTTTAGAATTGTCTTAAGTGAATGGTTATGGAGTAGCACGACCCCATAGTGCTGGAAATGATGGTCTTAACAGATGCTTATTGAGGGAGTTGGCAAATAAGAAATGATGTTTCAAATTCGAGATTACATATGCCAATTTTTTTTCTTGAAAACCAAAGTGAGATATTGCTTGTCTTGTGCCACTGTCGCACAACATGGGATGCTAACAATTCTGCTGGCCTTTAAAACAATCCAAAAAGAGGAAACTCTTGGAGTTTGGCTATGAGTTGCCTAATATATGTAGTAAAAATGCTATATTTGGGTATGAATTGGTATTCTCATGGCCCCGCGTTAAAAGCAAAAGTAGGAATACTCCTCTGACCAGTATGAGAAATCATTATACCGAAAAGGGAAACCTTGGTAATGCTCACGAGTCTCCTTCTTAGCCTCCACAGTCTCGATTGAACATATACCACTCTTTTGGCATGGTCTCGTTACTAAGAAATATATTTTCTATGAGCTCAACAATCGAAGTTTGCACTTGAGAGACTTTAATAGATGGCATGAGTGGGAAACATTGGCAAACTCTATTTCTATTTATGATTGACAACTAACCGTGTTCAGCTTTGCCTTATACAAATAAAAATACAAAAATAAAAAAGTGCGTATAGAAGGATCACAAGTTTACTTGCAAGCTAGATTTAACTTTGACATAGGGCATAGAAGTTTTTGACTAATCTCTAGTGGTTTGGAATAATATAACTGAGCTTATATTTCCTTGTATGATGATGTGTTCTCTTACTTTGAGCTTGCAGGAAAAACAAGGATATGGTGCATTGATTTCCAATGATAAGCAAGATCACATCCATTAAGTTATTGATCCCTTTTGCTCGAGGATGAGCAAGATCTAGCTTGGGGAAGTTGATGGTTGTGATATACAACACGTTTTAGCAATATAAATTGTGTCATTTGCCTATCATATTATGCTCCATCTAACTATTGCTATGCTTAATATGCATGATTACTTGTTTTTGTTAAATACAATATGAGCCTTGCACATTTAGTAGTTTAGGTAGAATTTTATCCCTCTTACTTGTCTTTTACATGTGTGTAGGTGTTGATGATGATTACAGACAAAACAAAGGCAAAAGGAACAAAGAAAGCATAGTATGGAGGAGCTGCAGGGACCAAACTTAGCCATTTGAGAGGTTGGAAAGTCAAGTTTTTCAACTTCTCAAAATAAATATCCAAGACCACAGGGTTGCAGCCCTCTACGATACAAACTCAATGAGCCTAAGAACACCCAAAACGGAATTCGTATGAAGAAATGGCTGCCAAAATACTAAAGCATGTAGAAAATTTAACGAGCAACTATACGACCGGTGCTATATTTTTGGTCGTATAGCTCCGTCGTATAGTTACCAAAAAGGTCGGAAATGACGGGAGTTCGCCCCAAAAAAGCTCCAGAACCTTCCCTAACTCATATAACGGTATTGGGGAACCCTAGGGCACCCCCGACGCCTATATAAAGGAGGGAGGACCCAAGAGGAGGCATCCATCAACCATATACAAGATCTAGATCCCATCTACCGCCTCCACGACGGAGCCCTGCCGCCTCCATAGCCTCTACAGCTTCACCAAGATCTAGATCTTCATCAACACCATCAAGCCATCCAAGCAAGAAGAGGAGGAGAAGGAGGAGATCTAGATAGGTATAGTGTTGTGAATTGCTTGACCCCAAGGTGACATATGGGATATCTTGTGACTAGCACACTTGCTTAGGAGTATGGTTGTCCATACAACTTAATGTCTTTGATCTCGTTTACCTTGATTGGTCTTGTTACCTTAATACACTATTCTCTTACGGATGACCCATGTCCGGAGAGGGTGTGGACAATTGATTTGTATAGTTCCCACTTACCAACGGTAGGAGACAATGATATATGAGGGACCGCCACAACTATAGTTAACGGCTATTCCATAAGAACTTATCATACACACAGGTATACACAACATTACTTGAGGTATCATAGCATTAATATTTCATCTCATTGCATTCACCTATTTTCAGTTTTACTTTTGTTCTAGTTTTCTTTTTAGTCTTAGTTGTAGCTATTACAAAACATCTTAAATTCATTTATCCTAACAACTTATAGAATAGGCTATTTCCAAACCACAGTTTGGGTGCGTACGTGGTCGCATTGACAACGCGGCTGCGAGGGTCGTAGTCGCCGAGCTCCCATCGAGACAAACTCTTAAATATTTATTGTTGCAAGTACTGCAATAACCCTGTTTGGTGCAGGAACTCAGTCACATCACCCACCTGTCCGAACTGTCTCAGAACCGCTGTTGGTCCACTTGTAAGAACCACTAGGTCCCACTGGTCATAATGCCACGTTAGTAAATTGCACTAAATTAACAAAATGCCACATCTGTAATGATGACCTGTCCTACACTCCCTTCTATTTTACAATGACAAATTTTTCATATGTATCATGAAAAATATTTTAGTCACTGATTGCACACGATTGTTGACAAAACTAACATCCTCAACTAATATAAGTTAAACAATGACAAAAAAATGCAAACTGTGGTTATAGATTTTTTATGACACGGCTTTTATGACAAAATAGTGACAACCCATTTTTGTCAACAACATATATTCATTGACAAAATATGGATATTAAGTGACAAAAGAGGTCTGTCAGTAAATACCATTTCTGTTGTAGTGAGAGACCAATCTATTTTCTAAGTGAGGTCCTCTCTCCATCCAAGCAAAGATATCCACACTATTAGAAACTAGCGTATGGAGTATTCATGATATCAAGGAAGTTGCGCTATTATTTTTAGGAACACCCGATCATAGTGGTCAATGAAGCACCTCTTTCCATTATTCTCAGCAATTCAGAAGCTACCGAATGCGTCTCTCTATGGGGCATTGAGCTATCCCCTCGAGATATCACGTACAAGAACTGTAAGACAATTAAATCACATGTTTTGCCATATTTATTACTAAATGGACATAACTATAGTGAGTGGGACCACCATACCTCTCTAGTGCATATACGATTTATTTTTGATGGATCAAAAATAACGGAAGGAGCAAGATCAGGGGAGTCATATTAGTGTCACCTCAAGGCGACAAAATACGGTACGTACTTCGGATGAGCTTCGCAAATGCATCAAATAACGAAGCTGAGTAGGAAACCCTATTGCATGGTATGCGTATGGCAAAAACTTGCGGTGCAACTCGCTTGAAAATATTCGGAGATTTCAACCTTGTGGCACAACAAGCAATGAATATGTGCGATGCCATCAGCGATAACATGATCGCCTACCGTGATCTGTATCGAATCATGGAAGCTCATTCGACGGGTGTGAAGTTTCACACATAGGAAGGGCGAGCAACGAGGAAGCCGACAATTTGGCAAACGTCGGGTTTTTATTCCTGCTAGTACCACCCGGAGTTTTCTGGGAAGAAATAATAGAGTGCTCCATCAAAGCCAAAAGGGTCTCTGAAATTATAGTGCTAAAGGCACGGAAAAAGATCAAGCCACAAAAAGACCCGGGGACTACGCCAGTGCATGAAAGCATAGAAGAAGTGCTTGAGGAAGAACCAGAAGTTGATGAAGTCATGATATTGTAGCCTACATGGATGCAACCTTACATAGCATACATGCTAAGAGGAGAACTCCCTGAGGACGTCATAGAAGCACGACGAATCACTCATCGATCCAAGGCCTTCAGGATCATTAGAGGAGAACTGTATAAAAGAAGTATTTCGGGTGTATTACATCGGTGTCTTATACCCGAATAAGGAAAGATTATACTCAAACACATACATGAAGGAGTATGTGGTCATCACGCTAGCAGCCGAGCAATTGCTGCCAAACCGTTCATGGCAGGATTTTACTGGCTAACAGTAGTATAGGATGCAAAAGATACCATATGAATGTGCGAAGCATGTCAGTGATTTGCAACAAAACCCGGTGCACCTACCGCCGAACTAAACCTCATACCTCTTGCTTGGCCTTTCTCTCAATGGGGACTTGATATGGTGGGTAAACTTCATAAGTCATCACCAGGAGGACATGTCTTTCTGCTAGTAGGAGTCAAGAAATTTACCAAGTGGATTGAAGCAATGCCTGTTACCAGCTAGGATGGAACTTCAGCTATGAATTTCATCAAATCAATAGTGTTTTGATTTGCTGTACCAAACATCATTGTCACCGACAATGGTACTAACTTCACTTCTAATGATTTCAAGGAGTAATGCGAGGAGATGGGTTGTTGAGTAAGCTATGCATCAGTTTCTCACCCGCAAACCAATGGGCAAGTGGAAAAAGACAGTGGCCTCGTAATTGTTGGTCTTAAGAAAATATTTCTCGCACCACTTGACAGAGTGAAAGGAGCATGGGTTGCTGAGTTACCATCTGTTTTATGGGGCCTGCCCTACCACTCCAAATAACTCGACACAAGAAACACCTTTCTTTTTGGTCCACCGCACCAAAGATGTTCTCCAGTCGAAGTAATTCACGAGTCTCCACGGGTCGCTGAATATGACGGTGAAGCATCCAAAGAAGCCCTTGAATATGACGTTGACGCACTTTATGAAGCTAATGATGTTGCCTTACAAAGGGCCACTGTATATCAGGAGAACTTACGCAACTACCACAACCGACGATTTCGTCCTAGGTCCTTGGTCGTAGGAGACCTAGTCCTTCGCCTCAAGCAAGATGGTCATCATAAACTGGAGTCACCTTGGGAAGGTCCTTACATCATCACAGAAGTAATCCCTGGCAGAGCACACCTGCTTCAAAATAAGAAGACATGGGTTAAATACTCTAATCCGTGGAACATCGCACAACTACGGCGTTTCTACACTTAAAATTTGTTGCAATATACATTAAAATATGGCCTACGACCCGGCTTCTCAGCAACAAAATTATTCAATAAAGGTCAACACCAAGCGAGTACGCCAAAACATGTCTCTTCGTATTTAGGCTTTAAATAAAAGATAAGTTCCCCAAACTTAGATTTCTTTTTGCACATTGTTTCTCTACCCACATTTGGGGCCTTTATTGTCAAAAGTTTTTTATCATAAGCGATATTTTCAGAAAAGGTTGCGAACGTTGTTTTGGTTAAAGTAACAAAAATTTATGAGCCTATGTCCTAATGCAGGCATCCGAACATAGCCATGAGGGCTACTCCCATCGGGAGCGCTGTCGCGCACCCGATAGAAAACTATCTTATTGTTGGAAATATGCCCTAGACACAAATAGTAGTAAGGACTATTATCATATTTCATATAGTTTATGATTAAGTTTTATATCATGCTATAACTGTATTGAGTGGAAACATCAATACACATGTGATATACAAACAACCAGGGGTTCCCAGTGAAACTCTAGTCACTGGTTCATTGGTCAACAAATGATCATGTTTCCTGATCATGTGGCATTTATGCTAGTTGTAAATGAGGTCATCTCATTCGGAGAATGAGATGATGAACCAATACCCAACCTAAACATCGTGACCCGATCATGTCACAAAGTTCAAGTTACGATGATTATAAATGGATCCTCATAGACTATTCCTTAGACCGTGAGGCTATATCAATCACTGTCTCCCGAGAGTGCTTAGATAGCATCAAACGCCATCTGGTAAAACGGTGGTTATAAAGGTGTGTTCAGGTATTCGGAGGAAACCGTAGAGGTAATATATGTCAAGAGCGGGATTTGTCTGTCCATGTGACGGGAAGATACTCTAGGGCCCACTCGGAGAAGTTATATCCAATAGCTGCGCAGCGTGTGATTAGATCACGGGGATATCACTTGTCGGAACGAGTTAAGTAGCATTGTTCAGTAACGAGATTGAACCCGACATGGTGATGTCAATGACAGATCTCGGGCAATGCAAGTATCGAATGACAAAGGGAATAAGACACGACTGTCTCGGTTCAAACGACGAAAGATCTTCATGGAACGCACAGGGGTCACATGGCCATCCAGGTCCCTCTGTTGATCATTGGTGCGGGAGTGTCCCGACCATGTCTGGAGTGTTCCCGAACCGTAGGGTATCACGATTAAGGGCTTGATGATGCTTAGAGAGTGTTTATGGGATCGGTAGAATCACCGAAGAAAAGAAGGGAGAAAACCGAAAGGGTTTCGGTAAGTCCGGAGGATGGCCGGAGTGGGGGTGGAAGGTGTTCCTTGGCCACGGAGATTAGATAATATGTGAATGAATGTTAAATGTTGATTTAATCATTTATTCATAATTATTTAATAAAGAGAAAATTAATTAAAAGGTCAAAAAAGGCTTAATGGGCCAATTTCCGGAGGGAGAAGGCCCATTAGGGAAAGGAGAGAGGGAGAAGGGGCAAGGGGGCTGGCCGGCTAGGCCTAGCCCCCGCGCGGGGCCTACTAGGGGCTGGCCGGTGGCCTCCCCTCCCCCTCCTCTCCTTTAGTCCCACCCCGGGACTTGGGGGAGGTAGTACCTCCCCTCTCACTATATAAAGTGGGGTATTTGTCCTAGAAAAGACAACCCAATAATCAATAAAGGTCTCCCCACTTTTCGGAGGACCTCCAATTGATATTTTCTCTCTCCCCCTCTCTCTCTCTCTTGTGACCGTGGTCCCAAGTCTAGACTGCGCGAGCAAGAGACATCTTCACCGCGGAGCACCGTGGCGCTGCGGGATTCGTATCCGGGAGCTCTACTTCTGCAACTACTGCTGGATCGGGGAAGCGAGAGTCATCGTCAGGCACCGGACATGTGTAACTCCCACGAGGTGTCACACTTGAGGCACTCAAGTCGTTGGAGCCAGAAGGAGCGCAAGGACTTCATCATGACCTTGAGGTCGGCTTCGGCTCGTCTACATCAACCATGCTCTCCTGAGCGTTGACAATGCTTTTCAGTGTTCAGGGGTAAGTTCGCGAAAAGCCCCTCCCGTTACTGTATTACTAATAGATAGGTCCTGGCAGCTTCAGGGGTTCAGGGGCGTAGAGTAAAATTTATTGTTTTTATGCGCGGAACCCCTACAATGGTATCAGAGCTAGATCTATGCGTAGTAATGCTAGTACGGGTAGAACACACGAGATGTAGCGTGTGGGCGTTGATCTTTTAGTTGTTACCCTCCCACGTGTACTTGTGTATACCGCAGTAATGCTTAATGAAGCGGCCCCAACCGACTTTACGTGTTCATTCGCGAGACTGGTCCACGCTTGACATACGGCTTGTACCGTATAAAGTGGGTTAGGGGGTGTCTGTCTCTCTCGCATTAGTTGGTATACCATTTGCAACGAAGGGCCCCGAAAGGGGTGTAGTAGAGACAACTACTTGATCAGCGTTGTGCTGAAAGTTCGTAGGTAAGAACGGTTCTTGTGTGAAAGCCCATTCAGCCACGTAAAACATGCAAAGATAAAGTAGAGGCGTCTAACTTTGTTTTGCAGGGGGGCGTTGCTTTGTGATATGGTTGTGGCAAAGGTAAAGTAATTACCTTTTGTTGCATAGTAGTAGATAGTCACAGAGGTGACGAACTACCACGCCAGAATGACACCGGTACCCTGGTGTCTACGGCGCCGGAACCCGGTGACGGCGGATGGAGATCACGACGTGAAGGACCATATCACATAGCACTTACATTCAATGTTATTGTTTGTATGTCTTATTGTGTGCTAGTATTAGATACTTGACGGTAGTATAATAAGATGATCCCTGTTAAAATAACCAATGATTGTGTTCCCCCTTAGTGTGCACCACCAAGAAAGTTCTTCGGTATGAGGCAGGCCGTGATGATCGGATGTCAGACATATCTACGTTCGCATACAGTGGGTGCAAGCCATGTTGCACAGGGAAAACACTAAGGTTGAGTTGGCGAGCCTAGCATGCTAGAGAAGCGTGGCCTCAGAACACGGATGGTCGAAAGATCGAGCACGAGTTGCATGAATGATGTGACCGACGTTTAGCGTCCACCCTTGAACCCACTTTGATGGCCGTGATGATCGGGGGAGATGTGGCTGATAGGGGTCGTGTTATCACTAGGAACCCTCTTTGGGATAGGTGTTTCTGAGTGGAGTTATCATTAACTCATTTAATTATAAACTTAGTCTAAATTCCTTTTGCAATTATAAATGTAGAAAATGGTTCTTCCCAAGATTACCTTTCCTATCGACGATTGGTTAAAAGGAGAAAAGCTCAAGTTAGATGGATCCAACTTTTCTGCATGGGTCATACGCCTATTTGATCTCCTTGGGGAGAACGATGTAGCTAACTACATGACATGCGAGATGTATTTGGAGCCACCCTATTCTCATGAGACCCAGGAGCAGCAGGATCTGCGTTGTCGTCGTTGTGTGATGGCCACATTTATATCAGTGACCATGCGCCTCGGAATGGAGGATGGGCTGTGGCCAATGGTGGGGAGTCTCAAGCCCCGGATGGTCATGACACATCTGAGAGCACATTTCGTGGAACAAGTGCGCATGTGGGAGTATGAGCTGATGGGGGACTTTCTCTCCATAAAGATGGAGGAGGGCTCCTCACTGGATGAGCACTTATTGCGCCTCTATGATGCGTATATGAGTCTGGCATACTACCTGGACAACTGGTACTCAAGCTCATTTGTGATGGGAGTTGTGCTACGGTCGCTTTCTCCAAGCTTCCAAGCACAAGTCAGGATCTGCGTTATGAGAGGCGACACGAAAACACTGGATTTCCTTGAGTTCATATCACATTTTAGAAATGTGATAGATGAATCCAACGTCGCTGGAGTCATCAACGACCAAGGTATATATTTGATATACAGTTTTATAAATGTTATAATCTTGCAAACACATTGCAGTGTTAAGTATATTTGATACTTGTTCTGTTTACTGAAAACAGGTCCTTCTGCATAGAGGTGCTTGCTGGAGAGGAGGTGACGTTGCGTGTTGATGGCGAGCATGATGATGATGGCCGACGACGCACTCCCTCGACATTTATCCTTTAGTTTATGTTTTAGGATGATTTTTGTAATCGAGAGATTTGAACTTCTTTAGTGTGTCTCACACTTCGTGAGACGGTTATTCATATCAGTTTGTAACAAACAATTGTTCTACTTTTATGAATGATTTCTATTTGTGTTCATATCTTGTTTGATTACTTGTGAATTATCCTTGTTATTTGAAACTAATTGATAATGCATGAACATTTGTAAAATATTAAAATGCCTTGTTTAAAATACCCAACTTAATGATATTTCATTAATGAATGAAACCATTGTTTAAATTCAAAGTTATGTGATAATATGTGAAAGTCATTCGATTTATTATCACATATAAATCATGCCTAAGTTCGGTAAAATAACTTGAACACCGTGTATTACTTGAATACAAAGTGTTTAATGAATTGTTAAAAGTTAATACATATTCGATGTATTGTGTTTTAACGAAAATGGTAATTATCATTAAATGATTGTTTAAATGTGTAAAGTAAGTTTACCAAAGGAAACATGAAAATGAAACTATTTGATTTGATCAAAGTGTTTCGTCAATAAAAGGGTATAAGTATAAAAGAGAATCTAATTACTATGATTTGATCAATAGTAATGAAATTCAACTTTATAAGAATGGCATAAAAGACATTGTGGAATGCAAAGTGTTTTAAAATGTCAAAATACAAATCATCACAATGTGATATAGATATCAAAGGGGGTTGAATAGAAGGCACCAAAATAAATTGTTGTAGTGTATATGTAGAGACCATTAGTTAAGAAATAGTTAGCACTCAATTAGAATTGGTAAACCATTTGAATTTGTGAAAGTTTTGGGTTATTCGATATAACCAAAACAATAGCGAATAAGTCCTTGTAGCATATTCATTGGAAACTTTGAATACGAAATCCATAGCTGAGACCAAAAAGGAAAGCAAAACTTGTATTGCTTGGATTTTGGTGCATCCTTGAGAAAGCTCACCTCTAGTGATGTTTCTCAATTATGAAGCAAATGGAAATTAGTGTAAAACAAGATGAGGATTCAAAACCCTGCATCAGAGTGTTGAGAAGCGCAACGGACAATGTTCCTGAACGATTCTCTTCACAGAAGGAAAGAATCAATGATTTTGATCATTGTGTTTTTCCCTCCACTATTGTTTTTCACTACATAAAGTAGGATTCAAAATGTAAATCCATATCTTGTATGGAGACATTTGTGAATCACTTGTCATGATTTTTGGAATATGACATACCTACGAACTACAAAGGAAATAATGGTAAACTAGAATTATGAGAAATCCTAAAAGAAAATTCACTTGAGATTAGAAAGCAATTCGTTGCTGAATCTCACAAGTAAAGGGGTTACTTGGAATTTTCCCAAATGACTGCAAAGCCATAGTAGGAAAAAGGGGTGAATGACAAAAGCACAATTTGTCAAGTATTGGATGAATTCAAATGAATTTGATTCATGTGTGCTGGATGTCTAGAGGATTTAAAACTAGTAAAGTACTAGTATCTCATAGTAAATCTCCAAGTTTGATATTTGATCAAAGGATTTTGAAGTTATTCAAAATAGTAAAGGAGATATGCAATTTGCATAAAATTGAGTGGGACCTATGAAAGTCTTCCTGAAACAATATGTGTTTGACATATTTTTAAGTGGGGGCAATATGAGTCTCAAACTCAAATATGTAGGAACATATTTTGAGTGGGATCTTATAGGAGTAATTCTTAAATATGTTAAGGATGAAAGTGCAAATACTTATAAATAATGATTTGTAAGATGTAGAAGTTGATAATATGTGTATTATGATATTATGTAGTGTTCCTTAAGGGATTCTGAAAAGTGTTTCGGAATAGAAGTCAATTAAGGAACTAGTCCTTAATAACTCAAATTAGGAATAGCATTAAGTTTAACATCAATGGTTGAAAGAAAGAAAAGGATGATCGTCATCCACTATGTTGAGAGATAGGTTCTGTCTTAGAAAACCATGATGATAACTTAGCATAATATGTAATCCAAATAAGGAACGTTTGAAAGTGATTAAGTTCGAATCACAAAACGTTGAGCTAAGTTAGTCCGCGGTATCTAGCAGAGAACTGTGGACACATTTTCCAAATCCATAAAGGATAACATATCTTAAAGTATAAAGAGTTATGTTATAAGGGAATATGTTGGAAACTCCTGTAGATACCAACTGAAGTCAAATAGGAAGCAAGGTGAACAAAACATCGAAAGTTGCACAGAGTGCGCGGGAGTTTCGATGAATACATTTATAATAATAGATAAGGGTACCATCTAAAGTGTTGTATAATGTTACGGCGGGGCTAGTTTGCTTTTAACATAGAATGATGTGTCCCAGGGCACAGTTCCCATGAGAAAGCCCTCGAGGTTGATCTAACGTCACTGTAGGCTCCTGGTATCATGCCTCATTCTACTGCCATAGCGACGATGCATACACACAGATGCTATCATGTGATGATAGAGTATTAATGTCAATCAAGGTGACATTAGTAAGTTGCAAAGGATTTGGGACTGTAAAGTACAGACCCAAGACTCAACCTCTTCCATGAGCAAGCATGTTCAGGGTACTGGATATATAGTGCCAAAGATTGAGAACAAATGCAGCTAGTGTATTTGTACTCTAGTGCAAGTGGGAGACTGTTGGAAATATGCCCTAGAGACAAATAGTAGTAAGGACTATTATCATATTTCATATAGTTTTATATCATGCTATAACTGTATTGAGTGGAAACATCAATACACGTGTGATATACAAACAACCAGGGGTTCCTAGTGAAACTCTAGTCAGTGGTTCATTGGTCAACAGATGATCATGTTTCCTGATCATGTGGCATTTATGCCAGTTGGAAATGAGGTCATCTCATTCGGAGAATGAGATGATGAACCAATACCCAACCTAAACATCGTGACCCGATCATGTCACGAAGTTCAAGTTACGATGATTAGAAATGGATCCTCGTAGACTATTCCTTAGACCGTGAGGCTATATCAATCACTGTCTCCCGAGAGTGCTTAGATAGCATCAAACGCCATCTGGTAAAATGGTGGTTATAAAGGTGTGTTCAGGTATTCGGAGGAAACCATAGAGGCAATATATGTCAAGAGCGGGATTTGTCCGTCCATGTGACGGGAAGATACTCTAGGGCCCACTCGGAGAAGTTATATCCGATAGCCGCGCAGCGTGTGATTAGATCACGTGGATATCACTTGTCGGAACAAGTTAAGTGGCATTGTTCAGTAACGAGATTGAACCCGACATGGTGATGTCAATGATCAGATCTCGGGCAATGCAAGTATCGAATGACCAAGGGAATAAGACACGAATGTCCCAGTTCAAACGACGAAAGATCTTCGTGGAACGCACAGGGGTCACATGGCCATCCAGGTCCCTCTATTGATCATTGGTGCGGGAGTGTCCCGACCATGTCTGGAGTGTTCCTGAACCATAGGGTATCACTCTTAAGGGCTTGATGCTTAGAGAGTGTTTATGGGATCGATAGAATCACCAAAAAAAAGAAGGGAGAAAACAGGAAGGGTTTCGGTAAGTCCGGAGGATGTCCAGAGTGGAGGTGGAAGGTGTTCCATGGCCACGGAGATTAGATAATATGTGAATGAATGTTAAATGTTGATTTAATCATTTATTCATAATTATTTAATAAAGAGAAAATCAATTAAAAGGTCAAAAAAGGCTTAATGGGCCAATTTCCGGAGGGAGAAGGCCCATTAGGGAAAGGAGAGAGGGAGAAGGGGCAAGGGGGTTGGCCGGCTAGGCCTAGCCCCCGCGCGGGGCCCACTAGGGGCTGGCCGGTGGCCTCCCCTCCCCCTCCTCTCCTTTAGTCCCACCCCGGGACTTGGGGGAGGTAGTACCTCCCCTCCCACTATATAAAGTGGGGTATTTGTCCTAGAAAAGACAACCCAATAATCAATAAAGGTCTCCCCACTTTTCGGAGGACCTCCAATTGATATTTTCTCTCTCCCCCTCTCTCTCTCTCTCTCGTGACCGTGGTCCCAAGTCTGGACTGCGTGAGCAAGAGACATCTTCACCGCGGAGCGCCGTCACGCTGCGGGATTCGGATCCGGGAGCTCTACTTCCGCAACTGCTGCTGGATCGGGGAAGCGGGAGTCATCGTCAGGCACCGGACGTGTGTAACTCCCACGAGGTGTCACACTTGAGGCACTCACGTCGTTGGAGCCAGAAGGAGTGCAAGGACTTCAACACGACCTTGAGGTCGGCTTCGGCTCGTCTACATCAACCACACTCTCCTGAGTGTTGACAACGCTTTTTGGTCTTCAAGGGTAAGTTCGCAAAAAACCCCTCCCGTTACTGTATTACTAACAGATAGGTCCTGGCAGCTTCAGGGGTTCAGGGGCGTAGAGTAAAATTTATTGTTTTTATGCGCGAAACCCCTACACTTATACATATAAGGTCAAAAATATGACCCAAAAAATACTATCCTCACCTATGAGTATTACATAAGTGTATCCTCAAAAGGTTCCCCCCATCGGGAGTGTTTACAAAGCATCATCCGAGAAAAACTGATAAATTTCAGCAATTTGAGCAGCCAAACAAGGAAGTCAATAAAATCATACAAAAATCTTGGATCATGCTCAACGCGGTAAAACTCCACGACATGAAGGCAAGACCCCATGATTCGTCCTATGTGGGGTGGTTATCGCACAAGAATGCGCTCTACCAGTAAATTATCTGTATCGATGATACGATGAAAAATCCGAACGGACGCGTTGGGTACCCGGTATAATAGAACTGGGATTCAGTATCCAATAAGACCTCAATGGCTCAAACTTTATTACGCCAGCAAAATTCCGAGTTCAATCTTGGGGACTTCACTACTAGAGAAAACCTTATAGCATCACTCCTTACCGCCGGCGAAGTGGGCACATGCTCGCCGGCGGTAAGGGCTTCCATACCTGCGTACTATTACCACCGGCAAAACACACTTGTCACGCCGGGGATACGACTCATACCGCCGGCGAGTTTGTCGCGTGCACACTAGGGATAGGGTGGGATGCGTGCCCCCCGGATGGGGCGCCACTTACCGCCGGCGAATCCGGCTGTGCACGCCGAGGGTAGCAGAAGGAGCACCGACGAGTAGGGCCCACGCTCGCTAGGGATAGAGTAGGCCACGTGCCCCCCGGATGGGCCGCCACTTACCGCTGGCGAAACAGCCCGCTCGCGCCGGGGATAGGTGCACATACCACCGACGCCTGGGTTGTTTCCACCGGGGATGATGTGGGGCTGGGTGGGCCACTGGGCCGTGCTATTACCGCTGGTGCCTTTGCTGTTTCCGCCGGTGGTAACCTGACATTTATTAGAAGCTCGAACCAGCCACCTACCAACACCTTCTCACTCACCACTAGCTCACTTTTCATGGAAACTCAACCCCAGGCTTTGCTAGCTCATTCCCCCCACTTCTCCCCACCCATTTTAGCTAATTCAACAAACCAAGTTTGATATATTTGAGGAGATGTCCCTCCCCTCGCATGCATTACTAGATCTACCTAGCAAGATCTAGATCTAGATATCTATCCACCACCTTTCCCACTTATCTCTATTGGTAGATCTGGATCTCGAGCATAAGGTCCCAACAACACATACACACTCTCTTTGGTCGACGTTTGGCGTTTCTCCGGTGCTCTTGACCTTGCGTCAACTAATAGGTATAATGTGGTGGAATGTGAGCATGAGTTGGATACAAGTCACTAGTGATGTCACTTGTGATGGTGAAAAGTGGCTGCACGCATATGTGGACCTTTTTGTGTTATTTTGCTGGCGGAATGTGCATGTACAATGAGTTGCCAATGTTTTGCTGGAATGTCGATTAACTTCCGTTCCGGCGAATTTCTGGCACTTTGGCGATACCATTTTTAGCAAAGGTCATGTCGAATTTTTCCGTGAAAGCCAAGCTGATGGTTCTAATCTATTCTCTTATCGTGCAGGCGATGATGGTAATCGAGATGAAGGAAAGCGACGTGGATAGATACGTGGAACACGCGACTGCCAACATGTATCAAAATAACCGCATGGAAATAAAATGTCCGTGTCGAAAATGCAAACTATCGTCATTATTTGACCCCTTGTCACGCACAGTGAATGAGCACCTGCTCAGGTGTAGTTTCATGGAGGGCTACACTCAGTGGATGGATGATGAAGATGACCATGAGGAAGAGGATGATGTTCAACACGAAAATGAAGAGGATGAGGAGGGAGAAGAACGGGATGTCGCACACGACAACGACGGTGATGAACAAGGTCGAGAAGAAGAAGAACATGCGACGATGAGTACAAGAGTAGTAATACCTTGCTAACTGCGGTCGTGCACGACCCTCATCTTCAGGAAATTCTTCTTGGCAACGCATCGACCAACCCTAGATTCACCGGTAGACAGAAGTCTAAGCTGGATCAACTGGAGATAGACTCAAGAACTCCGTTGTACGACACAGGTCGCGGGCCGGAGGAGACCCACTTGAGAGTAACTCTCAATCTTTTAGAGATGAAGGCAAAATACAGATGGAACGACACAAGCACAGACGATCTCTTCTGATACTTGAAGAAGCACTTACCTAAAGATAACACGTTGGCAGGTAGCCTACAGGAGGCCAAGAAAGTGGTGTGCCCTCTCGATTTACCGCACGAAAAATACCACGCCTGCATCAGTGACTGCGTGATGTATCGAAATGAGCACAAGGACTTGACCGCGTGCCCAAGGTGCGGCGAGCCTCGATACAAGAGAGGGATGAGAAAAGCTCCTCGAAAAGTTGTGTGGTACTTCTCGCTTAGGCCCCATCTCCAGCGGTACTTCACGGACCCCAAAGGAAGCAAAGCTCATGCGCTGGCACACAGAAAGGAAGGAGGCGGTGATGAAGGATCCAGTGCGGGTTGAAAACCCAGTGCTGACACACCCTTTGGATGCAAGCCAGTGGAAAGCATTAGACGATGAGTACGAAGATTTTGGGAAAGAACCAAGGAACATCAGACTAGGTGCAAGCACCGACGGACTTAATCCGTTTGGGAACCAGAGCAGCAAGCATAGCACCTGGCTCGTGTTTGTATGGATGTACAACCTCCCCCATGGCTATGCCTGAAGAAGAAGTACATACACATGAGCATGCTAATCCAAGGGCCGACGCAGCCAGGGAGCGATATCAACCTGTATCTTGAGTTATTGAAGGAGGAGCTAGCCATCTTGTGGGACGAAGGGGTAGAAACATGGGATGCTCACCTCCAACAACCTTTCAGTCTGAAAGCAGCGTTGATCACGACGGTGTAGGACTATCTCAGATACGGATATATCGCATCCCAGGTGTGCCACGGACACAAGGCTTGTGTGAGGTGCATGGAAAGGACGCTGTTTCTTCAGTTGAGTAATGATCCCGGGTCTTCGAAAACCGTCTACATGAGGACTCAGATGTGGCTACCCGAGAATGACCCGTGGAGGAAGCGTGGAGATCTGTTCAACGGCAAGGATGTGCTCGAAGTACCTCCGCCTAAGCGCAGCGGCGAGGAGATCGATGCTTTGTTGAAAAGCTAGAAACACTGCCCTCCACCGGGTAAGATAAAGAAGCATAAGCGGAGGGAGGAGATAATAAGAAGGATGTGCTCGAAGTACCTCCGCCTAAGCGCAGCGGCGAGGAGATCGATGCTTTGTTGAAAAGCTAGAAACACTGCCCTCCGCCGGGTAAGATAAAGAAGCATAAGCGGAAGCGAGGAGATAATAAGAAGGAAAAGGAACACGGCCCGCTCATGGGGGTATGGAAAAGGAGGTTTGTGTTTTGGGACTTGCCGTACTAGAAGATCCTTGGTACGCCTCATAGCCTTGATGTCATGCATATCACGAAGAACGTGTGCGAAAGCTTGCTTGGCACTCTGCTCAACATGCCGGATAGGACCAAAGACGGGCTGAAAGCAAGACACGACCTGAAGGACCTGAATATCAGAGAAGAGCTTCACCCCTTGTCTTCTAGGGTTGAGGAGGAGACAAACGATCACAAGCGCAAAAGGGCGGGGAAGCAGCCGGTTGAGGAGGAGGCGGAAGATCCTAAGGGAAAAAGGGCGAAGAAGAGTGAAACCCCACGTCCCTCCTGCTTCACTCTATATCCTAACAAGCTCAAACAGATGATCGGTTGCCTCCTCGGAACCAAGTATCCCTTAGGCTACGCGGGGTTGATACGTAGATGGCTGGACCCAACGAAAGGAATCTTCAGCGGGATGAAGTCTCATGACTGTCACATCATGATGATGCAGATACTTCCGGTTGCAATTCGAGGGATCATGGAACCGCACGTCCGTGCAACGCTGACTAGCCTCTGTAACTTCTTCAACGTCATCACTCGGAAGTCGATAACCATCAAGAAACTCGGGAGGCTGCTGGAAGAGATAGTCACCATCATATCCAAGATGTAGATGTACTTCCCGCTCGCATTCTTCGACATCATGGTCCACCTACTGCTGCATATAGTGGACGATATTGAGGATCTCGGGCCTCCGTTCCTTCACAACATGATGGCGTTAGAAAGAATGAATGGGATCATCAAAGGATACGTCCATAACAAGGCACATCCGTATGGAAGCATCGTCCAGGGCTTTCTCACCGAGGAGTGCGTCTCTTTCTGCAAGAATTATCTAAATAAGGAAACCCACGTCCGATTGGTTTAACCACGAAGAAGCACCTCGGCAGGTTTGAGGGAGTAGGCCACCGCACTGGCAAGAAGGAAATGGACGTGGATCAGTCTGATAGGAGAGCCAACTTTGATAGGGCCCACTTAGTAGCGCTACAGCACATGGACCATGTCACGCCTTGGTTAGAAAGCACAAAACCATGATCGAGAATAATGCTAATAGGCCGATGATGGAAGAAGAGGTATTTAGAGCGCACAGCACCTCTTTACGCGCTGGTTCAAAGACCAGATTGATGCCAATCCCCCACCAATGACAAGCGTCGTGGATAGAATCGGAGTGGCCTTGTCTTACGGGCCCGCACCAAACCTCATGACTTATCAAGCATACGGCATCAGCGGTTACACGTTCTACACGGAGGAGAGAGACAAAAGAAGCGACTATCAGAACTTAGGTGTGATGATGGAATCTTACACGGGTGAAGAGAAGAAAAGATACTATGGAAGGATCGAGGAAATTTGGGAGCTTGACTACGTCGGGGAGAAGCTACCGATGTTCCGTGTCACATGGGCTACATATGTCAGAAAAGAAGACGAGTATTTCAACACCATGTGTTTGCCCAACAAATCCAAGACCAAGAAACCCACCGTGCAAAATGAGCCATGGGTACTGGCTAAGCACGTCGAGCAATGCTTCTTCATTACCGACCCATCAAGGCCTAGCCATGTTGTCGTGAGGAGAGGCAAAAGGGCCCTCGTTGGAATGGATGGAGTCACTGACGAGAAAGACTTCGACGGACTCGTCGGTGACCCGATGATGGAAGAACCCGATGAAGATGATGCAACATACACAAAAAGAAGAAGAAGAAGGACCACGCTACCTAGGTCGTCAGCTACAACAACTCCTCCGTACACAAGGAGTCACGATGATGAGACTGGCAGGGTCAAGTCAAAAAAGACCAAGCAGAAGGGCAAGAAGAAGAAGCAGAGTGCGAAGAAGAAACAGTAAGATTGGTGTGGTCGAGAAATTAACACTCATCATTTTATGTGTATCACTTATTAATGATTTTATATATAAGTGTGTACTACATAATCATTAAACTCCAACAGAATTACGCTATCATTTTATGTGTGTTTGTTGCCTCCGACGGAATTGCGCTATCATTTTATGTGTGTTTGTTGCCTCTGACGGAATTGCGCTATCATTTTATGTGTGTTTGTTTGCCTCTGATCCAACTGAATTGCGCTATCATTTTATGTGAAGTTGTTCCCTCTGACGGAATTGCGCTATTATTTTATGTGTGTTTGCCTCCGACGGAATTGTGCGCTATCATTTTATGTGTGTTTGCCTCCGACGGAATCACGCTATCATTTTAAAATGCATCAGCCCTCAGACAAAAGCATACCAATAATGCGCTGGCCCTACCTGGCAGTGACCCTAATATACCACTGGAGAATTCGGACCAAACGCCGGGGGTAGCACGGGCTGGCCCCACCTGCCAGCGAATACCACCGGCGAATTCGGACAAAATTCCAGGGGTAGCACGGACTGGCCCCACCTGCTAGTGACCCTACTTTTACCACCGGCGAATTTGTGAAAACGCTGGGGGTAAAGCGCCTATGGGTCCCACCCGCGGGATAAGGTTTTGTCCTTGCTCCCTCTCAGATCAGATCGATCCCCACCCGTCTCGAGCGTCGATCCGCCATCATCCCCATCGACCCGCCGACCCGCCTCCGTCCGCCATCCGTATTGACCCATCGCCGTCCGCCGTTAGCGAGGTGAGTCCCTCCCCGGCCCCCTCTCCCCTCCCTTCCTCTCTCCCCCTCGCCCTCCACTACCTAACCATCTCCACCTTGCAGGAGCCCGTGGACGGAGCCCGGAGGAGGAGGAGGCCCCCGTAGAGAAGGAGACCACCGTGGAGGAGGCCAGGAGGAGGAGGAGACAGACCGGAGGAGGAGGAGGAGGAGGCCACCGCGTTGTTGTTGCTATCCCGTCCACCGGCCGCCCACAGGTACCACCTTCCCCCTCCCCCGGCCCCCTCTCCCCTCCCTTCCTCTCTCCCCCTCGCCCTCCACTACCTAACCCTCTCCACCTTGCAGAGCCCGTGGACGGAGCCGCGCCCCTCGTCGACCGCTCGGAGCAGGAGGAGGCCCCCGTGGAGAAGCCATCGTCGTCCCGTCCGCTGGATGCCTGCAGGTACCCCTCCCTCTTTATCTCCCTCCCTTCCTCTCTCCCCCTCGCCCTCCACTGACGAAAACCATCCTTGAGACCTCCTAGGGCTCTGCCAAGAGTTTCTACAATGAGAGCATATGCTAGTTCAAATCTGAAATTGGGGACATATTAACTATTGGGGACATTGGAGAAGTATTTACACCTGCCTTGTAAAATAACCCATGATTCTGGACTTCCAAGTGTGTTTGACATTAACTGAAATTATACTGGGCACAAATACTAAGCATGCTAGTTCAAATCTTGCATTTCCATCCAGCATCAAGTTAAACAACTGATTTGAGAAACATGTCAGATTTTGGCTCGACACACCCACACATTGATTCAGGTTTTAGAGTGATCAAAATATGCATTATTTCTTAGATTTTAGGATCATATTTAGCTAACTAAAAGTAAGTGAATCATCTGCTTTTGTGTAGTGTAATACTAGGTAGTCATTCAGTAAAGAATCAGTACATTTGAGTTCTAGAAACTAGTTCTCAATAAACACTAGTGCACTATCCAATATAACCTCACAAATAACTTCAGATTTTCCAAAATATCAGTGCACTGTCACAACTCCTTTTTGTTCCAAAATTTCAGTTGAGCTCTAGAAACTAGTGCTCAATAATCTCCTTTTTTGTTCAACATAAAACTAGGCAACAAACTGGGAGATCATCAACGTAAAACTATGTTCTATATAATTATATGCTCAGTACATCCTGTTTGTCTAAGAATACTAAGTTCTGCAAAACCATATGCTGCTGTTGTTGTTTGCAGTCCTAGTGTAATCAAGCATATGTATTGTCAGATTTATTTAGATAAGCATGCTAGAAGGACACCTGAAACAGAGCAACATTACAGCAGTTTTTAGTTTCAGTAGTACAGATCATTTTCTAGCTCACAGCCAGGATACGTCACAAGATGAAAGAGGGAGCAATAACTTGACAAGCAAAGTGCAGTTGTTTTGTATCTAATAATTAAACTGAGCAAAGTGCAGTTGCTGCTGATACTGAATATTAACACTCCTTCAATGTTTAGAGGATAGGGTCGACTACTGAGTAATGCAATAGTAACAGGAAAGAGATTGAAGGATCAGTCAATTTTATACCTGTAGAAGTAGATCTCAGTGTCTGTGTCGATGTAGGGGATGAAATACAGCACACACAGAAAAGGATATCTCAGTGTATTTTGCAACATATGATTTTAACTATTTATTGTATGGTACCCATCGAACTTGTTGCAGAGAGGTGTGAGGCTAAACTTCTCACAGAAGATTGGGAAGGTGCAGTTGAGGACCTAAAAGAGGCTGCCTAGAAATCACCACAGGTGAATTTTATGTAATTTTGCTTTGTTGTTCGAAATATATGACAGTTAACCTCATTTTTCTCCCATTATTTTTTCAGCATGCCAATTAGATTTTTTTCAACTTTCATCTTTCTGTGTTTGAGTTACTCCGTTAGAAGTTGTGTGTTTGAGTTACTCCATTGGAAGTTGTGTGTTTGAGTTACTCCATTGGAAGTTGTGAGATGGATTCCATTGGAAGTTGCTGTGAATGTTGTGCAGGTACATTGAGTGCCAATGTTTCGTCGGAATGTCGATTAACTTCCGTTCCGGTGAATTTCTAGCACTCAGGCATGGCCATTTTTAGCAAAGGTCATGCCGGATTTTTGCCGTGAATTTGCGTATAGAAAATCCTTTCTTTTTGCTTGTGTAGTGCTTGGTATAGCCATGTCGTCTTCTGGAAACCGCAACGAAGACGAGCGGGGCCAGCGAGACTTAGAGGAGCACTACAGGCTCATGTCCGAGGACACAGAGCTGGAGGAGGTAGGGGGCGAAGAAGACGATGAGACCACCGATGATGGCGGTGAGGAGATGGGCGTCGATGATGGCCTTGATGGACGTCATGAGAGGGGCGACGAGACCACCGATAGTCGTGCCGCCAGGGGTGGCTCGGAGACAACAACCGAGGCCAAGAGGGATCGGAAGAAGCAGTGACTGAACACGGTTTCGGCGCCACGAAGGAGACATTCACAGCGGTTTACCCCAAGACCGGTATCCCTACAGAGCCGAACATCTCGCGAGGGGGTACGGCCTCCAGCTGGGAGCTATCCTTCAGGACATCGTCAATGTCAACGAGACGAAACTCCGAACAAAGAAGAAGAAGCATCTACAGGACCAACTCCTCTTGCGGTTGCACGCGTGGTACTTGTTCCCCGAGGGCTTCACGAGCCTGGATCCCAAGGAGAACATCGTGAACAAGTTCGCCCTCGGCAGGTTCACCAGGAGCCTCAGTAGTTATAAAACCATGCTAAGGGGGATGATTGCTAATGATGAGCCATGGGAAGAGATCAAGCGCCACTTCCCGCGGCTTACGCCCGAGGACTACACGCGCTTCCTGGAAAACGAGGACCTAGCCTACACCAAGGATCAGTCAGCCTGGGGAAAGGAGCTGGCGGAGAAGAACATCGGTCACCACCGTCTCGGTTGCCGTGGCTACGACGACAAGGCAGACAAGTGGCAGAAGGAGGACGAGACCTAGGCAGAGAAGGGCATCGAGAACCCTTGGGCCAAGTACAAGGACCTGCTCTTCAGGGCATTTGTTAGGTCCCGGTACCGTAAAGACATGGATGGGAAACTCTTCTCGAGCCCTACAGTGGTGGAGGGTGTTGTCTTGGTCATCGACCCGAAGGTGGTGCAATTTGAGAATGCAGTGGTAAGCAATTTTACCAGCTTACTAGTTTCATACTGCTCACCACAACTCCATCTCTAAAATTCTTCATGCTACTTCTTGCGGTTCGCGGAAGAAGCGAACGAGTCTGGCACCTCATCCCAGGCGTCGACCCAGACGTCGACGGGCAAAGTCCCGTGGGACAACCCTTTTATCAGGGGCTTGAACATCATGAAGGAGTAGCCGCTGTTGAAGAGGTCGGCAAGTGGTCGTGTCCCCGGCGCTGGAGGAGGTCGCCAGCATGTCGATTATGGCTTGGATGTGCCCACCACCAAGGACTCGCAGCAGGCGAAGAAGGACCGGGAGCACGCGGCTCTATTGGATAAGGTGGCCAACTTGAAAGCAACCTTTGACCAGCACCTCCAAGCCGAGGTAGAAACCAGGTTCTAGGCAGAGGTGGCCAGCAAGGTCGATGGCGTGGTGGCCAGCCGGTTCAATGAGATCATTCCTGGAATGGCGGCGTCGATCTCCACTTACTTCGCCAGCGGCCAAACGGGACCACTCCCGGTGATCACCCTAGACGGCAGCAACTCGGGCAACATGCGGCCTCCTACTACACGGGCTCAAGACGCGGCTATATTGGTGACTCCACCCGTCGGTGCCAATGCAGGTGCTAGGGAGGATTCACCGGCCATGGGGCAGCCAGCAGCCCCTCGGTCACTTGCACGCCTGACCCCGGTCCCTCGACGCGAGCCGAGCTCGACACTCTCACGGTAATTAATTGAGCCTCTACGCAAGTAATTACTTTGTCGCCGCCCCTCTCTAACCTACACATGCATGTTTCTTCACAGGAGCAAAGTGTTCCTTACACCATGCTCATGTATGTGGACAACAAGCTCAAGGATGTTGCGAGGGGACACATCATGAACCCAGCACACCGGACGTTCCACTAGAAGCCTATGGACGATAGCGTGCACCGGGTTGAGGTGGATCAGTCATTCCCGGGATGCGCACACTTGGTTCCTCCTCATCAACCCCCGGGTGCCGAAGAAGAGCTGAAGGTCGGGCAACTGAAGAATCATGTCCTTCTATGGCCGTAAGCCCTACTTCGGCTGAAGACCACCGAAGAAAGGGTCACTCCAACATCTGTGCCTGCGGCGGCAAGCCAAAGGGTCACTCCTCCACCTACTGATGATCCTCCCGAGCCCGAGACACATGAGCACGACAACACGGTGGACATCGATAAGGCTCCCATCGATTCGTTCATCGCTAATTTGGAGGCTCCCATCGATGTTGCTCCTTCCAAGGCACCCGCCCGTGATACCATGACGAAGAAGAAGCTCTTCTCTTCTCAAGAAACACCCGAGCCGGAAGACGCTACCGCCTTCACCGCTCTCCCGCATGCTAAGGTTACCCCGAGGACACTCTGTGAAACGGCCATGGAGGTGATAAGACAAACCGGCACCCCTCCGTTCCATAAGAAGGGCGGCAGGAAGCGGAAGACGAAGCATGGGAAAGACACTACAACAAGCAAGAAAGTGGTTCTCGACAAGCTGCCGACCAAGTGGAGGAGGATGCATTTCCTTGGTGAACCGATCCTGCCGGACAACATTGTCAAGACGCTGTCGCCAGACCTATGTAGCCTGCATGAGACTGTTCGGTATCTAGAGCAGCAGCTTCTCAAAGATAAAAATCCCTCGTACCCGCTCTTCATGGTCAAGGTGCGCACTAACTGTGGCTTCGTCACCACCACCCCCGACAAGTTGTTCTTCATCACGTATGCAAGATCTTCCACATGCTATGCCTCGATCGAAACGTGGTCCACCTAGTATCACTAAAAATGGCGCACAATATCATCTTGGAGAAGACACCGCACCTCGCTATCATGGACCCCTTCTACATGACTGTAGGCACCATCGACAAGGAACACGCGTTTATCGTGAAGTATCTCACGGATTTCTTGGGGGCGAATAAAGACAAGTCTTGCTTTCTGATACGTCCATTTTGCATCACTATTCTATGTCTTAATTCACTATTATTCATTGATATATTTCGTATTAAGAGGTGATACTTATGTTATTTCATCTGTTTTGCATGGTTGATGACTTTTGGAGCATGGACCGCTGCAGTCAGGATTCTGATGGAAAAGGTGTTGTTTGGAGGCAAAATTCGCGAAGATCAGAAAATCCGGGAAAATATACGGAAAATTCTATTTTTCCAGAAGACTCAGGATGCCAGAATATGGAGTGGAGGTGGGCCACAGGGGGCCCACACCACCCCATGGCGCGGGCAAGCCTAGGCCGCGCCTAGGAGTGGTGTGGCCGCCCTGGCCCACTTCAGCCTCTCTCCTGTGGCATATATCATCCCAACAAAACCCTAAGACTCGGGGAGCGACCACAGAAAGATTCCGCCACCTCTGCGGGGCAGAAAACACCGAGAGAGAAAGATCTCTCCGGCAAACAGATTTCTACCGGGGGAATTCCTTCCCGGAGAGGGGAGATCATCGCCATCAACACCACAATCAAGCTGGACTTCATCGGGATCATCATCATCACCACCATCATCACCATCAGCACCCTCATCACCATCTCCATATTGTTGTAACAATTGAGTTGAATCTTGCATAGTTCATAGGGGAAACTTTCCCGGTGTTGATTACTCTTTGTAGTTGATGCTATTGAGTGAACCATTGAATTATTGTTTATGTTCAGATTGTTATACATCATTATTCCATCTCTGATCATGATCCATATGATGTCTTATGAGTAGTTCGTTTTGTTCTTGAGGACATGGGAGAAGTCTTGTTGTTAGTAGTGGAGTTGCGTTGAGAAAGATTCAATAGATTGTTATTTAAGTTGTGGTGTACTTCTTCTAGTGGTGTCATGTGAACGTCAACTACATGACATTTCACCTATATGGGCCTAGGGTAATGCATTGTGTATTTGGCTACTAATCGTAGGGGTTGCCGGAGTGATAAAAACCTGAACCCCCGTTAGGAAACCATTGCACAAGGGACGTAAGGGTCTTAGAGTTTAAAGCTGTGGTTAGGTTTCTACCTTAATTACTTTATTGTACTTACAGATGGTTGCAAGGGGTATAATCACAAGTATGTATTAGTCTTGGATGGGGCGGTACATTAGCACAGGTTCACCCACACAACACTTAGCAAGCTAAAGAAGATTAATCAACTATATGAAGCGAAAGCACTTAACAGTCTTCCCATGTGTCCTCGAGAATGTTTGGTCATCTTAAGTAATACAACCGGCTTGTCCTTTGCTGCATAAAGGATTGGGCCACTTTCTGCATTTATTCCTACTGTCTTTTACTTACTCGTACCTTGTTTACTTGCTTTATCGAAAACCCCTAAAAATCCGTTTGCTAAGTATTTGCAGAGAATTCCTGATCCATACCACCAGCCAGCACCTTCTGCTCCTCGTTGGGTTCGACACTCTTACCTATCGAAAATACTGCGATACACCCCCTATACTTGTGAGTCATCAAGACTATTTTCTGGCGCTGTTGCCGGGGAGTAAAGCGCTATTGGAGAGTGGAACTGGTAAAGGAAACTTCTACTGTGAGTATTGTTTACTTCTGTTAGTTGCTTTATTTTCGTTATGGATAATTCGGTGAGTTTCTTATTTGGTAATGCTACTACCACTGCTAAGGTAGTAGATAAGCCACCACCTGCTGAGAAAGATGTTTTCAAAATACCTAAAAGAATTATTGATCGTGTTATGGATAACTACTATGTTGGGGATGGAACTGTCCATCCCGGTGATCATTTACTCTTTATACACGAATTATGCGGGTTGTTCAAGTGTGTAGGTATTACTACATATCAAGTTAAGAAGAAGTTATTCTCATTATCACTGAAAGGAAGAGCTGAGGAATGGTATAAGCTGCTGAAGAATGGTCAAGCTCTGGAATGGGAGGAAATAGTGCCTCTCTTTTATTCAAAGTTTTATCCTCCTAGTGAGATTCATAAAGATCGGAATCAAATATACAACTTTTAGCCTCTTGATGGAGAGAGTACAGCTCAAGCTTGGGGGAGATTGAAGTTACTAATGCTCAAATGTCCCATTCATGAGCTCCCCAACAATATTATTATCAACAACTTTTATGCAAGGCTCCCTCTACATGATAAAGATTTATTGGATGCTTCTTGTGCTGGATCATTCACTCGCATGGAAGAAGAAGTTAAATGGGACCTTCTAGATCGTATTCAAGACGATGCTGAAGCTTGGGAGAATGACAAAGGTAGAAAGTCAGGTATAAATTATGATTATGAATGCATTGAATCTTTTATGGGAACTGATGACTTTCAAAATATTAAAAATGCTTATGGCCTAGACTCTCAAGCTATTGCTTCTTATTTTAAGGCTTTTGCTTCTTATATTGAAGTGCCGAAAAAGAAGTGGAATAAGTATCATGAACCTTATAAAGATATTGCTAAGAGTGTTCCTGCAAGAAGTACTGAAGTTTATACCGCTAATCATGTTTTACCTGAACCTTATATTGAGAAAATGCCTTTTCTAGTTAAGGTAAAGGAACATTCTATGATAGCTAGTATGGTTAATGAAAGTATGAATAAGGCTATTGAACCTGATAAACAAATGGTTAATGAACCTATAATAGCAAGTGTGAAAGACTTTGTCACTAAGTATGAGGAAGAGGGACACCCTATCCTTTGTAAGGATACCTCTAGTATTGTTTCACATAGTAGTGTTATGAGAGCTAGTATTCATGTGTTTTCTGTTAGAATAAGTGATCATTGCTATGATGGTACTTGTGATAGCTATATTGTTAAGTTTATGCATGATACTAAAAGCTATTATGAGAGAGGGAAAAGTGTTCTTATGCATCTCAATAATATCAAGTTTCCTCGTTTTATGCTGAAAGTTTTTATGTTGCACTTCTTTTGCCTTCTTATGCAAGTAGCCTTTGGTTTCAACAACTTGTTTGTTTACAAAATACCCTTGCATAGGAAGTGGGTTAGACTTAAATGTGTGTGTTTTTGCTTCTTAATGCTCTCTTTCACTTCAATTCATATCCCTAAGAGAGCTTCTTCAAAATTAGCATGCCCATCTTAATGGCTATAAAGAAAGCGCTTTATGGGAGACAACCTAGTTTGTTTCTTGCTTTTAGTTTGTTTTTGTTTTATTTGAGTCTTGGAAGTTATTACTTTGGTAATAACCGCTCCTTATCCGTTTTGTTTGGTTTTTGTGTCAAGATCAATCTCTAATGAGAGAGAAGTAAGATTTGGGGAAGTTGCTGTCCCGAAACAGATTTTTTGTGCTTCACCGTAAAAATCCATGAGAGATCTCTGTACGTCGGATTGAGCTGAAATTGTTTATGCTTCTGCCCAAGGTTGTTATTTAACTTTCGTTAGTTTTGCACTTTTTGATTTGAGCAACAGAAGATTTTCCAAAAAATTGATCTTTACCTGCTGGTCTGTTTTGACAGATTTTGCCACTCTTGCATTTGCTTCTTTATTCGATTTCCTTTATGAGTTCTTTTTGGGTTTTCGGAAGGAGTTGCTACAGTAGCTTTTGTTTTGATGGTTTTCAGTTGAAAGTTGAACTCAAAAGGCTTTGCCACTTCACTTATACTAATGTTGCTAATGAGAATTGTGTGAAGTTTTGTGTGAAAGAAATTTCTAGGAAGTGGAGATAATGGTGCAATAAGGAAGAGAAATGTTTTATGACTCAAGTAATAAGTGTATGAAGATGAAGATATTGATGATTCAAGTGGTGACTCCGGAAGGATCCACTAAATACCAAATTCAGAGACCTGCAGAGTCCGTTTCCAACTAGGTAACAGTTCTGGTAAGAAAAGTTCCGCGAAAATACAATACAACTATATTTTTGCAGTTTTCAGTCAAAAAGGAAAGCTACGAAGCGAAAAAGGGACGGAAACGGAGCCAGGGTGGCTCACACCACCCTGTGGCACGGGCCCTCCCCTGGCCGCGCCACCAGGTGGTGAGTCCACCCAGGACTCCGCCTCCGACTCATTTTCTCCCAGTACCTTCCTTTTGATATGAAACTTCGTAATATATAACTCCCCGGGTATTCCGAGGTTCGTATATCGTGTTTTCGTCGTGTTTTTGTTTCGATCTGTCTGTGCCAGGTAGAATCCCAGATTTGGAGCCACAATGTCTTCCTCTGGATCATCCAAGGGAGACTCCTTAGAGGATATCATCAATCCACACATGAGAGAATTGAAGATTCATCCCAAGGAGTTGTTGCTCCAAGGTGGGGAGGTCTGGATTAAGGAGGTTCAAGGCCCTAAAGGTGAAGGAAGTCTGGAGGACAGGATGGAAGCGTTGGAGCAAGAACTCTTTAGGTACAGGAAGATGGCAGAGCGTGAAGTGGACATCATCCATAAGATTTGTTCCAAACTCATCGCCGAGCACCAAAAGGAGACTTCTGAACTCAAAGACGAAGTCCTTTCACTCTGCCAAACAACCAACGAACTGCAAGCATAGTTCTATGACGCTCAAAATCAAAACTATGAGTATGAGGCTAGATTTAAACGCATAAGTGCTGCTGCAAGTTTCAGGATGTTGGAAACCATGATGTCCTTTGTTGATGGGAAGCCTTTACCCTAGAAGATGGACGAAGATGAGAGGATACCACCACCACCAAAGGAGTAATTCGTCATCAGGTTTGGCATCCCCTTGGTTTGTTCCAAGCTTGGGGGAGTGCCGCGGTATCATATCACTATCTTCTATCTTTTTACCTTATTAGTAGAGTCATATCATGAATAGAGGAGTTATTATGTAGTATGGTTTTCATTATGGAAGTGTCCCCTCTCTCGTTAGATATGTATCCCTTGGTGTGAGTTTCCGTTATGGGATATTAATGAGAAGTTCTATCATTCACTCTTTTGCATAACTTATATTCGTTTTCAATTCATGGTTATATGATTGATCTTGTTGTTAGTATTGGTAGCACTTTGGGATCATTGAGTTAATTTAGTTGGTTTTGCCAAACCTGGCTTGGTCAGTAGCAACACCCTTTTTGAGAGTTGAAAAGAAAAAGATAGAAGTACTCTAGAAGAAAATAATTTCATCATCTTTCTTTCTTGATTTGCTCATAAGTCTAGTATTCTCTAGTTAAGATCTTTTGTGCTTCCAAGGAAGATTGCATGTTTGTTTTTATCACTTGTATGTTTGTTTGTTTCCTTCAATTCTTATACTTTCTACCCAGCCTTGCTAGCCAAAAACCTGTACTGAGAGGGTATTATTCTTGTGCATCCACCTCCTTTAAACCAAAACCTTTGCCATTTGTGTCCACCATACCTACCTAGTAGCATTATTGCTATTCCAAGTAAATTCTTGTTTTGTCTACCTCCCAAATTAAACTTGTTATGCGAAAATTAGTGATTAAAGCTCTCACGAACTTGATGGCACACTTTACTTTCTTGCACTTGATAAACCTGAACCATTGTGAACTCTCCATGAAAGTTATATGCTTGCAATTATAGGCTGGGGATTAGCAGAACCGTGCTGTCACGGGGAACGCTTTCAACACTTGTAAATATATACTCAGTTGATACCTTGCTCATTTGTTTGCGGATCTCGTCGGTGTGAAATAAAAGGGGAGCTTGTAATTCCATGGAGTTATGTATGTGTGTTAGAGAAACGACTGGGCCGCTGGTCTAATCCATGCTGACATGGTGGAAACCTGCAGCATGACCATAATGATATCTATGAAGCATTCTTCTTATAAAAAAAGAGAGAGATAGCTATTGAGAAAAATAAAAGAAAAAAGGGATACTATGAAAAGAGGAAAGAGAGAAAAAAAGCACCATTTTCCCATGGTAAATAAGAAGATTGCTAAGATACTCATTGTCTGCTTGCCTTGTCATTTTGATATGGGGATTCTTCCGTATCATCGGGCAAGGGGTACCCCGTTGGCGGTTCTCAATGATACACACATACTTACGATGACAAGAACTTACCGGTAACTAAAGTTGAGTAGCATGAGGAGCGGCCCTCATACTCAAGGGACTTGGGATTTTCAGTTTATAGTCTGTCAAGCATATAACTCAGACTGGACTTCACTTTCATCTTAATCACCTAAAGATGCCTATGATAGGGGAAATGAGAGCTGAAAGCTAGTAAGTAGCATAATTTTTTGGAGCTCTTTATGAGACTTGCAATCCCTGCTTCCCTCTTTGAAGGGCATTTCTCCTGCTTTGTAGTTGAGTCAGTAAACCTATTCCCTTCTATCTCAGCAATTATTTTGAGTTGATGTGTTTCATTCATTCATATGATGATTTATGCAATCATGTTTCTTATGTTCCTTGTTTTGCACATTGCTCTTATCCTGATGTTTACTACTTTGAAAGCTTTCATCGAAAAACCAGTTATTTGTGAACTCCAATAAATTATCAACTATTCTTCGACCAAGAGCTAAGTTTGCCATTACCAATTATGATTCACTTTATGTATCTTTATTGTGTTTCCTTTACTCATTGCAAGTTAAGTTATATAATAGTGAGTTGTCTTCTTTTATGATCTATGCATTAAATGAATGTGATGCTTCTTGTCCGTATTATTTTATCGACTCTTCACTCCATAAACCTGAGGTCATGTTTATTGAGCTCAGTTTCGCTTGGGGACAAGCGAAGTCTAAGCTTGGGGGAAGTTGATACGTCCATTTTGCATCACTATTCTATGTCTTAATTCACTATTATTCATTGATATATTCTGTATTGAGAGGTGATACTTATGTTATTTCATCTGTTTTGGCATGGTTGATGACTTTTGGAGCATGGACCGCTGCAGTCAGGATTCTGATGGAAAAGGTGCTGTTTGGAGGCAAAATTCGCGAAGATCAGAAAATCCGGGAAAATATACGGAAAATTCTATTTTTCCAAAAGACTCAGGATGCCAGAAGATGGAGTGGAGGTGGGACATAGGGGGCCCACACCACCCCATGGCGCGGGCAGGCCTAGGCCGCGCCAGGGAGTGGTGTGGCCACCCTGGCCCACTCCAGCCTCTCCCCTCTGGCGTATATCTTCCTCCTGAAACCCTAAGACTCGGGGAGCGACCACAGAAAGATTCTGCCGCCTCTGCGGTGCGGAAAACACCGAGAGAGAAAGATCTCTCCGGCAAACAGATTTCTGCCGGGGGAATTCCTTCCCGGAGAGGGGAGATCGTCGCCATCAACACCACCATCAAGCTGGACTTCATCGGGATCATCATCATCATCACCACCACCATCACCATCATCACCCTCATCACCATCTCCATATTGTTGTAACAATTGAGTTGAATCTTGCATAGTTCATAGGGGAAACTTTCCCGGTGTTGATTACTCTTTGTAGTTGATGCTATTGATTGAACCATTGAATTATTGTTTATGTTCAGATTGTTATACATCATTATTCCATCTCTGATCATGATCCATATGATGTCTTGTGAGTAGTTCATTTTGTTCTTGAGGACATGGGAGAAGTCTTATTGTTAGTAGTGGAGTTGCGTTGAGAAAGATTCAATAGATTGTTATTTAAGTTGTGGTGTACTTCTTCTAGTGGTGTCATGTGAACGTCGACTACATGATATTTCACCTACATGGGCCTAGGGGAATGCATTGTGTATTTGGCTACTAATCGTAGGGGTTGCCGGAGTGACAGAAACCTGAACCCCCATTAGGAAACCATTGCACAAGGGACGTAAGGGTCTTAGAGTTTAAAGCTGTGGTTAGGTTTCTACCTTAATTACTTTCTTGTACTTACGGATGTTTGCAAGGGGTATAATCACAAGTATGTATTAGTCTTGGATGGGGCGGTATATTAGCACAGGTTCACCCACACAACACTTAGCAAGCTAAAGAAGATTAATCAACTATATGAAGCGAAAGCACTTGACAGTCTTCCCATGTGTCCTCGAGAACGTTTGGTCATCTTAAGTAATACAACCGGCTTGTCCTTTGCTGCATAAAGGATTGGGCCACTTGCTGCATTTATTCCTATTGTCTTTTACTTACTCGTACCTTGTTTACTTGCTTTATCGAAAACCCCTAAAACTCCATTTGCTAAGTATTTGCAGAGAATTCCTGATCCATACCACTAGCCAGCACCTTTTGCTCCTCGTTGGGTTCGACACTCTTACTTATAGAAAATACTGCGATACACCCCCTATACTTATGGGTCATCACTTTCTCCTTCCATACTTTCCTGAGTAAGTAGTTGGTCGCTAAACTTCCCGCTATTACATTCTTTCGTGAATTTCCTTAATAGACGAGGATGATGGTTTATTCCAACAGTTTTGCGCAGAGGGAATGAGTGCGTCCTCATCGCCTTTCAACCGTATTATTCCCATGTCATCTATCTCGACTCCAGGAGAGACGTGCAGAAAGACTACACCGACGTCAAATCTACTCTTGATAAATCCCTCAACGGTTTCAGAGCCGCGGTTGGCCCACTCAAGTATGAGAAAAGATTCAAAGGCATCTATGTGAACTCCCACGTAACCAATTTCCCCTGCCTCTAAGCAATCGTCAACTGGGATGGAGCCCTGGTTCACCATCCTACAGATGAGGGAGTACGCAAAGGATGAGGAGCAATTCTTGGTGCCATCCGGTCTCGAGAAAAAGGGCAGAGATATTACGGAAACAACCGATGCAAACATCAGAGCCGGGTTCCATGCCATCCAGCGGGAGATTGGCACGATACTCAAGAGGGATGTCTTGACTAGAGGTGCCACATTCAACTACAGCGGTATCCCGCTGACTAATGCAGAGATCGAGGACCGCTTAGCTGCAGTCACCGATGGGAGGACATTCACCACGCTAGGTGGCACACATCCCTTCCCGCCGAAGCCAAAGAAAACCTGATCGAGTCACAAACTTGTCTCCTGCAAATGTTAGTCATAGAATTACGATTAGTTTCTTTTATGCTTTTCTTTTTGCATACCTATCTTTCCATGCAAATGTTAGTCATATAATTACTTAGCTATATCTGATGCTTTTTCTTTTTTGCATACCTATATGTTATATCTATATTATGAATATGTGCTGACAACACTAACATTTCTTTCTTGTGTGTGTGTGTGCAGATGCCGTGGTATGTCGTGTATGAGGGCAGGGTTCCCGGAGTCTACGACGACTGGCAGGATTGTAGGAGGCAGGTCCACCGTTTCTGCGGGAATAGTTACAAGGGCTATGCCACTTTGGAGGAGGCAGAAACTTGCTACGTGAGGTTTCTAGCACGACGGAGGAGGGACATGTGGAGGAGCCGATTGACCCCCTTCGTCGTGATGATGCTCGTAGCCACCGCCGCCTCTCTAGTCTATTTTCTAGTTGGAGCCCAGTAGGTATCTGTTGTGTGAACTATGAACTGTTTGAATGTGTGAAACTGTTTGAATGTGGCATGCAACTCCGGAGACTTGTAATATTATGTCATATATGGTCACTTTCTACACTTGTGTGAACTGTTTGAATGTTATTGATGCATATGTGTATTTCCTGTATCTGTTGTGTGTATTCTGTCATTATCCTATGTATTCTATCAATATTACAGTGTATTATGTGTGTATTTCGATTTTCTTTTTTTAACTCCTGATAATATTACCCCTAGCGAAATAAGGGTTATATCCCTGGTGAATAACATTTCGCCTATACTAAACTACCACCGACGAATATTGGAGGCGCCGGCAAGGCGTACTTACCCCCGGCGTTTGGAGGTGCTCACCAGCGCTGGAGCATATTACCACCAGCGAAAAACGAAGGCGCCGGCGATGCGGACCTACCCCCGACGTTTGTAGGTGCTCGCTGGCGGTAGATGCATACTACCACCGGCGAATTACGAAAACGCCAGCGATGAGGACTTACCGCCGGCGAGGTGGTTGCCGGCGAGCACTGAAGCGCCAGCGATGAGCCTTTTCTGTTCACCGGCGGTAGGGTTTTTTCTACTAGTGCTTGATGTAGGTCTACAGTGTTTTTTCCAGGAGCAATTAACTGATTTCCGATCCATCGGATGCATCAGGCCTGTTGTACCAAATCCCTACAAGCTTAAAAATAAAATAGAGATAAAATATCTCGTAAAACTTCGATCATAAATACTGAAAATATCTTTGAGACTCAACCTGAATCTACGATTCGGATGGAGTCTCGGGGGCTAATAACATGGGATTACTCGAGTACTTATGTTTGGTTACCCTAGCTATATGAAGGCTCATGGCCCATGAAGATCAAAGAAGAAGGCCTGGGGGCATCCGACGGAAGTTAAGGTTTTGCTAGATAAGGAAATAGAAACTGACATTATATTGGTATTGTTATCATAAATATGTAACCTATTCGTATAAGGCTTTGGAACCCAGCCTATTATATATAGGCTGGAAGGAGCCAACAGAGAGGTACCGGAAAAACACCCAAGCAATCTGTAACCTCATTGTCCATCGATAATCAGACAACTTCGACTCCCTTGTTTGTCTGACATCTGACGAAAAGCCCAGCATTATCGTTTCCTCAAAACCCTAAATCCATAACCATGGGCATTGCCGAGGTTACCCCTCGTCAATAAGGCTAAGTTAAATAAGAGTTCTTGGACTAAAAAGTAGAAGGCAAATTCGTGAGGAAAGGCTGAGGGCTCGGTCCAAAGCACTTCCTTAGGGATTAAGCCATCTCCTTCAGCTGGATCCACCTGCTTGTATTGCAAGGCGGATGGCCACTGGAAGAGGAATTGCAACAAGTATCTGGCTAACAAAGACAATAGTGGAGGTGAGACTTATGGCTCAGGTACGCTTCTTTGCAGTGTTATAGATATTTATCTTGCCAACGCACCTAATAGTTATTGGGTATATGATACTAGATCAGTTACAGTACAAAAATACTCCCCCATACACGATGGATTTTTGGGGCGGCAAAAGCGAAAAGTACCTGGAAAAGTTCGATGCGAGTCGGATGGGCAATCGCGGTACCACTTTGTCGCGGCGGCCGATAATATGCCGTGGTACCCACGGTTGCGGCGGATTTTGGTTCCGTGGTACATGGCCGGGGAGGGCAACGGCTTTTTGCGCCCCTCTTGGCCAACCGAGCCATTCCCAATTTCCGTCGTCTATTTAGCGCCATTAATTGTTGATGCCCACTGTAGAATGGTCAATCACTGCCCACTAACTGGTTAGGCTTGTGTAGCTAACAGGGGTGGACCACCATTGCTTGCTAGAGATCGACGTGTGCGCTCTATGAACCAATTCGGCCCACGTTAATGGACACATGTGGTATACAACCCATAAAGCAAACACTACATCTCACCAACAGCCCACCCTGTTTCGTATATAATATAGGGAGTCCTTAGTCCCCACTCTCTCAACTCCTCTCTACGTACGGTGCCGCACCCACTCTCTCGACAAGGAAAATCCTAGATCTGAACATAGTCATTTTCAAAAATATTTGAATATCTCACCAACTACCATCTCTACTACTGTTGGACCTTTCAAATATGGTGATGCCTCACAAGCACTGGCTCTGCGCTGGAATCCTCTGAGCCTAAGGTTCTTTCTCAATCAGTTTGATGTTGCATCTTGTTCTTTCTCTAATCGATTTGATGTTGCATCTTATTCTTTCTCTAATTGATTTGATGTTAGATCTTGTTCTTTGTCTAATCGATCTGTTGTTGCATCATGGTGTTCTTTAGTCGATCTGATGTTGTATCTTGTTCTTTCACTAATCGATCTGCAGATGCATCCTGTTCTTTCTCTAATCGATATGCTATCTCTTTCAGATCCATGGCAACATGGTCACCATAGCTCGTGCGAAGGATTACGGACTTGCCTCTGTCGCCGCCGCCTCTGTAGCCGTCACCGCCTCCGTAGCCTTCACTGTCACCGTCTGCATGAAAGCATCCTCTTTCGAGGATGGTGGCCCTGTTGTTGCGTTTATTACAGTAGGGTGTTAGCAGAATAAAGAGGCACTCAAGATTTAGATTAGGTAAATTTCTCCACTTATCCTTTAGATAAGTGGAAGAATTAGGTTTGTTGTAGATAGTTTTTAGTTCTTTATTTTCATAATTTGCTATAAAATAAGTGTAAGAAGTGGTTGCAGTGTAATGTGGTGTAATAAATATCCTTTCAATAAAATTGAATTTTTGACTTGACTGCAATTAGCTAACTAAATTAATGACTGTAAACGACCAATGCATTCGCAATACGTGACACGACATTAAAGTCCCGCTGTCTTCAGTAATGTAACGTGGCACATCCTCTGTCGTGCTGTGGCACCGCTAGTTCGGCGGATCACGTTGTACCGCGCCAAAAAATCCGCCGTCGTTCGTGAATCCCCGACGCAATTATCCGTGACGGATCTTTTTGCCCCCAATGCGAGCACGGTGACTAGGGTTGTGCCTCGGCGTCTATAAGAGCCAACGCCCGAGCTCCGTGTTATAGTGTTATTCACGTTGCAGGGACTGGTAAGAACTAAGAGTGTGGCGAGAGGTGAGGCTGATATTCGAGTCGACAACAAGGCGAGCGTCGCCGCGTTGGAAGTCGGCACGATGTAACTCCATTTACCTTCCAAATTCTTAATGAAGCTGAATGATTGTTAATATGTTTCAGTGCTTCGTCGAAACATTATTTCTGACTTATGTTTGATGAGACAAGGCTATCAGTCAAATATTAAGAATAAGGAAAAAGTTTATTTTCAATCCTAAACTCATAGAGCTTAGCCAAATCGAACCCTCAACTCAAAATCCCGGTTGTTGGTACCCTGAACTTGTGAATCCGGTCCAAATTAAACATCCGGTCTAAATTAAACACAAAACATGTTTGGTACACCAAGAAAGCAATTACCCTGCCGGGATTGTGGATAACTCTCACTGACATTGGGACCCACATGACATATTCATCTTTCCCACCATTTTCTTCCTTTTACGGTCCCTATCGGTCAATCCGGTGAGTAGCCCAAGACGTCGACAAGGGCGTGTATGCCGGTACGGGCTCCTCCAGGACGCATACGTCTCGGCGGCGGCGCATGCTCTCGGCCGTTGCGCATTGAGCTAGACCTCGTCGGATGCTCCAATGGTGGCCGCTGTTAGGCTTAGCTTGCATGTGATCGGAGGACTGCTTCGAAGGGAACTGTACATGGAAGTGCAACCCTGTGCAAATATAATGGATTCCTCCTAATTGATTTGACCCAGAAAAGCTAGCAAGATGGGATTGCTCCGTGTGCTCTATTTGATATTTCCGTTGGTTGGTACGACTCGATCGCCGTGACAAACTAGCTCTAATATACCAATTGATCTAGTATTTCCATTTTACCATCAGCCAGTGACCAATCCAAGGACTAGAAAAAAAAGATTCTCCCCATGGACGAGCTCGAGCTGAAGGGGATCGTGTGCATGCGCTCTCGATCAGCAGCAATTTAACGCGCATATGTTTATGTGCGATGAGAACGCGAGGGGCTGCCTATGTGTCGCCTTGAGCATCATATATATATCTTGTCTCCGCTGTCAAGCCGCCGCCGCATTGAGCCACGCTCCGGCCAATCCACTTTCGTTAGCTCGTCTTCCTCTGCTACGTACCTGCTACGTGCCGGTCTGTAGTTACTGCTACTCGGGACAGACAGGGGACGACAGGGATGGAGGCCACGGAAGAAAGACAGAGAGATTGGACAATAGGGAAGAAGACACATATGAGATACGACACGGTGGACCAACTTAGTCAGCGAGAGTGAAACCGGGATTCGCAAGTTTGGGATGTAAACGACCGGGATTTTGAGTCGAGGGTTCGATTTGCCTAACCTCAGTGTGTTCAAGGTTTAAAATGGACCTTTTTCCTATATAGAAGGACTAGCTCCAGATGTGTCCCAGCCCTAATATATATCCCTGGGCGCAGTTCTCTTCATGGAATTCATGGTAGCCCGCCATTGATCCCTGACTTGTAACCGCACCATTACGGTGCTGGAATCGCTGTAGCCCATCTTTTTCTTATATCTAGTGGACACGCTAAGTTTTTTCGTGTCCGAAACAAAAATCACTGGGAAGCCGGGCCCTTTGCCCTTTTTGTTTTTTCATTCTTTTTACGGAAGGGGGCATACTACGTGTCCCCTAGGGGTAAAAACTTCTGATCCTCTAGCTGGACAGCTTGACACGTGTCCCCGAAAAATGCCACAATCCCGTTTTTGTTACAGATTTATCCGTTTTTGCTAAAAAAAAGTTCCGCTTTTGCTACATTAAGCAAAAAACGGTTCATTTAAGGGATAAAATTAAAATACAGATCTCGCCGGAGATCTCACCAAAATCCTCGTCGTAGTCTTTGTAGCAAAATAATTGGGCAAATGTAGCAAATCCGACTTTGCCGGAGACTCGCCAGAAAATTTCGCCGAGAGAACTCACCGGAGACCTCGTAGCAAAAACTTTACACTATTATAGCAAAACCATAAAATGATAGTAGCAAAAACAATGTGATAATGTAGCAAAAAAAAGACCTCCTGGAGACTTTTACCGGGAGACCTTGTCGGACACCTGGTAGCAAAAACATTGAACTATCTTAGCAAAAACTTGGAACAGTTGTAGCAAAAAGTTATCCTAATATAGCAAAACTGACTTCGCCGAAGACATCACTAAAGACTCGTTGGAGACGTTGTAACAGAACACAGAACTAACTGTTGTAGCGAAACTACGGAATGGTGGTAGCAAACGACTCGTGGGCTTGTAGCAACTCCGTCGGAGTGTGACCATGGCAGGAGGCAAGCCGATCATCCTCAAACGTCAACCTGCAAGAGGGACCTACAGACAGCACCTTGCACTACGGCGGGGAGCTGGGAAGAAGCCGTGGCTCCAGCTCGCGAGGGAGCTTGCCTAGGCTACGGCGGCACTTGGCTGAAACGTGGGGCGGAGACGGCAGGGGAGCTTCGACGGCATGACGTGGGGGGGGGGGGGGGGGGGGGGGGGGGGGGGAGACGACAGCGGAGCACCAGCGGCGCGGCCAAAAGACTGCGGTGGCGCACAACAAGGGCCACAACGAGCCGACCTCGAGAAGCTAGGAGACGGCATCGGCGGCGAGATGGCGGTGGGGCGTTTGGCGGAGACTAGAGCAGAGTGTCGGCGGGGAGCTTGCCTAGGCGGCGGCGCTTGGCTGCAAAGTCTTCGCGTGCGTCCTAGAAAGAAGTTAAGGTAGAGGAAAGATGAGAAAATTCCTTATTTGACACTACTTTCCACTGAAATTTTTTTCGCTTTCTTATTTGGTCATTTTTGTAATTTTTTTGCCTCATATAACACTACCGCCCATTCTGTCAAACGGGTCAATTTTCTTCCAGCTTTACGCAAATGCCACTGGTTGAGTTGAGTCGCATGCACTGAGTAAACAAAATGACTTTCCTTCTCTTTCCCTGTCCCGTGTCTCACCAACCCCCCATCCCTTCTCTTTCTCTGTCCCGTGTCTCACCAACCCCCGTCGATCCTGAACCCTAGTGTGGTGGCGGCAGCGGATTTTTCGCTTGCTAGCAGCGGCAGTGGTGGGCGCGCGCCTGATCCCGAGGTTCCATGGAGGGAGGCCAAGGTGGGGAAGGTGGCGACGGGCTACCTAGCACGGCGGCAGGCACAGGCGCCGCAGAGGGCGACCAAGTTGGGGATGGCCGGGGAGCGACGGCCTGGCAACGACCAGGCATGGCATTGCGGTGGCAGGCATAAGCGCCGCAGAGGGCGACCAAGTTGGGGACGACCCGGGGAGCGATGGCCCGACAGTGGCTAGGCATGGCGTTGCGGCGGCAGGCACGGGCGCCATGGAGGGCGACCAAGGTAGGAACAACAAGGGAAGCGATGGTCCGGCAGCGGGCGGGCATGGCGCTGCGGTGGGCAGGCATGGTGCTGCGGTGGGCGGGCATGGCGCTATAGCGGATTGGCAACAAGGGTTCGTATACTCTTCTAATTCGACTAATTACTCTCCAAATGTAGTGTAGTATGGTGAAAATTAGTAGCAACCTTTATGTATTTCTCTACCATTTGCAGGATGGATCCAAATTCTAGTTATTTATTCAAAATTAGATTGTTTGGAAACCGGAAAAATGATAGAAATGAGATCAGATGTTTTTGTTTTTATAAGGTTATTGATTTCGATTTAACAAATTATAAGGATTTGGTTGAATCAATCGTCGAGCAGTACACACCATGTTATTTAGAAGTTGCACATGTTCAGTATTATGACGATGTTCTCAAAATACTCCCGGAAGTTAAATCTGACCAAGAGTTGATGTCTATGTTTGAGAAACATGCCAACACAAAGGTTGTGCAAATGGTTATTCAATATTGTGATCCCTGTGAACCTTCTTGTTGCTTTGAAACCTTCCATAGATGAATTTTGTAGTGGTTGTAGGTCGTATTTGGCGGTAGACAACACCTTCTGGACATACAGATTCAAGGGGCAACTAGCTAGTGCTACTGCCGTTGATGGGCATAATTGGATGCATCCGGTTTGTTTTGAAATTTTTGACTCTAAAACAAATGAGAACTGGATCTGGTTCATGCAATTGCTTAGACGGGCTATAGGATCACCAATAGGTTTAGCTATATGCACGGATGCTGACCAAGTAGTGATGACAGGGGTAAAAGAAGTGTTCTCGGAGGCAGAACATAGGGAATGTATGTTTCACTTGGTGAGCAACTTCAGGAAGAAATTTCATGGAGAAGTGTTTGATGCCACCTATGTGCTGGGGCTTACTCTTGGAACCCATATTTATTTGGAAAACATTGGGTTGCAATGGAGGAAGCCAAACTAGCTACAACTGCATTTATAAGGAAGTGGCACAATAGGATGTGGTCTAGGAGTCAGTTTTTACCCATGTCCAAGGTGGACTATGTGACCAACAACTTGGTTGAGTGCTTTAACAATTGGATTAAGCACCACAAGTCATTGAACTTGGATGATTTCATGGACAAGGTGAGGCAGCTGATTATAATCAAGTGGAACGAAAGGAGGAAGTAGCAAAGAAGTTGGACGGATTGATTCTGCCCCACATAATAAAGAAGTTGAATGCAATGACCCGAGAATTAAACTTGGAGGTGGTAGAATGCTCAGAAGAAGTGGCTGAAGTGACCGCATTAGGAGGCAGCAGCTTTAGATTTGTTGTTAACTTGCAAGAGAGGACATGCTCTTGTAGACAATGGCAAGTTTGTGGTCTTTCTTGCAAACATGCTCTTGCTTTCATCACATCACTTATCAATGCACATATAAAGAATTATGTTGACTTGTATTATTCCATTGACAAATTTAGAGCAGCCTATGCTGAATTAGTGCCTTCTATGCCTGACAAGACACATGGCCTAAATCTGACCATGGATTCTTCATGCATCCACCATTATTAAAAGCAACATCAGGTAGGCCTAGAACTGGGAGGTATAAAGGCTACATCGACAAGAAAAGTAAAAAAGGCAAGCACTTATGCCCTATTTGAAAGGAATATGGGCATCATTGGCATAATTGTAACAAGGATAACCCGGATGACATTGCTGCAATGATGGCTATTAGGTAACATAGATTAACTTGGTTTTTTCATTATTATTTTTGTAAGCAACTAAACATATTAACTACTTTTCTGATTGCTCATGTAGAGAACCTCCAAAGAAGAAGACAAAAATCACCAAAACAGTCCAGTCATTCATTGTGCCTTGTGAGAATGTTGCACCAACAAGGATATGTTTTCCACCAAGGTTAGCACTTGTATACTTATGCTACTGGTTATATGAAAACTCAATTTATGTTCTAAGTAGTTTTTATTTCTCACCATAGCCAAACCTTCGAAAGTACAACTAAGAAAATAGAAAAATTGTCAACTCTAAATCTGGAGAATCAAAGAGGTAATTTCTCACCATAATCAAACCTTGGAAATTTTGTGTTTATTTCTATGTTTAATTACTTCAAACTTACTGCTGCAGTATACATGTACGTGCAGGTCAAACACTGGCTCAAGTCAACTATCCATTGAGAGTTCTATGCCTAGCAAGCAAACAGATGTTCTTGTGAAGGTAAAGCCTAAGAAGAAAAAGAAAGAGATTGCTGAGAAGATTCCAAAAGAAGGCTTAGCTTGTGATTTGCATATGTTTGTGTGCTTTTTCTGTGGTGTTATGGTTCCTTTTGGCTGACATATGTGATGTATGTGAACTAGTATTGACTGATATTATGGTTTATTTTGGAGAGGTCCTTTTGCCTCACATATGTGATGTATGTGAACTAGTGGTGACATATGGGTGAATCTGGCTGCTTATGGCAGCTGTTGGGATTTGGTTGTGATAAATATATATATATATATATATATATATATATATAAACTGTATATCTCTATAAATTGTGTGCATGGATAATGCTTCAAATTACAGAGGAGGTTCTGTCCAATTTTTACATTTTTTGAATTAACATTTAAGTTATCATTCTTAGCCTGAACGGAGGACTATTCTCTTCTTTTGTTGTCATACATTCGCAAATGATGACATGCACGGTTTAATTCTCAAGTGTATATGCCATGATTAATAATATTTAGCCTAATTTTGTCACATTATGTATCAAGGGCAAAAACGTCTTTATAGATCCCAAGTTAACGCCGTTAGGTTTCACATTGTACTAAAGTGTCGTATAAGACGGAAGATTTATAAAAGTGGCTAAATAAGAAAAAATTGGTGTCAAATAAGAAAACATATTGGTAAGTAGCGTGTGACTCACGACCTAGTGCGTGACTCCGTACGCGCGCCACGGACCCGCATGATAGATGCGTGCGATCCCGGGAGATTCCGTTACGGAAACTGTGCGTTTAGTACGTAGTAGAGCTTCCGTTCTCCGATAATGGATCGGTCGGTCAGAGTCGGAGTCCTGGACGCCTACAGTTACACGAGTCCTGATCCAACACAACACTTGCCCGTCTTCTTTATTTAAACTTCACGATGGCAATCACGTACGTGTAGGGAAAAAGGGGTTCGCCAAGACTTGGGAAAAATAAGCTGTGCTAGCGCGATCATGGACTTGACTACTTGGAATGTTTCCGCTGGCGGCAGGTACACACGCAAGTTCCAAGTTGTTGATTTTGTTAGCATAACATAATTTCTTATACTCTCTCTGTTTGAAATTATATCTCGTACAATTGTTGCATATATCTATACATTAAAACGTATCCATGCGTATATAGCCAAATCTGCTACTACTAAGTCAGGAAAAATGGAGTACTTCCTTTGACATGTATATTTTATTGGTAGTGCTTAATTGTAGCTAGATTTCACGTAGTTAGAACAAGTACAGTAAGGTCCAGTCAGTAGATGACATGTATATGTTTTTATCTCTAGTTATTGTACATATTGGATATTGGATTGACTCTAGATAATATGGACATGACTTATAGCCAGCAGTTGGTTCTAATATTGCCCTTGCTCTAAGGGAGATAATTTTAGGATATTCATGTCTTATACACAGGAAGAGACGGCACCAAAAGAATCCTAAAAGGGTGCTGTTATATCTTTTCAAAGAGAAGGCTGGATGTCTATTTCCCAGGACACACAAGGTTATTAGACCAAAGAAGATGATTAGGCTATGTATCCTAGACGAGTTTGGCATGAGGGTATTGGCTAAGCCTACAGTTACACTTAAATCTACAAAACTACGGCATGAAATAAAGCTTCGTACAACAAGACGGAATATCCTTTGGATTTATGGCACATACAAGGTCCGTACATGGGAAGAGTACAAGGAAAACAGAGAAACCTTCGGAAAATTATATCGTGTGCTAAATAATGCAATTGATAAGTACCAAGACCTCCGCATGCGAGCTGGATTGTTTTATTTAGCTATGGATTCTGATGATTTTACACACACAGTTCGTAGTCACCTGTATGGTGAAAGTGACAGCATGTTCTTGAGCGATCTACGGAGGAGAAAGAAGAGAGAAACTGACCACGGAGTATGCAATGCTACTACTAGCAGTGCTCATGTATCCAACCTATCCAGCGCAAACTTTTCTTCCATCGCCACTAGGACGTTGAATCTAATTGGCAGAACACATGTATTTTGCTTGTTGCTTGTAATTTTCTTAGCTTGGGTGATAGTATATTTGTAAGCAATTTTTAATTTTAGTCAGCTCGATACTCTGCTTTGTTCTCCGAATGACATAAATGCATATTTTTTTTATTGGTGTGGCTAATTTTCAGTCGCTTAATTCTTATTCTAAGCGATGTCATTCCATGATTTTGTATTATACCCCTCAAAAAATGATTTTGTATTATATGAATAATTTTTACCGTGTGATGTTTTTACCACGTGAACTTTTTTCTCTGTTACAACTCACATGTAACTCAACTTTTTTAGTTACAACCTACTTACAACTAAAAAAAAATCTTGGCTGCAACCTACTTTTAACTGAAAAAGATCTTAGATGCAATCGACTTGGAACTCAAAAGGTTAGTCTCGATCCACTTGTAATTTAAAAACTCAACTGCAACCCATTTGTAACTCATAGGACGCACAAATCACAATATAAATCCGAGGATTCTGGAGTTGAATGAGCTCTATCTAATTTCTCATTCGACTGAGAATTAGCAAAACTGTTTTGAGAGGATTTGTTGAGATAAAAAAAGATCTCTAGATATTCCCATGATGTCTGAGTCTTTACCAATATCAATTAAAGTTATATCATCCAAATGATTGCTCGGAATTAAGCTAGCTGATTTATCGACACAGTTGTAAGAGTTCTTACCTAAGGAACCAAACCTAGTTATATCATAACCTGCGTTGTTTGATTACCGTGAATAATCCATAAATTCGGTCTTGCCAGTTGCTTGATATATCATCGTTTACCAATGTTATAAATAGCATGCTATGAAAAAATAGAGTGGTCCTTCTTACACAACCTAGAATACACATCCTATAAACAAGAATGCAAAATATTTAGTCTTGGCTTTTTACACATATGTAGAAGTCATCATTATCTACATCTAAGAAAAAAATAGAACTTTTTGAAACTTCAAAATGTCAATTTAAAAAAGGGAGTGACTATTGAGCAGCTAGCTGTTTTGAAATTTAAAAACAGACATTTTTTCAGACCAATAAGAAGTTGACAACGGTAAGACTCAATAATAAGTCAAAATTAATTAAAAAACGTATGCTTTCAGTTGGACCAAACAGACACATTCACCAGCCAGACTTCCTTCAGCCCACATTGAGTCTCAACAGCTCTTTTACATAAGTCCACGTTGATTCAGTTTGTGGCATGGGCTGAGGCCACATGTTCTAAGCCAGCTCTAAAACCACTAACAAAGGCCCTAACAGATCGATCTTCTTCTCCAGCCACAAAAGATACTTTCCTCAGCTCCACATGCACCCCCACACACCGCTGATACTTTCTAGAAGAACCTGATCGGCATCTCCTACAGAAAAAAAAAGAACCAAGAAGGAAACTAGAATCAGATTGGGAATGGAAGAACAAGAGAAAAAGGGCAACCATGTTTAGGAAGACAACCTACTTTCAGTTGGAGGCATTGAAGCTAATCAGGAACTTCAAATGGAGAAGATAGCAAACCCATGCAGCAAAGCCGCGTTTACATCAAAGCGGTGTTGACTGAAGACAGGGTTGTTAAACATAAAATTTATTTGTTCTAGGCTATTTCTTAATGTAATAATAATAACTGATTACAAAAATTATTGTGCTGCTATGGGTACATGTTTACTTCCATGTTCAAATCATATATATTATGTGGTGCTGCTTGCATGCAGAATAAATATTGCAAGTTTTTGCATTCTTCAATACTATAACCAAAAATGAAGAAGAAATGAATGTGATTGAGATTTACATCTCACTACAGATGTATAAAGAAACAGTTGCTATAAAAGAATGAATGAATATATACTAGGAAGAACATGACTTGGAAAAAATAACTAAAGATGAAACTCTAAAGTCTAGAGAAGAAATGCAAGTGGACTAAAAAATTAATACTTAAAATAATGAAAAAGAACAAGAGTGAGTAGGTCTGAATAAATGTAATCCATTCCTTTCCAAAATTGTTTCAGATATAATTCTCAAGACCACGAACCAGCTAACAGAGAATGAGCCTGATGGATACTAGTAAACCATTGCCACATAACTAAACATGGTGAGTATGGGATAGAAACTTCCTTTTGGGTCCAGGTTTTACCTACTACTATGCATAGTTATTACTTCCTCTATACCAAACACGATGGACTGAAAGGCTACATAACTGAGGATTTTTCTCCCCTTTCTACTCTCTCCCACTAAAAACAACGACCAAGTCGTGACCAGATCACACGCTACTTGGCTTTATTTTATAACAACTAAAGAACATACAACACTGTTTTTTAACTGACAAAACTGAATTTAAACCTACAGCTAGAGTGTTAACTAACGAATAAGCACCAAATCTTTCTTACAGAGTATAACTCTTATAAACGCACTAATCGGAAAGCAAAAATCGACATTTAGTACATGGGGGATCAAGAAAAAACTGTTGATACTACAAAACAATTGAATGACTAGGTACAAAATTATACCTTGAGTAAAAACTTAAACAAGTAAGGATCGGACTAGCAAGCAGCAGAAGCTGATCCACGCATCTTCCTCCACCCTGCAAGAAAAATGGCCCCTCCTTTCCTCGGGCTTGGAATACCTTGAGTAAAAACTTAAACAAGTAAGGATCAAACTAGCAAGCAGCAGAAGATGATCCAGGCATCTTCCTCCACCCTACAAGAAAAATGGTCCCTCCTTTCCTCGGGCTTGGAATCGGCTACCCAACTTAAGAAAAACTTACGAATGCATGGGAGGAGTTATCTAGATTACTCCGTCCCCGAAAATAAGGAATATAAAGTCAACAAAACAATGACCAAGACTAAACTTTAACAAGAATAGGACATAGAGAACGAATAAAAGAAAAAATCAATAATTAAAGAGGTAAATGACGATCTGAATAACACTTCAAACTGAAAAACTGATAACTGACAAAATGAAAGAATCAACAGACTAAAATCACAAAGAAACAAAAGAATAATAAATATTTTCAAAGATGACAAGCTAAGAGAAAAATGAATATATAAATAAATGAAGAAACATAAAGAGAGGAAATGGAACTACTGAGAACTCAATAAAGGACTGAAGAGACAACAAAAAATCAATGAAAGCAAGAACTCAGGCAATGAGAAACTGAAGCAAGATACTTAAGAATTCTGATAAATACAAAGAATTCAACTTAAAAGAAATGCAAATTGAAGTAATGAAAAAGTAAAATACTGAAAGTCAAATTAAATAGACAGAAAAATTCAGATACTTAAAAAAACTAAGAAACGAGATAATGAGGGACCGAAGAAATAATCTGAAAGGCCGAAGACTGAATGGAAAAATGAAAATGTTGAAGCACTAAAATGAACACTGAATAAATACAAAGAGAGACTGAAAGAACAGGAAAATGAGAAATACTGATTGGACTGAGCAAAATAAACTGATTAGGACTGAGAAAAACTTCAAAATAACTTGTACACATAAATACTGAATCATATAAGATAAAAGAATATGCAAATAAAATGAAGTAACAAAACCAAAGAATCAATATCTGAAAGACTGATAATGAATGACCGAGCCAATCAAGAAAACCTAAGAAAATAATGAATGAGCACGGAGAATGAATAAATAATGTGTGAAAAAATAATATTTAGTTTGGAAATTAAGAAATTCCGGAAAATGTGTAAAAGAAAAGAATGACAAAGGCAGGACTAGTGAAAATGAAGACATAACCGAAGAAGGTGAGGGTGATTGCAAAAATAAATAAATGAAGCATCAGAGAAGAAAAAAGAGTGCAATAGGATAAAATCCCACCAGCTACATATCACTTGGCTGTCTACATAATTACATTAACAATATCATTTTTATTGTTAACAAGTCACCTAAATAATTTTAGAACCAAGGGATAAGACCAAGAACTTTACTCCCACTATAAAGACACCGTTAAATAAATCTTTAAATACAGGGAAAACAACACCTTTCAATAGCTATTCAAACACATGAAACACAACCCTTTCAAAAGGCGATGGCACAGTTAGTGTGTCCTTTGACATAGTAAAGGTTTCCACGGTTTAGGCCCCCGGAACCACAACAAATTAAGTCAGAGAAGGCCACAGCCATATACATTACATCTAGTATCTTACGATTAAGAAATGATATAGATCAAACCATGAAAAGCATCAGATTTTGCATCCATTTGTCTTACAAATAGCACTATATAGACAATATTCCATGGTCAAGAAAGGATAAAAAACTAGTACAAGAAGCATCAAGTTTTTGCCGAAACAAAATAATGTGACAATACTCAAATGACACACATCAACATGGGCACATGGCACATGTCAGATAGCGCTAACAGTAGGGAGGCAGACCATGCTGGTCGTGGCACAATTATGCCATAGAACAAAACTTAAATGAAATTTTAACTTCATGAACGAAATAAGCCACAATGTACTATACCAAACAAAATTACTGAGGTGCAGATTCCATCTTTCTTTTGCATATGGCCATCAAACTGCACAAAAGATCATGTTTAATATCACGATGTCATCCAAAGATGGAAAAATGATTGAGAATGCAGTAACCTGCCACATCATTTAACAGTCAGACCTAATGGCATATCCTGACTAAACACCCCACGAATAATCACCTTGCTAGGCAAAGAGTTGTCTCATCTGAGCCACGACCCAAGAAAATGTATATGGAGCATCCAATTCAGGTAAGAAAACAATAGCAAGTAGCCTAGTACGAAGTACCGAGAAACAAACCTATTTCAGCAATCACCAACACCATGGCCTCCATCTGGTAAGTCTCCATATCCATAGAAAGAGCAGAATAGGGAGCACAAGATAGAGAGCACGGCTCGGCAGCGGAATGACATCGGTGTGGCCATAGTCGCCAGAAGGACGCGCAGATGGAGGACGGGCTGCCGAGACCTAGAGCCACACCCCTTACCTTGCTACATCCTTATCCAAACCGATGGACAGGAAAAAAGGGCAAAAAGAGTAAACCGACTGAGACAAAAATCCGACAAGGCAAGCGGCCCGTGAACAAACAGTTCAATGATGCATGAATCATAGAACAAAATCGTGCTTACAAAAATATGACTTATTACAGATTAGAAAACACCTAGCTGCAAAATAGCAAGTGTAAAAGTTAGGGGACACAAAGTTACCCATGAAAACTCATGTTATTACCATGAGAAAAACTAAGAAAATGATACTACTGCCTAATATGCAGACAACCCCCGTACCGAAGAACTCAAACAAAGCGTCCTCTAGCATCTTTTTCCTACTTGGTTTTAATCAAGTTCATTGCTTGATTGCTGACAAAACCATGAAGTCCGTATGGGAAAACAACCACAAAATCTTCTGATCTTTTGATCCCTGCAAAACAACAAAGAAAACACTACGGCGTGAGCACCTAGTATACGAAGAGATGAAACCATGGGATGATTGGAATCACAATTAAAAAATGATACATGCTCATATCTAAGCACTTCGGGCATAGAGACTTTCTAAAAAGACATGGGAATCTAGAAATCTAGATAGACAAAAAGAGATGAAAGAAGTTCATCTGATTACAATCACCAGATAACAAATGAAACCAAAAACTAAGAAACCCCTAAGATGATTCGAAGCAACAGAAAAAATAGATAAAGTCAAGCCATGAACACAACTGAGACCGCTCTGAAAACTAATGATCATAAGATACCACACAGTTACATGCATACACCCTTATCAGAACCCCTACTAAAAACTGAGAATATACCAATGCAAATCGCTCTTGACAAGCGAGGATATGATTTGAATCAGATAACAAATGTTAACAGAAAAGGGTTAAAAAGAAACCCTGAATATCTCTAAATTGTAAGCCATTCGAACACCAAATCTTGGACATGTAGACCAAGACAAGAAAAAATGGGAGAGGACTGAGGGGGAAAATCCACATCGTCCTGCTCTCTCGTGCTGGAACAGCCCACCGAGCACCAATCATCACGACATAGACGCCAGCGTCCAAATCCGCGCTCGCGCCACTGAAATAAGACGCCCCCGGCGGCTCACACGCCGACCGCGGTAGCCGCGACTCCCACAACTGAACAAACCGCACGACGACGAGCAAAATGAAAAGAGGAATAGAGCACAAAATGATATAGATGAGAACAATCTCGTCGGCGGTGTCCATGTATTCTGCCCCCGCGAGCCACTGCCGAATCCAGCTCCGGTCGTGCCTTATGCGGGATTCATGAGGACCTCTCCGTCTTCGCCATGGCCCTCTCTGCCTATTCCCCCCTCCTCCCTTTGCCAGTCCAGAGATGACTCGCGACAGTCAAACTCACTGGGAAGTTAAAAAAAGGCAGAAAAAAGAGAAGCCTCCGAGTGGCCCAGACTGAGCCCAAGAAAGTTATGGAAATGCTGAGATTCGTGTTATCAGAGAGATAATCAAACGGCTGAAAAAGTGTCTGTTTCTCAATTACAAAACAGCTAGCTGTTTAATAGGAAAAGTGTAAAAAAAAGGCTCCATGGAGCCGGTCATCCAAGTCGACGCACTTGTTATTAGCAATGCTATATTCGTGCTATTTCAAACATTTTCTTTATCCAAAATAGAATACCATTTTTTTTGGGAAAACATTCGTGTGTGAATATGGGCTTAAAACATGTACAAACTACTATGTTGCTCATTTCTAGACTCAAAATAATATAAATAAATTATGTGCAAACTACTATGGAGCCGGTCATCCAGAATCACACAGAATAAACTAAAAATGGGACTTGGTGAGATCCTGCTTGAGACCTAGCTGGAGGGGTGCCGGACCTTCTCCCCTTTTTTTTGTTTTCTTATTTCTTTCTTTCTATGTGCGAGAAAATGGACACTGTGTGTTTAGTACTCCCTCCGCCCTAAAAAAGAATATCATAATTTTTTTAAAATTTTGGATGAATCTATATACTAAATACTCCATCTGTTTCATAATATAAGATGTTTTAGATTTGTGAAAAGAGTGTATCTAGAATCTATACACTAAAATAAGTCTAGATACACTCCTCTAATAAAACTAAAACATCTAATATCATAAAACAGAGGGAGTAGTATCTAAATTTATTCAAATTTAGACAAATCTTGAACATTTTTTCAGGACGGAAGGAGTAGTAGAGATTCCGTTATCCAATCGATCGATCCTTCGATCGGAGTCCTAGAGGCGTACGGTTACACGAGTCCTGATCCAACACAACACACAACCCTTGTCCGTCTTTATTTAAAGGGACTGCCTAGCGCTCAATCGACTGAGAACTAGTTAGTTCTCAGTCGATGCACGGAGCGTCTCATCATTTTTCTGGTGGATGTTTTGCATGGAGAGCTAGCGATCCTTCTTTGATTTTTCCTTTCTCGTTGAGGAGGCATGCAATGTACGTGCTCTTTCCCAAGGGCCCATTAGCATGTATTCTTGAGCTAACTAGTTGCTAATTCCTTTTTTATTATTTCTGCCAACTCATTGAATAATCCATCAAAAATTTATGGGAGGAGCTTCGTTGTCTCTTTGCAAAGGATTTTTTAGAAAAATTGGTGCAAATAAATGAATTGCTAATTTCATGCAATTTAACCGTTACAATTCTATCACAATTATAGTCATCCTATCCACTTGCAAATCCAACACTTACTTACAACCAACTTGCAACCAAAAAAATTAGATACAACTCACTTGCAAGTGAAAAATCATAGTTACAACCCACTTGTAACTCCTAGCCAACAGAAATCACAATGATATACAAATGGTTGGGAGTATTTTATAAGTTACAACCTACTTGCAACCGGAAAAACTTGGCTGCAACTTAGTGGCAACCGAAAAAACACTTATAGCCCACTTGGAACTCCTAGCAAACACATATCATGATGTTAACACAACCAGGATTTTTTTCTCACCTGGAACTCCTAGCCAACACAAATCACGATGCTGATACAACTAGGATTTTTTTCTCAGTTGCAATTCACTTGTGACTGGAATAAGCTTAGTTGTGATGCATTTGCAACTAGAAAATCAAAGTTGCCCTAATTGCAATCAAGTTGCAACTGCCCCCCTCGACAGGGGCCCAGTTGCAATCAAGTTGCAACTAGACCCTCGGCGGGGCCCTAGTTGCAATCAAGTTGCACCTGACCCCTTGACGGGGGCCCAGTTGCAATAAACTTGCAACTGGACCCTCGACGGGGCCCTAGTTGCCATCAAGTTGCAACTGGCCCCCTCGAAAGGGGCCCTAGTTGCAATCAAGTTACAACTGACCCCTCGATAGGGGCCTAGTTGCAATCAAGTTGCAACTGGTCCCTCAACGGGGCCCCAATTGCAAAACAACTGGTCCCTCGACAGGGCCCCCCTTGCAGTCAAGTTGCAACTGGCCCTCGATGGGGGCTCAGTTACAAGAAAGTTGCAACTGGCCCATCGACAGGGCCCTAGTTGCAATCAGGTTGCAACTAGCACCTTGACAGGGCCCCTGTTGAAATCAAGTTGCAACTGGACCCTCGACCGGGCCTCAGTTGCAATCAGGTGGCAACTGACCCCTCGACGGGGCCCCAGTTGCAATCAACTTGCAACTGGACCCTCGACGGCGGCTGAGTTACAAGCAAGTTTCATCTGGCCTTCGACGAGGCCCTAGGTGCAATCAAGTTGCACCTAGCCCCTCGACGAGGCCCCAGTTGCAATCAAGTTGTAACTAGACCCTCGACGGGGCCTAGTTGCAATCAAGTTGCAACTGGCTCCTCGACGGGGGCTCAGTTGCAATCAAGTTATAACTAGACCCTTGACGGGGCCTAGTTGCAATCAAGTTGCAACTGGCCCCCTCGACGAGGCCCGATTGCAAGCGATTTGCGAGTAGTATCATTCGAGGTCCGATTGCAAGCTAGTTGCGAGCTATTTAATTCAACACATACACAAAAATCAAAACACAAAAGATCAGTTTCGAGCGAGTTGCTATTAGTCTCGTTCAAGTCTTAACATGCAAAAATTCCAGAGAAAGAAAAAATATCAGTTGCAAGTGAATTGTGATTCATCATAAACTAAATTTAAAACCATAAAAAACCAATATCAAAAATCATAAATCAAAAATTAAAAAGTCATAAACCAAAAATTCGCATTAAATGAACCCAAAAATTCGGAATCCTAAACTAAATTCCAAAAAAAAACATGACCCAAAATTAAAAACAACAAACCGAAGCAAAAAAAACGGAATAATAAATGTTTATTATTTTTTTAAAAATGATAACATGGCTCAAAATAAAAAAGAGAGAAAACTTAAAAAGCAAAACCGAAAACAAAAAAAGGAAAAAAAAGGAAAAATAGAAAAGTAAAAATAAAAATAAAAAACAATTGCCCCTGAGATGCCTCTGTATAGTGCGTCCAAAAAAATAGTCTGGACAACGATGAATTTGCCCCACTAACTATGGCCACGTACGCACCTGCTGGCCAGAACAAAACAAGCCACGAGAACAGCACCCCTGCGCGCGCACACAAACAGAGGACACACAGCTACACGAATCCTGAAGTAAAAGCATCCAACGGTACCGACTGCGACCGAGAACTAGCGTGTTCTCAGGCGATTGAGAACAAGCAATTCCGTTATTTAAACTTCACAAAATCACGATCACGCACGTCTAAGGAAAAAGGGTTTACTACCTCAAGCGTCAAGACTGAAAATAAGCTCTGTAAGCTCGATAATGGACTTGACTACTCAGAATGTTTTCACTGGCGGCAGGCACGAACGCAACTACCAAGTTGTCGATTTTCCGAACATAATTTTTTTTTCTTAAGATTTCCTAGCATAATCTCTAGTACTCCTACTTCCTTTTGACATGTATTTTGTTGGTCATACGCAATTGTAGCCAGCTTGCACATACGTAGGGACATAATTTTAGGATGTTCATGTATTATACACAGGAAGAGACGGCACCAAAAGAATCCTAAAAGGGTGTTTCTATTTCTTTTCAAAGAGAAGGCTGGGTGTCTATTTCCCAGGACACACAAGGTTATTAGACCAAAGAAGATGATTAGGCTATGTATCCCAGACGAGTTTGGCATGAGGGTATTGGCTAAGCCTACAGTTACACTTAAATCTACTCCGTACAACAAGACGGAATATCATTTGGATTTATGGCACATACAAGGTCCGTACATGGGCAGAGTTCAGGGAAACTATTGAGACCATCAGAAGATTACATCTTGGGGTAAACAATGCAATTCAGAAGTACAAAGACCGCCGCAAGCGAGCTGGATTGTTTTATTTGGCAACAGATTCTGATGATTTTACACACACAGTCCGCAGTCACCTATATGGTGAAAGTGACGGTATGTTCTTGAGAGACCTATGGAGGAGAAAGAAGAGACATGAGCACCAGATGAGAGAAACTGACCAGGGAGTATGCGATGGTTATACTAGCAGTGCTCATGGATCCAATCTATCCAGACCAAACTTTTGTTCCATCGCCACCCGGACATTGAAATGAATTGGTATAACACATGTATTTTGCTTGTTGCATGTGATTTTCTTAGCTTGGGCTATAGTATATATTTGTAAGCAATTTTTAATTTGAGTCAGCTCGATACTCTGCTATGTTCTCCGACTGACATGAATGCATATTTTTTTTATTGATGTGCCTAATTTTCTTTCGCTTATTCTTATTCTAAGCAATATCGTCCCACGATTGTACTATAGCATATTATTATATGGGCATTTTTTTTACCATGTGATGTGCTTATAGGGTGATCTCAGGTACAATCTAGTTGCAACTCAAAGTCTTAGTTCCAGTCCACCTGCAATTTAAAATTCTCAGTTGCAACTCACTTGCAACTCATTGAACGGACGAATCATGATGTAAATCCGATAATTCTTGAGTTCAGTGAGCTCTAACTAAACTCTCAGTCTTTATCGATATATCAACTAAAGTTATATCGTCCACATGATTGCTCAGAAGCTAGGAGATTTATCATCATTGCCACCAGGATGTTGAAAGTTATTGGCATAACACGTGTATTTTACTTGTTGCATGTGATTTTTTTAGCTTCAAGAATAGCATATTTGTAAACTACTTTTACTTTGAATTGAATCGGTACTCTGCTATGTTCTGTGTAAGACATGGATTACATTTTTGTAGACTTTGGTGAGTTATATATAATTAGCAATCGTCGTATATTCTCGCAACGCCAGAGTTTTATCAATATAAATTAAAAGTTATATCATCCAAATGATTTCCTAGAATAGAGTTAGGAGATTCATCGACAGAGTTCTTACTAAGGAACCAAACCTAGCTATTCATGAGTCACATGTTGTTTAACTCCCATGGACAATCCATAAATTTGATTTCCCAATCGCTTGTAATCCATGTTGCTTAGTATACCATCTTTTAATGAAAATAAATACTCCATCTGATCCATAATTAGTATCGTTGATTTAGTACAAACTTGTATTTATTATGAATCGGAGGGAGTACCAATTCTTTGAAAGACATTAGTATGTGAATTTTCGCTTAAAAATGTGCAAACTGCTAAGTTGCTCACTTCTAGAACAAAATCATAAGAAAAACAACTATTGCGCTATTTCGAGCTTGAAACATAGGCATGCCTAACTGACTAACACATCCACTTGATCCTTTTCTGAACCAAGTCTATTTTTGTAGATAGATTTGGATCTTTTCATGAGTTCACATGAAGTACAAAGCACACCAAACATAATAAAAATAGCATCAAGGACTTTGGACCACCTAATGACCACTATTGCCATCAGAGTGAGCTGCCGACGTGCCGCTATCGCTGCTCCCTTAGCACAGTCGGCCTGACGTTGTTGATGACAGTCGGGAAGTCTTCGTGCACGTGCCCTAAGGAGCAGCACCCCAAAGCCGAAGTCGTCGTCATTGAACCGTTGAATTGATCCGAAGCTTCAAACACCAAACATATAACACATGTAGTCTGTATAAGATCGACCACTCCATAGAAGCAGCGACCAGTCGAATCCCCTTCCTCTTCAGCGCCAAAGGCGAGATCATCGCCGACAAGGTGGACGAGGAGGTAGGTATACCTTAATCTTGTCCCGCACAACGCCACATAGCGTTGATGTCGGTTGATCAGACTCTACCTTTAGGGACCCTTCTACAGTGCCAAGCGTGGGTCCGAGGTACCCACCCCATCCCACCGCCGGAGCGGCAAGCTGAGGTGTCGATCGTAGACGGTGAAGACAATGCACATATGGTGGCAGCGGGCTAGGGTTCCACGTCTAGATGTGGTGCTCCCAGTCTAGACGTGTAGTACAAAATATGTGTGGTTCATTCAAGTGCTCTCAGTTAGAAAGAAGTTTCTTCAAGTGACAGGATCAAGTGTTGGCCCAGATTTGGCTATGCCACGGGCATATCATGGAACTACTACCATTGTCTTAAATGGCCATTGACAGGACTCAAACCTATGAATGACCCTTTAAAAAACTCACCCATCTCTACACCTTGGTTGTCATGCCACTCATATTTTGGTTTTTTGCAAGCGAAGTGGAGTTGTTACGGCTGGCCCAAGGATTGGAACTGAGATTTGGTGCACATGGGCACTAGTGATCCTGCTTTTTTAAAAAAACTAAAAAATATATTTTTAAGTTTAAAGAAATAAAAATAAATTAGGATGTGGACCATGATTTATATCACAAACGTGCAAAATCGTAATTCGAAATAGTGTCTAATTTAGCTACACAAAAATGAAGATTGTAGATCTATAATATAGTGATTTCAAATAAAAAGTAAATACAAACATTTCGAATTAAGATTTTGCATGTTTATAGGATACATCATTAGGAATTTTTATGATTTTGTTTAAAGAATTTCAAAACATATAAGTGTAGTTTTAATTTTGTTTAGTAAGTAGAGAGCACTGGAGCTCGGGAGCCAAAATAAAACTTGCCGCTGAGGATAGCACCGAATATATAAACACCATGGGTGCATTACAGTATATCTTACACTCACATGACCTATCATTTCTCAAGTAAAGTTTGTCAATACTTTCCTGCTCCTGCAACATTACATTTGACTGCTCCTAAACATATTCTGAGATATATCAAATATATCTACATATATGAAAGTGGAGAGTTTCAACGACCGCTTAGCAACGCCAAATCGACCTCTGGTACTGTAGATTGCATCTACAGTAGCCGAACGTGTACGGTGCTTTTTTCCCACTTCGTTTACCGGTTGATCGCCCCACGATGGCTGCACGCCACATCTACAGTACCACGAGGGTTTCTTTCCTTTCTGGAAGAGTCCGGTCAATTCCCTACCGCTGCACCGCTTTTCCTCTTATTGTCGCGATTCTTCCTCTTCCCGAGCACGGCTTCCTATCCTCCACCCTGGATATTGATCCCCACGCGTGCTCTCTCTTCCCTGGTGTGGGACCTAGCGCGGCTCACCGCGGCGACTCCATCCCCGACCCCGAGCAGCCCAGCACTCAGCGGTCGGCGGCGTACTCGGCTCCAAGGTTACAGGCGCCGACGTCTTCTGTCCGTGCCTCCTTTTTCTTTGTCTAACGCCTCTTCCTGCTCCTAGCACCAGGCACCAGGCGCTGCCGGCCATCCTTCCCACAGCGACGGCGGCGAGCAGGAGAGGGAATCGTTCTATGCGCAGTCATAAGGTGACTCCACCGCGGGCGAGCAGCCTGACCACGATGGCAGTGCCGACCTGGGCTCTTGCGCCGCCGCTGTTCGGTAGTGCGGGCAATGGCAGCGATGGCGCGGGAGGCAGCAGAGCTCCATGGCCCGCTATCGCCGTCGCCGTCCAGCCCGTCGAGCTTCCTCTGCCATCAGCTGTGACAGACAGGCAGCATGGAGGCGGAGGCGGTGGAGTAGGCGACCACTTCGGATTCCTGCCGGGACGACGTGTCCGTCTGCAACGCCAGCGAGGTGGAGGCGACCGAGTGGGTCATCCAGGACGAGCCTGGCTATACATCATTGTCAGTGAGCTCCGCAGCTTCAGGTTCTGAATCTCCTCCTCTCGGACTAGCCATAATTTTTAGACAGTCTTCTCCACTTGGAGTACTGAGTACCATATGATCTCTTGCTGACGGTGTTCTTGATTTTATTTTGTGCACAATGTGATGATCATCTTCTTGAATTTTGGTTTTGATGATTTTGTACAGTTACAAATATGTGGAACTGAATTCCCATCTATGGTGGGAGGAGAATAAAGAGAGGATATACGTGCAGTACTTCTAATCTAAATTCTACATTGATAAACCTGAGATGAGATTTCCCTGCAGAAAAAGCTTCAAGCCTTCTGCAACGAGGGAGGGGAATATATTAGTATCTGATAGTACCACTTAATTTACAAATATATATATATAGTGGGGTTAATTTGATAGTAGCACCGTGCTTACTATAGAGGCACTGCAGTAGGTACCGTAGAAGCACTGTAGGTACGCATTCTTTTCCCCTGGAATAATGTATGTGTCATCTGCAAATAGTGGATCTAAGTTGGGAAAGATATTTTGGTTTTGGATCAACATGGTTAAAGCATCATCAGCAGATCCGTAAGCTGTTTTTCAAATTTAAAGCCTCATGAACAGGTTCATATGTTGTTATACAAATTTAAAACGTCACGAGCAGGTTCATTTGGAATATGTTTGTTTGCCCGAAGTGGTGTTCCTGTCATCCATGTCATGTAGAAGGTATGCAAATCTGCATTGGTACAGACTCCTTACGAATATGCAGATCAAGTCATAATTTAGGTTGAGTTGTTCGTATGCTTTTCTTATTACTCTATTGTCGATGCCATGCTTTCGTCCTTTGAATTATACACTGTTGATAAAATGTCGATTGGACTCCTGTAATGCTAACAAGCTATTGCTTATTTAATAAAAAGGGCCTCTATGATGGCAGCTTCTAATTCCTGTCTAGAATGGCACTGATTACTTATTAGCTCTATTTTAATTATTCTGTCATCGCCATATGAACAGCTAAGGATGCAAAGTTTCCTTGCCGACTGCTTACTTTTGTCTTTATATGGTAGTTTATCTGCTGTAATTCCCACCTGCAAAACTCCACGCAATGTGATCATATAGCACCATCTTTACCGACTAGCCTGGCTAACGTGTACTAGGTTAGATTTTTTTTCATTCTTACCCGTTCTTGACCAAGGTAAATAATATGTTTCCTGTCAGGAAAAAACATCCTCATGCATGTTAAGTGATGCAAAGCAATGCTAATTGACTATGATTTAATTTCATTTTTCCATATCTGCTCATGACGTCTGTCTGGTACCGAAGTTCTTCCTCTTAATCTTACCTTCTGCTTTTCTGTTCTTTGTTGTCCTTCTGCCAAAGGCGGAGTTTTTTCCTTATTCTGTAATTCTGTTCGACGGCGTGGATCGGCTCCTGATTTCCTGTGTTGGTATGTTCTTCTCAAACTTCTGCTTACTATATCTACTACCTTCTCCTTTTTATACGTTGATGTTCTGTTCTCCTCCTTAATGCCATGGCATATTTTGACCATCTGCAGCTATAGTATTAGTTAGGATTAGTCTAAGGAAGCTTGCGGCACAAATATTTCGAATTTAGAAAGAAACTATTGGCAACTCATTTCTCAGACAATTTGTTTATATCAACTTCGCCCACTCATTCCACTCTGATAAATAAAATGAATATTTGTGGTTTAGTCTATATGTCCACTATTTTATTTCCATAGTCAGATTCTCTTAATTTTACATAATGATATCTGCTGCCTTTACATTTGCTTCATTTGCATAGTCAGATTCTCCTATTTTTGCATAATGGTATATGTTGCATTTACATTTCCTTTGCATCCTCGGTTACACTTAATTATCTTAAATGCTCCACAGTGGCAACTTGAATCAATGGAAATCTTTATGGTAGATGCACAGCAGAATTCGTGGGTGTGTAGACGACTGCATTGTACCTACATAATCAAACCTGTCTTTCAAGTACTACCAACTGATACAGTAATTGATGCCATCACAGAAAATTGCTATATGTAAAGGCATGACCGTGCAGATATCAATGGAAAACACGCCGGACAAGAAGCTGGTCAAGACAAACCATTCGACCTGCCTTTCAACGAGGAGATGCTAGAAGACTCCTTCGTTGATCTCGCTGACGACGAGGAGACACCAGGTCAGTTCCCCGCCGCCAAACCCAGCGGAATGGCTCAACCACAGGTGCCTGCTGACGACCGCGCCTGATAGCAACACGAAGCCGACAACCCCTTTCTCACCGGCGTTGTCCTCGCCTTGCCAGCAACAAGGAAGTGGTCTGCCATCCACTGAAAAAGCGAAGAACAGCTCGGCCTACACACTCGCCCAAGGAGACCTCATCTGCAGCAACAGGTGTAGCTCGCCGTTTAGCAAGATAGATTAATTAGCAGTACTATTTCCTCCCTTATGTAAACCACTGTAGTATAAATGTGCCTGCCGTCTGGATACGGCCAGCATGATGAATATGTGCCGGCGGTAACAGGTGTAATTTTGTGTACAGTCCTCTGACAGTATACTGCTTCTCCTTTATCATTCATGTTGACGAGTGATTACCAACCAGCTCAAGCATGTTTCAAACACCAAGGCAGCTTGCCATGCACATTATGAGTAATCTAGATTACCAGCAATGTCTCTTTTGTAATGCAAACCAGTACAAGACGTATGTCGCCGACGTCTGCTCACGACCATCAAAATGAATACACGCACAAGATGTCAATGTGATCTACTGTACTATACAACTCTCTGTTGACATAAGAACTACTCCCCTTTATCACACACATCGATTACAGTTAACAGAACCTGACCATATTCGGTATACACGATTGGATAAGAACACGGGCGCGGCGTGTCGCCGCGCCTAATTCCCTAGTATATATTCTATGTGTTGGTTTGACTTCTACAAGATCAAGCTCTGTTTTAGTCGGTGTCTCGTCGGATACTGATTGGGCAGATTGCCTAGATTATCTCCGATCAACGAGAGGACTTGTTGTTTTCTTTAGGCCTAATCTTATTTTCAAGGGTTCAAAGAAGCAAGCTACGTTATGTAAATCTAGTGCGTAGGCAGAATGCAAGTCTCTTGCAAACCCTACATCATAAGCAAGGTGCATTTTCTATTTCAAAAACACGGAATCTAGTTGAGTCAGCGGCTATATCCATGGCGTGATTATTTGGGTGCAACCTATTTACCAGTAAATCACGTGTCACATGCAAGAACTGAACACGTATTTATTTTCTGAAATGGAGGTTGAGACCCTGGCCTCTGCATCTAAGAGATGCACATAATATTTTTATTAAATTATTCAGGGTACCTTACAAGAGAAATTCTATAGATCAAACCAAATCCACCAACCTAGCGACAACTTGTTAATCCTACAACACTCATGAAGAGGGTGTTCATGAATAGGGTCAGTACCCAGACATCACACCAACGCACATCATCTAAAAACCGAGACAAGTCGCCCAACGGCGAGCAAGTGGCACAACTGGTCTAGTTGACCCTTAATGCGTACCAGCATACACGCTCCAGAAGTCATCGCCGTCACCATCTTCCGCAAACCCATCTTCAGGAGAAATCAAAGCAAAGACCTTTTATGAGGTCTGTCGTCCATGTCACCATGATGCTAGACAACGCTTCCACCCTATGTGAGTCCATCTAGCCCCGTCTACTACCGAGAATCCGTTGTGCCACGCCACTCGAGACTCTCCATCGACGACGAGGTATATGCATACAACTCCGCCTCAGAGCCCATCTAGCCGACATCAGCTCCAAAAACAATGCCCCCATGGGGGAGAGTGATGCCTCGCTCCGTCATCATCTGATCCGGTTGTCCAGCTCTGAGGTTTCCCTAGAGAAGACAACCCTTGTTGTAGCCTACACGGTGACCCAACGCCTCCATGCCTCCAAGATCCCCTCGGTGATATGAGCTTTAAAATAGTGCCTCCAAGTAGGAAAACGACACCATGCGCCGCCACTATCTGAAATAGCACGAGCTTTCCCTCGAAGCCCGATGGAGCTTCCACCATGATGATGCCCTCTAGAAACATTCACCCACAGGCATCACCGCATCATCCGGGACGGTAAGAGCCGGTCAAAGGATTTCTCCTCTACGGTAGTTTTGTAACCAGGAGATCCGCAACCATAGATAACAACCAAGGGCGCTCACCAACACAGTAGGAGAGGCCGTGCCGAACCGAAGCCCAACCCAACCGGAGAAGCCATTGCTGATAAGGGGAAAATCTTGGGCGGCGCATTCTTGGCTGGCGATGGATCTTCATTGCCCAGTGTCCGGGTGAAAATCCCAAATCCTCAGATTGGGCGGTACAGCGTTTTGGCATCGTGTCCTTCTTGGAGGCACCGTCTTGGGACCGCTAGGAGTTTTTCATGCTGCATTTGGTCCTTGGCATCGTTTCCTTCTTGGAGGCGCCGTCTTGGGATCATTGGGAGTTGGTCATGCTGCGTTTGTGGCGCTTGACGTGTCTTCTTGTGTGAACTTGTCCAAATGCTTGCGTCTTGTCGGCGGTCGGTGTGTGGCCGGCGATGTTATTCAGGTAGCTCGCTTGTAGAGTCCGTGCTCGGTCTCCTCTTCCTTGGCGAAGCATCCTATGTGCTCAATTAGTGTTAGCATGTATATTGTATATCTCTAGGACTGTATTGTAATTAAACCTAAACCCTAACTGTCATCTGGCCTCTTATAAATATACATGGAACCCCATGATTACGTGTGTGGATTTCTCCCAAACCTGTTTACATGGAATCATCCTTCCCCCGATCCTAAACCCTAGCCACCACCTAAACCCTAGGCCACCACTTCCCATCTCCTGCTGCCGCCGCACCCTCCTTCTGCTACTCTGATGGCGACGCAGCCTACCCTCGCTGATGGCACGTCCAGCACAATCATTAGCTCCACCATCGGTGTGATCGTCCCTATCCCTGTGCCCAACGGTGGTGCCCCTAGATCGAGCGGCCCGGTCATCCTCTCCTTCAACAACGACAACTACACCAAGTGGTGCATCCACATGCGCACCACTCTTGGTCTCGCCGGCTACATCAGCCACATCGATGGCACCAGTGTCGCCACCCCGACTGACGTTGTTGACCATGGTGGACTACACCGTCCTCAACGTCCTGCACGCCGCCATCGACGAGGATGTTGTCGACATGATCCTCGCTGGCAATCAGACCGCACGTCAAACTTGCGGCCCGCGATCTCTTCACCACCAACAAGGCCAACAAGGTGATCTACCTTGACAACAAGTTTCGCCAAGTTCTCCAGGGGCTATGTCCATCCACGAGTATTTCTGCCACCAGCCGGTCTTCGACCGCGTGCTCGTCCTCAACACCCTGCATGGCCTCGGTCCTCGCTTTGCCTCAGCCGCGATGGTCATCTCCATGACCGAACCCTTGTCGTACTTCCTCCGGACCTGCGGTATGCTGCTCATGGAGGAGATGTAGCAGGTGAACATCGCGGCCAATGTCGCATCCACCTCCCTCATCGCTCAAGCCCAATACCGCGGCCCAGCTCCTCCCTGTACTGCCCAGGGTTGTCACAGCGACTTTGCCAACACCTCCAAGGGTTTCACCATTAGCAGCAGATCATTGCATGGGTTCCTGCTGGGCCGAACCAGGTAGTCCCATCTTAGGCACCCGCAGAGCATACCTATGTCAACTACACTATGTCCGTAAGAGATCTATGCAAATTCGGGATTGAGAATGTGAAAGCTATCCAATTTATGTTTTAAAAACTAATAAATACACCTAATAATTATGCGCAAATCCAAGGACTAGAAAGTGCAACCACCTAGTTGCCTGATTATATCATGACTGATATTGCAGACAACCTAAACATCATAATGTACAAAATCTAATACAGGACACATAACATTACATACATGAGTGAGAGACATAATAAAACTCAAGGTTGTTCGCAGAATCGGCATCCAAGCCCTCCCTTCGAAGTCCAAACTTGGTGGGATAGATGTGCCTCCTAGAGCATAAAAAAGTCGATGCTTTTGTGAGGTGTAGTGATAATACTGCAAGAGGTTTGTGTGGTCAGTAAGCAACACTATGATAATTGTAGTCCCGGCCCTTTGCAGGAGTATATGACCTGGTTGCTAGCAAGGTCAAGCTGGCGAGTTTCTCCATCCCCTTGCTAAAGTTGGATATTCATCTAGGAGTATTGCGCAATTAATGCACCGGTAGGAAAATGATTATAGGTACAATACCATTGGTAGCATTCCCTAATAGAGGAATGCTACTGGTATTATTGGTGGTGTTCGGAAATAGGGAACGCTTCATGTAAGCAGAGCACCTATGGACTGGCCATAGGACGGAGCATGGAGTAGTATACAATTCAAGAGGGTCGAAATTGGACTCGCATGGGGGATTGAATTCACATTTAATGTCCATGACGACTTAGCGTATGTGGGAGAGCTTGACACGGTGTTGGATGTGAAGACGGCGATAGGCCGTTTCATATCAATGAAAGTAAGATATCGGCAAACTTTAAGTTTAGGATCAATGTGACTTCATGCGTACTATGCAACTTATCATACTCGAGTTTATTTAAGTTTACTATGTTTTGTGCTTGATATAATTATATGCAAATGCTTGGTATGCAAATGTTCATAGGTTTTAGTTTACAATGTTCCATGTTTTAATATGCAAATGATTAATATGATCATGTAGGAGAAATAGATCTGGCATGTGGCAATTGAGGTTACCCGTCGTGCATGCACAAGAAGCCTGTCATAGTGACTCCTGATGTGATGTTATAATGATATATTTCTACACTAGTGCAATCTAACTTGTTTTAACTATATATGCAATGACAATAACAACTAATTGTTGTTTCCTTATGATTTTACTCATACCATTTCCTATAGGGTAAGACCTAACTTCATGGACTATGCCCACAGAGACATTCATCGGTAGGGATAGTTTGAGTTCCCTATGGAGCCGCTAAAACAACCCTACGAGCGTTACACTGTTCAAGTCACCGACAAGGCGAGCCAGATATATTTCAATGGACTTAGGCTGACCAATCTAGTCAATGACTATGTGATGGATGTCGGAGAGAGGTGCATCTTCTTTCTTGATAATGATGGCACCACCTACTTCCATTACAAGGTCCTCAGACCACGATCCGTGAGAAGACAACATCCCTGCAGACACCATTATGTTTGTCCAGGGCAACTATCGTCTGCTAATATAGTTAGTACTATGATGACGAAGAGCCGCTAGCTCTATCTTGTACCATGTCAAAAAACTTCAATAAGCTAGCTACTATCTAGTCGGATGAACTTCAATAATATGCGTCAGACATATCATATTCATCGTCCACGAGCAATGGACCTAGGCTGACCAATCTAGTCAATGAATATGATATTTTAGCTTTGACATATATTATTGCTGCTAATTTAATAATAACATCAGCATTTTTTTAAATCGTAATAAATAAAGTTTACCCGTGACGTATTACTAGTACTCCCTCCGTTCAGAAATATAAGACGTTGTAGCTTTGTGAATCGAATGTATCTAGACGTCTACTAGTTGTGACCCCGTACTCTCCGTCATCCCAACCCATGCTACCAATAGCTATTTCTTTTTCTACTCCCTCCGTTCAGAAATATGAGACATTTTAGTTTTATAAATCGAATGTATCTAGACATTTTTTATTGTATAGATTCGTAGAGGTTTATTTAGGGTAAACCTATACAGCAAAAAGCGGCTAGATACATTTAGTTAAGAAAACTAAAATATTTTTTGAAAGGTAACTAAACTAAAATGTCTTATATCTGTGACAGGAGGGAGTACTGGTGATGTCGCGCGTGCCTACCGAGCCCAGGTGCACCAGAGTCTTTGGTGCACACGCACCACATGTATTTTTTTTTTCCTAGCTGCATGCGCGGACGTGAAATATAGATAACGTGACCGTTAGTAGTGTACATCGTCCAAACCCGCTGGCCGGAGCAACAAACGGACCACTGGGAATATGGCGCCTTCCATGGCCAGATGGAGCATATGCTCTGCTGGTTGCCGTCCGTGGTCCCAGACTCCCAGGAGCCTCTACTTTAGAAAAGGTAGGGGCAGGCTGCCAGTCAGGCGATCAGGCCGACCGGGTCACGTCTAAGTTCCAACGCGCGCAGTAGTACTCCAGGTTACGTGGACGAGTTTTCCATGTTCGGGTCAGAGTACCTGCACGCGTGGTGGGCGGGGCTTGGTCGCGAGAGACCACCAGGGGACAGGCAGGCAACATTGCAGTTGCAGGAGGCCACTCGGTGCCTGCTGAGTACTGAATGGGTCAATGGGACGATCGAAACGGACTGTGCAAACTTGGTGCAGGAATATCCGATCATTTGTCCAGCTGAATTTATTTAATACTTTGAAACTTTATTTTTTTTCGTGATTTTAATAAAGTAGCCCATGCCTTTGGGCTATTGGTGCTAACCATGGCGATTTTACTGATTAGGACAACTCCAACTCCCCGTAAGAAGTGGTGCCTTTCGTTTCTGTCCGACTAGGCAAGACCCAACGGTGCTCCACAGATGGACCATGAACTGGATTTTTTTAGGTATAGCGTGAAGGCGTCAAGCCGTGAACTGGTTCGTTTTGCCACATTCCAAGCTCAAATATGTGCCAGCCTATGTGGTGACGCGAATAGGCCTTGTCCGGGTCGCGCCTCGTTTTGTCCGGCCTGGGTCCTCCCGCCACCCTCGCCTCCCCACATGCATCTCTCCCCTCCCATCGCCGCACTGCCACCTTGCCCGCCACGGCTGATTCCGCCATCATTTTGGCTGATTCCGCCACCAGTTCCGGTTGATTGGTAGTTCTACACGCCTAGGTCTCTCGCCACCGTTTCAGAGTCGTCATGATGCCTCCTTTCTCGGTTCCCTTGGTCCCAGTCACCATCGCCTTGTACGCACTCGTGGTACGCGTCACCCACAACCTGTTCGACCATTTCCCACGTCGCCCAACTAGGTAATTTTCAAGCCCGATAGTCCAAGTTTTCCGGCGCATATACATGAAAATGATTGTTCGTAGTGCGTTGCATTAATTTTTTGGATCATGGCGGATAGTTCAGACGAGTTTTTGTTTAACCATGTCATTAACACATCCTCGGACGATTCCGGTGATGACACGGATTTGTTGGTGGATGTGGCTCTTCTCGTCCATGACCATGAGGAGAACCAAAGGCCAAGGTTCAGGGGCTTGGTATAGGGACGAAGCCTAGTGTTGAACTGCAACCAAAATGCCTACCATGATCAACTCTGGAGGGACTATGTTCATCAGACCGATCCGTTGTACAAGGCACCTCTTTTTTGTCGATGCTTTCGAATGTGAAGGAACATTTTCATGTGTCTTCTGCATGGAGTGAGGGCTTACGATGACTACTTCTGTTTAAACAATACCACACATAAGTTTGGCTTCCCTTCTTACCAGAAATGCATGGCAGTTGTGAGGATGCTTATGTATGGAGTTGCATGTGACCTAGTTGTTGAGTACATGCGCATGAGCGAGTTCACTTACTTAGATTCATTGTACAAGTTATGCAAAGTTGTGGTTTAGGTATTTGCTTGAGAATAATTGAGAGAACCAAATATTACCGGCACTGCATGGTTGTTGTCAATCAATGAGTCAGCATGATTTCCTATTATGCTTGGAAGCATAGATTGCATGTGGTGGGAATGTAAGAAATTTCCATTTGCTTGGTAGATGCAATACAAAGGTCATGTGGAAGGGTGCATGGTCATACTTGATGCGGTTGCATCACAAGATCTCTGTATTTGGCACTCTTTTTTTTGCCATGGCAGGCTCTCACAATGACATCAATTTGCTTCAATGATCTCCAGTGTTCTCTAGGCTTGCAGGTGGCCATGATCCAATGGTCAACTATGAGATCAATGGCCACCCTTATGACAAAGGGTATTATCTCACCGATGGTATCTATCCTCCCTAGACCACATTTGAAGACAGACCGCTCACCTCAAAACGAGAAAGAGAGTAGGTTTGCTAAAGGGATGCTTGCTCAAAATGTAGAGCTCGTTGGGGAATCCCAAGAGGAAGGTATGCTGAGCACAGTAGTAAGTTTTTCCTCAGTTATAAAACCAAGGTTATCGAACTAGTAGGAGCATAAAACACCTCCAAGGTGTTGTTTCCAACTTGGAATCCTACACAACACAACCACAAAACTTTGTCCCCAACTTACAGTGAGATTGTCAATCTCATCGGTTTTGCTGAAAACAAAGGATTAAACGTATTGTGTGGAAGATAGTAATTGCTTGCAGAAATTAAACAGAAAACAGTAAATAGTAGATTGTAGATTGATGGTAAAAGAGTGGACCAGGGTCCATAGTTCACTAGTGGTGATTCTCCTTAAGATAGATGATATGTTGGGTGAACAAATTACAGCGGGGCAATTTACAAACATCGAGAAAGCATACATGCATATACTAATCATCTTGACTCCTTTGAGATTTGATTGGGAATTACAACATTATACATAAACCGTAATCCAACTGCATCTATCACTAATAATCCACCTTCAGGTTATCATCTGAACCCCCTCCAATATTAAGTTGCAAGCAACAGATAATTGCATTAAGAAAAGTGTGTAAAGTAAACAATATGATTGTTCTATGAACAAAGGATTGTTGTTTTCTCCCTAGTAGCAACAACACATCTAGTACCTTAGAGATTTCTGTCACTTCCCCGGATTCCTAGAGGCATGAACCCAATATCGAGCATAAATACTCCCTCTTGGATTTGCTAGCATCTACTTGGCCAAGATAACTACTAACAATAGAAATCATGCAAGATCACGAATAACAAAGACATGATAGAATCAATAATCAATCCGAAATAGCATCTCAATATCCATCGGATCCTCGCAAACACAACATGTAAGATTACAAATAGATGATCTTGATCATGAACGGAGCTCACAAGATCTAAACATGGTAGCACAAAGGAGAAGAACCAACCATCTTTCTACTACATGGACCCGTAGTCCAGGGATGAACTACTCACGCATCACACCGGAGGCAGGCATGGTGATGAAGAAGGCCTCCAGGGTGATCTCTCCCCTTCGACAGGGTGCCGGGAAGAGCTTCAGATCCCTCCTGATCTAGGGATGGAGATGACGGTGGCTACAGACTCTTTCGTGAAATTTTGATCGGGTACTTAGGGTTTTTGTCCCAGAGGCAATATATTGGCAAAGGGGCAAGGTCGGTGGAGAGCTAGGGGGCCCACACCCCGTGGTGGCGTGGCTAGGGCTGGTTGCTCCACCACCAGGTGTGGCCGGCCTGGTTCCACTCTCCGTCTCCCCTCTGGACTCCATGGTCCTTCTAGTAAAATATTGACTTGGGCTTTTGTTCGGTCCAATTCCGAGAATATTTCCTTACTAGCTTTTCTGAAACCAAAAATAGCAGAAAACAAGCAACTGACACTATGGTATCTTGTTAATAGGTTAGTTCTAGAAAATGTGTAAAATACTCCAAAGTGTGGACAAAACATAAGTAAGTAGATATAAAACAAGCATGGAACATCAAAAATTATAGATACGTTGGCAACGTATCAACATCCCCAAGCTTAACTCCTGCTCGTCCTCGAGTAGGTAAGTGATAAAAAGAATAATTTTTGAGGTGACATGCACCATCACAATATTGATCAAGGTATTTATAAAACATTGATAGCTGGGATCATAGTACTTTAACATAGAATGCAAGATAAAGTTCTAACAATAAGACATAGCAACTATGTTGTAACATGAAAATGTACAAACAAAAGATTCATGAATAACAATGCTTTGAAAGACGTTTGTTTGTTTCACATATAGAAAACATAATGAGAATGGTATTCAACTTGTCCCTCATAGTGTAGCAAAACATAAATACACATGACACCTTCAAAGTTCATAAGGGTGACTAGATACAAATAGTTTAAGAACAAGCAATATCAAAGTTATGCATTAATCAACAAGTCTTGGGACAATGCACATTAAACTAAGAATGGCCACTATGTTCTCTTAATAGGTGCATAAATATAGAAGATGGAGACTCAAGATAAAAGTAAAAGAAAGGCCTTCATAGAAGGAAGCAGTGATTCAAGTCTTATAAAGAGCTTCCAAAAATTATGGTACTTATTCGCTTTCAGCTCTCATTGCCCCTATCATAAGCATCTTGAAGTGATTAAGGTTAAAGTGAACGAACTATGGAGTATATGCTTGACAAAGTATAAGTTGGCAATCTCATGTCCCTTGAATACGAGGACCGCTCCTCATGCTACTCAAGTTTAGTTACCGGTAAGTTCTTGTCATAGTAAGTACATGTGTATCATAGAGAACCGCCAACGGGGTACCCCTTGCACATGATACATGAGCTATCCCATAATCAAAATGACAAGGCAAGCAGACAATGACCATCTTAGCAATCTTCTTATTTACCATGGGAAAATGGTGCTTTTTTCTCTCTTTCCTCTTTTCTCATCTTTTTTTCTTTTTTTTCAATCTCTATCTCTTTTTTTATAAGAAGAATGCTTCATAGATTGCGCACTATGGTGATGCTGCAAGTTTCCACCATGATTAGGCCTGGCTTAGGCTAGCGGCCCAGGCGTTTCTCTAACACACATACATAACTCCATGGACTTACAAGCTCCCCTTTCATTTCACACCGATGACATCCATAAACAAAAGAGCATGATATCAACTGGGTACAATGTACAAGTGCAATGTTGAAAGTGTTCCCCATGACAGCATGGTTCTGCTAATCCCAACGTATAAGTGCAAGCATATACAACATAGATGACACAATGGTTCAAGTTTATTAGGGGCAAGAAAAGTAGAGTGTGTTCAAGTTCGTGAGAGCTTTAATCACTAATTTTCACATAACAAGTTTAATTCGGAAGGTAGATAAAAACATGAATGTACTTGGAATAGCAAATGCTAATAGTTTGGTATGGTGGACTCTTTGGAATAACTTGGTTTTATTTGAAGTTGGATGCATGAGCGGAACTCATACTTAGTATGGAGGCTAGCAAAAGACTGGGAGCGACCAACTAAGAGAGCAATAATGGCCATAATCATGCAAAGCGACAAAACATCATTAATTAAAGCATAAAGTGATATTACAAGTCGAAAACTAAATGATCATAGAGGCTATGGTGACTTGGTATAGTCATAACATGGTGTGAGCATGCGCCATTCAACCCAAATGAAGCATCAAAAGAGAATACCACAATACTATGCTTTAATATGCTAAAACAACGCATGATTCTTTCAAGGCACATTAAGCAATCTCAATTGTTTATAACATGTAATGCTACAAAAAAATCTCTAAGCATAAATCCAAAACAATATCAAGCATGACATGACAAAGTCTAAGTCACAGTGAAAACAAGCTCCTTTTTAGCACTTAAGCATGAACTTTTCCTACTCTTTTCCAATCCAAACCAACTTATTTGAAAACTAATGTATGAATGAGGGGGTCCAACCAATTTATTCAAGCAAACTAAGCAAACTAAGCAAATGAAAACTAAGAACGAAAACAAAGATGCTCCAAGAACAACACAACTGTGCATGAAACAATAAAAATGAAGTGTTTGGAAGAAACCTGAGATTTTTATTGATGAAGAAGGGGATGTCTTGGGCATCCCCAAGCTTTGATGCTTGTACTTCTTGGATATTTCTTGGGATGACACGGGTGGCATCCCCAAGATTGAGCTTTTGTCTATCTTCATCTTATTACCTTACTCTTCCCTACACTTTAGAATTTCCTTCATACAAAACTTCACACAATCTTCATTAGCAACATTAGTGTACTCAAGATAATAAGTCTTTTGGTTCAGTTTCAACACAAGTAAAACTTCTATTAAAACACAAGCTACTGTAGCACTTCCTTTAAAAAGTTCAAATGATCAAGAGAACTCAAAGAGAAAGAGATTAAGAGGAAAATGCAAATAATGACAGAAATATGTCAAAACAGACCAGCAGGTAAAAACCGATTTTTTCGAAGACCTTCTGTTGCTCAAATAGAAAAGTGTTGAACTAACTAAAGTTGGATAACAACTTGGGGCAGAAGCACAAAAAATTACAGCTCAAACCGACGTACAAAGATTTTTCATAAATTTTTACAGCGAAGCACAAAAATCTGCTTCGGGACATCAACTTTCCCAAGCATTACTTCTCTCTCATTAGAGGTTACTCTTGGCACAAAAACCACACAAAAATGATGAGGAGCGGTTATTACAGAGGTAATAACTTCCAAGACTCAAACAAAAAGATTCCTAAGGAAATTTGAGTTATCTCCCAATAAGTGTTTTTCTTTAACGCCTTTGAGCTAGGCATAAGAAGCAAGAAAAGAATCAAGTATTCTCAAATGAAGAAGCATTAAGATCAATACCAGAAATATCTTCAACAATGCAAGGTATCTCATCCAAATAAGTTCTAGAGGATCCTCTCTCACTACTCTTGGGTTCACTATTTTCATCAAACGGGTTTTGAGGAACAATCCAATCAAAATTCTTTTCTAAGTCTTCATGCATTCCTACAAGTTTAAAAGGTATTGGTATCTTAATTTCCTCCCCATTAGGTTCGGTTTTGTCCATATTTTCTCGTGTACCAATAACATCTACACATGAGCCTAGCATATTAAAACGATCAAGACCTTTCTAGCTTCTTTAGCAACATCATAGAATTCCTTAAGCAAAGTTTCCAGAATGAAATCTCTTTATTCAGGGTCCTCAATTTCTTTAAGTTTAATAAACATTAATTGCATTATGGGGTTAAGGTTAACAAACTTAGCTTCCAATATGTGAACTAAAAAAGCTGCAGCAATTTCATAATTTGGAGCAAGGTCTGCAAGGGATCTATCCTCAATATCCTCATGCTTGCTAGCATAATTAAAAAATTCTTCAATATTATCTTTCTCAATTATAGAGCCACTACCTATTGAAAGGTGTTTCAGAGTGAACGTAGGTGTCAATATGGTAGGCTATGAACGAGGTGACAACTTACAGAAAGAACTAATAATTTTTTGTCTTTTTGATATAAAGAAGCGGACTAGTGCAACTAATTTTTTGTGTTTTTTATAAAGAAACAAGCAAACAAAGCAGAAATAAACTAAGCAAAACAAATAAAACAAAGTAAAGAGATTGGTTAGAGGGACTCCCCTTGTGAAGACGTCCTTGACTCCCCGGCAATAGCGCCAGAAAAAGTCTTGCTGGCTCAAAATGTAGAGCTTGTTGGGGCACCCCGAGAGGAAGGTATGATGAGCACATCAGTAAGTTTTCCCTCAGTTATAAAACCAAGATTATCGAACCAGTAGGAGCAAGGAAACACCTCCAAGATGTTGTTTCCAACTAGGAATCCTACACAACACAACCACAAAACTTTGTCCCCAACTTACAGTGAGGTTGTCAATCTCACCGGTTTTGTTGAAAACAAAACGTATTGTGTGGAAGATAGTAATTGCTTGCAGAAACTAAACAGAAAACAGTAAATAGTAGATTGATGGTAAAAGAATGTACCGAGGTCCATAGTTCACTATTGGTGATTCTCCTTAAGATAGATGGCATGTTGGATGAACAAATTACAACGGGCCAATTGACAAACATCGAGAAAGCATACATACATATACTAATCATCTTGACTCCTTTGAGATTTGATTGGACATTACAACATTATACATAGACCTTAATCCAACTGTATCTATGACTAATAATCCACCTTCAGGTTATCATCCGAACCCCCTCCAGTATTAAGTTGCAAGCAATAGATAATTGCATTAAGAAAAGTGTGTAAAGTAAACAATACGATTGTTCTATGAACAAAAGATTGTTGTTTTCTCCCTAGTAGCAACAACACACCTAGTACCTTAGAAATTTCTATCACTTCCCTAGATTCCTAGAGGCATGAACCCACTATCGAGCATAAATACTCCCACTTGGAGTTGCTAGCATCCACTTGGCCAAGATAGCTACTAACAACGGAAAGAATGCAAGATCACAAATAACAAAGAGATGATAGAATTAATAATCAATCTGAAATAGCATCTCAATATCCATTGGATCCTCACAAACACAACATGTAAGATTACAAATAGATGATCTTGATCATGAACGGAGCTCACACGATCTAAACATGGTAGCATAAAGGAGAAGAACCAACCATCTAGCTACTACATGGACCTGTAGTCTAGGGATGAACTACTCTCGCATCACACCGGAGGCAGGCATGGTGATGAAGAAGGCCTCCAGGGTGCTCTCTCCTCTCTGGCAGGGTGCCGAGAAGAGCTTCAGATCCCTCCCGATCTAGGGATGGAGATGACGGCGGCTATAGACTCTTTCGTGGAATTTTGATCGGGTACTTAGGGTTTTCATCCCGGCGGCAATATATAGGCAAAGGGGCAAGGTCGGTGGAGAGCCAGGAGGCCCACACCCCCTGGTGGCGCGGCTAGGGCTGGCTGCGCCACCATCAGGTGTGGCCAGCCTGGTTTCCCTCTCCGTCTCCCCTCCGAACTCCGTGTTCCTTCTGGTGAAATATTGACTTGGGATTTTGTCCGGTCCAATTCCGAGAATATTTCCTTACTAGCTTTTCTGAAACCAAAAATAGCAGAAAACAGGCAACTGGCACTGTGGCATCTTGTTAATAGGTTAGTTCTAGAAAATGTGTAAAAATATTCCAAAGTGTGGATAAAACATAAGAAAATAGATATAAAACAGGCATGGAACATCAAAAATTATAGATACGTTTACGACGTATCAAGGGACACAGGCTGCTAGGAAGGATGTGGAGAGGGCATTTGGTGTGCTCCAATCTTTTTGGTCTATTGTTTGGCACCCTGCTAGGACAGACATAGAGAAGGGAGCAGATGTGGAAGGTCATGATTGCTCGTGTCATCACCACAACATGATATTTGAGGAGGATTGTGATGATAGTGTATATGACCAAGGGTGGGAATTTTAGCACGAATTGGTTGCGTCCCAGCCCGGACCATCAAATGACTTTGTATATTTTCTTACAATGCATCATGAAATCCGAGATCTTGCAACTGACAACCAACTCCAAAAAGATTTGATTCATCATATGTGGAATCATGTTGGAAGCCACTAGTCTTTTCTACCATTTCTATTTGAATTTAAATGATGGTAATAAACTAAGCACGCACCTCAAATTTGTTTATTTTTATGAACTATGATGTTTAAATTTTGTTGTCAATACTTTGTGGGTGCAAAACTAGACAAAAAATATAAAAATGACCATGCACGGAACAAACTTGGGCACCACTGGGAGGCAACGATGTTCCTATAATGTTTGACTTGTGACATCCTCCCCTCCAGAATTAATGAATGTTAAAAGGAAGTTGATCTTCCTGTGTGTTGGAAATTGGGTGGGAGAATGTACGAAACCAGGGAGAAATGCATATCAACGTACATGAAGGAGGTATGCCATTTTATAACAAAGCTACATGACCGGACCAATACGTAGTGATGATAAAACCATTTTACAAAGCACATCATAGATAAAAGAGAAGTACATAAATAGCCACATGCCACAAGAAGCACTTAAGGCTACCAACTAAATGTGACACCATGCCTACTTGGGAAACCACTGGACATCGTCGCGCAACACACACCAAGTTGTCTCTGGAGAGAACCATGTGTCCTCTTGCTCTAGGTCATTGAGCGTCGATCCTTGTAGGAAATAGCGAGGGTGGAGAACGGTGATAACTAAATCATGTGTACAAGATAGGGGTCTACCGAGACCATATCATGCCAGATCCAAGGAGGCTTTAGGACATGATCAGAGATTTCCCATCGATGTCAATGTGACGTGACAATAGGTACTTGGGTCCACAACGATGACCCTAAGAGAGTGACGACGCAAGGCACCATTGGCATCAAGACCGATAACGGTCAAGGTTTTCACATGGATCCCTCGTGCAGTGTGTGACCAAAATGATGCCCAAGCGGGTCACGACACCCACAAGCATCACTGCCACTAGCACAACAAAGCTAGACTTTTGCCTGAAATCACCCCACCACAACAATGTACGGTATGCCCCTGACTCCGGAGACATGATCTAGGAGCCGCCACTACCGAGGAATCACCAACACCCAAGGATCCCTGATTGTGTACTCCTCGCTATCCAAACAACAGAAGAGAGTGCCACCACCATTGGAATTCATCTCACCAGAGATCCGTTCACGCAGTACACCTTCGAGGGTCGTCGCCCTAACATCCCAGGTCTCTCGCTAGTGGGACACTAGCCCCACATAATTTACAAGATGATCATGCTAGATCCGACCCCGCTTGGCCTAGATCCATCCCGCACACAACTGGCAGAGGGGAGCGTAGGGAAGCAGGGCGACGAGCACATGGGGTAGAAGGGCATCCCAATCAGCCTAGGCCACCGCCGGACCATAGGAACACCACAGCATACCTCTTCCGCGTTTGCCATCATCGTTGTGCTCCACAACCACCTGAATAGCACCGGCTGAAGACTATCACATTTGTAGTGCACCATCGCAACCCATAAGTCATCCTGTCGAGCTCTCCCAACGTTTTTGTAGGGGAAAACTGCCATTGACGACATCATATGGGGTTTGGCTGGCAGCCACATGTAAGGAGGAGGTCCGATGTCTGTGATAAGATATGGCCCTGGTCGCCCACGAGGCGACGACATAGAGGGAATGAGTAGTTTTCCTTTCTCTCCCATCGACATATGCATTCTTGCTGGAGACACGTAGCTAAATTCACGACGGTGGAGACCAAGAATGCAGCTCAACATGTTGCTTCACGACCACCGGGCTAGAGAGAACCTATGGATGAAGGTTAATTTTGATGCAGTATACAACTGCGGTGATATTGCAGTGCAAGCTTCCTGAGACACTCGTGGAGATTTTTGGGGGATGTGTTTGATTGCTCGCATGTATTTTCCTATTTTCATTTGTGGCATAGTAGAGTCTGAATTTCTTCCACGCCTTTAGTTGCTCGTATTGAGTTTTTCTTTATTTTGCTAATTGTTTGTTTTCTTGCATATGTAGTTTTGGTGAGTGCAAATGCAGATCACATGTGTTTTCTTATGTGCAAGTCCTATGTTCTATACCTACTTCAAAAGTGGTGATCTTACCACCACACTGCTAACTAACACCACAAAATATACACACAAAGAAACATCAACACTTAGATAGTTAACAACCATATTAAATCAGTTTGCTTATGCTTGTGGCTATAAGGGATTTCCATGTCCCTACGCACTAACATGAGACCCCTGATCAAAATATTTGAAGTTAGATTCAACATGGGAAATATATGCCCTTAGAAAATCAAGGCTTGAACCACTTATTAAAAACCAACTCAATCAGTACTACATATATAAGTTCGTAGGTTCTTTGTACTACATTACTACATACAAACATAAACATGCAGACATTATCATCGCTCACTACATAGCTGTGGTTAGGGCAGGTGTAATTCCTCGTGGTGGAAGAGCCTCCCTTATATATCGTCATCTTGAAGTCAAAGGCTTTCAACTTTAGCTCCACAACATCATTGTACTACATGTCATAGTTGAAGATGATCTCTGGCCAATTGTGCTGCGGATTCAACACCATCCGCGAAATGAAGTAGTCCACCTACACCCATTCATCACACCATAGGCATGCAACATGGAGAGGGATCTTTGGCAAATCCTTCAAGCCTTCTATAATTTTGGTGGAATGACCACCATGTGTAGGTCACTTACATCTAGTTGGGCATAGAAGTAGTGGGGCAGCGGGTCATTGGGACAATGCTTCATCTTGGGTTGATGGTCATTGGTGTATAATGGCACTGCTGCTGCCCCAACCCTCCCCGACACCATGATCTTTTGTTCCCATCGGTTCATCATGAGGACGCTTGGAACCTAGTTGGGGGATGTCAGCCCCTCCCCACTATGTCACAATCCACGTTTATCACCTTGTCAGTAAAGGCACATGATTGTCAGATCAAAAGCAAAATACACAGATTTCAGATTGATCAAGCACAATGCACAATAAGATTGCACATTGTTCGATCAATGTGCACAATAAGATTGCACATTTATCAAGTACAATGCATAATCAAATTACACATTGATCCATTTATGTGTAAAATTAACTTGTGCACTAGTGCAATATGTAATGTATAAGTAGTATAAACACAACTAGTGCAATGTGCGAAACGAACTAGTGCAAAATGAACTTCAACATTGCCCAATGTGCATAGAACACTGCCGAATAGGCAATGTACACAAGGTAATCTAACTCGTAATGTGTCATGTGCAAAAGGTAATCATCTACATCTATAATGTGCACAAAAGTACTTGAACATTTATTAATGAACTACAGTACACAATGTGCACAGAACAATAACAATGATCATGCATCTACACATCTATACACAATAATAAATCCGCACTAACCACCAAAGCAAACACTAAGAACTAATAATCTGATTGACCCAAAACAAAACTATCGGGTAATTGTGTACTTACAATGTTTGTGTCGGTCGCCGGCATGAAAGAAGAAGGCCCAGAGAGGAAAAACAAGCCCTCTAATCAAGGGATGTGGTCCGTACCCCAGGAATCAAAATTCCAGTAGCCGTCTGAAGGGATGGATTGTCGACCACAATCACCTTCTTAGCTGCGATTGAGGTCCTAGTCGTCGGGGTTGTGGCCAACATGGTGGCGGTCGTGAGCCCCACTAACTCGAAGAGGGTCAACCCCTTTCTTGTGGTTCCCCTTGAGGTTCCACCCACCGGAGAAGATGTCATTGTTGTCGATGTCATCGATCGCATAACGTGGGGCCTGTATAAGGGAAAAGGAGCCTTGAGTGCCCTCTATAAATACTCCGGTTCAACGATCCTCTTGTGCTATGAGGTGGTATGCGACCCAACTATCGTGAGTCGGCTTCTCACGGATGGCGAGATGTGAGGGGGCGAGGAGGTGGAAAAGCACTGGCCATGGAGGGCAACACCGAATGAGAGTGAGAGAGTGGTTTTTTTTTTGCGGCGAGGGGTCTAGGCTGGCGGAGTTATCTTTTACCGGTGATGGGCCTCCTCTTTTGTAGGCGACCATCTCCTCAGCCCATCAGTTAGTGAAGTACTGAGTTCAGGCAGTGTGGTTGCCGATGTCCTAGGCAGGGTCGGCCCGCTACTAATCCGTGAGCTCGCCCTAGTACACCTACTGAATCCGGGTGAGGAGCTCATGGCCGTCAGAAACTGGCGGCACTGGTACACCACTGACATTGAGCTTCCATGTCGGCAGGAAGCGGAAGTCTGGTAGTGCTGGATAGCCCGCCTACTACAGGAGGTGCGCCTCCCACTCTTGTAGCCAACGGCGGTTGGATCCGTTCTTTGCCGCCTGGTTGCCGGGTACCTTTCGGCCATTGGAGGTGCTTTTTGGAGGTCGGGATTTCGGGGTTTGCGGAGATTTTTGGTGTGAGCTCTTGTCGGAAAGAAGGGGGGTTTTATAGGCAGACGGGAAGGGTGTATAAGGCACGGAAAGCTGGGAGGGAAACCGGAGAGGTGGCGCGCCATAAATTCACCACATGCCCCACGATTGGACGCGTTGGTCGCTCGCCTGAGAGGCTGACCGATGCTAGGCCATCAAAGCGTCGTGGAAGACGAGACGATGAGGACGAGGACGCTTCGGCTCAATGACATGGCGGGGCCACCTGTCGGGCATTTTTTCGGCGTGATTTTCCTTTCCGCCGGGAGCGACACCCAACGCGTTGGGTTCGGCATGGGAACGGCCAAAGGTTCGGCCCAATCCGATTAAAATTTTGTCTCTTAGGGGCGGCTGGGAGAAAAAATTCGCTGGCGTAAAAAAAGTTTTGTGGGGGAGGGTTGTTGGGGCCTGGCTTGAGAAGGTCTTAGACTCAGTCTTTGGGAGGTGCTAATAGGGGTAGAATGTGCGTGCATGCATGAGTTCATACAGGTGAGTATGTTCGTAGTTCCGTAAAAAAAAATCTGGTAAACAAAAATGTGTATAAACTACAAAGTCTGGTAAGTGGAAAAGAAAAAAATAAAGGGAATGTCAGTATCGAAATATCCACGCACCAATCACTTAAGAATAAGAAGGAAATAAATCAATAAAATAGGAAGTGAAGAAGACACATAACAACGAAAATGAAAGAAAGAAAAAGGAAGAAGAAAAGGAGAAGAAAACCAACCTGTCGTTTACTTAAAATCCCAATTCGCAACTCAATTCCCGGCTTGCCGCCACTCTCCCGCGCTCTTGCTTCAAACTTTTTCTAGTACTCACCCCAACATTAAGCACTTAACAGGCCAGGTCCTGGGACGTTGAGTCCAGCAACAAGCGGACTTAGCCCAGTGCCCTTCTCTTTTGGTAGGAAAAATTTAGCCCAGTACCTTGGCACGTTTTAAAGTAGAGATGCGCATTTTCCACTTCTCTCTCGCACGTAGCCTAGTGGTGATGGATTACTTTGGAAACATGGTGCTCTGGGAGTTCGATGATTGGTCGGCGTCATCTCTTAGGCTGTTGCATGCGTCGATGATGAGCGACCTGGTGGTGCGCGCCTCGGACTCGCCAATGCAGCCGGACGAGGCGGCAACGCCGTGGGCAGCGCGAATGCGGGTCGCCAGGAAACGCCATACCGGCGGCGTCCAGGCTGTGGTGGTCGGCGTCATCTGCGAGGCCGTTGCAAGCTTGGGGCTCGCCAATGCAGCCGGACAGGAGGGCAACGCCTTGGGCGGCTCGAATGCGTGGCCGTCGCCAGCGAACGCCGTGCCGGCTGCGTCCAGGCTGCGGTGGTCGGCATCATCTGCGAGGCCGTGGCAAGCGTCGATGATGAGCGACCTGGTGGTGCGCACCTCGGACACGCCAATGCAGCCGGACGGGACGGCAACGCCGTGGGCAACGCGAATGCGGGGCCGTCGCCAGGGAACGCCGTGCCGGCGGCGTCCAGACTGTCCGTATCGGTGCTGCCGCACAAGGCGGCCAACATGTGTGTGGCCAAGGAGCGCGAAGGCGAGTTCACATGCAATTCCATACCGACGTAGCTGTGCTCACCCAGGGCAACACGGCGGGGTCGTCAACGGCCGAAATCGCCTGCCCCGCGTCTCTGTATGGCTTGCCGAGAGGTTCAGGCTCCCTCTGTTCTGTGTTTCTGAACTTGTTGTTTGTATGTGCAGAGGTAGGCTATGAAGGTGCAGAGAGCGAACAACACTACATATAGCTACGACTGAAAGTTCAGGATCAGTTATGATGTCCATTTAAGAAACAACCTGAGAACTTATTTTGATAAATCATTTACTAACATGGTATTTTCATGTTACTCGGGCAGACTCGATTGATTAAAGATCAACATGGGCTGCCATATTCAAGGAGATGTTGTCCTTGAATGCATCAGCGTGGTTGCTGTTGCTGATCAAGTACGAGAATTTATCATGTTGGGTACAATATTTATCATATCTCCCATTGTGAACTTGGAATAAGAGAGATGTTTTTTTGTCGTTTTATCAAAATGTTTTATTGTTAGTCCCATGTTCTAGCATGAAAGAAAGTAATTATTTGCATAGCAATATGATGCAATTTCTCTGTAGTTCATGAGTAAAGTGTTGTATGCAAAAGAAGGAGCAAAGAATATCATGGATAACACTTATTTTCTGAAGTCAAGCCCGACTGAGATAGATGGATCCAACATTGATATTCCTCGGGTAAAACTAGATTGCACTTTCCTACCCGTCCTTTTTTTGTGTCTTAGTAAGCACATGGCCTTGCACTGGCATATCTGCCGTACACAACACACAAGAACCCCAAGTTTACACAATAATGATGAACATGATTGGTCAAGAAATTAATTTAGCATATCTGGTATCCCTTTGGATGTACCGTAGAAGTCATGGTTATCAGAAATTAACATGTAACCATATTTGAACTTTTGTTCACGGAAGGGAACATATTAGCATGTTAGATTGTATTCTTATTTGTTTCGGATGTTGTATACTGAGCATGGGTTACTAATTTAAAAGGGATAAACATGCGAAAATTCAATTCGGCTCATGGGTAAAAATGAACTCATTATGTTATTAGAAAGCACATTCCAAAATGTAAAAAAAAATGCATGTATATCTAGGCATTATACGTCGTCCGTACACAAGTTTTCGGGAAAAGGGAACATTTTTTGTGCCCGACGTAAAAAAGACATATTTCGGTACTGCAACATGACTATTCACAGACATTTGTTTCGTCTTTTTACACAAGCCACGTAAAATGTTCATTTTTTCTAAAGAACTTGTGTATCAACATAGAAAGTTCAGATGTTAAATTTCGTTTTTTATGCATTTTTTTGTAATAGGTTCTTTTGCACTCGTGAGCCAAAACACCACCTCCAGTTCTTTGGTCGCTTTTTTTTTGCTGTATTTCCTGGTTTTCTGCATCTTACGTCTTCTCACACGCACCAACCGTGTGTAGCTGGGTATGGTTTTTTGGAACATAGTAGTACTAGTGTGTTGACAAATTAATGAGTATCCTATAGCTACGCCCGCCCCGGTGCCTCGCTCGGCGCCGTCTTGGTCGGCTACGGAGTAGTGCATGCAGTAGCTCTCGTTTGTGAGTTTGTGTCCTCCATGACCATGAGTACGCCACGCTTAATTAGGTCCTCTTAGTACTGTGTGTCCACCTGGAATGTGGCCGGGTGGGCTGGGCGGTTCTGATAAGTGCACGGTAGTTTACGACGCTCCCGATGCCATGTCGCCCTAGATTCTGTGCTTGCAATAGACGAATATATAAGCTCGTTTGAATACCGAGTTAGTACACGTTTCTGCACGATTCGTGCTAATATTATTGCATCGCCGTCGTGTTTCAAGCTTGGCTCGATCTATCGTTCCTCCCCCGCTGGCACGAACGCTTTGATGCCTTTGGCGCCTCGAGCGGCGTCCTCACTTCCTCCTTGCTGGTCCATTGTTTCCGTCATCTCGGCCAGCACTGCCTCGCCGGTCGCCGCCGGGCTCTGCTCCACCCTGGATATCCAGCCTGCGTTTCTTCGTCACGAACGTATACCGGCCTTGTGAGGTTGCGGCCATGCGGGGCGGGCTGCCTTCCTCGACGAGCTGCGTGGCCGCGCCAGCGTGTGCACAGGTCCGTGGCGGCTCGTCACGCGCTGGCCTGATGATCACAGCAACGACATGTTTTATGCTAGCCTTGCCGCGACGTTCCTCGATGAGCTCCTGCACTAGCCTCTAGGACCTGACCTGGTCCAACATGCGTGGCTGCCCCACGATGGTGCGCCTCGACCGCGTCGATCAACCTCGCTCCAGTCCAGTGGTCGAGCATGCATGTATATATGGGCGCGTCGCTGCAACCAACCAACTACCGGACTCGATCTGCTGCACATATATATTGCGGGCAAGCTCAAGTGGGTGTGTGCGGAGAGTCGACGAAGTGGGCGCTCGAAGCGGTGGTCTTGGCATGCCGGCCGTGCCGTCATTCAGTTGATGGATCCTCGGTTGGAGGAGGTGCGCTGGCTGTCCGCGGCCGATCGAAGAGGCGCTGCTCCGCTCCCTTGCCAGGGGAAGATCAAAGCGTCGTACTAGTACTGGCGCCAGCGTTAGTCGGTGCTGTACCGACGCGACAACAGCCTCGCGGGTTTACACGATCACCCTGAGAAAGAGCGCGTTCTCACACGTTTCTACTCCGGCCTCGTGTCGTGAGAGCGCGATCGCGGCCCTTGTCGGCCTGGAGCTGCCTTTCTCTCTAAGACGAAGTGCGCAGTGCGCTCGGCCCGGCTGCGGATGCGCAGTGACGCCTCTCCTCGGCCCGACGGTTTCAGTCCAGTTTAGAGAGGACCTGCTGAACCTAATGGCGGCGTTACACGCTGGTGATGCCCGGCTTCACCCTCTGAACCAAGCGTTTATGCCACTCCTACAGAAGCGGGACGACGACGACACTTCCGTTGACAGCTTCCGGCCGATCTCTCTGCAGGGCACAGTTCTTAAGTTGATCAGCAAGATCGTCACCAGCCGCTGATCCACCAGTTAGTCTCCTTAGATAAATCGGGCTTCATTAGCGGCCAGGACATCACTGACAATCTCGCGTTACGCGGCGGAGTTGGTGCAGTGCTGCCACAAGCGCCGTGCAGTGTGCCAGTCGTTGTACTCAAGCTAAACTTCAGAAAGCAAAGGAGGCCTGCGCGCGGGAGGGTGATCCCCTGTCGCCGTACCCTCTTTCTTCATCATCATGGCGGATGTGCTTCAGAAACTGATCTGCGGGGACGAGGCCCCCGATCGATCGGCCACGCCACCCCCTCGTCGACGACCTACCCTGCTCCCCGCTGGACACTTTGCCCCACGCGACCGACGCGGTCCTCTCTGTCTGCGCTCCCTTCCTTCGCCATGAGTGGCATCCCCTTGCCCGAGACTACGATCTGCCGCATGAACATGCCACGCCGAGGCGTGCTGAAGACCACCTGCTCCGGTGGTGATTGCCAGGTTGCTTGGACGAATGTCTGCCGCTCTCGCGATGAAGGAGGACTGTGCCTGCCAGAACCTATGTCTACTCCTGAAGTTTGTCCACAAGCTGTTGGGGGAGATGATAGGACATGGGCGCGCTGGGTGTTCGCCATGTATCGAGGCCTGACCAAGGTGCGCGCCGGCAATGGGACCACGACGCACGACCTCGTCCTTGTTAAGATAACTGGCATCCCGCGGGCCGTTGTTTGCGCGGCGCTGCTCTCCCACTGCACCGTAACGGACATCACACTTGCCGGCGCTCTCGGTGGTCACCAGCTTGCGCTCCCGCTCCAGCACAGGCTCTCGTCGACCGCGCAGGCGGAGCTTGCCTCCCTGCCGCTCTCCCTTCATCACGCCGCTCTATCCACCGAGCCTGACTAGGGCACCTTCTCAACTGCGGCAGCAGCCTACAAAATGACGCACGCTAGCGGGGTCGTGTTGCCGCTCTCGGACCTCTGAAAGTCAAGGTCTTCTTCTAGATTGCCCTCGGTCGACGGGAACACTAGGACCCGTGCACTCCTCCATCGCCATGGCTGCCTCCCGGGTCGTACCCGCGGTGCCCCTTAATTTTGGAACTCTGACGAGGATCATGCTACACATTTTCTTCAGATGTCATCGCCTGCATGCCCCCTGTTCTAGGCCGTCGATCGGCGTCGTGACAGAGGGCGCGGAGGAGAGTGACCTCGAAGGCATCGGCAGCGGTCGTCGCATCCTGGTTCCAATCCCAGGCTGCCCCCGCGGCTCGTGCTACTTGTGCTCTGGGTCGTGTGGAAGAGAAGGAACAGGAAGGAAGGTGTTCGATTCTGAGTGGCTCCGCCTCCGCCAACTCATTTCCCTCCTGGTGGAACACGGCGAGCTAGCTCTGTCTAGTGGCTACACCGTCTCCCTCGCCGCCTCTAGCGGCTAGCGTCCGGTCCTGAACGTCTTTGGGAACAAATAGGAACACGTTGTGCTTTGCATTCATGCAACATCTAGTCTTTCTACTACTTTTGGAATCGTTCAAATTCTCCTGTGCTTGGGAGGTACCACAGTACCCTTGTGCCCAAAATCTGGTAGTACCTCATTAATATCCACCGTCAATTCGCGTGAGCCTAGTTTGGTCATTCCCCTCTCTGTCCCTCAGCCGGTGAAAGCCAGGAACGAACCGCTCCCTGTGACGACGACCGCCTTCTTCAGCCATGGACGCCGCCCACACAAGCTCGTAATGTGTGGAGCAATCCCTTGGCAGCTCCGGCTAGATGCAGTTACGGCAAGCTAAACTAATTCTCCTCGCTATGGCCTCGCCCAACAATGCGCTGCCGCGTTCCTAACTCCCTCCTGTTCTGATTCCTCTGCTGGGGTTACGTCTCGCGGCTCTTGTGTGCACAAGCGCCGACCATCTAGACTAGTGGCCACCAAACTCGAGAAGAGAACTCCACGACCTGATGGCCTGAGCGCCGGCGAGCTCGTCATTGGTCACTGTTCCTCCTCATGGAAGCAATTCAATGCGTTTTTTTCTTCCCATGATCGTGGCCTGGTACTTCTCTTCGGCCCTCGTGATCGACCAGTACCACGAGGAACCATGCTACCAGAGCCGTCGGATGCAACTAAAATGGACGGTTCAGAAAGTTCTCAAGCACATGAGAATTTGCCATAAATGATGGCCTTGGTGCTACTGTTGTGCCTATTATTTGCAGAGACCCTCCGATATTTGGGAGACAATGTGGCAAGAATGAGCTCAAGTGCAGGCCATGTATAACTACCTCGGTGAATTACGCTCTGAGTTAATGCCTGGATGAACGAAAGTGGTTAAAATAGTACGGTGGGGCCTAGGGCCACTCACGGTAGACCTTTCGGCCGTCCTAACCACTTTCAGACAACGGGACAAGAACGAGCGGCATAATCGGCAGGCCAAGGGATCAACTACATACACAAATGAGTATGTATGCAAGCCACATACAACAGTCCTCAGAGCCATTCCGTCTAAAAGAAATAGAAATATTGCAACGCCATACGGCAAGATCCAAATGTCCTAGATAGATATAATAATTTAGGATAGCTCCTCATACATCACACATCAGAGTATCAGGCGGAAGCGGAAAACAAGATCCGAGTACGGATAAGAAGCAAATCGGCATAAGATGCCCCATAAATAAACACATCCCGCCCACAGATCACACGGATCCCCGTTCCCGGAATCTCTACACCGAATGATCGTTGCCAACATCATCTGTCTCTTCCACCCAGTATCCATCTTGCGGGTACACCTATTCATCTGAATCAAACAATTTATCGTGTGAGACCCTAGGGGTACTCAGCAAGTCTTTATGCCGCTAAAGGGGACACAACCTGGGGTGACGCAATTGTAGCAAAAGATAATACCTAACAATTCTACAGATACTCGCTAACCTTCCGCCTAACCAATGATAGACGGAAGTCCGTGAATTAAGAACAACAGTTATAACAGTATAATTAACAGATCCATCCCCCTCCTCGCTTACCAACGAGGAAGCGGACGAACAACCCCCATCATCCGTTGGCAGTTTTATTAACCATTCCATGAGTATTGCACTATTTATAGTCAAGTACTTAGTCAAATTCAAAGCGGTACTTTAATTATACTTGTCTATGATCGAAAAACTGTGCTCCAAGTCGTCCATAACCGCGGACACGGCTTTCAGAAAGATTTACCCTGCAGGGGTGCACGAATAGCAACACACACTCGATCAACCTCGGAAAAACCAACTCAAAACCCAACGAGGCATTCACGACAAAGCAATCACAGGATTCAGAAGTATTTCAGGGGGCCACCCCATTAAGCTACCCGCAACGAAGTTGGCCGGCTCCGAGACGGATCCAAGGTTTGTGTCAATGGCTGTAAACGACTGGGAACCCGAAAATGTGACTGGGCTTGTCGATACCGCGAAAACATTCCACGATCCAAAACAGTACAGGTGCTCCACGCACAATCTTATTAAAGCAGTAACATGGCATAAGTACAGGATAGTAATAAAGCCCCAAACTAATTATGGCCCCAAGAAATAAGAATGATTCAAGCTCTGGCTCAGGGGGGTCCATAAGGCCTCCTGGATGTGGATAGTGCGAATTGTCAAGGAACAGGAATCAAGTACTCGGGGTCCTACGGGACACAAGTGAGCATGAAAACCAAATAGCAGATATTGCTCACCGGTGCCTCTTTCATTAGTTATCCCATTACTACTCAGGTTAAGTTGTTTAGGTACCTCATTATTCATCAGACACTCACATACCCTACTCATGCTTTTCTACGACTCGCATGGCTCAATCAACTCCTGTAGTAATGGCTCATGGGATGGAGGAACAACAAGCTTCGGTGGGGTTTAAAAGTAAAGGCTATGCAGTACTTGGGATTCAATTTAATACAATCGCGACTCAATGATGCAAGAATAAGATAGAGGCAATAGGTACTGTATGTATGCAAGCATGTGGTAGTGCTTGCCTGGCAGCTCAGTTGAAGCGAGAGATGGATCTGGGTAATACTCCTGTGAATCCTGGTAATTCTCCTGCTGGGCGTCTATTCGAAGAAGAACCAAACAAACAAGGGCCAACATAAATAAAGTGCACAAGCATATGAATTAAAATGCGACAAGCAAACAAGCATGCCATGATAAATGATGCACAATTTGCATGGCATTAAAGTAGCATGGCAAAGGTGAGGTGTGGATGCAAGAAATAAAGAATTTTATTATTTATTTAACCAAGTTTTATTATCATAAACAGTTCAGATTTTTATTAACAACATGATGCATGCTTCAATTCAGAACAAGGACTGCATAATTAGAACGGGCTCGTCGCGCTGATCGATTTAGACATATTATTTGTCAAATTTGGAGTTATAAAATAAAAGTTATTAATTAATTAAGAAAAAGGGCATTTTAATCATCTCGAAAATTAAAGTGTTCAAAACATATTTTGAAGGGCATATTTGAATTTCTCACATTTTTCTGATTCCAAAACATATATTACTTGTATTATTTGGATTTGTATTTTGAAAATTATTTAAATCTGGTTTGAATTTGAATTTAAATCAATTTTGAAAAGATTTAATTAAAAACAGACGCAGGAAATTACTTTTGTTACTCAGGCGAAATCAGCCCCAGTCACTGATGGGTGGGCCTGGCGCTGACTGGGCCACGCGCGCGGGAAATCCTTTTGTTACCGGGCGCGGGCTAGCCCACTGAGGCTGACAGGCGGGGCCAGCGGTTGGAGGCCCACGTGCCAGTGGGGATGCCCCTAGAGGCTGACTGGTGGGGCATCAGCTGGACCGCGGGTTACGTCTGAGAAAAACGGAGGGGTTCTCTGCAAGATGGCCAGGGCGACGGACAGGTGGGGTCTCCAGGAGCGCGGTTTGCAAAAGTCAAAAAGGTGGGGGGCTTATTGTAAATCTACCACGGCCCTGGTTACTGTTTTTCTTCTTCTCTGTCTGGCGAGGAAAATCGGCGCGCGGCGCGTGCGGGGATTCGATCCCGGGTCGCAGGAGTGCACGTGGAGGGGCTAACCAGTGCGGTAGGGTGAGGGTAGTTGACAGGGAAGGGGCGGGGGCTTAGGTAAGCTTGCTGCGGCGCGGGAAACCTGCAGACGGCGGCGAGCTCTGGCGCACTACGGCCGTTCGACGAAACGGTCGGCGACGCTAGACGTAGATGGCGAGGCGGAGCATGTCAGAGAGAGAGGGGCTCACCGCGGGATGGCTGGTGTGGTCGGATCGGGCGGAGAGGCACCGGAGCGGCGAGGACGCTGGCGCACTGGCAGCTAGGGTTTGGCGTCGGGTGTCGGCGATACCAGCGTTCCTGGGGCTTCTCCTCCTCGACGACGCGTGCGGGAAGCAGCCAGGTGGTCGCCTCGGTCTCCCAGGCTACCCCCACGACGGGCACGCCGGCTAGATCGACGAGGGCGAGGTGGTGCTGGCGGCGTCCGGCGTCGGGTGTGGTGGTCGGAGAGATAGAAGGAGAAGAAGGGGGCGGCTCGGGCAGATCTGGGAGAGGCCAGAGAGGCGTGTGGGCGAGGGAAAACGAAAGGGAGAGAGGAGGAAGGCAAGCAGGGCACGGCAGAGATAAGGTGGACTCGGTGCCACCTTTTCCTCCTTCTTCTTTTCGAGCACATGGGCGAGCTGGCTTGTCATGGGGCTGGGCAGCGGCAGAGGGGCTGCAGGGTGGACCAGGACGGCGTGGTGGTGCATGGTGGGGCTAGCATGGCGGTAGAAGAAGAGAGAGGGGAGAGGGTGGTTAGCTCGGGCTAGGTCTAGATGGGACTCGGGTTAGGGCTATCTAGGGTTAGGGAGAGGGTTAGGGTTAGCTGAGGTGGGCCAGGGAGAGAGAGGGAGGTCAGGTGGTGCCCATGGTAGAGAGAGAGGGGGTGTGAGAGAGAGAGGTAAAGTGGAGTTAGGGTTTAGTAGAAATAGGGTTAGGAGAAATTAGAGAGAGTAGCTAGGTTTGATTTTATTAGGTTTTAGATTGTTAACACTTGTGCAAAAACCAACCCAAGTGGAGCATGATGAGTGTTTGGATTAACATGGGAAGAAGGTGAAAGGGAATTCCAAGAAAAGAAAAAAAAGAAAGGGATGATGGATTATGCCTCATATGGTTCATGCATGGAGAAATAAAAATAAGAGGAAAATGAGATGGATGAGACTATGAGGATGGTGTAATGGTGGTAGATGGTTTCCCAAGTTAGGATCCCTCAAATCCAAAGAAAAACCAATGGAGAGAAAAGTGGTGAAGAATTGTGCATGGCCCATGCAAAATAATAATGCCATGATTTATTTTGTGACAACATTAATAATATTATGGCATTGTTCTCATGCATTTCCAAGAAGTGGAATAGAGCCAAGCAAAGGAAAGTTAAGGACTAGATCCACCCTATTGCCCATGAGCTAGAGAAATCCAAAATAAAGACAATCAAGCTCATGGTCTAGTAGGATGGTGGAATTATAAAGTGGTGGAAAAGAAAGGTGGTGGAATGAAAATAAAAGATATGTCCCCAACTCAACTTGGGCATTTAGACAATATATCAATAACCAAATACAATATCAAGAGGCAAATACAATTAATAATGCATGTGAGAGAAGAACCAAAAGAAAAGGAGTTTTATATGATGCTCAAATGCAAGGTGGCATGATGACATGAGCATGATATAATTATGATGCAACAATAATATATATGAAGTAGCCAATATCTTAGTAGGACAAGTAGCATTACAATTGTTAGACAATTGGGATGCTACACCATGGCAGGGTGAGTTGGGAGCTCGGAAGATTATTTGTGCTACGAGATGGTTGTAAAACAATTTGTTGTTGGAAGCAACAACCTTTGTCTCAGCGTCGATAACGTGTTAAATAGGCCCGAAGGCAACGGTTACATGATGTTCGGTTTGACCAGGGAGGATCACCAACGCTCATCACCGTGATTGACACACTGCCATCCATACCGATTTGCTTTATATGATATATGATTGACAAACGGTTTAAACTAATTTTGGCAAGGTTTCCTAACATCTCTCTCAATCAAAACTTGTACAAGTTTAGATTATATGCTTAAACTCCTCTAACTCCCTATGAGATAAAGCCTCTGTGAAGCCATCAACGACTTGATCATGTGTTGACATGAATCTGATATCAAGCATTTTCTGTGCAACTCTTTCTCTCACGAAGTGAAAATCAATCTATATATGTTTCGTCCTTGCATAAAAAACATAGTTAGCGGAAAGATATGTAGCACCCATGTTATCGAACGATAAACATGGAACCTCGTAGATTTTAATACCAAGTTCCTTTAGGACCGTTTCTACCAAATAACTTCTACTGTAGCATTTTCCAAGGACTTATATTCTAGCAATGTGCTTGATCTAGACATAGTTGGTTACTTTATGGCACTCCAAGAAATGAGATTCAGCCCAAGGAATATGGATAATCCTCTAGTGGGCATTTTGTCATCAACACACCCTGCCTAATCTACATCTAAGAAAGCACTAATCAAATTATCAGAGTGGGCGAAGATTTTTTTAATGTTAGTCCTATAGTGACAGTGTCTTTAATATATCAAATATCCTCATGACTAATGTCCAGTGTATTGTGGTAGGATCATGCAAATATTAACAAACTTTATTGACTGAAAAGGCAATGTCAATTCTTGTTAATGTCAAATATAGCAAAGCACCTATCACACGTGTATACCTGGTGATAGCTTGAGCCCCTAGTGCTCCGCTTTCATAGGCTGACAATTTTCCAGAGGCAGATAGAGGTTTAGGGGACTACTTACAGTTGTGCATGCCAACTTTTGGTAGTAACTCTGAGGCATATTTTCCTCGAGTGGGAACTAGACCATATGAAAATTTTCTTACTTCAATACCCAAGAAAAACACTACAACACGGAGCCTGGGCGTTGGCGCTTATAGACGCCGAGGCATAGCCTAGGAAATTCGCCACTAGAACAACATCTCTTTATAACATTGTCGAGCGAAAAGAAGTTCTAGTGGATGGTGTTCTTTCTCAATGACCTCTGAATATAGGATTTAGACGTGCATTGACAGGAAATAAATGGACGAGATGGCTGCACTTAGTAAATCACCTTATGGAAGTGCGACTCTTGCAGCAGCCCGATGTTTTATTTGGAGTCTAACTACATCGAGCACGCTCACTTTTAAATGTGAAATCGATGTACTTGGATATGATGAATCATAATACTATCTTCTTACGAAAGTACATATGTAAAATGAAAGTGCTCCTCTCTTCAGACGACCATGGTGGCAGGGGAAGAAGAAGCTCCGGCCGGCGACAGCTTCGTCCTCGAGCAAATTGTGTTGTCTGGCGGTAGCGTGGCCTTGTTCTTCGGCTCTCCCTTCTGCTGGCCGGCCGTGGCGGCGTGTGGCAGGGGGAGGCTGACCGCGAGGCCAGCGGTGGCGACAACCGACGGGGGCATCATTCGGTCATGGCGTATTGGCGCTGCGCCTTCGTTCAACGTTGGTGTGCTTCAGCGTGCTTTCATGGTGGAAGCCTCCGGAGTTTTCTCTGGAGTTGAAGCCCTTCTCAAATAAGCGCCTTTGTTGCTCTGTCGAGGGAAGTGGTGTTGTGGTGGTGCTCCTGGCCGACCGTGGAGGCGAGGAGGAGCGACGCTGCCTCCTGCTAGTGGTGGTTGATGTTTCCCCCTTGGCCGGTTGTGTCGGTGAGGGAGGAGTGAGCGTCGGTGCACTGGCCCTTGCCTCGGCAGGGTGGTTGGGGCTTTGGACTCTCCTCCGGTCCGTTTTTCTTCACCTGCCTACACCCACCCATGGCAGGAGTGGCGACGGTGGGCCGACTATCTCTTTTGGCACCGGTAAAGAATCCTCTACTGTGGAGCCCTTCTGCTCTTCACATCTTCTTCTTCCTCCAGTAGACGCAGTGGTTGCGGAACTAGGAGGCGTTGATTGAGTGAATAGCAGTGTCAAGAAGCAATGGAGTTGGGAAGCAATTTTCTTGAGCACCACCTCGACGGCGGGTGAAAGCCGTCCGACATCCAAGGCCAAGACATGGCCTATCCAAAAGCCGGCGAAGGGTCTCGACAATTGTTTAACCTCCTCGATGATGCCCCTTTCGTCGTTGGTGGCCGCATTCCTCGTCTACGCGGAAGCAAGTGGTTTCGTCCCCGCTTACGAGCTTGACGGTGGCGAGTCTGACTTCTGGCTCGGCGGTGGATAAAGAGAAGGACCGGTTTGTTGTTTTCCATCTTTCAGTGTCTTTTCTGCATTTATCAAGGATCTATGTTATTTTTTCTTATCGCATGGGATTGTTTGTAACAATTTATACCTCCACGGCTTGATATTAATGTGATGCTTCCGGTCCCTTCGAGGATGTTCCTTGTGCAAAAAAAAAGATCCATAGGAATGAGGAAGGACCATGTGTGTATCCAATAGGCAACTCTGTGGATTACGTGAAAAAAGTAACTTGTTAAAAACAACATCATTCCATTGATCCAATTTCGCTAAAACAATGGTACAAACGCCCACACGTATATAGCCTGCATTAACTGTGTCCCGTGATACAGGGGAGGGTTGGTGGTTTTCATACAACTCAGATAAAAATCGTACTAGCACAAACTAGATTTGGGGCGTGAAGTATAGCGTCGTCATTATTTTTATTGTTTCTGTTTCCTGTCTTTTGCGGCGGAGACGACGGAAAGTGTGCGTTTAGTACTAGTAGAGATTTCCTTATCCAATCCTCGTTCGGTCGATCGGGGGTCCAAATAATACTATGTATTACTATTATAAGTGGGATCCTAATTTTAGATCCTAGACTAACTCTAAACTAAGTGGGAAAAGTAGACAAATATGACAAGTGACCCCTAAACTAATTCTAAACTAAGTGGGACAAGTAGGATTTAACAAATCTCATCCCGCTTATTCCACTTAGTTTAGAGTTAGGGTACTCCCTCCGTTTTAAAATATAAGATGTTTAAGCTTTGTGAAAAAAGTGTATCTAGACCTCCTTTAATGTGTAGGTTCACTTCAAACCTAGATAAATCTACACAATAAATAGGTCTAGATTCAGTCCTTTCACAAAGCTAAAACATCTTATATTTTGAAATAGAGGGAGTAGATGTGTAAAAGTGAAATCCCACCTATCCAATTTGTCCCATCTCTGCATCCTTAGTACTCCCTCCGTTTTAAAATATAAGATATTTTAGCTTTGTGAAACGAGTGTGTCAAGATCCTTTTAGTGTGTAGGTTCACTAAAAAACCTAGATGAATCTATACAGTAAAAAGGGTGTAGATACATTTTTTTACAAAACTAAAATATCTTATATTTTGAAACGGAGAAAGTACTACACTATCCCCAAAAAAAGTACAATATGCACCAGAGGGAGTAGTAGTACACTTTACGGGCAAACTTTTGTTATAGACGGGTGGAATGAAATCATTGGAAGAAAAGAGTGCAACAGTTAAAAGGAAAATCTCCCACGGCCGCCGCGTCATCTCATAAGCATTTGACCGTAAGTTATCGGAGTCGGGGTCCTAGAAAAGTTTCTTATATGAGTCCCAATCGAACGCAACACTTTCCGGTCTTTATTTAAACTTCACAAGGGCGGCCCCGGAAGTGCAGAGGGGGAAAAAAGGACTACCAGCTCTGCAATCGCGATTTGTTAAAAGAAAAAAAATATAGCTCTGCAACCGCGATCATGGACTTGACCACTTTGAATATTTTCACTGGCGGCAGGTACGAACGCAAAGTTCCAATTCCAAGTCGTCGATTTGCTACTCCCCTCTGTCTCGAATTACTTATCTTGTGATTGGTCTAGATTCACAACTATCTACACTCTAAAACGAGTCTAGATGCACTTGCAAAAAAAAAAAACCCAAGTCTAGATGCATGTATCTAGATAAACATGACAAGTAATTCGGGGCGGGGAAAATATTTCTTTTCCTTCAATAATCTCCAGTATTTTTTGGCATGCATTTTATAGTAGGAAATACTTAATTGTAGCTTCAAATACATAGGGACTTGATTTTATTGTGATCATGTCTCGTACACAGAATGAAACGGCATCAGAAGAATCCAAGAAGACTGTTTTTATATCTTTTCAAAGAGAAGGCTGGATGTCTATTTTCCGGTGCACACAAGGTTACTAGGCCAAGGAAGAAGTTTATGCTATGTATCCGTGACGAGTTCGGCTTGAGGACATTGCCTAAACCTGTTGTTACACTTAAATCAACGGCACTACGACATGAAATAAAGCTTCGTACAACGAGGCGGAATATTCTATGGATTTACCGTACCTACAAGGTTTGTACGTGGACAGAGTTCAACGAAACCATCGGGACCATCGGTAAACTACATCGTCTGATATATAGTGCAATTACAAAGTACAGAGACCGCCGCATACAAGCTGGATTGTTTTATTTGGCACGAGATTTTGATGATTTCACACACACAGTCCGCAGTCACCTATATGGTGAAAGTGACAGCATGTTCTTGAGAGACCTATGGAGAAAGAAGAGGCTTGAGGGCAAGACGAGAGAAATTGACCACAGAGTATGCAATGTACAAGTAGTGCTCATGGGTCCAAACCACCGAGCACAAACCTTTGCTCCATTGCCACCGGGACGTTGAAACTTATTAGCGTATCGCATGAAGTTTGTTTGTTGCTTGTAATTTTCTTAGCTTGGGCTATAGTATATTTGTAAGCAATTTTTAATTTGAGTTGACTCGATACTCTGCTATGTTCTCCGTAAAGTAACAGCTACTGCTTTTTTTTGGACATGCATACATACGGGTAATAAATTTAGAAATAAGTGACTTCGATTTTTCTAGATTTGTATGTATGTAGATACGTTTATTCTAGACAAATCCAAATCATTTGTTTCTAGACGGGGGGTAGTATTATTTCTTTTCTTTTTTTAATCCTTTTTACTCAAAGTTCTAGCTAGTTTTGCATACACGTAGGGGTTAAATTTATGGAGCTATATATGTGCCCAGGATCAAGTGGAAACATAAACCAAAGAAGAATCCTATGGAGAAATTTATGTTTCTCGTGCAAGAGAAGGTTGGACATCAACTTCCCGGCAAAGACAAGGACACTGGACCAAAGAAGAGATTTAGCCTATGCATTATGGCACCAGGGCATTGGCCAGACCTGCAGCAGTACTGAAATCAACTACACTAGGGCGGGAGATAAGGGCATCTCCACCTGATGGACCCAAACCGGCGAGCCAAAACATCCGTTTTTGTCCGTTTGGTTTGGGCCACGGAGGGATTTGGGTCATTGTCCGGCATGCCTAGCCAACCGCGTCCAGAGGCACGACCCATGTGTCTGCCCTGGTTGTTGGCGCCGTCGCTGGCCAATTTGGCATATCATTTGCCAATCAGCTCAAATATATATACAAATACACAAATTGACAAGCAAATAATATGGCAATAATATGACAGACGTATGTCGTTGCCCTTTGGGCGTCGCTTGATCTGAAATGTGAACAACAGTACAAACTAATATTTGGATGTGAAGCTGGGTCTTTGCCTTTTAGGTACTTGGGTGTACCTATCCATTATAGAAAACTTAGAAACTCAGATTGGTACCTAGTAGAGACTCGATACGAAGGAAAGTTGGGTTGCTAGAAGGGCAAGCTTTTGTCATATGGTGATTGCTTGGACTTAATCAATTCTGTCTTAACAAGTTTACCTATATTTATGCTATCATTTCTAGAAATCCCTAAGGGGTTCGGAAACGATTAGATTTTTATAGGTCTCGCTTTTTTGGCAAAGTGATGAAAATAAAAGAAAGTATAGATTGACGAAATGGAATACAATTTATAGATAGAAAGATCAAGGTGGACTGGGCATTGAGGATTTGGACATTAAAAATAAATGTTTGCTGAGCAAATGGATTTTCAAACTATTGAATGAAGGAGTCTGGAAAGAACTTCTGCATAATAAGTATCTGAGTTAGAAAACTTTGTCTGAAGTCCAAGCGAAACCCACGGACTCTCTGTTTTGGAAGGGGCTCATGCGGATAAAGAATGAGTTCTTTGCTCGAGGTCATTTCAAAGTTGGAGATGGTTCAAAAACTAGATTTTGGGAGGATATATGGTTGGGAACACCCCTTTAGCAAAACAATATCCATCCCTATTTAACATTGTGCATATGTTTTATCACAAGTACCTCAGAATATCGGGTTCAGGAGAATATTAAGTGGAAATAGGTGGAACGCTTGGCTACAATTATGTCAAAAACTTATGACGGTTCAGCTTTATGAGGACCATGATGAGTTTGTGTGGAATTTGACATCATCAGGGGCGTTCTCTGTAAAATCTATGTATGAGGATCTAATGAATGATCATACAGTTTTCCTTCGAAAATATCTTTGGAAATTAAAAGTCCCGCTCAAGATAAAAATATTTATGTGGTTCCTAAATAATAAGGTTCTTCTTATAAAGGATAACTTGGTTAAAAGGAATTGGGTAGGATGTTCTAAGTGTTGTTATTGTGGGTCTCAGGAAACCATAGAACACTTGTTTATATCATGCCCATTTGCTCGCCTTCTATGGCGTATTATTCATTTTGCATACGATTTACCCCCTCCGACTAGCGTAATAAACATGTTCAGGAACTGGTTGAATGGTGTTGATAAATCATCTAAGACTAGAATTTGCATCATTGTCTCAACCTTATGTTGGTGTATTTGAAGATGCAAAAATGATATTATTTTTAACAGATCAAAAAAAATTAATCTCTTGCAGGTTATCCATATGGTGGCTCATTGGGTGCATGTTTGGGCACTCCTTTCACCCCAATACCAGTGGGATATCATGGCTATAGGGTGCATCCGTCTCTTGATGGTCGCTAGGCAAGTCTTCAACCAGTCTGGTTGGCTGCGTTTTAATATACTGGGGACATGATGTTTGGTTTTACATTTCATATTTTTTGATGGTTGATCCATGTATCAACCCTATGTGATCGTTGATTTGTAATACTTTTGGATTTGATACTTCTTAATAAAAGGTTGTGTGCATCAACTGATGCAGAGACCAGGGTTTTTCCCCTTTTCGAAAAAAGTTGATCTGAAATGTGCAAAAGGGGGCAATATCATACACTATGCCCAAAAAGTGGCAGGTTCCTCCCAAAAAGTGGCATTCACCATCGCCATTTCCCTTCAAGCATCACGAGCTAGGATAATCTGCTGCTTCGTCTCAATCCAAGCCCTGCAATCGGGGTAGGTGATGGTATCCAGGTTAGTGAGTGACGAGGGGAGGTCTCGATAATGTCCATGAAGAAGGACTTAGGGTTTTGCGTAAAACAGAACGCTGGGGATTTCGTCGGAAGTCAGGAAACAATGGAATCAAAGTTGTCTGAATATTGAGAGGAATCGCTCTGTTAGAAATCACTTGGGGATTGTTTGGTGCTTTTCCTAGGCTTCTCCCGCCCTATATATAATAGGTCGGGTCCAAAGCTGTATGCGGATAGGTTACATGACTACAACATCAAATCGATGTCGGTCTTTGTTCTTCTTTCCTAATACAATGTTGTGTTCGCAGCATAGAAAACAAATTTTTTCCTACGATGGGAACTATACGCCAAGATCTATCTACTAGATACAAGCAAAGGGTGGATATACATCCATAGAGAACTTACCCTCGAAGACAACAAAGCTTTGTTAACGAGTTGGAACTCGTGGATGATGTAGTCGTACACTTGCTGATCTCAAGATCGTGATGAAGTCTAGCAGGTCCGGCTCTAGCACGTCCATCTGATCCAGCTCCAGCAAGTCCAGCACCACCAAGTCCAGCACCGCAAAGCAGCGGTGCATCCGTGATCGCACACACGTCCGGTACCCCGACAACCTCCATCCCTCGCTCCATCAAAGCAGCGGAAGCAGCAACTCCTTTCTAGATAAAGCCACCGGAAACATGTATCTCGCTAATCCGAGACCATGGGGAATAACTAGAGGGGGAGAGAGATCCTTCACGAGGAGGTGTGAGTAAGAAGGAGTGAGAGGGGGGCCTTTTATAGGAGGAGGGGAGGGTGTCCCTTCACCTCCCCCATTCATGTGGTGGTAACCCCCTCCACATTAAAATGCCCCTTCACATTCTCTTTTAAAGTCTCCACTTTAAATGCATTAAATTTCTCCAAATTTAATGCTCTCTCATTTAATAAAACTCTTTTATTAATTTTATTCAGAATTTTGTTAATTACTTTAATTAACAAACATTCACATAAAACCCCCTGCAACATTTCAATATTACATGCAGAACCAATTTCAGCAATTTCACCCGAAACAGTTTTGGTGTCTATTGAAATAATTCCAGCGCTTTCTTAAATCTTTATCTGAAACATATTTGGTCCAAATGGTGTCGGTATCCCTTAAGAGTGTCACCCTACGGTTCACGAATAATGCAGACATGATCGAGACCCCTCTCAGATCAATAATCAGAAGCGGGACCTGGAGATCCATACTGACTTCTACACATTCAATGATGACTTCTATGATCGTGAGAACCTTTAACGCTAGTAACTAAATCCCTTTGTCTTGCGATATATTACATGTCCGAGATTTGATCATCGGTATCTCCATACCTAGTTTGATCTCGTTGCCGACATGCACTCTTTTCTCGTTCCCGTGATATAACATTCTAGTGATCACATCACTTGCTTGCAAGCTATCTTAATGTGATATCACCGAGAGGGCCTAGAGTATATCTATCCGTCATCGGGATGGACAAATCCCACTCTTGATCCATGAGCCTCAACATAACACCTTTGTAGCACTAAACCCAGCTTTATAGTCACCATGTTACGTGTGACGTTTGATGTTATCAAGATACTCTTCTGATGTCAGCAATTAACATGATCTCATGGTCTAAGGACTAATATTACTTAGTATGATGTTATAGTAATATAAACATAATGACTTTGATCGTAATGCTATACTTCAGATGAATGTTCATCACATCATTCCACCAATGTTGTGACCTCGTTATTAACAACATCCAATGTCCATGATCAGGAAAGCTTGATCATCTTGTTAATCAACGAGCTAGTTTATATGAGAGGCATTACTAGGAACTTTGTATTTTGTTTATTAAACACACATGTATTAACATTTCCAATTAATACAATTTTAGCATGCAAAATAAACATTTATCATAAACATGGAATAAGATAATAACCACTTTATTATTGCCTCTCGGGCATATTCCCTTCAGTCTCCCACTTGCACTAGAGTCAATAATCTAGTTTGTAAACTTGTATATACAACACCTAGGTGTTGAATATACGCGTTTGCTAGTGGTTAACATAATCTCCGGATCTGACAGTTTCAGGTCCGTGTGTATTTGCATGTCTATGCGTCTCTACGCATCACTCATCTTCAAATGAGATGACATTGTATAAATTTGGTCCTTTGGTGAGACCTTTAGTTTGTTCGGGTTAAAATATGTTGATATTATTGTCATACAATATATCTTCATAGTATTAGCCCACTTTAAACCACACCTAGTTTGATAACAAACTGCATAACACAAATGCCCTCCTTTGCTGCTACTATAGCAGTCATATACTTAGCCTTTTGTTGTAGTATCCATCACAATGTTACAACTTTGGAACTTATCCAAATCCATCATGGAACATCCTTTCCATTACATTGTGCCACCCATAGTCTAAATTGAGATAAATTTAATTTGTATGTTGTGGCAAAACTTGTATCAATGTAACACTTTACAATGAACTACCTTTAACTATTTGTTATACATGATATATTCTTAGTTCTTCCAAAGCTCATAAGAATATCTTTACTATCATCCAATGATCATCTTATGAATCATTCTGGTATGTGCTCATAAAATTTTGAGCATAGGACATATTTGGATATATACATATCACGGTATAATTGATCAAAATATTCATGTGATTTTAGTCACCAAGTGTTGAAACACTTGAATCTTGATACAATCATTTCCATGCAACAAGAACCTTTCTTGTTGTTTCCATATTGAACCCTTTCAATATCTCATATATGTACGTCTGGCATAACCATATTAGCGCCTCAATCTATCCATATAGACATGGATGTCAAATATTCCAGTTTTTCCCAAGTCTTTCATCGAAATCCTATTTTAATGAAATTCTTAACTTGTGTCAATAAAAGATACATCATTTCCAATCAACAATATGTACTCTGCATAATGTATTGGAAATTTGTCTCAGCGCTCCCACTTAATTTCTTGCAAATGCAAGCATCTTCATCATCTCCTATGAAATTAAACTCCTTTAACATTTTTCATCATGGTGAAGATTCCAACTCCGCTATGCTCACTTCAACTATTGAAGTTTGACTTCCCTTTTAGCATCCTTTGAATTAACAAAACCCTTCGGACCATGTCATGTACACGTCCTAGGTAACCATTCTATTAGAAGAACCTTGTTTTGTTTATTCAACTACCATATACCAAATTATATGTAGTGGTTGCTACATTAATCTGTCAAGACTAAATATCGCTATGAAAGATAAAATCTTGTTAGTCAACTCCTTGAACATTGCCATAAACTTCTTTCCGACATGTCGACTATTTCATAGATGTTAAACATCCATGTCTATTTCTTTATAGATTCAAACATGACCGATAGGCTTCATGCCTTTCCAGAGGGTCTTCCAAGTTCAAAAACATGATTTCTCGTGTATGGATGCTATCACGGATTCTATGACTTATAGTCATTTTATGGAGTCAGGGCCCATCATCGCTTCTTTGCATGTAGTCGGTTCATCATTGTCAAAACAATAATGACTTGCTTATCAAATCACACTATTTCATTCTCACCGACCCACACGGTTCAATAGGAACTCTAATCTCCGAGATCACAACCTTTGTAATCACGGGAGCCATGAGCATTGTGGCCGCCACCGGGACACTTTCCGGCGCTGCTCTACTTAGCATATATAGCTAAGGTTCAACAATCTTATCAAAGTTCTATTGTCCTCCCACTTAACTTTTCGCGAAAAACCCCTCAAGAAACTTGATGTTCCAAGTAACAAACTCTTTTGTCCTCGGTGTTATGGAGAAATTCCCAACAAATTCTTTGGGATAACCTACAAAGACATGTTTATCCGACTTTGGTTATAAACATTTTACTTATGCATAGCATACCAAAATTTAAGAAAAGACAATTCGGGTTTTATCCCAAACCATAACTTATATGGTGTCATTTCAACGGATCACGATGGTGCTCTTTTCAGTGTAAAGGCGGTAGTCTCTAAAGCTTCAATCCTTAAAACATAATGGCAGTTTTATAAATGACACCTTTGATCTTACCATGTCAAACATGGTTTGATTTCATCTCTCGAATATGCCATACTCCTATGGTTTATCGGGAAACACAAATCATGGAACAATTCCTCAAATCTTAAGTGTTTTGCTAAACATGTAACTCAAATATCTTCCTTTATGATCAAATCAGAAACTCTTTTATTTTCTTGTTACAATGATTTTTCACTTCATCTTGAAAGACTTTGAACAATTTCAAATGTTTCATACTTCTTCCTTATTAAGTAAATATATAGATATATTCGCTCAAATTTCTGGAGAAAGCATATGAAGCAAAAAGATCCATCGCATATGGCTACATATAATGGACTATATACATCAATATGTATAATATCCGATAAGTTAGTCACCCGTTCCTCTTTGGCCTATGGACGGAGTTTCAATTATCTCAAGGAAAGTCTCACAAGCGTCAGTTGATCAAAATCAAAGACTCCAAAAATCCATCAACATGGAGTTTCTTCATGTTTTCTTTCCAATATAATTTAAACAGCGATGTCACTTCATTAGTGATCTTTCAATCATTTGTCTTGCGACATTTTAGCAATAGTGTTTATGGATGTGATTTCTCCCACTAGACTTGTAAAAGTTCATCCATCCTTTATGGAATACGGTAATTATTTGAACAACCATTGTTCTCATAATACCGGAAAAAATAACAATTATTAAAAACAAATCTTGAAGGCTAGGTTTAACGACAACGAAAAACACAATAACACTTTATTTGTTTTTGATGAACATCATCACTTATTCTCTTGCTAGTTGCTTAGGCCATTGCAGTTCATGAATTGCATTGTCCTGTATGACACTTCATACCAACCAATTCGGTATCCAATACCTCAGAACCACATTGTTTAACAAGCAAGGAATACAGCCATAACATGTATATCTTGTATATACCTAAGTTGGACATCTCCAACCTTTCCTTTCTGCCAAATATTTTATAGATTCTCTTTCAACAATTCATTTTCTTTTAAAAGAATCTATCAACATCAATAGTGGTGCCATTCACATGACACATAGTACAAAGTGTATATAGTCAAATACTAATTCCTTTGGACTTGCACTTTGAAGTGGATCACCATCATCAAATGTTTGGTGTTCTTTCAAAAATCCATTCTTTAGTAATCTATAAGTGTAGTAAACATTTTACTTACATGTTCTATTCATCCTTATCATGAAAACTTTCATGATCAAGCTACTATAGCCTATAAGGAAGAATCGCGAGTATAATGTTAGTTCCCAAAACATTTTTGGGAGATCCAGATGCCTAGCATCTCCATCCTTCACAAATTCTCATACAATATGAGAACATGTATTTTGCTAAATTATACTCTATCATAATGCAACCAAAAACATTGTTTCAGATATCACAATATCTTTCACACATGATGGTTTCTGAAACAATTTTCAGCTCCTATATAATGTTGATATTAAAACAACTTTTGAATATCAATAATCATGGAGGCAAGCATGATAATTAAGATACTAACATTGGAATTCTTACTCTTCATTTAATACTACTTATTAAACTTCATGGAGTAAATAGAGTTTGCTAAAAGTTTGCAATAGGACTTATAAACTTTAAATTGACATTCAAAACAATACGATACCAGTTCGTAAAGTAAATATCCAGAATTCTATAGTTCTATTATCTCAATTAAAACTAAGCATAAGGTAGTGAACAGACGCCAATGACTACAACAAATTATGCAAATTCACTTCGATTTAGTTTATGACAAATTGAGTTTGACTAATCCAAATTAGAAATGAACTCCCACCCAAAAACGACACCCCTCATGCCTTTTTGGTGATTACATGAACCAAATCCACTACACCAAGTCCGATCATCACGTGAGTCGGTGTAGCTTCAAAGGCGAGCATCAATATGGCCATCATATCAACTATATGACTCATGCTTAACCTTTCGGTCCGTGTTCCGAGGCCATGTCTATACATGCTAGACTCGCCAAGTAAGAACCTTAGTACTCGTGTGTGTAAAACTGTCTTAGACCCGTTGTATGAAAGCGTAGAGTCGAGTACACCTGATTATCACGTGATGTCTTGAAACATAATCCAGAGACCGGTGCATACTTAAGGAAGAACACATTTTTATCTTGATATCTAAATGAGGGATCATCTTAAAATGCTACTAAAATGCCAAACTAGCAATATAAGATGCAAACATCTAATGTGTAAAGTGAGATGATATGGTCCATGCATTTGATCTCTATTATATGCATCATGGTATGATCTCTATTATTCCTTTGTGTGTAAGACCAAGGTCTATGGAACTTACACGTTAGGTCTGTTGTAAGAGTATCTATCATACATCTACTTACAACTTTACCATATCATGACACTAGCCCAGCAACGATCTAAACTAGACGCCTCTAATTTATCAATTGCAAATTTTTACGTGGCTTAGGGCTTTCGAAGATAGAACCAGTCTTACCTACGAACATGGAACCACAACGAGGATAACCAAGTTATTAGCAACTCATTGTAAATCAGATATTGACTATAGTAGGAGAGACAGACACCCGCCAGCCACTTATGCAAAACTAGTTGCATGTCAGTCGTGGAACCGGTCTCATGTACGATGACATGTAAGGTTGGTCCGGGCCGCTCCATCCCACTATGCCACCAATATCCAAAATACATAGAAGATGCAATAACATGATCATCATCGCCCACATATAAACATATGTGTACTACCCGAGCAAAGCACCTACGCATAGATCAGGCTCTGATACCACTATTGGGTTCACAACATAGATAACAAAAAATTTCCTATGATGGGAACTATACGCCAAGATCTATCTACTAGATACAAGCAACGGGTGGATATACATCTATAGAGAACTTACCCTCGAAGACAACAAAGCTTTGTTAACGAGTTGGAACTCGTGGATGATGTAGTCGTACACTTGCCGATCTCAAGATCGTGATGAAGTCCAGCAGGTCCGGCTCGAGCATGTCCATCAGATCCAGCTCCAGCAAGTCTAGCACCGCAAAGAAGCGGTGCATCATCGCACACACATCCGGTACCCCGACAACCTCCGTCCCTCGCTCCAGCAAAGCAGCGGAAGCAGCAACTCTTTTCCAGATAAAGCCACCAAGAACATGTATCTCGCTAAACCGAGACCATGGGGAATAACTAGAGGGGGAGAGATATCCTTCACGAGGAGGTGTGAGGAAGAAGGAGTGAGAGGGGGGCCTTTTATAGGAGGAGGGGAGGGTGTCCCTTCACCTCCCCCATTCATGTGGTGGTAACCCCCTCCACATTAAAATGCCCCTTCACATTCTCTTTTAAAGTCTCCACTTTAAATGCATTAAATTTCTCCAAATTTAATGCTCTCTCATTTAATAAAACTCTTTTATTAATCTTATTCAGAATTTTTTTAATTACTTTAATTAACAAACATTCACATAAAACCCCCTGCAACATTTCAATATTACATGCAGAACCAATTTCAGCAATTTCACCCGAAACAGTTTTGGTGTCTATTGAAATAATTCTAGCACTTTCTTAAATCTTTATCTGAAACATATTTGCTCCAAATGGTGTCGGTATCCCTTAAGAGTGTCACCCTATGGTTCGCGAATAATGCAGACATGATCGAGACCCCTCTCAGATCAATAATCAGAAGCGGGACCTGGAGATCCATACTGACTCCTACACATTCAACGATGACTTATGTGATCATGAGAACGTTTAACGCTAGTAACTAAATCCCTTTGTGACGAGGGTTTAACTCATCAATGCCCATTGTTATGGACTTGGGTTTTGGAGAAGGAGGGAGCATTGGAGACATCTATCGGCTAGCAAACAAGCACACAGGGGACAAAGGATTTACCCAGGTTCAGGCCTCGTAGAGGTCCCTACTCTTGCTTGTCTGCTCGTGGAATTATCGAAGGAATCGAAAGTTGCAATGGTGCGTAGATGCAATCTGGCGAGGGTTGTGGAAACTAGGGTTGCGTGTGTCCTCCTCGCCGCCCCTCCTAGCCTTTATATAGACAGGCTAGGTCTCGGGTAGTAGGTTGAGTCGGTTACAAGTTAGGGTTTTCCCCTTCAAACTTTCTATCTTTAGCTTTTTCTTGATCTTCAAGCAATCGAGAGTCCACAGGTTACTCGAGTCCTTCCATCTGGGCCTTGGCGACACCGTGGGCCTATACGTATTTGGACCGTATATACCAAGCTTGAGTACCTGTAGGGTATACCCATGTCAGTAGCCCCCGAGTGTCCAGTGGAATCGCAGATTCGACTGGGGACTTTTTGAAGTCTTCGAGTGCCTGAATGAGTACATTTTCGACTGCTTTTATTTATGTCATAGGGATTGTTGATATACGTGCCTGATATAGCCGAAGTATCGGTATCAGTTAACCACCTTAGGGTGAAACAACGCAATCTACTCAAACTCGAGTCCCCAGACTCGAATCCGGAAAAGTGCTGGCGCAATTCGACTCAGGCCGCGGAGGTCTTACATGAGTCGAATTCTAGTTATATGGGTGTGAGCACTCGACGCGTCCGTCAAGTCATGTTCATCGTGCCTGCAGGCACGGATATATTTCTGGTAGTGCGCAGCTAAATGCGTTGCCAGGCCTTATTCAGGTCTTACCTTCACGCTGTAAGCGCGGCATCCGAATTTTATCATCGCGGAGACGATTCGGGCGACCGAGGAGACGTAGTCTCTTTGTAGGGAAAATTATGAGGTGGTGTCACCATGATCTGCGAGTGCAGATGTTATCAACACACAGCTTTTGTGCAAATAATCATAGGGTGCGCGGCCAGCGCTCCCTATGGGAGTAGCCCCTGAGCTCCTGGTTGAGTCGAAGACTCAGGCAAGGACTAAAGAATTTTTGCGACTGCTTTCATCTTTGCTTGTTTGTTTCAGTCGAAGACTCAGGCAGGGACTAAAACACGTTTGCGACTGCTGTCGTCTTTTGCTTGCTTGTTTCAGTCGAAATTGTTTCCGGCGCTCCCTATGGGAGTAACCCATGTCCATAGTCGAACCGTGTTTCGAGTGGTTGGGTTTGATTGTGATTGCCTATATCCCTGCAATAAGAAAGAAAAAATCATAGGGTGCGCGGCTAGCGCTCCCTATGGGAGTAGCCCCCGAGTGCTTGGTGGAGTCGAAGACTCCAGCAAGGACTAAAGTAGTATTTGATGACGTCAGTGCTGACGCTTGCATGACCTCAGTTGCCCGCGCGAGCGATTTTGACGGGACGTGACGAGCGGTGGGTCCCACTTTCTGACTTTGATTTGACCGAGCGTGCGTAATCTTATTATTAACTGTGCCTCCTCGATTTTCGCGCATAATGGGAGCAGTGGAGGGACGGTTCGCGCTTCCTCTTCTCCACGTGTCGAGCGCGATGCGTGCCACGCGTCTAGTAGGGTTTTTGTGAGCCGTTGGATTGCATCTCCTAGGGGTTAAGTAGCGGCGCTACGGCGGTAATTTTCCATCTGCACTCTTTTCTTCCTTGCTGCCATCGCCATTGCTGCTGCTCATCTGCTCTTCCCTGCGCTCATCTCCTCCTCAACTATGGACCACCTCCGCTCGTTTCCAAGTTATTTTCTGCGCTCTTATCGCCGCCGCACAATGGGAAAGAAGAAAGGAGGCGCTGCCTCTGAATCCGCGGCCGCCGTCGCCGCGACGAAGAAGAAGGGTGGCCCCGCTGCTGCGGGCACCAGTGCCGCCGCCGGTGGGAAAAAGAAGGTCGCGGGCACCCGCGTGACCAATGGCGCATGGCGCCCTTCTATCATCAAGGCGTCGGATCTCTGTCTTCTTCGCCAAGACGGAGTTATTTCTGTAGCAGTCGCCGATGCGCGTGTCCCCAGCGGTGAGACCATTCCTGTGCCTCCCGCTGGTTTTCGAGTGATGTTTTTTGCATTCGTCATTCGCGGCCTTTCTTTGCCTCTCTCCACCCCTTTCTTAGGGGTCTCCTTTGTTTCTACGGGCTCCAGCTCCATCAGCTGTCCCCAAACTCAATTCTCCACATCTCCTGTTTCATCACTCTTTGCGAGTGCTGGCTCGGAATCGAGCCGCACTTTAGCCTTTTCAAGCGCTTATTTAAACTGAAGCGTCAGTCCGCATCTGGCTCTCTAGTTTACGACGTAGGTGGTTGTGGAATCCATGTCGACCCGTCCGCCACCTACTTCGACATCAAGCTCGCCAAGTCCGTCTAGGGATGGAGGGACAAATGGTTCTATGTTCGCGACCAGAAGGCCAAGGACGAGCACTTTGGACTCGCGCCTTTCGATCCCGCGACTCCCTGCAAGAAGATGCGTTCTTGGAAGAACGTGGTCATGCCTGCCGAACTCGCGGAGACAGACGTGCTATATCAACGCGTCTGCGACCTCGAGAGCCGCATAGGCGCAGAAGAGGGAGGCTACGCCCTTGTTCGGACTTGGCTGCGTCGTCGCGTCCAGCCTCTCCATGCTAGAGTCCATCCCATGTTTCAATGGGGTGGCGCTGATGATGCCACTCACGTGTCTGCCGATGGCATGTCCGCGATTGAGGTAGATAAGAGGGTGCGACTGGTCACGAAGTACACCTTCAAGGATGTGCTTCCGAATGAGCCAGTCATTCCTCCTTTCGATGCTTCAAATCCTCCTCCTGAGGTATAGTTGTGCTACGCAGTAGCTTATTTTCGCGATTGCTTTTTCTGTTGCTTACCTGTTCTGTTTGCTGATCTTCACTGTCTGTATGCAGGATTGGGCGGTGTCGCCTTGTATGCCTCCTCTCCCTGAGGGTATTATTCCTCGTGAAGCTTTGGAAGAGGACAAGTCTGAGTCGACTGTCCCTTCTGATGTAGAAGAGGAAGCCCCCGAGTCCGAGAGCCCGGATACTCGCAAGCGTTCGTGCAGCGAGGATTCCGATGCATCGACTCCTTCGACTCCAGAAGGCACAGCTGCTGGCGCGGAGTCACCAATTCCTGCCGTTCCTGTGAGGGCTGTGGCACCATCTTCTCGCAAGAAGATGCGATTGCCGAAGGAGTCTTTGTCAGAGTCGGCGGAGGCCACGTTTAATCTTGAAAACTTTGACTGGTAAATTTGCGAGTTAACTAATTCTTTTTTGTTTTCTTCTTGTTGGCTTTGCCCTGGAGTTTTCCTTTTCTCAATGTGGATTTGGTCTTGTAGCCAAGAGGCGTCGTCATCTTCTGGCGACGTCGAGTTTTTGAAGGAATCTGGAGTCGCGACCTCAAGGGCCAAAGTAGAGGTCAAGCGCGCTCCTTCTCCTTCGGCGGCGGCCCACTCCGGGCACAATTCTTCGAGCTCTCCTCACGTAGGGGAGCATCGAATGGTTGCTCGGATGATGGTTCAGCAAACTTCTTCGGAGTCGCTTGAGGACCATGTAAGTATATCTTTCCTTCTTTTTTAATGTGGCAGTCAATGCCTTCTGTTGCCCTCTTTTGACTCCTTGTTTTGTGTGACAGCTCCTTGTAAAGGAAGCCGCGCAAGTGGCGGAGCAGGTGACGGCGATGGGTCGCCAGCATGCAATGCTGGAGACGCGTCACCGCGTGGTTGAAAGTGAGTGCTTCTACACTTATTCTTTTCGTCTTCTCTCTGTTTTGGTATAATCGACTGATAGCCAATTATTGACTGCCATGTAGCTGAGCATAACGCTTTACCGCGCAACGTCGCCACGTTGGAGAAGACATTAGCCGCAGCTGTGAAGGGGCGCGACGAGGCAATCGCGACTCGTGATGATGCCCAGAAGCACGAAGAGGATCTTCGCGCCTCCTTTGCGGCTAGGGAAAAGTTGTTCGAAGAGCAACTGTTCTCAGTCGCCAAGGCCCTCTCAGGTACCTTTACTGGTAGATATTTTATTGATGTTCCTCTCTGCATCTAGAGTTTTGCCGGTGGCACTAGAAGTTTGATCCATGTGTGTATTTTCGGTGTAGATGCTGGCGACTTGAGTTTTGACCCACAGGCCCTTCGTCGTGATGACGCTCTGGCCGGCGCGGTATCTACGGTCGAGGACCGAAGTGCTGCCATCCAGGATACATTGTCCAAGGCCAAGGTCACCCTTAGTCGCCTCCGGGAGGAGTTGATGCCAAAGGTGGAGCTGGTCGATAATATGGACAAGCTGGTGGAGTCACTCGCCGGGGGTGTGCGTGCTACTTACAAGAACTCCCTCCGCGCGGCTGGTGCGACGATGTCACTCGCCATGGTGCAAGCCCACGGAGTCGAGATAGATCCCTCTACTGTGTCGAAGGCGATGCCTGTTGGCGCGGATGGTCAGCAGGTAGTCTTCGCTCCCTTTGCGACTGCTTGTGCCAAATATGGCCATTCTTGATAAATACTGTTGCCAAGTATTCGGAGGAGCTCCAACATGCAAAGAAGGTGGCGAAAGCTTCGGCCTCAGGGGCCGGCGGAAAGTCAGTGGCATCTGATACTGGCACGGACTTGATGAAGCCCCCGAAGCCGTCGAAGTCAAAGAAGCCAGCTGCTCCGTAGTTAGCTTGTTGTAATAATTGATTAGTTGCCCTTTTAGTCTAAGGCCGTGCCTACTGGCGAGTGTGTTTGTAAACACTTATGCTTATCTTGAATGCGTCTGTTCCCCTTGCCTTTGTGTTAATTTGGTCGCCTTATTTGCTTTTGTCTTGACTTGTGGTAGGGCACATCGAGTGGTCCTGTGGGGGGAAATCAGGATTCGCCATCTCTTGATGAGACAGTGGCACCACCGCGCTCCAGGGTAGAGGAGCTGTCCTTGCTGTCGCGACTTCATGATCGCGTGAAGCAGCTGGAGTGTGAGTTGCCCCTGACCTGCGGTAACGCGGACGTGTGGAAGTCGAAGGCGGAAAAATCCACTGCCCGCGAGCAATATCTGCTTGGCGAGGTGACGTGGCTGGGCGACCAGTTTAACTGCTAGTTTGTTCGTCCTCATCTTTTCCTTTGTAGTTAGTCGCAATGGTATGTTGTACTCATGTTGTTGGTGCTGCTTCGTGTAGTTGTTGGCGCACGCCATCCGCAGGAGGAGAGGGATAGGATTGCCATCCGCCTTCATGATCTCACCCAGGAGCAACTTCAAGAGAGTGGATACTTCTGGGTAGATCATGATCGTGTGACTGCATTGGCGACCCTGCAGGACCGTGCTTCGTGAGTGCTGCTCTTCCTGAAGAAGTCGCAGTCATGTTTGAAGAACATCTATTGGGCGATGTTCCCGTTGGATGACATTCCATCAAGCCTGCTGGCTCTCCTGGCCAAATTTCAAGATATGTCCGCGGTTCGCGAGTGCGTGAGGCAGTAGTTGGTGGCTGGTGCCAAGGCTGCCCTCTCGATGGTACGATTGCACAGGCCTGACGTGGATGTCGCCGCCATTGCTTCCGGGCCGCCAGCGCCGCCAGCCGGATCTGCTTGGAATATGGTGCCACACTATCAGGCGGTGGACCGTCCAGCAGAGGAGATTGTCGACTTCTTCGAGGAACAAACCAATGTTCTTCTGTCGCAGTAGTAGCCAGATTTATATCCTGCACATAAGTGTATTTGTGTTGTAAAGTTCATATATATGTTGTAGATAACCTATTGTCGAATGTGTATAAACAGCTTTGTTAGCGTGAGGTGCGTTGCACTATGCGGGTCCTTTTTGTTAGCCTGGCCATCCCTTTGTCAACCTGCCAGGCGCGTTGCAGCTGGATTGAGTTTGTGTTAAGGGGTTCGATTGATATGCCAGCTACTCAAGATATCGCGTTTATTGGTTCGAAGAACAGATGTATGTAGGGTGGCGTAGCCCCCGAGTATAAGATTGACAAAAGTGAAAGAAAAACACAGAGTTTTGGGGCACTTAGCTTTTATTTATTTGAAGAACAGTACGAGGTACAATGTGTGGCTAAGTAGCCTTGGCTGAGTAGCCTTATTTGCGATGTAAAAGTAAAAACAACTAGGGGTAGAAGCGTCGTAGTTGTGCGACGTTCCAAGGGTTGGAGTATGCGACTCCTGTCTCTAAATCTTGAAGGCAATAGGCGCCACCTGGGATTACTTCTGTAATCACGTACGGTCCTTCCCAGGGGGACTCGAGCTTGAGATGCCCTTGCTGCTTCAGTCGCATGACCAGGTCACCTTTGACGAAGGATCTGGGGCGAAGCCTTCTACTGTGGTAGTTGTGCAGGTTCTGCTGGTAGATCGTAGATCTTTCTGCGGCGATTTCTCTTGCCTCGTCGAGGAGGTCGACGGAGTCTTCGAGTGCAAGAGATGACTCTTGTTCGCTATTAGCGACTACGTGCGGCGCCTTGTACCTCACTTTGGCGGGTAGTACTGCTTCTGCTCCGTGCACCATAAAGAATGGCGTGTAGCCCGTGGCGCTGTTTGGAGTTGTACGTAGGCTCCAGGGTATGGATTGGAGCTCATCTGGCCAGCAACCCGTGGCTTGTTCGAGTGGTCGAAGGAGTCGCTTCTTGATGCCGCTGCAGACGAGCCCGTTTGCTTTTTCCACCTGACAGTTGGTCTGTGGATGCGTGACTGAGGCGTAACTGATGTTGATCCTAGGTTTCTGCAGAATTCTTGGAACTCCTTGGGTGTGAAGTTCGTCCCGTTGTCAGTGATGATGCTGTGCGGAACGTCGAAGCGGTAGACGATGGACTCGAAGAACTTGCCCGCGCTGTGCCCTGATTGCTTGGTCACTGGCATGGCCTCAATCCACTTGGTGAACTTATCGACTGTGACCAAGAGGTAGACATAGCCTCCTTGCGAGGACCTTGGGAGCTTGCCCACCATGTCGAGCCCCCATTGTGTGAAGGGCCAGGCCAATGGAATAGGCCATAGTTCTGCGCCTGGTGCGTGTGGCTTGTCCGTGAATCACTGACATGCGTTGCACTTTTCGACTATGTCCTTGGCGTCACGCATGGCCATGGGCTAGTAAAATCAAGCTCGTAGAGCTTTGGCAACGAGGGCGCGACTGCCGGCGTGGTGCCCGCAGGTCCCTTCATGGATGTCGAGGAGGACTGCTCTTCCATCGGCCAAGGAGACGCATCATTGTAACACGCCTGTGATGCTGCGTTTATACAATTCGCCGTTGATAATGGTGAATTCCTTGGAGCATCGCGCGATGTGCCGTGCGTCTGTCGGGTCGTCCCGTAGGCGCTTGCTGAGGAGGTACGTAATGTACGGCTGCGTCCAGGATTGTTCGATCATCATGACGCTCATTGGTCCCTCGAGTCCTGTGTCTAGCTCCAAGTCATCGAGTGCCATCAGCTCATTGGGTGGCGTAGCCCCCGAGTCCGTTATTGCGCTTGTTTTCTTCTCTACGGCCTTTGGCTTGATGGAGCGTTCGCAGATGCGCTCGAGAAATACCCTAGGTGGTATGGGGCCGCAGGTAGAGCCTATGTTGGCGAGTGCGTCTGCCTCCTCGTTGCTTTCGCGACCTACGTGTCGCAACTCACAACCATTGAAATGTCCTTCGAGTGTATCGTAGAGGTCACGGTACGCGATCATGTTGTCGTTCAGTGTGTCGCACTCGTGCATTGTTTGGTTGACGACCAGCTTGGAGTCGCCATATATGATGAGCCTCTTTGCGCCGTAGGCTTTTTGCATCCTCATCCCGTGCAACAGGGCCTCGTATTCAGCCTCGTTGTTTGAGGCTATGAACTACATTCGTAGGATATACTTCAGCTTGTCCCCTTGAGGTGATGTCAGTATGACACCTGCTCCTGCTCCATCTTTCCGCTTGGACCCATCGAAGTGCATTGTCTAGAGGTAGGATATATATGGCTTATCCGGGAGTTGGTTTTCCATCCAATGCACGAGGAAGTCAGGGAGAACTTGCGACTTGATTGCGTCGCGCTTTTCGTATGTGATGTCTCGTGGAGACAGTTCGATTCCCCAAAGCGCGACTCGCCCCATGGCGTCGGGGTTATTGAGGATATGTCCCAATGGGGCGTCGCTGACTACCACGATTGGGTGTTCCTGGAAGTAATGGCGCAGTTGCCGGGCGGTCATGAAGACGCCGTATGCCAGCTTCTGGTAGTGCGGGTACCGCTGTTTTGTTGGCGTGAGGACCTCGCTGAGGTAGTATACCGGGCGTTGTACGCCATGGACCTTGTTTTCCTCGGCCCGCTCGACGACGAGCACTGTACTAACCACTTGGTTGGTAGCGGAGATGTACAGCAGTAGTGGTTCCCTTTCTTGTGGAGTCACCAGTACTGGCGAGGTGGATAGCAGGCGTTTGAGATCTTCGAATGCTTCTTGCGCTTCATTGGTCCACTCGAATTTGTCAGCTTTGGGGAGGAGCTGATAGAAGGGCAGTGCCTTTTCTCCCATTCGACTGATAAATCGACCGATGGCCCCGATTCGTCCGGCTAGTTGCTGGACGCCTCTTATGTTATTTGGCTTCTCCATGGCCAGTATGGCCTTTAACTTTTTCGGGTTTGCCTCAATCCCTCTCGCGGAGATGAGATACCCGAGCAGCTGCCCAGATGGTACGCTGAAGGCGCTTTTGTCCGGATTGAGCTTAATCTGGTAACGATCGAGATTGGCGAAGGTTTCGCGCAAGTCGTCGATTAGAGAGGCTTCCTCCTTGGTTTTGATTACTATGTCGTCGACATAGACTTGGATGTTGTGACCCAGTTGCTCCTTGAGGCAAGCCTCATGCACCTCTGGTAGGTGGCTCCCGCGTTTTTTAGCCCGAAGGGCATTGTGTTGTAGCAGAACACAGTGAAGGGCGTTGTAAACGCGGTCTTCTCCTGGTCTTCCTCCTTCATTCGAATTTGGTTATAGCCTGAGTAGGCATCGAGGAAGCAGAGGTGCTCGCATCCAGCAGTGGAGTCGATGATTTGATCGATCTGTGGTAGCGGGAAGTGATCTTTTGGGCAGTGCTTGTTTAAAGAAGTGAAGTCCACGCACATCCGTAGGATATCCGTGTCCTTTTTTGGCACCAGCACCGTATTGGCGAGCTAAGTGCTTTCCTTGATCTCGCGTATGAATTTGGCCTCGAGGAGTCTGTTGAGCTCCATTCCGACTGCCTACGCTCGTGGCTCAGACAGTCGCCTGATTGTTTGCTTGACTGACCTTGCGTCGGGGTTGACGTTGAGTGCGTGCTCGACGAGTTCTCTGGGAACTCCTGGCATGTCCGCAGGACACCAGGCAAAAATTTCCCAGTGCTCGCGGAGGAATTCGACGAGCGCGAGTTCCTATGTGGGACTCAAGTTGTTGGCGATGAGGGCCGTTTTGGTGGGATCTGATGGATGGACCTACACCTTCTTTGTGTGCACAGATGAGTTGAAGGAGAGATCAGGTGAGCTTGGCCTACTCAAGGGAGGCAGACTGTTGTCTGTCGTTTCCTTCAATCGCGCGAGCTCCTCCTGCATGCCGAAGGACTGGGAGATTCTGTTGAATTCCCTGTCGCAACTATCAGATCGCTTAAAGCTCCCGTTGATCGTGATGACGCCATTGGGACCTGGCATTTTCATCTGCAGGTAGGCGTAGTGGGGTACCGCCATGAACCTAGCGAACGCGACGCGTCCAAGGATTCAGTGGTATTGGGAGGGCCAGTCGATGACCTTAAAGTCGATGCGCTCGCGCCGGAAGTTCTTCGGCGTGCCGAATATGACGTCGAGGTTGATTTTGCCTAGGGTGTATACGACTTTCCCTGGGACGATGCCGTGGAACGTTGTGTCCGATACCTCCAAGCAGGTTAGAGGGATCCTCATTGCTCGCAAGGTACTCACGAATATGAGGTTGATGCCGCTTCCGCCATCCATGAAGACGCAACTCATGTCGAAGCCTCCAATTTGCGCCTCGAGTACGAGGGGGCAATGACCTGGGCGAGGTACTTGAGGCGGGTGGTCACGTTTGTCGAAGGTAATGCACGACTCACTGCCACTGAGGTACTCAGTGGTGGATGGTGGCGAGTGCATGGCCAAGTTGACTTGGCGAGTGATGGCTTTCTGCACCCTGTTGGATCATCATGGTTCCCATGGCCCGTGGGTACGGTTCTCCTCCGTGGTGCTGTTCTGGTGCAGCTCCGTTCGGGGGTGGTCCAGGTGGTGGTGGTGGTGCGCCATGTGCCACGGCGCCTAGAGCGGCTCCGTAGCCTCTTTCGACTACGTTGCGGTTCATCCGAACCAATCCCTCGTGTAGCTTGAGGAACTCGCGGCAGTCCTTGAGGAGGTGGCTGGACTTTCTCTTGCCGTCATGCTTGTCGATGTAGAAGTGTACCGTGCATGGCCCGGACAGTTTGTCCTCGATGGAGGTCGCGGGTGCCTCATCGCGATTGCGGCGTTGCCACACTTGCGTGGTTTTCCCGGAGTCGTGGTATCCGCCGCTGCGGTATCCGCTGTTGCGGTTATCGTCACGTCTATCGGCGTAGCCGGCTGTGACCATGTTGACGTCGTCACGGTCGTCGTAGATGCGCATGCAGCGTTTGCCTCGGCGGTCGCGTCTGCGTTCGAGTTCTCCTCCTCATCGGAGTGAGCGCGATTCTTCACCGAATCTTCTCCATCGGCCCACCGATTCGTGATCTCCATCAGGTGGTCGATGGTGTGGGGCTTTGAGCGGCCTAGCTCCTCCCTGAGTTCCATGCGGTGGACGCCACCATTGAATGCATCAATCGCGCGGTCTTCCGAGATGTTCTCCGCGGAGTTCTTGATGATGGACCACCTTTGGATGTAGGAGCGCAGCAATTCGCCAAATCTTTGCTGGCAGCATCTCAATTCTTCGATTGAGGCGGGCCGTTTGTACGTGCCCTTAAAGTTGCGCATGAAGCTGTAGGCCAGCTCATCCCAACTGCAAATGGATCCGTGTGGGAGGTTATTGAGCCATGCTCGGGCGGCGCCCTGCAGCTGTAGCTGTAGGCATTGCATGGCAGTACTTTCGGGTATTCCGTGTAGCCTGACGGAGGAAATGTGGTCCTCCAGCCAGATCTTGGGGTCCTGTAGACCGTCAAATTTCGGGTTCTCCGATGGGAGTTTAAACCCTTTAGGCATTCGCTTTTGCCTGATGGATCTGCTGAAGCATCTGGCGCCGCAGAGCTCCCCATCTTCCTCTTCCGAGTCAGTCGATCGAGCACGTCGTGCCCTTGACTTGTCGATCTTGCGCTGCGTGAGGTCGCTGCGTGCATCGTACTCGCGATCGTGTCGCCGTGAGCGGCGGCGTCGAGACAGGTCATGACTATCATCGCTGGATGAGGGCGAGGAGTAGCGCTTTGCCCTTTTTTGGGTCTGGTACCGGCTCCTTGTCGAGGGCGGCCTCGATTAACCCCAAACCCGCGATCGTAGATCGGTGCATGGCAGTTCGGGGATCTCCAGCCGGTGGCTGGTTGTTGAGGAGGTACATGGTGGCTGCTGTCACTGCAGCCTGCGGCGTCCTGGGAACCACATTGCCTCTCGTGTCGACTGTCATAGAGCCAAAGTCGAGGACTTTCGCGGCGTCTATGCGCTCTTGTTCGGTGAGGTGAGCCATCCATGACTGCCTCTTCTTGGCGAGGTACTCGTTGCCTCTTAAGGAGGATCCTCCGTAGGAGGAGAGCCCAGCGCGACGAAGGCTCGACTCGTTCGCCGCATTTTTACGCGCCACAAGTTGCGCGATTGCTTGTTTTTGGCGCTTGAATTCCTTTTTTAGGAGCCAGTGGTAGCCCATCAGTAGTTCCTGCGGGGACCCGAAGGGTAAAGATGCACCTCGTAGGGCTTTGTGGCAGCGATCCCACTCTTGCTCGTTGAGCTTGATTACGACGCGTTCATCGGTTTTCTCATTGATCATGCTGGGAGGTTCGGCTGCTCCTCCGTTGGCGCCGTTACCGCCATTTCCTCCATTGCCGCCGTTGCCACCGTTGGGCGGATCGGTGCCATTGCCGGTGTTACCACCATTGCCGTGATTGGTAGAGGTGTCGCCTGCGTTGATAATGGCGCACATGAAGTGGTTGGGGAAGCTGTTGCTTCCACAACTTTCAGATCCGGAACCGTAAGTTCCATCTTCAGTGGCCAGATCACTCAAATCAGAATCGCGACTGCTGTCGCTGATCGTGTTCTCGACTGCCACCGGAGCGTTGAGCTCACTAAGGGTGCCAATCGATGGAGGGAACCACGATGCCAGGGCAATCCCGGTGCTGTCGGCTGATCAGGCATGCGAAGCGTGCCCATCTGGCCAACTTGGAAGCGGAAGCTCCCAATCGCCAGGCTGATTCCGTTGCCCACGGATTCGAAGGATGCGCGGGTGGCGGGCGTGTGGACGGTGAAGTCGAACGTGCCGAAGAGCTGGCGAACCTCCGCTGTTATGGAGTTGTAGATCGCAGTTGATGGAGCCGAAGAAGCCGCAACATCAGCACTCCCTTTTCCTACAGACGGCGCCAATTGACGAGGGTTTAACTCATCAATGCCCATTGTTATGGACTTGGGTTTTGGAGAAGGAGGGAGCGCTGGAGACATCGGCTAGCAAACAAGCACACATGGGACAAAGGATTTACCCAGGTTCAGGCCTCGTAGAGGTCCCTACTCCTGCTTGTCTGCTCGTGGAATTATCGAAGGAATCGAAAGTTACAATGGTGTGCAGATGCAATCTGGCGAGGGTTGTGGAAACTAGGGTTGCGTGTGTCCTCCTCGCCGCCCCCTCCTAGCCTTTATATAGATAGGCTAGGTCTCGGGTAGCAGGTCGAGTCGGTTACAAGTTAGGGTTTTCCCCTTCAAACTTTCTATCTTTAGCTTTTTCCTGATCTTCAAGCAATCGAGAGTCCGCAGGTTACTCGAGTCCTTCCATCTGGGCCTTGGCGACACCGTGGGCCTATACGTATTTGGACCGTATATACCAAGCTCGAGTACTTGTAGGGTATACCCATGTCACTTTGTCTAGCGATATATTACATGTCCGATATTCGATCATCGGTATCTCCATACCTAGTTTGATCTTGTTGCCGACATGCACTCTTTTCTCGTTCCCGTGATATAACATTCTAGTGATCACAACACTTTCTTGCAAGCTATCTTAATGTGATATCATCGAGAGGGCCCAGAGTATATCTATCCGTCATCGGGATGGACAAATCCCACTATTGATCCATGAGCCTCAACATAACACCTTTGTAGCACTGAACCCACCTTTATAGTCACCCTGTTACGGTGTGACATTTGATGTTATCAAGATACTCTTTCGGTGTCAGCAATTAACATGATCTCATGGTCTAAGGACTAAGATTACTTAGTATGATGTTATAGCAATATAAACATAATGACTTTGATCGTAATGCTATACTTCGGATGAATGTTCATCACATCATTCCACCAATGTTGTGACCTCGTTATTAAAAACATCCAATGTCCATGATCAGGAAACCTTGATCATCTTGTTAATCAACAAGCTAGTTTATATGAGAGGCATTACTAGGAACTTTGTATTTTGTTTATTAAACACACATGTATTAATGTTTCCAATTAATACAATTATAGCATGCAAAATAAACATTTATCATAAACATGGAATAAGATAATAACCACTTTATTATTGCCTCTCGGGCATATTCCCTTCATACAACTATAATCTCTGTCGGTTACTTCTTTGGACCTTCATCTTGGCTCTTCATGGGCCGTAGACCTTTCTGCAGGCCTGGGTAGCAAATCATATACACCCGAGTAATCATACCTATGTCAGTTGCCCCCAAGACTTTACCCGAACCGTAGATTCGGGTCGAGTCTCAAGAAAATGTTTAGTTCTTTTTCTTTGCTTTCACTATTTTTAAGCTTTATAGGGATTTGGTACAACAAGCCTGATGCATCTGATGGATCGGGAATCAGTTAATTGCTCCTGGGCAAAAGCAAGGTTGTCCTATATCAAATTCAAGTCCCTAGGCCTGAACTCGGAATTTATTACTAGCGTAACTCAGTTTGGGCCGTTGAGGTCTTACCGAATACTGTGTTCCAGTTTTATTTTATTGGGTACCCAACGCGTCCGTCGGGATTTTTCATCGTATCGTAGATACAGATATAATACTGGCAGAGCGTATTCTTGTACGATTACCAGGCCGCACAGGATGAATCCCGGGGTCTTACCTTCATGTTTCTGAACACGGCATTCAGAGTTTTATCGCATTTAGCTGCGATCCGAGATTTATATATTTTTTGACAGATGTCCTGCTGGGTTGCTAATATTTCTGAGTTTTTGCAATACATTTTGATTTTTTATGAAATGTCCCGATGGGAGTAACCTTCAGAGGATATACAAATATAAAACTCACAAGTATTGTAGGCAATGATTGTGTTTTCCTTGGCATGCATAATATTTCTATCGGGTGCGCGACAACGCTCCCAATAGGAGTAGCCCCCGAGGCTATGTTCGGATGCATGTATCTAGACATAGGCTCATAACCGATGTTAAATCAAGCAAACATACAAAACATCCTTTTGAGTTTATATGAATGGAGATTGAAGGTATGAAGAACTTATCTTTATATATATATATGACGTAACCGTAGGTACATTATTTTTTGGCGGATTGCCGTCTGGCCGTGAGCCGTAGTATTTTGGCTTTAAATGCCGGGTCATAGGCCTTATTGAATTTATAAGTAAACATAAGATGTCTTAAGCATAAAAGCGCCGTAGCTATGCTATGTTCCATGGATTGGAATATTCGACTCCTATCTTCTTGTCCTGTAGACGATACGCTCCTCGAGGAATAACTTCCGTGACGATGTAGGGTCCTTCCCAAGGTGATTCCAACTTTCTGTGGCCATCTTGTTTGAGTCGAAGAACTAGGTCCCCTACTGTGAAGGACCTAGGTCGTAATCAGCGACTGTGATAGTTGCGCAAGTTTTGCTGATATATGGTGGCTCTTTGTAGGGCTTCATCTCGATCTTCATCGAGTGCATCAACGTCATCTTCAAGTGCTTCTCTTGATTTGTCTTCGTCATATGCAACTACTCTTGGAGATTTATGTAAAACTTCGACTGGAAGGACAACTTCAATACCGTGGACCATAAAGAAGGGTGTTTCTTGTGTTGATTTATTTGGGGTAGTTCATAAACTCCACAAAAATGATGGCAACTCATCAACCCATGCTCCTTTTGCTCTGTCGAGTGGTGCTAGCAACCTTTTCTTGAGGCTAGCAGTTACTAGACCATTGCCTTTTCTACCTGCATATTGGTCTGCGGGTGAGCTACTGAGGTGTAGCTTACCTTGATGTCCATCTCTTGGCAATATTCTCTAAACTCATTGGAGGTGAAATTGGTTCCATTGTCCGTGATGATGCTATTTGGCACACCGAACTGAAATACTATGGATTTTATAAAATTCATAGCCGAAGTTCCATCTTGAGTGGTGACTGGCATTTCTTCAATCCACTTAGTAAATTATTCGACTGCTACTAGCAGAAAGACATGTCCTCCTATAGATGACTTGTGAAGTTTACCCACCATATCAAGCCCCACTGTGCGAAGGGCCAAGCGAGAGGTATATGGTTTAATTCAGCGGCTGGTGTTCCTGGTTTTGTTGCAAAATGTTGGCATGCTTCACATTTCTGACTATATCCTTTGCATCTTGAACTGTTGTGAGCCAATAAAATCCTACCCTGAATGCTTTGGCAGCAATTTCTCGGCTACTAGCATGATGACCGTAGACTCCTTCATGTATTTCCTTGAGTATGGATTTTCCTTCTTCGGGTGTGACACATCGCTGTAACACACCTGAAATGCTTCTCTTATATAATTCCCCTTTGATTATCCTGAAGGCTCTCGATCCTCAGGTGATTCGCCGGAATTCCGTTACATCCTCGGGTAGTTCTCCTCAAACCATGTAGGCTATGTATGGCTGCATCCATGTAGGCCCTATTATCATAACTTCATCAACTTCTAGTTCTTCTCGGATGGCCTATTTTGCACTTGTACTGGTTGATGGAGCCCCCGGGTCTTTTCACGGCTTACTCTTTTTCGTTGTCTTGGGTGCTATGACCTCAGAAACTCTTTTTGCTTTGATAGATCGTTCAGATATTTCTTCCAAAAAAACCGGGTGGCACTGGTAAGCACAGGGACCCAATATTTGCCAGATTGTCGGCTTCTTCATTGCTTCCTCTTCCTATGTGTGATACTTCACATCTGTCAAATTGAGCTTCCATGATGTTGTACAGGTCGCGGTAAGCAATCATATTGTCGCTGCACACTTGTTCATTGTTTGCTGCGCTATGAGGTTGGAGTCATCGAAGATTTTTAGATGAGTTGCACCGCAAGCCTTAGCCATTCGCAAAGCATGCAAAAAGGCCCGTATTCAGCTTCATTATTTGATGCATTCACAAAGCTCATTCGAAGTATATATCGCATCTTGTCACCTTGCGGTGATATTAATATGACCCCCGCTCCTGCTCCTTCTGTTCTTTTTGATCCATCGAAGTACATTGTCTAGGCGCTTGAAAGATCGAGTGGACCAGGACATTGTAACTCTGTCCATTCCGTGATGAAATCAGGCAGAACTTGCGATTTGATTGCCTTTTGCTTCTCATACGTGATGTCCCGAGGAGACAATTCGATGTTCGACGGTGGTGCCTCATTGACCACTATGATCGTATGTTCCAAAAAATAATGGCGTAATTTCGTGATGTCATAAATACTCCATATGCTAACTTTTGGTAATGTGGGTACCTTTGCTTGGATGGCGAGAGGACTTCACTCAAAAAATAAACTGGCCTTTGAACACCATGGGTTTTTCTTCTTCGGGTCGCTCCAGAACTAGGACCGTGTTGACAACCTGATTTGTGGCAGCTATGTAAAGGAGTAGTGGCTCTTTTTTCTCGTGGAGACACGACGACGGGGGGCGTCAAAAGTGTTTTCTTGAGGTCTTCAAAGGCACACTGAGCTTCTTCGGTTCATTCAAACTTGTCTGATTTCCTCATAAGGGCGTAGAACGGTAGTGCCTTTTCTCCTAATTAAGCAATAAAACGGGTAAGTGATGAGTGTATATTTGAATCATGTTTTACATTATTATTTTGCATTGTAGATGTAGGATCTTGGTATTTTACGGCGTTCGCGCACACATTTTATGTCTATTTTCACCAGGATCAGGACAGATGATGGATCCAATGGATACAATTCTTGGAGCGGTTGTACTGTGGAGAAAAGGAGTCAAAAGCAACGTAAATCGCTTATTTGGTAAATATTAATAATACTAGAAGAAAACCAGAAGCAAACAAAGGAGGCAGAGAGCACAACAACCAACTATACGGGAAGAGTAATTTTTCCTGCCATATAGCTCCGGCCGTATAGCTAGCGCCGCCTCCGCCTCCTCAAATAGTTTCACCCCATGCAATTGGTTCGAGGAGACAACATACAGAATACCAGAAATTGCAGAAACCTCACCTCCGGAAGGCATCTGGAGGGGGAACTCATCCAATAGGGATCCATCTTCGCCCTGCGCAGATCCGGGAGGCTAAGGCATCAACGTTCACCGCTGCATCACAACCATATCCATCCATCCCATCTACATCTTGTCTAGATCTTGTTGTAATTGCTATACTCGTTGTGGATTTATACAAGTACTATGCATCTATGATTGTTTCCATTACCATTGCCATGATGTTGATTACCTCCATGTCTGAGTAGATCTTTACTTCTTGGGGAGATGGATAAACCCTAGTATGAGAAATAAGATAAAGTCTATTATGATATTCATCGCTGTGACCATGTGTTAGATTTTCTACATCTTGATGTTGAGAGAAGTCGACCTCTCAATATTTGCCTCTTGTGGGGACTTGATGGAGGAAACTACTTGTTGGTAGACGGAGGCGTGCTAGCACTTACAGTGACTATAAATCTATTGGTACCCCTTATGTATCAACTTGGGAAACCGAGAAAACTCACGGAACATTATCCATGCCATGGGATACGTTCTACGGGATTACGTCCCTTAATAGCGCAGTAATTCGATTGATGTCGATTGCTGACTGTTGTGGTTATGAGGATGATGTGAGCAGTGGTTGTTTCCTATTCGTCCAAATACGGAGTTCCTCCCACACATACATAGTTGAGAGTGTTCATGATGATAATCTTTATCTTAGATCTTTACAATACTAGTGGTGTATCCGCTACTCCCTGAGAACGCCTTTTCCCTACTGTAGTTCTAATCTCTCTTACATACGCGATACTTACTTTATGTACTTAGTTTTTTACTTTACATTATTTCTCTTATACCCAAAACCCAAAAACACCTTTTTACACAATACTCGCATTTTATCTTGTCACTTAGAACTTTATCTAGCATTTCTGTCGTAATATTTATTTCAAGAGTTATTAGACTTCAGACTCCTGCCTCCCATGGGATCAATATCTTTATTTCGAAACTAGGTACAAACGATCTGTGCTCTTGCAGTCATCAAGCTATTTTCTGGCACCGTTGCCGGGGAGCTAAGCGCTATAGGTCTTTTAGTTTTTGCTTATTTATTTTTGTCTTGCTAAATTTTATTTTGAGTTACAGGTATCCATCAACATGATGGAGTTTGAGCATATGACTAGTGCTAACCCACTCAACCATTTTGGGAAACCCTATTATATTTATAAAAGAGACAACTCCAATAAGAAGACAAGGGGGTTTGAAATAAATCCTCTACTACTTAGTATTTTACATAAGAAGCAATTTACTGGAGATGAAGAAGATCCTGATCCATATGAGCATATTGCATGTTTTTAAGATATATGTGGCACTTTTCCATTGATGGGATATACCGCCGATGAGGTAAGGGTTAAACTTTTTAGTCAAACTTTGACAAGTACAACTCTCTCATGGTATAGATCTCTACCCCTGAAGCCATTACTACTAGGGATGATCTAGCTTGTGAATTTCTATCAAAATATTATCCATTATCAAAATCTTTTGGAATCAGGCGTCTTATAATGACTTGGAAGAATCGTGCTAATGAAGGACTAGTAAGAGCTTATATTAGATTTAAAGATTTACTACGACTATATCCTCATCATGATTTGCCTGAATGGTATTTACTACATATCTTTTATGGCAGTTTAATTGAACCCAAAAAAATTGAACTAGACTCTTTCGCTGAAGGGGCCTTTATGAATCTTCCTATATCTAAAGCTTGGGCTTTACTTAATAGAATTCGTGATCATAGAGTATCATGGAATTTTGGTCTAGGAAGTGAAGGAGGCATAGAAATAGATCATGATTGTATTCATGACTCTAATAAAAAAGGCCGTGTTAAAGAACTATCCAAAGAATTTTATTTAGATTCAGATCTTGTGTTGCAAGTTGTTAAAGATTTTACAGAACATATTAAAGCTCCAAAGGAGGGTCCACTCAAGTATGATCCACCACCCGAACCAGAGAAGAAAAGAGAAGATAAAGTAACATTGGCCTCCGTAGAACCAATTTATGAAGTGCCTTTCCCTAACACTGCACAAAAGCATATTCTTGAATATGAGCAGGTCAAGGCAGTACAAGAAAATAAGGAAGAGGAAAGCATGCCAGAAGTCGTGGAACATCTGGAAGAAACCAAAGATGAAGAGGTAACTGACGAGGGTTTAACTCATCAATGCCCATTGTTATGGACTTGGGTTTTGGAGAAGGAGGGAGCGCTGGAGGCATCAGTCGGCTAGCAAACAAGCACACAGGGACGCATGGTTTACCCAGGTTTAGGCATCATAGAGGTCCCTACTCCTGCTTGTCTGCTCTTGGAATTAATGGAGGAATCGAAGATTACAGGGGCGCGCAGATGCAATCTGGTGAGAGTTGTGGAAACTAGGGTTGCGTGTGTTCTCCTCGCCGCCGCTCCTAGCTTTTATATAGATAGGCCAGGTCTCGGGTAGCAGGTCGAGTTGGTTACAGATTAGGGTTTTCCCTTTAAACTTTCTATCTTTAAACTTCTTCTTATCTCGCAAGTAATCGAGAGTCCGTTGGTCACTCGAAGTCTTCATTGGGCCGTGGCAACGCCATGGTCTTCCACTGTATCTGGACCGTATATCCTAAACTCGAGTACCTGTAGGGTATACCCATGTCAGTGGCCCCCGAGTGTCTAGTGGAATCGTAGATTTGACTCCGGGCTTTATGAAGCCTTTTCGAGTGCATGACTGAGTATTCTTTCGAGTGTTCTGTTTATGTCATAGTGATTGTTGATATGCGTGCATGATTTAACCGATGTATCAGTATCAGTTAATTGCCTCAGGGCAAAACAACATAATCTACTTGAACTCGAGTCCCCGGACTCGAATTCGGAAAAGTGATGGTGTAATTCGACTCAAGCCGCGGAGGTCTTACAGGAGTCGAATTCCAGTATATGGGTGCGAGCACTCGATGCCTCCGTCAAGGCATGTTCATCGTACCTATAGGTGATGGCCCAAAATATATCAAGCTCGTTGGGGAACCCCAAGAGGAAGGTATGATGAGCACAACAACAAGTTTTCCCTCAGTTATGAAACCAAGGTTATCAATCCAGTAGGAGCAAGGAAACACCCCAAAGGTGTTGCTAGCTGAACTTTGGCAGGGCGCACTACCGGTGCCAATAGAAATGTGGAGACCTGCACAACACAACCACAGAACTCGGCCCCCAACTTGCGATGAGGTTGTCAATCTCACCGGTTTTGCTGAAAACAAAGGATTAAACGTATCGAGTGGAAGAAAGTAGTAGTTTGCAGAAAGTAAACACAAAGCAGTAAATAGGTGATTGTAGATTGACGGTTAAAAGAAAGGACCGGGGTCCATAGTTCACTAGTGGTGGCTCTCCTTAAGATATATGACATGTTGGGTGAACAAATTATAGTGGGTCCATTGACAAACATCGAGAAAGCAATCATGCATATACTACTCATCTTGATTCCTTTGAGATTCGATTAGGCATTACAACATTATACATAGACCGCCATCCAACTGCATCTATGACTAATAATCCACCTTCAGGTTATCATCCAAACCCCCTCCAGTATTAAGTTGCAAGCAACGGATAATTGCATTATGAATTGCGTGTAAAGTAAACAATACGATTGTTCTATGAACAAAGGATTGTTGTTTTCTCCCTAGTAGCAACAACACACCTAGTACCTTAGAGATTTCTGTCACTTCCCCAGATTACTAGAGGCATGAACCCACTACTGAGCATAAATACTAACTCTTGGAGTTGCTAGCATCTACTTGGCCAAGATAGCTACTAACAACGGAAAGCATGCAAGATCACAAATAACAAAGACATGATAGAATCAATAATCAATCTGAAATAGCATCTCAATATCCATCGGATCCCCACAAACACAACATGTATGAATTACAAATAGATGATCTTGATCATGAATGGAGCTCACAAGATCTAAACATGAAAGCACAAAGGAGAAGAACCAACCATCTAGCTACTACATGGACCCATAGTCTAGAGATGAACTACTCATGCATCACACCGGAGGCTTGCATGATGATGAAGAAGGCCTCCAGGGTGAATTCCCCTCTCCGGCAGGGTGCCGGGAAGAGGTTCAGATCCCTCCTGATCTAGGGATGGAGATGACAGCGGCTATAGACTCTTTTGTGAAATTTTGATCAGGTTCTTAGGGTTTCTGTATCGAAGGCATCTTATAGGCGGAAGGAGAGGGCGAGGGGGTACCTGGGCTGGCTAGACCACCCCCTGGCGCGGGCCAGACCTGGCCGCGCGGCCAGGTGGTGTGGCTAGGCCCCAACCCCTCTCCGTCTCGTATTCTGGCTCCTGGTGTCCCTCGGTGAAAAACTGACTTTGGAATTTGTCCCGTCCAATTCCGAGAATATTCATTTTCTGACTTTCCTAGAACCAAAAACAATAGAAAACAGGCAGCTAGCACTGTGGGTCTTGTTAATAGGTTAGTCCAAGAAATCATATGAAAAGTACCCCAAAGTGTGGACAAAACATAAGAAAGTAGATAAAAACAAGCATGGAACATAAAAAATTATGGATAGTTAGCAACGTATCAACATCCCCAAGCTTAACTCCTTCTCGTCCTCGAGTAGGTAAGTGATAAAAAGAAAGAATAATTTTTGAGGTGACATGCACCATCATAAACTTGATCAAAGTATTTGTAAAACAATGATAGGTAGGATCATAGTACTTCAATCATAACGTGAAAGACAAAGTTCTAACAATAAGGCAAAGCAACTATGTTGCAACATGCAAAGGCATAAACAAAAGATTCATGAATAACAATGCTTTGCAAGACGTTTGTTTGTTTCACATAAAGAAAACATAGCATAGTCGCATTCAGCTTGTCCCTCATAGAGTAGCAAACATAAATGCATAGGACACCTTTAAAGTTCATAAGAGTGACTAGATACAACTAGTTTAAAACAAGCAATATCAAAGTTATGCATCAATCAACAAGTCTTGGTACAATGCACATAGAACTAATAATGGCCACTATGCTCTCAAAGTAGGTTCATAAAGATAGAAAGTGGAGACTCAACAAAAAAGTAAAAGAAAGGCCTTCATAGAAGGAAGTAGGGATTCAAGTCTCATAAAGAGCTTCCAAAAATTATGGTACTTATTAGCTTTCAGCTCTCATTGCCCCTATCATAAGTATCTTGAAGGTGATTAAGGTTAAAGTGACACAACTAAGAGGATATGCTTGACAAGTCATAAGCCGAAATTTCATGTCCCTTACTTACTAAGACCGAACCTCATGCTACTCAACTTTAGTCACAAGTAAGCTCTTATCATTGTAAGTACATATATATCATATAGAACTACCAACGGTGTACCCCTTGCACATGATACAGGAGCTATCCCATAATCAAAATGACAAGGCAAGTAGACAATGAGCATCTCAACGATCTTTTTATTTGATATTTGCATAGGTTTTTATTGAGGATGCTTCATAGAGTGACCATTATGGTTATGCTGCAAGTTTCCACCATGATTAGGCATGGCTTAGGCTAGCGGCCCAGGCGTTTCTCTAACACAAATACAAACTCCATGATCTTACAAGTTCCCCTTTTATTTCACACCATCGGGATCCATAAGCAAAAGAACATGATATCAAGGGGTACAAAGTACAAGTACAATGTTGAAAGCGTTCCCCATGATACATGGTTCTGCTAACTTGAACTTATAAAGAGCAAGAATATTCACAACAAAGATGGACCCAATGGTTCAAGTTTATTAAATGCAAGAAAAGTAAAGTGTGCCATCAAGTTCATGAGAGCTTTAATCACTAATTTTCACATAACAAGTTTAATTTGGAAGGTAGACAAAAACATGAATATACTTGGAATAGCAAATGCTAATACGTAGGTATGGTGGACTCTTTTGAATAACTTGGTTTTATGAGTTGGATGCATGAGTGGAACTTATACTTGGTTGCGAAGGCTAGCAAAAGACTGGGAGCGACCAACTAAGAGAGCAATAATGGCCATAATCATGCAGAGCTAGAAAACATCATTGATCAAAGCATAAAGTGATACTACAAGTTGAAAACTAAAGGATCATAAAGGCTATGGTGACTTGGGATAGTCATAACATGGTGTGAGCATGTGCCAAGTCAACCCAAAAAAAGCATCAAAGGAGAATACCATAATACTATGCTTTAATATGCTAAAACAACACATGATTCTTCAAAGGCACAATAAGAAATCTCAATTGTTTATAACAAGTCATGCTACAACAAAGAATACTAAGCATTAAGCCAAAACAATATCAGGCATGGCATGACAAAGCATAGGCCATAGTCAAAAAACAAGCTCTCTTTACCACTTAAGCATGAACTTTCCTACTCTTTTTCAATCCAAACCAAACTATTTGAAAACCAATGTATGAAAGAGGGGGTCCAACCAATTTATTCAGAAAACTAAGAAAACAAAAGAAAAGAAAAACCAAAACGAAAACGAAAAAGAAGACTCTCCAAGAACAACACAACTGTGCATGAAACAATAAAAATGAAGCATTTAGAAGAAACCTGGGATTTTTATTGATGAAGAAGGGGATGCCTTGGGCATCCCCAAGATTTTACGCTTGTACTTCTTGTATATTTCTTGGGGTGACACGCGTGGCATCCCCAAGCTTGAGCTTTAGTCCATCCTTCATCTCATTACTCATTCCTTCTATACACCTGAAATTTTTCCTTCATACAAAACTTTACACAATCTTTATTAGCAACATTAGTGCACTCAAGATAACAGGTCTTTAGGTTCAGTTCAACACCAATAAAACTTCCATTAAAACACTAGATACTGTAGCACTTCCCTCAAAAAGCTCAGTTCCCCAAAGAGAACTCAAAAAGGAACCAACAAGAAGCAAATGCAAATAATGGCAGAAATCTGGCAAAACAGACCAGCAGTTAAAGACGCATTTTTTCGAAGACCTTCTGTTGCTCAAATCAAAAAGTGTTGAACTAACGAAAGTTTGATAACAACCTGGGACAGAAGCACAAAACTTCACGCCTCAAAAGGACGTACAGATATTTTACACGAATGTTTACGGTGAAGCACAAAAATCTGTTTCCGGACAGCAACGTTCCTAATCATTACTTGTCTCTCATTAGAGGTTACTCTTGGCACAAAAAGCAAATAAAAAGGATAAGGAGCATTTATTACTGAAGTAATAACTTCCAAGACTCATCTAAAACTTTTAGGTTATCTTCCAATAAGTACTTTTCTTTAACGCCTTTAAATTAGGCATAAGAAGTAAGAAAAAGGATCAAGGGTTCTCAAATGAAGAAGCATTAAAAGCAAATTTTGTTTTCATAGGAGAGGCAAAATAAATCTTCTCTCTCTTCTTAGGGAAGTATTCTATACCTTTCTTGAGTGGAAGTTGATATTTAATGGTGCCTTCTTTCACATCAATAATGGCACCAACAGTTCTAAGAAAAGGTCTTCCCAAAGTAATAGGACAAGAAGCATTGCATTCAACATCTAAAACATAGAAATCATTGGGGCCATAGTCATTGGTAAACATAATAAGAACATCATTAATACTCACCATGAGTTTCTTTTTAGCATTATCATCAAGTGGGACATTCAAATAACAATCTTCAAGTGGTGGCAAATCAAGCATATCATAAATCTTTCTAGGCATAATGGAAACACTACTATAAAGATCACATAAAGCTTTAAAATCAAAATCATTCACTTTCATATTGATGATGGGTTCCCAACCATCTTCTTGTTTTATAGGAATAGAAACTTTATGTTTCATCTTTTCTTCTTTAATCTTTATGAGAGCATCAGTAATGTGTTTTTTAAAGGCCATATTCATAGCACTAGCATTAGGACTTTTAGCAAGTTTTTGTAGAAACTTAATAACTTCAGAGATGTTGCAAACATTAAGGTCAAAATCATAATTATCATCTAAAGTAGTAGAGCTATTACTAGCCTCAACACTAGTGGTAGTGATAGTAGAAACCCTAATGTTTCTAGCAATTTCACCTTCTCTTTCCCACTTAGCATGCAATTAAGCTAATAGTCTAACATTTTCATCAATTCTAACTTGTATGGCATTAGTGGCAGCAAAGGGATTATCATTAGTTTCAGGTTTAGCAGCCATTTTATTCAAAGAAGATTGAGCTTCAGCCAAAGACACTATATTTCTTTCAGCATTAGAGAGTTTTTCCTCAATAGTTTTATTGAAAGCGGTTTGTTTACTAATAAAGTCTTTAAGCATAACTTCAAGTTTAGAGGAAGAACTCCTATTATTGTTGTAGGAATTTCCATAAGCATTACCATTGTTGGGAGGATATGGCTTATAATTGTTGTTACCAAAATTATTCCTGTAGGCATTATTGCTAAAATTATTATTCCTTATAAAGTTCACATCAACTTGCTCTTCTTGGGCAACCAAAGAGGCTAAGGGAACATTATTTGGATCAAAGTGGGCTTTCCCATTAACAAGCATATACATAATAGCATCAATTTTATCACTCAAGGAGGAGGTTTCTTCAACAGAATTTACCTTCTTACCTTGTGGACCTCTCTCAGTATGCCATTCAGAATAGTTAACCATCATATTATCCAGAAGCTTTGTTGCAGCACCCAAAGTAATGGTTATAAAGGTACCTCCAGCAGCAGAATCCAATAGATTTCTTGAAGAATAGTTCAATCCTGCATAAAAGGTTTGGATAATCATCCAAGAAGTCAGTCCATCAGTGGGACAATTCTTTACCAAAGATTTCATTCTTTCCCAAGCTTGAGTAACATGTTCATTATCAGATTGTTTGAACTTCATTATTTCACTTCTCATAGATAATCATAGCAGGAGGATAGTATTTTCCAATGAAAGCATCTTTGCATTTTGTCCAAGAATCAATACTATTCCTAGTCAAGGAATTCAACCATCCTTTAGCTTTTCCTCTTAAAGAGAAAGGAAACAATTTAAGCTTAATAATATCTCCATCTATTTCCCTATGCTTTTGCATCTCACAAATTTCAACAAAGTTATTTAAATGAGCAGCAACATCTTCATTACCAATACCAGAAAATTGTTCTCTCATAACAAGATTGAGTAAAGCAGGTTTTATTTCAAAGAAAGTAGCTTCAGGAACAGGTGGAGCAATGGGTGTGCTCATAAAATCATTGTTGTTGGTGCTAGTGAAGTCACACAACTTAGTCTTTTCAAGAGTAGTCATTTTTTTATGTTTTTGATAAAGAAAGCAAGCTAGTAAAACTATTTTTTTTGTTTTTGATAAAGAAACAAGCAAGCAAAGCAAAAGTAAACCAAGCAAAACAAAAATAACAAACTAAAGAGATTGGTTACGAGGGACTCCCCTTGTGAAGATGTCCTTGACTCCCCGGCAACGGCGCCAGAAAAAGAGCTTGATGGCCCAAAATATATCGAGCTCGTTGGGAAACCCCAAGTGGAAGGTATGATGAGCATAGCAACAAGTTTTCCCTCAGTTATGAAACCAAGGTTATCAATCCAGTAGGAGCAAGGAAACACCCCAAAGGTGTTGCTAGCTGAACTTTGGCAGGGCGCACTACCGGTGCCAGCAGCAACATGGAGACCTGTACAACACAACCACATAACTCTGCCCCCAACTTGTGATGAGGTTGTCAATCTCACTGGTTTTGCTGAAAACAAATGATTAAACGTATCAAGTGGAAGAAAGTAGTAGTTTGTAGAAAGTAAACACAAAGTAGTAAATAGGTGATTGTAGATTGACGGTTAAAAGAAAGGACCGGGGTCCATAGTTCACTATTGGTGGCTCTCCTTAAGATAGATGACATGTTGGGTGAACAAATTACAGCGGGGCAATTGACAAACATCGAGAAAGTAATCATGCATATACTACTCCTCTTGACTCCTTTGAGATTTGATTGGGCATTACAACATTATACATAGACCGCCATCCAACTGCATCTATGACTAATAATCCACCTTCAGGTTAACATCCGAATCCCCTCCAGTATTAAGTTGCAAGCAACGGATAATTGCATTACGAATTGCGTGTAAAGTAAACAATACGATTGTTCTATGAACAAAGGATTGTTGTTTTCTCCCTAGTAGCAACAGCACATCTAGTACCTTCGAGATTTCTGTCACTTCCCCAGATTACTAGAGGCATCAACCCACTATCGAGCATAAATACTAACTCTTGGAGTTGCTAGCATCTACTTGGCCAAGATAGCTACTAACAATGGAAAGCGTGGAAGATCACAAATAACAAAGACATGATAGAATCAATAATCAATCTGAAATAGCATCTCAATATCCATCAGATCCCCGCAAACACAATATGTATGAATTACAAATAGATGATCTTGATCATGAACGGAGCTCACAAGATCTAAACATAAAAGCACAAAGGAGGTGAACCAGCCATCTAGCTACTACATGGACCCGTAGTCCAGAGATCAACTACTCACGCATCACACCGGAGGCTTGCATGATGATGAAGAAGGTCTCCAGGGTGAATTCCCATCTCCGGCAGGGTGCCGGGAAGAGATTCAGATGCCTCCCGATCTAGGGATGAAATTGACAGAGGCTATAGACTCTTTCATGGAATTTTGATCGGGTTCTTAGGGTTTTTGTATCAGAGGCATCTTATAGGCAGAAGGAGAGGCCGAGGGGGTGCCTGGGCTGGCCAGACCACCCCCTGGCGCGGGTCAGGCTTGGCCGCATGGCTAGGTGGTGTGGTCGGGCCCCAGCCCCTCTCCATCTTGTATTCTGGCTCCTGGTGTCCCTCGGTGAAAAACTGACTTTGGCTTTTGTCCCGTCCAATTCCGAGAATATTCATTTTCTGACTTTCTTGGAACAAAAACAACAGAAAATAGGCAGCTGGCACTATGGCTCTTGTTAATAGGTTAGTCTAAGAAATCATATGAAAAGTACTCCAAAGTGTGGACAAAATATAAGAAAGTAGATAAAACCAAGCATGGAACATCAAACATTATGGATACGTTAGCAACGTATCAGTAGGCACGGATATATTTCTGGTAGTGCGTAGCAAATGCGTTGCCAGGCCTTATTCAGGTCTTATCTTCACGCTGCAAGCGCGGCATCCAAATTTTTTGTCATCACGGAGATGATTCGGGTGGCCCAGGAGATGCAGTCTCTTTGTAGGAAAAAATATGAGGCGTTGTCGCCATAGAATTCGAGTATGGATGTTATCAACACACAGTACGACATACAAATAATCATAGGGTGCGTGACCAGCGCACCCTATGGGAGTAGCCGCTGAGTACCTAGTTGGGTCGAAGACTCAGGCAGGGACTAAAATTTTGCGACTACTGTCGTCTTTTGTTTGCTTGTTTCTATCGAATTTGCTTCCGACGCTCCCTATGGGAGTAACCCGTGATCCATAATCGAATTGTAGATTCGAGTGGTTGGGTATGCTTTTGAATGTCCATATTCCTACATAAAAAGAAAATCGTAGGGTGCATGACCAGCGCTCCCTATGGGAGTAGCCCCCGAGTGCTTGGTGGAGTCGAAGACTCAAGCAAGGACTAAAGTAGTCGAAGTCTTCTAGTGCTCAACTTGATGACATCAGTGATGACGATGTGATGACCTCAGTTTCCCGCGTGAGCGGCTTTGACGGGACATGATGAGCGATGGGTCCCATTTTCTGACTTTGATTTGACCGGGTGTGCGTAATCTTTCATTTTAACTGCGCCTCCTCGATTTCCGGGCGTAATGGAGATAGTGGGGGACGATTCGTGCTTTGGCCTCTCCACGTGTCGACCTCGATGTGCGCCACGCATACAATAGGGTTTCTGCTGGCCGTTGGATTGCATCCGCAAGGGGGTTAAGTAGCAGCGCAACTGCAATAATTTTCCCATCTACTCTTTTCTCTGCTTGTGCTTCCATCGCCATTGCCGCTGCTCTCTGCTTCCTAGAGCTTGTCCTCTTCGCGGTGCTGGACCAACTCCGCGTGTTCTCGAGCTACTTCCTCCGCTCGCACCGCCATCGCAAGATTGGGGAAAAGAAGGGAGGCGCCGCCACTGGGTCTGTTGCCACCACCACCATCGCCAAGAAGAAGGGTGGCTCCGCCGCCGTGGGCACTAGTGCCGCCAGTGCCGGCAAGAAGAAAAGTGCAGGCACTCGCATCACCAATGGTGCATGGCGCGCATCTACCATCAAGGCCTCTAAACTCCGTCTTCTGCGCCAAGATGGAGTTCTTCCGCTCGCCGAAGACGATTCGCGAGTGCCTAGTGACGAGGTAACCCCTTGTCCTCCATCAGGTTTCTGGGTGATGTTCCTCGCGTTCATCATTCGTGGTCTGTCTCTGCTCCTGCATCCCTTTGTCAGGGGCCTTCTTTGTTTCTATGGGCTCCAGCTTTACCAGCTGTCCCCAAACTCTCTTCTTCACATTGCGTGCTATATCAGGCTTTGCGAGTGCTGGCTCGGAGTCGAGCCACACTTTGGTCTCTTCAAGCTGCTTTTCCAGCTGAAGCGTCAGTCAGCTTCTGGCTCGTTAGTCTACGACATAGGCCACTCCGGGATTCATGTCGACTCCTCCGCTACCTACTTCAACATCAAGCTCACGGCATCCATCCAAGGGTGGAGAGACAAGTGGTTCTACATCCGCGACTAGAAGGCCGACGGAGAGCACTACGGACTCGCGCCCTTTAACCCCGCGACGCTGTGCAGGAGGAGGCGTTCTTGGAAGAACGTGGTTATGCCTGGTGAGTACGAGGAGACGGAAGTTTTGTACGAGCGTGTCTGCGACCTCGAGAGTCGCATGGGTAAAGAAGAGGGAGGCGCCGCCCTCATTCGCACATGGTTGCACTGTCGCATCCAGCCTCTGCAGGCCAGAGTCCACCCCATGTTCCAATGGGCTGGTGCGGACGATGCCACTTGCATATCTGCCGATGGCATTTCCGCGGGTGAAGTAGATAAGAGGGTGCGACTGGTGACCAAGTACACCACCAAGGATGTTCTCCCCAGTGAACCAGTCATGCCTCCCTTTGATGCCTCTAACCCTCCTCCTGAGGTATGATTGTGCTACGAAGTAGCTTTATTTGTCGATTGCTTCTGATTTCTTGACATATACTGAATTGTTTTTTGTATGCAGGATTGGAACGTGTCTCCCAGTTTGCCCCTCTTCTTGAGGGGGTTATTCCTCGTGAAGTAGATGAAGAGGACGAGTCAGAATCGACCGTCCCACTTGAAGAGGAGGAGGAAGCCCTGAGTCCAGCGGTTAGAACACTCGCAAGCATTCTTGCAGTGAGGATTCGGATGCTTCCTCTCAGTCGACTCCAGAAGGCCCATCCATTTGTGTAGAGGAGCCGATTCGTGTTGTTCCTGTAAGCTCTATGGCACCATCTGCTTGCAAGAAGATGCGACTGCCGAAGGAGTCATCAGAGTCGGAGGAACAGTCCTTCGATCTTGATATATTTGACTGGTAAGTCCTGTATTCGCGAATTCGTTTTGGTTTCTTCTTTGAGTTGTCATCTGTCTTGAAGCTCTTGTTTGATTGTGCGTTTCAGTCAAGTGGCGACGTCGTCTTCTGATGACGTCCAATTTTTGAAGGAGTCCAGGGTCATGGACTCCAAGTCCAAGAAGGTGGCCTCGCGGTATCCTTCTCCTCCATTGGTGGCCCACTATAGGCATAACTCATCGAGTTCCCTGCATACTAGGGAGCATCAGATGGTTACCCGGATGACTGTGCAACAGCCTTCTTCGGAGTCTGTGGAGGATCATGTAAGTATCTTGTAGTTGGTAGTCAAATTTATTCTTGGCGTGCTTTTACTTGAACTTGGAATGTCTCTGATGCAGCTCATCATGAAGGAAGCCGCCCGCCTGGCAGAGCAGGTTCTTAACATGGGTCGACAGCATGCGTGACTGGACAATCGCCATCGTATTTCCGAAAGTAAGTTTTGACTTCGTCCTTGTCTTTGCGAATATTATTTATTCGATTTGGTAACACTCTCTGTTTGTTGCAGCTGAGCACAATGAATTACTTTGCCATGCTGCTACATTGGAGAAGAAATTGGCCGTGGCGAAGAAGAATCGTGACGAGGCAGTCGTAGCCTTGGAGGAGTCGTGGAAGCGAGAGCAGGATCTCCTTGCCTCCACTGCTGAGAGGGAGAAGATGTTCGAGGAGCAGCTTCTTTCGATTGACAAGTCCCTATCAGGTATGACCTTTTTCATCTGGATATGTCTTGCTCTTCTCTTCTTTGACGTATGATTGTTGTATTAATGCTTTTTGTATGTAGATGCCAGCGGCTTGAGTTTCGATGCCCAATCTCTGTGCCGTGCGGATGCTTTGGCTGGTGCCATCGCCGTAGTCGAGGACCGCAGCGTTTCCCTCCAGGAGACGCTGGGGAAGGCCAAGGATGTGCTCAGTCGCATCCGTGAGGACTTGACTCCGAAGGCTGGGATGATCGATAACCTAGGTGACCTGGTGGAATCCCTGGCTGGAGGAATCCCTGCAGACTTCAAAAATTCGCAGCGCTCCATCGGCGCCACCATGGAACTCGCAATGGTGCAGGCCCATGGCGTGGAGATGGATCCCGCAGCTATCTCTGAGGTGATGCATGTCGACACTAGAGGCCATCAGGTAGTTTTTTCTCCCTATGCTGGTAAATGCAAAAAATACGGTCCCCAGCTTCTCGAGACACTCGCCAAGTACTCCGAAGAGCGGCATCAGGCGAAGGCTGCGGCTTCTGGGGGTACTGCCGACAAGTCCGTGGCGTCGGAGACAGCCACGGATGTGATGAAGCCCCCGAGGCCTAAATCCAAGTCGAAGAAACATGTTGCGCCTTAATCTCCTTCTGTAATACCTGTAGTGGCTTAGCCTTTTGCTTTATGGAACAATGATTTTGTGGGGGTGTCCCAATCAAAACTTTTCCTTTGTCTGAATGCATATATGCCCTTTGCCAAATGTATTCTTGGTCTCTTATTTGCTTTTTACTTGATTTGTGTTAGGGTACATCGAGTGCTCCTTCGAGTGATCCTTGTGATCCTCCTTCTGCCGATGAGAACTTGGCACAGCCTCGTTCGAAGGTGAAGGAGTTGTCATTGCTCTCGTGACTGTGCGATCGTATTAAACAACTAGAGCGTGAGTTGCCCATCCTCCGTGGTAGCGCCAATGTATGGAAGTCGAAGGCGGAGAAAGCCTCTGCTCACGAGAAGTACCTATTGGAGGAGGTGGCCCAGTTTAGTGAGCAGTTCAAGTGTTAGCCTTCTATCCTCTTATCTTTTCCTTTAGTCAGTCGCAGCGATGCCTATCTTTCACACTTTGCTTTTGTGTGGTGTAGTTGTCAGTGCTCGCCATCCGCAGGATGAAAAAGATCAGATCGTTGTTCGAATGAATGATTTGACCTAGGAGCAACTGCAGGCGAGTGGGTACTTCTGGGTGGATCACGACCGTGCAATTGCACTTGCGACCCTGCAGGATTGTGCTTCTCAAGTGCTTCATTTTCTGAAGAAAGCGCAGTCGTGCCTCAGGCACATTTACTAGACGATGTTTCCACTGGACGCTGTCCCTTCAAGCCTGTTGGCCCGTCTGGCAAGATTCTAGGATTTGAGTGCAGTTCGTGAGTGCGTGCGGCAGCAGTTAGTGGCTGGTGCCAAGGCTGCCCTCTCGCTGGTGCGACTGCATAGGCCTAATGTGGACATTGCGGCTGTTGCTGCTGGGCCGCCGACTCCACCGGCAGGTTCGACCTCGAACATGGTTCCGCATTACTAGGCGTTGGACCGCCCAACAGAGGAAATTGTCGACTTCTTTGAGGAACAAACAAACGTTCTTCTGCTGCAGTAGTAGTTTTGATTTGTATCCTGCACATAGGTATACCACTGTTGTAAAGTTCGTATGTGTATGCTGTATGTAAAAGATTGATATTGATATGTAAGGAGCTTGCTAGCTCATATGTTTTGCGAGTGTATTTTATACTCTGCAGTTCCTTTTCGTTAGCCTGACTTATTTTATCTCAGCGCCTTGCCAACCTATCAGGTGCATTGCAACTCGGTTTGTGTATCAAGGGTTGATTGTTGTTGTGTCAGCTACTCGGGATACTGCGTATTGTTCGTAGAACGAGGGTGTAAAGGGTGGCTTAGCCCCCGAGTGATAAAAATTGCTAGAAAAATGAGGAAAACATAGAGTTTCGGGGCACTTAGCTTTATTTATTCGCAGAATCAGTACGAGGTACAATGTGTGGCTAAGTAGCCTGGCTGAATAGCCTTATTTGTAATGTAAGAAAAAAAAGGGGACGACTAAGGGTAGAAGCGCCGTAGCTGCGCGACATTCCAAGGGTTGGAGTATGCGACTCCTGTCTCGAAATCTTTGAGGCGATAGGCACCACCTAGGATTACTTCTGTAATCACGTATGGTCCTTCCCAAGGGGACTCGAGCTTGAGGTGCCCTTGCTGCTTCAGTCGCAGGACCAGGTCTCCTTCGATGAAAGATCTAGGGCGTAGCCTTCTGCTGTGGTAGTTGCGCAGGTTCTGTTGGTAGATCGTCGATCTTTCTGCTGCGATGTCTCGTGCCTCGTCAAGGAGATCGACGAAGTCTTCGAGTGCAAGTGTTGACTCCTGCTCGCGGTACGCGACTACCCGTGGGGCTTTAAAGCATATTTCTGCGGGTAGCACTGCTTCAACGCCGTGCACCATGAAGAACGGGGTATATCCTGTGGCACTATTTGGGGTTGTGCACAGGCTCCACAGTACGGACTGTAGCTCGTATGGCCAACATCTAGCGGCATGCTCAAGTGGTCGGAGGAGTCGCTTCTTGATTCCACCGCAGACGAGGCCGTTGGCCTTTTCGACTTGACCGTTGGTCTGTGGATGAGCTACGGAGGCATAGCTTACATTGATTCCCATGTTTTCGCAGAAACCCTGGAACTCCTTAGAGGTGAAGTTTGTTCCATTGTCCGTGATGATGCTGTGTGGCACTCTGAAGCGATAGACAATGGACTCGAAGAACTTGACCGCACTAGATCCTGACTGGTTTGTCACCGGCATGGCCTCTATCCACTTGGTGAATTTGTCGACTGCGACCAAGAGGTAGACGTAGCCTCCTCGTGAAGACTTTGGGAGCTTGTCGACCATCTCGAGTCCCCATTGCGCAAAGGTCCAAGCCAATGGTATTAGCCGGAGTTCCGCGTCAGGTGCGTGCGGTTTGTCCACGAATCGCTGACAAGCGTTGCATCTCTGGACTATGTCCTTGGCGTCACACATGACCGTGGGCTAGTAGAATCCAGCTCGTAGAGCTTTGGCGATGAGGGCGCGACTGCCGGCAGGGTGCCCACAAGTCCCTTCATGGATGTCGAGGAGGACGGCCCTTCCGTCCGCGTTGGAGACGCACCGTTGGAGTACTCCTGTGATGTTGCGCTTGTATAGTTCGTCGTTGATGACGGCGAATGCCTTGGATCGCCATGCGACGTATCGCGCGTCAGTCGGGTCGTCCGGTACCCTCTTGCTGAGAAGATATGTGATGTAGGATTGAGTCCAAGATGGCTCGATCATCATGACCCCCATTGGTACCTCGAGTCCGGTGTTAAGCTCCAGGTCGTCGAGTGCCATTGGCTCATTGGGTGGCATAGCCCCCGAGTCTGTTGTTGCGCTTGTTTTCTTCTCTGCGGCCTTTTGCTTGATGGAGTGTTCGTAGATACGCTCGAGAAATACCCCAGGTGGTATGGGGGCGCAGGTAGAGCAATGTTGGCGAGTGCGTCCGCCTCTTCATTGCTTTCATGGCCTACGTGCCGCAGCTCGTAGCCGTCGAAGTACCCTTCGAGTGTGTCGTAGAGGTCACGATAAGCGATCATATTGTCGTTCAGCGCGTCACACTCGTGCATTGTCTGGTGGACGATCAGCTTGGAGTCGTTGTAGATGATGAGTCTCTTGGCGTCGCAGGCTTTTGCCATCCGCATCCCGTGCAATAGGGCCTCGTATTCAGCTTCATTGTTGGAGGTAGTGAACTGCATTCACAGAATGAATTTCAGCTGGTCTCCTTGGGGCGATGTCAGTATGACACCTGCGCTAGCCCCGCCCTTACGCTTGGACCCATCGAAGTGCATCGTCCAGAGGTAAGACATATCTGGGTTTTCGGGGAGCTGGTTCTCCATCCAGTGTATGAGGAAATCAGGGAGGACTTGTGACTTGATCGTGTCGTGCTTCTCGTATGTAATGTCTTGTGGAGACAACTCGATTCCCTAAAGCGTGACTCGTCCGGTGGCGTCGGGGTTGTTGAGAATATGCCCAAGTGGGGCGTCATTGACCACCACAATTGGGTGCTCTTGGAAGTAGTTGTGCAGTTGCCTGGTTGTCATGAAGACGCCGTATGCCAGCTTCTGGTAGTGCGGGTACCGCTTCTTTGTTGGCGTGAGCACCTCGCTGAGGTAGTAGACTGGGCGTTGCACCCCGTGGACTTTGTTTTCTTCGGCTTGTTCCACCACGAGTACTGTGCTGATGTAAGATCTCACCATAATAAGGTAAGATCCCTGTGATTGCAGTGCTAGTCCCTGGATCGAAATGCTAGCACCCATAGTTTAAGATGAAGTACACAGAAACAAACATCATTATTACATCGCATATCCAGGAATATAATAGTTCTCACAACTCACTTAGCCCAAGGCTAACATTATTCAAGGTTCACAAGACATAGTATAATAATAGAGTCTTTTGTCTTCATGCACCACAGGCAAACATGTCGAGTGTAGACCCGCAACCCTACTCATCATCAGAGTATCCTGCAACATAATAAGTTACAGCCACAAAGGGTTAATACATTTGGAATTGTATTGGCAAGTGATACCATAGTTACTTAGTAAAATCCAACAACTACATGAATATATGGCTAAGTGTGGTTTTGGTTGACTTTGCTAAAAGCAAGGTTTTATCATATAGTTTTGAAGAGTAGGTTTTCTCTTTCAAAACACTAAGGTACCATTGATAGACATCAATGATCCTCTACCCTTGTTCACCCACAAGTTTTAACTTAGAGAAATTTGGATGAGGATATTATTGAACTGCTTCACTGTCTTGATGCTCAGAAATTGTCCATAACCGGGGACACGGCTAAGTACTTAGTTTTTACACTCTCGAGAGGTGGTGCACTTTCCCCACAAGACTCAACATGCATCGAGACGAGACTTTTCAGAAGCAATCCCTCAGACCACCACAAACGCATTCCATCCTATCATATCTACCACCCTCTGACCGTTTGGCTGAGTTCTTGCAACTTAGTCAGTCAAGGCAGAGCCCATATGCCATGTGGCTGCACTGAAAGCTTCGCGACAAGAACGTCTCCAATCTCTTTGTTCCTGGGTGGCTGTCCACAAGTGCGATACACCAGCTGACCATAGACATTGCCCCCGAGTAACCACTCAACATAATCCAAGCAAGTCCTATTCCAGCCAAGTGTTTCATTAACATTAGTTGGTTTCCTAGTCAAACTAATATATTTCCATACTATCTTGATATGAATTTCCACCCACGAATTCTAATAGCATGGCTAATCACTCTAGCATACGAAGTCTTTCAACTAGGAAATACCACCAAGATATAATCTATAGGATAGCATAGCATAGCAACATATAAATAATCCTACCATGCTAAGATCTACAAAAATAGCACTAGCGCAATAGTGAAAATAATAGGACATAAGATGAAATATCACTTGCCTTGATAGCTAGGAGAATAGGTACAATCCTCACAGCAACAAACTTCACAATCCACACAATCTATACAAAGAAAAATACAACAACAATAATACAATCAATATAGCATCACAAAAATATGAATGCATGCAAATATAATGATATGAACAAAACTCTTGAACTTACAGAGTCTACAATACAAAGGTTAAAATACTCTATCTAAAGGCATAAGGAATACCTAAAAACAATTTATGAAGTAATTTTTATGGGAAAATTACTCCCTAAAAGGTTCTGCCTATAACTCCAATTTTCCAGAAACAAAAGTGTGAGATAAGGCCTCAACAATAAAGGTCTCATTTTCTGAATCCATAGACACCAAATTTGTATTTTTCTGATTTGTGGATCAAAAGTTATTGAATTTCTAAGTTTAATATATATTCTGTCTATTTTTCTAATTAAACAGACATTGTGGCTGATGTAGTGCAATCCTATTGGCCCGTTCCGATTCGGTAGGATCGATCGTTGTGGGCAACGGACGAATTAGATCAGCCCGTACCCGTTCGACTAATGATCTAATCTTAGCCACTGGTGACAGATCCAACGGCTCCTAGTGCTTGGCCAGGAACTGGCGGCGCTGACCTACGGCGCACGGCGGCGGTGCGTCGGATCGGTGATGTTCCGGCGATTCTAAAGGGGCAGGGGGTCCGTGGACTGTTACCAGGGGTTTCCGCGGTCGAGGTGGTCTCGGTGGAGGGAGGGATGCTCGGCTTTGTCCTGGATTCCTCGCCAGAGTTCTACCGACGGTGGAGCTCACATCTCCGAGACGGTGGCGTTGTACTGGGGCTCGAGCAGACAAGAAAAAGTGTCAGCGACGTGTGCCAGGTCCAATGCAAGCTAGTGGTGGCCAAAAAGGGGCAGCGGGAACCCGAGTCTCACCGGAAATGTCGACGGACGGTGGCGGTAGAGGGAGACACTGGTGGTAACCGTGACGACGACCTGGGGCAGGTAGAAAACGAAAAAAAAAATGGTGCGCCAGAGCATCGTTAAGGTGATAGGGTAGAGAGGAGGGCGCGAGGCAGTTGGAGCTCACCGTAATTGTCGCCGGAGTACTGACGGTGTGTGGTGGTTCGAGCTCTCAATTGGGGAGCCTGGGGGCTCTCTGGGGGTGGCGACTGAGGGGAAACCAAAGAGGAGGGAGAGGGGATTAAGAAGCCGGGGTCGTAGTGGCAAATTAATTCGTGCAACGCTCGAATTCAACCGGGTTTAGAAACGGCAGAGGAGGAGGTGGCTAGTTCGTCGCTTGGGTTGAAGACGATGAGGTGGCGGTGACATGGAAGTGGGGCCACGGGGTAGTGAGAGGGGGCGTGGAGGGGAACAATGAGAAAGAAAGAAAGAGGGGGAAGGTGTGGCCCGGGTGGGTTGTTGGGCTGGGTTGGGCTGAGTAGGCCATATGCTGCTGCTGCTGCATTTTTTCTCCCTTTTCTTTTTTCCTTTTAGTTTTTCTTTTCTAAGGTTTTGAATTTAGCAAAAGGGTTCCAAATTGCCTCAAAATTTCACCAAATTTTTGGGGGACAATCTAAATGCAATGCTACAAATGCCATGATGATATGAGTGCAATGATGATGGATTTCAGATGAAAATTTTGGGATGTTACAAATCTAACCCCCTTAAGGTGAATCTCACCCTCGAGATTCGGGTTGGCTAGCAAATAGGTGGGGGTGATCTCTCCGAAGTTCATCCTGTCGTTCCCATGTTGCTTCTGATTTAGTGTGATGGTTCCACTGCACTTTGAAGAATTTGATTGTCTTGGTACGTGTAATTCTTTTTGCTGTCTCCAGAATCTCAATAGGTTTCTCTTCATAAGTGAGATCATTATGTAGCTGAAGTTCTTCTAACGGTATAGTGTCTTTCAACAAAGTTTCTTCCATCTCTGGGTGACACTTTTTTAGCTGACTGACATGAAATACATTATGAACTGCTGACAGAGATTCTGGTAATTCTATCTCATATGCCACTTCTCCTTTGCGGCTCAAAATCTTGAAGGGTCCTACATAGCGTGGTGCTAATTTTCCTTTGATTCTAAATCTCTTCACACCACGAAGTGGTGATACCCTGAGATAAGCTATATCACCAACCTCATAGGTGACCTCTCTACGTTTTGGATCTGCATAGCTCTTTTGTCGAGATTGGGCTACCTTTATCCTATCCCTCACCATCTTGACTTTCTCTTCGGCCTCCTTGATTAGGTCTGGTCCGAACAAATTTCTTTCTCCTACTCCATTCCACAGCAATGGTGTAGTACACTTCCTTCCATAAAGGAATTCAAACAGAGCCATTTCTATGCTTGATTTATAGCTATTATTATAGGAAAACTCCATGTCAACACCCAGATTTTGAATCCCAGATGCCTGTTATGTCATTCATCGCAATCCCAGGATTACCATTTTTTGCGAGACATAACAGATTGGATATCACAGTACATCATCCATTACAAACCATAAATAAGGTCTTACACAAATAAGGATCTCATGATTCAGTCTTAATATAACAAGCAGCGGAATAAAAGATAAGCGTAGCGGTGGGGTCCATCTTCAGGGGCACATGCAATGCTGACGAAGACAGATAGTCCTAGTTTTCATAGCCGTCCTGCTGGCCATCATCTTGGTAGTCTCCTTCATAGTCTGGCCATGAGAATAGCTAGAGACAAAAGCCATGAGTACTCTTTAAGTACTCGCAAACTACCACTAACAAGTAGCATAGTTCTAATGTAAAGTGCTAACTCTAAGTTTAACTATAAAGTTAAGTTTGAAACCTAAGCTAAGTTCAAAAGCAAAGAAAGATAAAATAAAGTTCTAGAATCACTTAAGTGGGGAAGCTAGTGTCATAGTCACAACCCTGTTGTGGTCAAGTCAAGATTCATTCTTCATTTCATAAGTTATTTTGAAAACATCTGAGAATGAAACAATATGGCCACTCCAACTGTCCATCACCACGGACGCGGCTATTCGAATAGTTTGACACTCTGCAGAGGTGGTACACTTTCACCACAAGATTCGATACATCTGTCAGGGATAACCTTGAATCATCATACTTAATATGCAGATAATCAAACATAACCTTTCCTTTACACACCCTAGTATAAGCACCTCTCCTATGAGCATGGCCTCCCAACCATGACCATCTGTCATCTTGGGCACTGCATAGGTGGACAACAATGAGAGGTAGCCTCAGCTCAAACCTCTCCCGCGAGGGAACTAATACTAATGCATATAAACTTCCGGCTAAGCCTTACCCAATTTAGGTATTGTGGTTGTACAGTAAATTTGGAATGGTATTGCATCTGAATCCAACCATCAGTTTTGTAAAAAGGGTTAAGGCTCATGCCTCAACATTTTCATCATCATAAACCATTTGTGTTTCTCAACACATGTCAAAACATCTCAATAGAATGACTCATCATTCTAAGGTTTTTACAACTCATTTTCACCAAGTGTTCCCATCTAAAGTGACTCAAGTTTTTTACCTAGCTCTAAGCTACTAAGTTAAGAGTGTTCACTAAGGTGGAAAGATGGGATCAATCTCATGCCATAGAATGACATCTAAAGTTATCCATATATGTCAAGTTTTATACTTTTTATGCTACCTCAAAACAAGTAAGGGACTTAGTAAAATAAAGAAAGTAGAAGCTTGAAAGTAAGCTTGGAATAAGTACTAGTTAAATTAGTGTAGCCAAAGCATGCCTAAAGCATCTTTGCTCAAATCATCTAGCTTAATTCTAGCTTTCTAAGCATTATACTTGCAAGTGTTAGCTTGCATTGTTAATGATGGCTTGCCTTGTGTAGTGCAGTGGTTGAAGTTTTCTTCCTCCTCTTGATAGAACTCCTCCTCCTCGAAAGCTTGGTCGGTACTATCGTCTATAAATACATGCGGAGTACACAATCACCAAACAACACTTAACTAGTCTAATTAGCACTCTAAGTAACACATTTGATGATCTATTATCATCACAAGCATCACAAGTTTTATTAACTAGCTTCATTCTTTTTATTTAAGAAAAGTAATTTCTACTCATTGAAAATTAACTAAGCTTTAATATTCACCACTTAGAATATGGGATCATGTGGACACATGTCATCACCACATATTCTAACATGTGGGAATGTGATTTAAGGGTTGGATCACATTTACTTAAGTTTAAGTTTATTATTTAATGATTTAAAGTGACTAGAAATGCCTATATAGCATTATTTTTGTACTAGTCCAAATTCACTGCATGTAAACCTTAATATTATTACATATTCAGATGGGTATGGTGAAATGTGATTTTTGATAGTTGGAATCAACTCAAAAGCTAATTTGGTTGATTTTATAAAAATGTTTGAATGTGCAAAAGCTTCTGTTTTATTATTTTTACTAGGAGAGATCTCTAACTCTAAATGAATTAAATCCAATGGGCTTGGGTAGATCTTTTCAGTAGCTTTCTAACACAATTGGAATCACTCCATTTGGATTTGTAAATGTCTCTGAAATGATTTTCAAACTAAGGGACATAACTAAGTTCAAACCTAAATAGAAAATTCTAAGTTTGAATTAAATGGGTCGCGTGGGAAGGAAAACGGGCTGGCCTAGTGGCGTTCTGCGACACAGAGAACAGCTAACAGGGGGTCCACCAGTCAGCGTCTCTTTACACGTGAAGCGGTACGGGGCGATGTGGGCCGTTAGATTAAAAGGGGGATATACGGCTGAGGAGGGTCGTCTCCGACGAACAATTCGCCGGCGGGAACTAACCCTACCGGCTCGATGGGGGGGGGTGCTTAGGGGCATACCAGGGCTCCAGCTACTGCGGCGACTGGGGCGATCGAACGTGCTGTCGACGGCGGACTCAGGGGTGGTCGCGGCAGCTCCTGGGGTGGATGAAATAGACGGCGCCTTCTCCTCCTCTGCAGCGGGCTCCTCCGGCTAAATTCTGGTGAACCCAGGCTCGAGCGGCTCCGGCGAGAGGTGGGGAAGGATCAGTGAGAAGAGGGGAGTGGAATGGTGTGAGTAGTTGGTGTTGGGGAGGGCTCCTTTTATAGGCGCGGCTAAGCGGCAGAGAAGCATGGGCGGTGCTCGTCGGTGACGACGACACAACGAGCTAGAGGCGTGGGCGGTGTGCTAGGACGGTGGGCGGTGCCCTGGCGAGTGTCATGGCGGTGAGTGTGCTATGGTTTGCGGTCGTGGGAGGTAAGTGGGGCTGCGCACACTAAGTCTCTGCCGACGGCGAGTTTCATGGCAGACGGCGACTACAGGGCACAGTCGGGGGAATGGGCATGTCCGTTAACTTGCTAGGCCGGTGGGGATCATATAGGAGGGCGACTGGAGCGAGGCGAGGTCTGGCTGAGCATGGACCGTGCGTGCTCTGCGGGCGGCCTCGGCATGGCCGAACGTCTCCGGGCGCGGCAGTTCCTGGCCGTTCTGGTCGCTGTCCTCGGGCTGGGGCTAGTTGGGCGGTGGAGGTGGACCACAGGCTACCTCTTGACATGGTGGACGATGCTGGCGGCGGCTGTGGCACGCTGTCGCCGGTAAGGTGCCCAAAATGGTGCTCGGCCTTAATGGCCATGACCATTTGGTCGTGGCATAGTGGGTGGCTAGGCTAGAGAGGGGTAGGGAGTGCATTGGGTGGCTGTGTTAGCAAAATGGGGAACCAATTTAGTTCAAACACTGCTCCAAATAGTGTTTCATGTTTTGTTTGAATTCTGTCCACCAAGTGTTTTTGAAAATGGCCGAAAGAAATCAAGTTTTGAATTTTTGGATGATTTTTGGTGGAGTTGCTAGACACATGCTTAAGCCTCCGTGGTTGCTTGAGTTTTAAAAATGGAGCTCATTTGAGTGGTTTTTGAAAAAGTGGGATCTTCCCATATGAATTACATTCAATTTTCAATTGCCATTTAAAATTAGTGTTTGCAAGTTTTTGGCAGATCACAAAGTGGGCCTTGGTACACTACTACATGTACTAGGAAGGGGTGCAAAGATCCATTTTATTTATGTTAAGAAATGAGTCCTAGGAATAGCCAAAGTAGGTATATTGATTAAAATGGCACAAATGACCATTTCTTTCTTTTATTCATTTTGATTTGTTTTTCTTTGGGATTTGTTTGGGAATGATCTAGTTGATGTTTATTTCACCTAAGAATCATTTTACAAGCAATGGATCACTTAATCATGGCAGTTCAAAACAACTCCTATTTAAATGGAGACACATATGAATGCTTTAAAAATATTAATTGGAAAAGTTTTTGTTAACCCTAATTTTGATGATTTGGATCTTAATAACCTTGGATTAAAGTTTTGGGATGTTACACTCCATGTATGGCAGACTTTCATCCCAACTAGATCCATAGTCTAACGCACAAGCTCTTAACATATCTTCCAATATCTGATTGGTCCTTTCTGTCTGCCCATCAGTCTGCGGATGAAACGCGGTGCTGAATTCTAGTCGAGTTCCTAATGACTCGTGAAGTTGTCGCCAAAAGTGCAAAGTGAATTGAGTTCCTCTATCTGACACGATACTCTTAGGCACCCCATGTAAACATACAATTCTATTCATGTATATCTTGGCTAGCTTGGCAGTTGTGGAAGTGGTCTTCACTAGTATGAAATGAGCCACTTTTGTCAAGCGATCAACAATAACCCATATAGAATCGTATCCAGATCTAGTCCTTGGCAGTCCGGTGATAAAATCCATACCGATTTTATTCCATTTCCAATCAGGTATTGGCAGTGGTTGTAATAATCCCGCCGGTTTCTGATGTTCTGCCTTTACACGACTACACACGTTGCACAAGGCAATGTGCTCTGCTATATCCTTCTTTAAATTATTCCACCAGAATCTTTCCTTAACATCCATATACATCTTGGTGTTGCCAGGATGAATTGAATATGGTGAATTGTGAGCTTCTTGTTAGATCAACTTCTTAAGCTCAAGATCCTGCGAAATACAAATACGTTTTTTTCATACCATAAGGTTCCTTGTTCGTCTACATGAAATCCTTTTGCCTTGCCTTCACTAATTTTACTTTTGATTTCTTCTATTTCTTTGTCCATCTTTTGAACTTCTTGGATTCTGTTCATCAGTGTGGGTTGCACTTCCAAAGATGCAAGGTATCCTTCAGGCACTATCTCTAATCTCAACTCCCTAAACTGGGCACATAACTCTTCCGGCAATTCTCCTTTATTGAGGCCATTTACATAAACCTTGCGGCTTAATGCATCGGCTATGACATTTGCCCTTCCAGGATGGTATTGCAAACTTAAGTCGTAGTCCTTGAAAAGTTCTAGCCATCTTCTTTGTCTCATGTTGACTTCTTTCGGTGTGAAAATGTATTTTAAACTCTTGTGATCTATGAACATTTCACAACGCTTTCCCATAAGATAATGCCTCCATGTTTTTAATGCATGCACAACGGATGCTAACTCTAGGTCATGAGTAGGATAGTTCACTTCATGATTTTTGAGTTGCCTTGATGCATAAGATACAACTCTACCTTCCTGCATTAGTACACCTCCTAGTCCTTGGTGAGATGCATCACAATAGACTTGAAAGTCTTTCTCAAGATCTGGCAAACATAACACTGGTGCTGACAGTAATCTCTTCTTCAACTCCTAAAAACTGGCTTCACATGCTTCTGTCTAGTTAAACTTCTTCTCTTTCTTTAGCAGATCATTCATAAGCTTTGCTATCTTTGAGAAATTTTCAATGAACCTCCGATAGTATCCTGCTAGGCATAGGAAACTACAGATTTCTTTAACTATTTAAGGAGGTTCCCATTCTGTTACAGCTGCCACTTTTGCTGGGTCAACAGCTATACCACTTCCATATACTATATGCCCAAGAAAACCCACTTCATTCAGCCAAAATTCACATTTACTGAATTTGGCATATAGTTTGTGTTCCCTGAGTTTCTCTAGAATTAGGCGCAGATGTTCTTCATTTCTCTTGGAATATACCAATATGTCATCGATGAATACCACTACAAACTTGTCAAGAAATTCCATGAATACCTTATTCATCATGTTCATGAAATAGGCCGGTGCATTAGTCAATCCAAACGGCATCACTGTATATTCATACAACCCATATCTAGTGCTGAATGCCGTCTTCGGTATATCATGTTCTCTAATCTTTAGTTGGAAGTATCCTGATCGAAGATCAATTTTTGAGAACACACATGCTCCTTCTAGCTGATCAAAGAGATTATTTATTCCAGGTAGGGGATATTTATTCTTTATGGTCACTTCATTACGTGATCGATAGTCTATGCATAGTCTTTGACTTCAGTCCTTCTTCTCAACAAACAAAACTGGTGCCCCCCAAGACGAAGAACTTGGTTGGATAAATCCCTTTTTCAACTGTTCTCCCAGCTGTTTCTTGAGTTCTTTTAATTCATCCACTGACATTTTGTAAGGTCTTTTTGCTATTGGTCCAGTTCCTGGTAGTATGTCTATTAGAAACTCCACATCCCTATCTGGTGGCATGCCAGGTAATTCTTCTGGGAACACATCCGGGTACTCCTTCACTATTGGTACTCTGTCTAGGCTAACCCCCTTAAGAGAATTAACCTTGCTCCCCTTGGGTTCAAAGTTAGACTTGAGCCTGGTCCGTTTCTTTTCTGGGTTGTGAGGATAATGGCTCGTTTGGCACAATCAATCACTCCCTCATAACATGTCAACCAGTCTATCCCTAATATTACATCTAATCCTTGGGACTCTAGGATTATTAAATTAACTGGAAACTTGTTCTTTCCAATCTCTAGGATTATCTGTCGGTACCCAGAATTTACTATCATTTCTCCACCCGGGGAGCTTACCTTAATGGGACATCCAATAGTTTCAGTGGAGAGTTTGTTTTTGACTACAAATGCTCTTGAAATGAATGAATGCGATGCGCCGGTATCAAAAAGGATAAGTGCAGGAAAGGAATTAATCTTGAACTTACCAATCACGACATCAGATCCTTCTTGAATTTCCTCCACATTGATGTGTTTCACATGACCCTTTTGAAAAGGGTTCGGCTTAGCCCCATCAGTCTTCTTCACCGGGCATTCATTAGCATAGTGCCCTGTCTTTTTGCACTTGAAACATTCCACCTGACTGATGTCTTTCTTTGCTGGCTGATTATGGCGATTTTGACCATTTTGATTCCCATGGCCTTGACCATTGTGGTTATTCCTGTACCCACCTTTGTTGTGTCCACGATGATTGTTTCCATCATGGTGGTGGTTTTTGATACATTGCAAATGTATCTATAATTTTTGATGTTCCATGCTTAGTTTTATCCACTTTCTTGTGTTTTGTTCCAACTTTGGAGTACTTTTCATATGATTTCTTGGACTAACCTATTAACAAGAGCCACAGCGACAACTGCCTGTTTTCTGCTGTTTTTCGTTCTAGGAAAGTCAGAAAATGAATATTCTCAGAATTGGACGGGACAAAAGCCAAAGTGCCTATTTTTCCGGATGTCATCAAGTGCCAGAATACGAGACAAAGAGGGGCCAGGGGGCGACCACACCACCTGGCCGCGTGGCTAGGCCTGGCCCGCGCCGGGGGTGGTGTGGCCGCTCCCGGCACCCCCTCGGCCTCTCCTTCCGCCTATATATTGCTCTCGGGATGAAAACCCTAAGTACCCGATCAAAAATCCACGAAAGAGTCTGTAGCTGCCATCATCTCCATCCCTAGATCGGGAGGGATCTGAAGCTCTTCCTGGCACCCTACCGGAGAGGGGAATTCACCCTGGAGGCCTTCTTCATCACCATGCAAGCCTCCGGTGTGATGCGTGAGTAGTTCATCCTTGGACTACGGATGCATGTACTAGCTAGATGGCTGGTTCTCCTCCTTTCTGCTTTCATGTTTAGATCTTATGAGCTCCCTTCATGATCAAGATCATCTATTTATAATTCTACATGTTGTGTTTGCGGGGATCTGATGGATATTGAGATGCTATTTCAGATTAATTATTGATTCTATCATGTCTTTGTTATTTGTGATCTTGCATGCTTTCCGTTGTTAGTAGCTATCTTGGCCAAGTAGATGCTAGCAACTCCAAGAGTTAGTATTTATGCTCGATACTGGGTGATACATTGCAAATGTATCTATAATTTTTGATACTCCATACTTGGTTTTATCTACTTTCTTATGTTTTGCCCAGACTTTGGAGTACTTTTCATATAATTTCTTGGACTAACCTACTAATAGTTACAAAAGTGCACAATATTCTTGTTTACACTTTTATGTATAGTAAATTACCAAGAATACAAGTGGAAACGTTGTTCGAGTCAAATTGGGATTTTCCAGAAATCTGTCTCAGAACACTTTTTAAAGATGGTCACGTTTTGGGTCAAAGACGGCGTCAAACGGAAAACTCTTCAACTACAAAGTTGTTAGACATTTCGCGACAAACGTCCTGGACATAAAATTTAGCTGATTCCGAGTCCGGACGGGCCTTTTAGGCCCGATTTACTGCAGCCCAAGATGGGATGACGGGAATCCGAGAAGCTATATAAAGGGAGGAAACCTAATTCGCCCAAGAGACCTCCACCCACGAATTTGCAACCACCAAAGCCACGTTTTTGCCTCCCCCATGGATCACATCTCCATGGGGAAGGGCTCCCAAAAGGCCATGAAGGAAGGGTGCTAAGGGCCGGTGCTCCCATATGATACCGGTGGCGGGGAAGGAGTCCTCTGCGCCGATACCGGCGCTGCCGCCGCCTCTTCACCATCTTCACCGCCATCTCCATCGATCTCCACCACCATCTCCATCTCCATTAATGACTCCCATGATAAGGAGGGAGTAGTTCTCTCTTTAGGCTAAGGGTTCTACCGGTAGCTATGTGTTCATCTCTCTCTATATGCATGATCATATTGTGACCATGAGCTTATAATCTATAGATCTACCTTGCTACTCAAGTACTTTAATAGATCTCTGCTCTCCTCATGTGTGTGAAAGTGACAGTGTGCACACCATGGTGGCACTTAGGATAGAGATTACAAATACTTGTTATGAGTTATATTTGGAGTTGGATGTCTCTATGAAATTGTGGTGTTTGTTGGAACCATCTACTACTCAAGGTGACAGTGTGGGGTTTTCTAGATGGGAAAGACTTACTTTGAGGTGTGTTGTTATAGCCCTACCATCGATTAGAGTGTCCAACCGGAGAGTAGTTAAGAGTAGTATCATAAAGAGAAGATATTTATATGAGAGTGTTCACTAGTGAAAGTATTATCTCCAGGCCTTGTTTCTAAGCATTGACACACCGTTTGCAATTAGATCTGTTACATGTTTGCTTATTTCCATCTTTATTGCAGTTAGATCCGGTGTGAGTGCTCGAAGTTATTTCCTTTAGATTCTACAATTTTGTCTTTTTGTTTCTTGTTTTCACTAGTTAGGCTTAATGGAAAACAACAAAAAAATAGAGAGCGTTATAGTATTTATCTTGAGTTAGGACATGAAGTGTTTGAAGAGAAAATTAAAAAACCTATGGAACTTTATTTGCATGCTAATATCAATGTTGTTAGTATGAATTCTTTGGACACCATTATTGCTAATGCTATGGAAAAGTCTAAGCTTGGGGAAGCTAGTTTTTATGAGAATGATCTTTTTAGTTCCCCAACTTTGGAAGATAGCTATTATATTGCTTATGATGATACCAAACCTACAATATATGATGATTACAATGATGAATATGATATTTTTAGTCCACCTACTATTGAGGAGAAAATTAATTATGATTACAATATGCCTCCTATATTTGATGATTATGGTGATGAGAATAATAATGATAGCTATTTTGCTGAATTTGCTCCCACTACAATTAATAAGAATGACTATGCTTATGTGGAGAGTAATAATTATTATATGCGTATGGATCATGATAAGAATGCTTTATGTGATAGTTATATTGTGAATTTTATTCATGATGCTACTGAAAGTTATTATGAGAGAGGGAAACATGGTTTTATGCATCTCAATAATATTAAGTTTCCCCTCTTTATGTTGAAAGTCTTGAAGTTGCACTTGTTTTGTTTTACTATGCTTGTTGCTTTGTGCTTTCATGACTTGTTTATTTACAAGATTCCTATGCGTATGAAGTGGGTTAGACTTAAATGTGCTTTGAATTTGCTTCTTGATGCTCTCTTTTACTTCAATTCATATTTCTTATGTGAGCATCTTCTCAAAATATCATGCCTAACTTAAAGGCGTTAAAGAAAAGTACTTATTGGGAGATAACCCAAAAGTTTTAGATGAGTCTTGGAAGTTATTACCTCTGTAATAAGCGCTCCTTATCCTTTTTATTTGCTTTTTGTGCCAAGAGTAACCTCTAATGAGAGAGAAGTAATGATTGGAAAAGTTGCTATCCCGAAATAGATTTCTGTGCTTCACCGTAAAAATTCGTGAGAGACCTATGTATGTCGTATTGATCTGTAATGTTTTGTGCTTCTGCCCCAGGTGGTTATCTAACTTTCCTTAGTTCAACACTTTTTTATTTGAGTAATATAAGGTCTTTGAAAAAATTCGTCTTTACCTGCTGGTCTGTTTTGACAGATTTCTACCATTTTCTGCATTTGCTTCTTGTTGGTTCCTTCTCAAGTTCTTTTGGGGAATTGAGCTTTTTGAGAGAAGTGCTACAGTAGCTAGTGTTCTAATGGAACTTTATTTGGTGTTATAACTGAACCTTAAGACTTATTTATATTAAGTGCACTAATGTTGCTAATGAGATTGTGTGGAGTTTTGTATGAAGGAAAATTTTCAGGTGTATGGAAGGAATGAGTAATGAGATGAAGGATGGAATAAAGCTCAAGCTTGGGGATGCCATGCGTGTCACCCCAAGAAATATCCAAGAATTACAAGCATCAAAGCTTGGGGATGCCCAAGGCATCCCCTTCTTCATCAATAAAACTCCCAGGTTTCTTCCAAACGCTTCATTTTTATTGTTTCATGCACAATTGTGTTTTTCTTGGAGCGTCTTCTTTTTTGTTTTCGTTTTGGTTTTTAGTTTGCTTAGTTTTCTTAGTTTTCTGAATAAATTGGTTGGACCCTCTCTTTCATACGTTGGTTTTCAAATAGTTTGGTTTGGTTTGGAAAAGAGTAGGAAAAGCTCATGCTTAAGTGGTAAAGAGAGCTTGTTTTTGACTGTGGCTTATGCTTTGTCATGCCATGCTTGATATTATTTTGGATTTATGCTTAGTATTCCTTGCTGTATCATGACTTGTTATAAACAATTGAGATTGCTTAATGTGCCTTAGATGAATCATGCGTTGTTTTAGCATATTAAAGCATAGTATAGTGGTATTCTCCTTTGATGCTTTATTTGGATTGACTTGGCGCATGCTCACACCATGTTATGACTATCAAAAGTCACCATAGCCTTAAAGATCCTTTAGTTTTCAACTTGTAGTATCACTTTATGCTTTGATCAATGATGTTTTGTCGCTCTACATGATTATGGTCATTATTTCTCTCTTAGTTTGTCGCTCCCAGTCTTGCTAGCCTCCACAACAAAGTATGAGTTCCACTCATGCATCCAACTCCCTAAACCAAGTTATTCCAAAGAATCCACCATACCTACCTACTAGCTTATGCTATTCCAAGTATATTCATGCTTTTGTTTAACTTCCAAATTAAACTTGTTATGAGAAAACTAGTGACTAAAGCTCTCACGAACTTGATGGCACACTTTACTTTACTTGCCCTTAATAAACTTGAACCATTGTGTCTTCTATGTTGTATATGCTTGCACTTATTTGTTGGGAATTAGCAGAACCATGCTTTCATGGGGAACGCTTTCAACATTGCACTTGGTACTTGTACCTAGTTGATATCATGCTCTTTTGTATATGGATGTCGTCGGTGTGAAATGAAAGGGGAGCTTGTAAGTCCATGGAGTTATGTATATGTGTTAGAGAAACGCCTGGGCCGCTGGTCTAATCCATGTTGACATGGTGGAAACCTGCAGCGTAACCATAATGAGCTGTCTATGAAGCATCTTCTTATAAAAAAGAGTCCTATATTGAGAAAAAAGAGAAAAAGAAAACAAAATATATGAAAAGAGGAAAGAGAAAAAGCACCATATTCCCATGGTAAATAAGAAGATTGCTGAGATGCTCGTTGTCTGCTTGCCTTGTCATTTTGATATGGGGATTCTTCCGTATCATCGGGCAAGGGGTACCCCGTTGGCAGTTCTCTATGATACACATGTACTTACAATGACAAGAACTTATCGGTGACTAAACTTGAGTAGCATGAGGAGCGACCCTCGTATGCAAGAGACATGAGATTTCTGACTTATCATCGGACAAGCTGAATGCTACTATGCTATGTTTTCTTTATGTGAAACAAACAAACGTCTTGCAAAGCATTGTTATTCATGTCTTTTGTTTGTGCCTTTTCATGTTGCGTCATAGTTTCTTTGTCTTATTGCTAGAACTTTGTCTTTCATGCTATGATTGAAGTACTATGATCCCAGCTTTGAATGCTTTACAAATACTTTTTATCAAGTTTATGATGGTGCATGTCACCTCAAAAATTATTCTTTCTTTTTTATCACTTACCTACTCGAGGACGAGCAGGAGTTAAGCTTGGGATGTTGATACATTGCAAATGTATCTATATTTTTTGATGTTCCATGCTTGGTTTTATCTACTTCTAATGTTTTGTCCACACTTTGGAGTACTTTTCATAGACTTTCTTGGACTAACCTATTAACAAGATGCCACAGTGCTAGTTGCTTGTTTTCTGCTGTTTTTGGTTCCAGGAAGTTAGAAAATGAATATTCTCGGAATTTCACGGGACAAAAGCCAAAGTTACTATTTTCCCGGAAGACTCACGGAGCCAGAAGGAGAGTCTTACAGAGGTGGGTTGTTTCATGACTTGTTTATTTACAAGATTCCTATGCATATGAAGTGGGTTAGACTTAAATGTGCTTTGAATTTGCTTCTTGATGCTCTCTTTTACTTCAATTCATATTTCTTATGTGAGCATCTTCTCAAAATATCATGCCTAACTTAAAGGCGTTAAAGAAAAGTACTTATTGGGAGATAACCCAAAAGTTTTAGATGAGTCTTGGAAGTTATTACCTCTGTAATAAGCGCTCCTTATCCTTTTTATTTGCTTTTTGTGCCAAGAGTAACCTCTAATGAGAGAGAAGTAATGATTGGAAAAGTTGCTGTCCCGAAACAGATTTCTGTGCTTCACCGTAAAAATTCGTGAGAGACCTATGTATGTCGTATTGATCTGTAATTGTTTGTGCTTCTGCCCCAGGTGGTTATCTAACTTTCCTTAGTTCAACACTTTTTTATTTGAGTAACATAAGGTCTTTGAAAAAATTCGTCTTTACCTGCTTGTCTGTTTTGACAGATTTCTACCATTTTCTGCATTTGCTTCTTGTTGGTTCCTTCTCAAGTTCTTTTGGGGAATTGAGCTTTTTGAGAGAAGTGCTACAGTAGCTAGTGTTCTAAAGGAACTTTATTTGGTGTTATAACTGAACCTTAAGACTTATTTATCTTAAGTGCACTAATGTTGCTAATGAGATTGTGTGGAGTTTTGTATGAAGGAAAAATTTCAGGTGTATGGAAGGAATGAGTAATGAGATGAAGGATGGAATAAAGCTCAAGCTTGGGGATGCCATGCGTGTCACCCCAAGAAATATCCAAGAATTACAAGCATCAAAGCTTGGGGATGCCCAAGGCATCCCCTTCTTCATCAATAAAACTCCCAGGTTTCTTCCAAACGCTTCATTTTTATTGTTTCATGCACAATTGTGTTTTTCTTGGAGCGTCTTCTTTTTTGTTTTTGTTTTGGTTTTTAGTTTGCTTAGTTTTCTGAATAAATTGGTTGGACCCTCTCTTTCATACGTTGGTTTTCAAATAGTTTGGTTTGGTTTGGAAAAGAGTAGGAAAAGCTCATGCTTAAGTGGTAAAGAGAGCTTGTTTTTGACTGTGGCTTATGCTTTGTCATGCCATGCTTGATATTATTTTGTCTTTATGCTTAGTATTCTTTGCTGTATCATGACTTGTTATAAACAATTGAGATTGCTTAATGCGCCTTAGATGAATCATGCGTTATTTTAGCATATTAAAGCATAGTATAGTGGTATTCTCCTTTGATGCTTTATTTGGGTTGACTTGGCGCATGCTCACACCATGTTATGACTATCAAAAGTCACCATAGCCTTTAAGATCCTTTAGTTTTCAACTTGTAGTATCACTTTATGCTTTGATCAATGATGTTTTGTCGCTCTGCATGATTATGGTCATTATTTCTCTCTTAGTTTGTCGCTCCCAGTCTTGCTAGCCTCCACAACAAAGTATGAGTTCCACTCATGCATCCAACTCCCTAAACCAAGTTATTCCAAAGAATCCACCATACCTACCTACTATCTTATGCTATTCCAAGTATATTCATGCTTTTGTTTAACTTCCAAATTAAACTTGTTATGAGAAAACTAGTGACTAAAGCTCTCACGAACTTGATGGCACACTTTACTTTACTTGCCCTTAATAAACTTGAACCATTGTGTCTTCTATGTTGTATATGCTTGCACTTATTTGTTGGGAATTAGCAGAACCATGCTTTCATGGGGAACGCTTTCAACATTGCACTTGGTACTTGTACCTAGTTGATATCATGCTCTTTTGTATATGGATGTCGTCGGTGTGAAATGAAAGGGGAGCTTGTAAGTCCATGGAGTTATGTATATGTGTTAGAGAAACGCCTAGGCCGCTGGTCTAATCCATGTTGACATGGTGGAAACCTGCAGTGTAACCATAATGAGCTGTCTATGAAGCATTCTTCTTATAAAAAAGGAGTCCTATATTGAGAAAAAAGAGAAAAAGAAAACAAAATATTATGAAAAGAGGAAAGAGAGAAAAAGCACCATATTCCCATGGTAAATAAGAAGATTCCTGAGATGTTCGTTGTCTGCTTGCCTTGTCATTTTGATATGGGGATTCTTCCGTATCATCCGGCAAGGGGTACCCCGTTGGCGGTTCTCTATGATACACATGTACTTACAAAGACAAGAACTTATCGGTGACTAAACTTGAGTAGCATGAGGAGCGACGCTCGTATGCAAGAGACATGAGATTTCTGACTTATACTTCGCCAAGCATGTACACCATAGTTTGTTCACTTTAACCTTAATCACTTCAAGATGCTCATGATAGGGACAATGAGAGCTGAAAGCTATAAGTACCATAATTTTTGGAAGCTCTTTATGAGACTTGAATCCCTACTTCCTTTTACAAAGGCTTTTCTTCCACCATTATATTGAGTCTCCACCTTCTATCTTTATGCACCTACTTTGAGAGCATAGTGGCCATTCTTAGTTCTATGTGCATTTTCCCAAGACTAGTTGATTGATGCATACTTTGATATTGCTTGTTTTAAACTATTGTATCTAGTCACTCTTATGAACTTTGAAGGTGTCCTATGGATTTATATTTGCTACTCTATGGAGGGACAAGCTGAATGCTACTATGCTATGTTTTCTTTATGTGAAACAAACAAACGGCTTGCAAAGCATTGTTATTCATGTCTTTTGTTTGTGCTTTTTCATGTTGCGTCATAGTTTCTTTGTCTTATTGCTAGAACTTTGTCTTTCATGCTATGATTGAAGTACTATGATGCCAGCTTTGAATTCTTTACAAATACTTTTTATCAAGTTTATGATGGTGCATGTCACCTCAAAAATTATTCTTTCTTTTTTATCACTTACCTACTCGAGGACGAGGAGGAGTTAAGCTTGGGGATGTTGATACATTGCAAATGTATCTATATTTTTTGATGTTCCATGCTTGGTTTTATCTACTTCTTATGTTTTGTCCACACTTTGGAGTACTTTTCATAGACTTTCTTGGACTAACCTATTAACAAGATGCCACAGTGCTAGTTGCCTGTTTTCTGCTGTTTTTGGTTCCAGGAAGTCAGAAAATGAATATTCTCGGAATTGGACGGGACAAAAGCCAAAGTTACTATTTTCTCGGAAGACCCACAGAGCCAGAAGGAGAGTCAGAGAGGGGCCATAGGGTGGCCACACCACCCCTAGGCGCGTGTCCACCTAGGCCGCTCCAGGGCATGGTGTGGGCCCCCTGGCAGCTCACCGACCTTGCCCTCTGGCCTATAAGAAGCCTCCCGAAGCCAAAACCCTAAGTCGTCAATCCGAAATCCACAAAAAGTTCCGCAGCACCGCCGCCACCGAAAAGGAGATTCGGGGGACAGAAAGTCTCTGTTCCGGCACCCTGCCAGGACGGGGAAGTGCCCCCGGAGCTATCTCCATCGATCTCCACCGCCATCTCCATCGCCATTGCTGATTCCCATGATGAGGAGGGAGTAGTTCTCTCTCGAGGCGAAGGGTTCTACCGGTAGCTATGTGTTCATCTCTCTCTCTATGCATGATCTTATTGACATCATGAGCTTGTAATGTATAGATCTACATTGCTACTCAAGTGCTTTAATAGATCTCTGCTCTCCCCATGTGTGTGAAAGTGATAGCGTGCACACCATGGTGGCACTTAGGCTAGAGATTACAAATACTTGTTATGAGTTATATTTGGAGTTGGATGTTTCTATGAAATTGTGGTGTTTGTTGGAACCATATTGTGCTCAAGGTGACAGTGTGGGGTTTTCTAGATGGGAAAGACTTATTTTGAGGTGTGCTGTTATAGCCCTACCAACGATTAGAGTGTCCAACCGGAGAGTAGTTCAGAGTAGTATCATGAAGATAATATATTTATATGAGAGTGTTCACTAGTGAAAGTATGATCCCTAGGCCTTGTTTCTAAGCATTGATATACCGTTTGCTATTAGATCTGTTACATGTTTGCTTGCTTCCATCTTTATTTCAGTTTGCCTTTAGTCTCTTCCACGCCATCAAGCTATCTTCTATCACCGTTACCACTTCTAATTATATATACCACTTGTATTTCACTATCTCTTCGCCGAACTAGTGCACCTATACACCTGACAAGTGTATTGGGTGTGTTGGGGACACAAGAGACTTCTTGTATCTTGATTGCAGGATTGCTTGAGAGGGGATACCTTTGACCACTTCCTCCCTGAGTTCGATAAACCTTGGGTGATCCACTTAAGGGAAAACTTGCTGCTGTTCTACAAACCTCTACACTTGGAGGCCCAACAACTGTCTACAAGAATAGAAGTGCGTAGACAGCAAGCTATTTTCTGGCGTCGTTGCCGGGAGGAAAGGTAAAAGGTATTCACACCGGAGGATTAAAGAAGAAGAACCTTCCACGGCAAACGCCTATTTTCTGGTGTGAGTGCTCGAAGTTATTTCCTTTAGATTCTGCAATTTTGTCTTTTTGTTTCTTATTTTCACTAGTTAGGCTTAATGGAAAACAACAAAAAAATAGAGAGCTTTATAGTGTTTATCTTGAGTTAGGACATGAAGTGTTTGAAGAGAAAATTAAAAAACCTATGGAACTTTATTTGCATGCTAATATCAATGTTGTTAGTATGAATTCTTTGGACACAATTATTGCTAATGCTATGGAAAAGTCTAAGCTTGGGGAAGCTAGTTTTTATGAGAATGATCTTTTTAGTTCCCCAACTTTGGAAGATAGCTATTATATTGCTTATGATGATACCAAACCTACAATATATGATGATTACAATGATGAATATGATATTTTTAGTCCACCTACTATTAAGGAGAAAATTAATTATGCTTACAATATGCCTCCTATATTTGATGATTATGGTGATGAGAATAATAATGATAGCTATTTTGCTGAATTTGCTCCCACTACAATTAATAAGAATGACTATGCTTATGTGGAGAGTAATAATTATTATATGCATATGGATCATGATAAGAATGCTTTATGTGATAGTTATATTGTGAATTTTATTCATGATGCTACTGAAAGTTATTATGAGAGAGGGAAACATGGTTTTATGCATCTCAATAATATTAAGTTTCCCCTCTTTATGTTGAAAGTCTTGAAGTTGCACTTGTTTTGTTTTACTATGCTTGTTGCTTTGTGCTTTCATGACTTGTTTATTTACAAGATTCCTATGCATATGAAGTGGGTTAGACTTAAATGTGCTTTGAATTTGCTTCTTGATGCTCTCTTTTACTTCAATTCATATTTCTTATGTGAGCATCTTCTCAAAATATCATGCCTAACTTAAAGGCGTTAAAGAAAAGTACTTATTGGGAGATAACCCAAAAGTTTTAGATGAGTCTTGGAAGTTATTACCTCTGTAATAAGCGCTCCTTATCCTTTTTATTTGCTTTTTGTGCCAAGAGTAACCTCTAATGAGAGAGAAGTAATGATTGGAAAAGTTGCTGTTCCGAAACAGATTTCTGTGCTTCACCGTAAAAATTCGTGAGAAACCTATGTATGTCGTATTGATCTGTAATTTTTTGTGCTTCTGACCCAGGTGGTTAGCTAACTTTCCTTAGTTCAACACTTTTTTATTTGAGTAACATAAGGTCTTTGAAAAAATTCGTCTTTACCTGCTGGTCTGTTTTGACAGATTTCTACCATTTTCTGCATTTGCTTCTTGTTGGTTCCTTCTCAAGTTCTTTTGGGGAATTGAGATTTTTGAGAGAAGTGCTACAGTAGCTAGTGTTCTAATGGAACTTTATTTGGTGTTATAACTGAACCTTAAGACTTATTTATCTTAAGTGCACTAATGTTGCTAATGAGATTGTGTGGAGTTTTGTATGAAGGAAAATTTTTAGGTGTATGGAAGGAATGAGTAATGAGATGAAGGATGGAATAAAGCTCAAGCTTGGGGATGCCATGCGTGTCACCCCAAGAAATATCCAAGAATTACAAGCATCAAAGCTTGGGGATGCCCAAGGCATCCCCTTCTTCACAATAAAACTCCCAGGTTTCTTCCAAACGCTTCATTTTTATTGTTTCATGCACAATTGTGTTTTTCTTGGAGCGTCTTCTTTTTTGTTTTCGTTTTGGTTTTTAGTTTGCTTAGTTTTCTGAATAAATTGGTTGGACCCTCTCTTTCATACGTTGGTTTTCAAATAGTTTGGTTTGGTTTGGAAAAGAGTAGGAAAAGCTCATGCTTAAGTGGTAAAGAGAGCTTGTTTTTGACTGTGGCTTATGCTTTGTCATGCCATGCTTGATATTATTTTGGCTTTATGCTTAGTATTACTTGCTGTATCATGACTTGTTATAAACAATTGAGATTGCTTAATGTGCCTTAGATGAATCATGCGTTGTTTTAGCATATTAAAGCATAGTATAGTGGTATTCTCCTTTGATGCTTTATTTGGGTTGACTTGGCGCATGCTCACACCATGTTATGACTATCAAAAGTCACCATAGCCTTTAAGATCCTTTATTTTTCAACTTGTAGTATCACTTTATGCTTTGATCAATGATGTTTTGTCGCTCTACATGATTATGGTCATTATTTCTCTCTTAGTTTGTCGCTCCCAGACTTGCTAGCCTCCACAACAAAGTATGAGTTCCCCTCATGCATCCAACTCCCTAAACCAAGTTATTCCAAAGAATCCACCATACCTACCTACTAGCTTATGCTATTCCAAGTATATTCATGCTTTTGTTTAACTTCCAAATTAAACTTGTTATGAGAAAACTAGTGACTAAAGCTCTCACGAACTTGATGGGACACTTTACTTTACTTGCCCTTAATAAACTTGAACCATTGTGTCTTCTATGTTGTATATGCTTGCACTTATTTGTTGGGAATTAGCAGAACCATGCTTTCATGGGGAACGCTTTCAACATTGCACTTGGTACTTGTACCTAGTTGATATCATGCTCTTTTGTATATGGATGTCGTCGGTGTGAAATGAAAGGGGAGCTTGTAAGTCCATGGAGTTATGTATATGTGTTAGAGAAACGCCTGGGCCGCTGGTCTAATCCATGTTGACATGGTGGAAACCTGCAGCGTAACCATAATGAGCTGTCTATGAAGCATCTTCTTAAAAAAAAGAGTCCTATATTGAGAAAAAAGAGAAAAAGAAAACAAAATATTATGAAAAGAGGAAAGAGAGAAAAAGCACCATATTCCCATGGTAAATAAGAAGATTGCTGAGATGCTCGTTGTCTGCTTGCCTTGTCATTTTGATATGGGGATTCTTCCGTATCATCCGGCAAGGGGTACCCCATTGGCGGTTCTCTATGATACACATGTACTTACAATGACAAGAACTTATCGGTGACTAAACTTGAGTAGCATGAGGAGCGACGCTCGTATGCAAGAGACATGAGATTTCTGACTTATACTCCGTCAAGCATGTACACCATAGTTTGTTCACTTTAACCTTAATCACTTCAAGATGCTTATGATAGGGGCAATGAGAGCTGAAAGCTATAAGTACCATAATTTTTGGAAGCTCTTTATGAGACTTGAATCCCTACTTCCTTTTACAAAGGCTTTTCTTCCACCATTATATTGAGTCTCCACCTTCTATCTTTATGCACCTACTTTGAGAGCATAGTGGCCATTCTTAGTTCTATGTGCATTTTCCCAAGACTAGTTGATTGATGCATACTTTGATATTGCTTGTTTTAAACTATTGTATCTAGTCACTCTTATGAACTTTGAAGGTGTCCTATGGATTTATATTTGCTACTCTATTGAGGGACAAGGTGAATGCTACTATGCTATGTTTTCTTTATGTGAAACAAACAAACGTCTTGCAAAGCATTGTTATTCATGTCTTTTGTTTGTGCCTTTTCATGTTGCGTCATAGTTTCTTTGTCTTATTGCTAGAACTTTGTCTTTCATGCTATGATTGAAGTACTATGATCCCAGCTTTGAATGCTTTACAAATACTTTTTATCAAGTTTATGATGGTGCATGTCACCTCAAAAATTATTCTTTCTTTTTTATCACTTACCTACTCGAGGACGAGCAGGAGTTAAGCTTGGGGATGTTGATACATTGCAAATGTATCTATATTTTTTGATGTTCCATGCTTGGTTTTATCTACTTCTAATGTTTTGTCCACACTTTGGAGTACTTTTCATAGACTTTCTTGGACTAACCTATTAACAAGATGCCACAGTGCTAATTGCTTGTTTTCTGCTGTTTTTGGTTCCAGGAAGTCAGAAAATGAATATTCTCGGAATTTCACGGGACAAAAGCCAAAGTTACTATTTTCCCGGAAGACTCACGGAGCCAGAAGGAGAGTCGGAGAGGGTCCATAGGGTGGCCACACCACCCCTAGGTGCGGGTCCACCTAGGCCGCTCCAGGGCATGGTGTGGGCCCCCTGGCCGCCCACCGACCTTGCCCTCTGGCCTATAAGAAGCCTCCCGAAGCCAAAACCCTAAGTCGTCAATCCGAAATCCACGAAAAGTTCCGTAGCGCCGCCCCCACCGAAAAGGAGATTCGGGGGACAGAAAGTCTCTGTTCCGGCACCCTGCAGGGACAGGGAAGTGCCCCCGGAGCTATCTCCATCGATCTCCACCGCCATCTCCATCACCATTGTTGATTCCCATGATGAGGAGGGAGTAGTTCTCTCTCGAGGCTAGGGGTTCTACCAGTAGCTATGTGTTCATCTCTCTCTCTATGCATGATCTTATTGAGATCATGAGCTTGTAATCTATAGATCTACCTTGCTACTCAAGTGCTTTAATAGATCTCTGCTCTTCCCATGTGTGTGAAAGTGATAGCGTGCACACCATGGTGGCACTTAGGCTAGAGATTACAAATACTTGTTATGAGTTATATTTGGAGTTGGACGTTTCTATGAAATTGTGGTGTTTGTTGGAACCATATGGTGCTCAAGGTGATAGTGTGGGGTTTTCTAGATGGGAAAGACTTATTTTGAGGTGTGCTGTTATAGCCCTACCAACGATTAGAGTGTCCAACCGGAGAGTAGTTCAGACTAGTATCATGAAGATAATATATTTATATGAGAGTGTTCACTAGTGAAAGTATGATCCCTAGGCCTTGTTTCTAAGCATTGATACACCGTTTGCTATTAGATCTATTACATGTTTGCTTGCTTCCATCTTTATTTCAGTTTGCCTTTAGTATCTTCCACGCCATCAAGCTATCTTCTATCACTGTTACCACTTATAATTATCTATACCACTTGTATTTCACTATCTCTTCGCCGAACTAGTGCACCTATACACCTGACAAGTGTATTGGGTGCGTTGGGGACAGAAGAGACTTCTTGTATCTTGATTGCAGGATTGCTTGAGAGGGGATACCTTTGACCACTTCCTCCCTGAGTTCGATAAACCTTGGGTGATCCACTTAAGGGAAAACTTGCTGCTATTCTACAAACCTCTGCACTTGGAGGCCCAACAACTGTCTACAAGAATAGAAGTGCGTAGAAATCACACCCCAAGAAATATCCAAGAAGTACAAGCGTCAAAGCTTGGGGATGCCCAAGGCATCCCCTTCTTCATCAATAAAAATCCCAGGTTTCTTCCAAACGCTTCCCTTTTTTTGTTTCATGCATAGTTGTGTTTTTCTTGGAGCGTCTTCTTGTTCGTTTTGGTTTTGGTTTTCGTTTGCTTAGTTTGCTTAGTTTTCTGAATAAATTGGTTGGACCCCCTCTTTCATACATTGGTTTGCAAATAGTTTGGTTTGGTTTGGAAAAGAGTAGGAAAGCTCATGCTTACGTGGTAAAGAGAGCTTGTTTTTGACTGTGGCCTATGCTTTGTCATGCCATGCTTGATATTGTTTTGGCTTTATGCTTAGTATTCTTTGCTGTAGCATGACTTGTTATAAACAATTAAGATTTCTTAATGCGCCTTGGATGAATCATGCGTTGTTTTAGCATATTAAAGCATAGTATAGTGGTATTCTCCTTTGATGCTTTATTTGGGTTGACTTGGCGCATGCTCACACCATGTTATGACTATCCAAAGTCACCATAGCCTTTATGATCCTTTAGTTTTCAACTTGTAGTATCACTTTCTGCTTTGATCAATGATGATTTGTCGCTCTGCATGATTATGGCCATTATTGCTCTCTTAGTTTGTCGCTCCTAGTCTTTTGCTAGCCTCCACAACAAAGTATGAGTTCCACTCATGCATCCAACTCCCTAAACCAAGTTATTCCAAAGAGTCCACCATACCTACCTACTAGCTTATGCTATTCCAAGTATATTCATGCTTTTGTTTACCTTCCAAATTAAACTTGTTATGAGAAAACTAGTGATTAAAGCTCTCATGAACTTGATGGCACACTTTACTTTTCTTGCCCTTAATAAACTTGAACCATTGTGTCTTCTATGTTGTATATGCTTGCACTTATTTGTCGGGAATTAGCAGAACCATTGCACTGGTACTTTGTACCTAGTTGATATCATGCTCTTTTGTCTATAGATGTCGTCGGTGTGAAATAAAAGCGGAGCTTGTAAATCCATGGAGTTATGTATATGTGTTAGAGAAACGCCTGGGGCGCTGGTCTTATCCATGCTGACATGGTGGAAACCTGCAGCGTAACCATAATGAGCTGTCTATGAAGCATTCTTCTTATAAAAAAAGAGTCCTATATTGAGAAAAAAGAGAAAAAGAGATTATGAAAAGAGGAAAGAGAGAAAAAAGCACCATATTCCCATGGTAAATAAGAAGATTGTTGAGATGCTTGTCGTCTGCTTGCCTTGTCATTTTGATATGGGGATTCTTCCGTATCATCGGGCAAAGGGTACCCCGTTGGCGGTTCTCTATGATACACATGTACTTACAATGACAAGAACTTACCGGTGACTAAACTTGAGTAGCATGAGGAGTGGCCCTCGTATACAAGGGACATGAGATTTCTAACTTATACTTCGTCAAGCATGTACATCATAGTTTGTTCACTTTAACCTTAATCACCTTCAAGATGCTTATGATAGAGGCAATGAGAGCTGAAAGCTATAAGTACCATAATTTTTGGAAGCTCTTTATGAGACTTGAATCCCTACTTATTTATAAAAAGGCCTTTCTTCCACCATTATATTGAGTCTCCACCTTCTATCTTTATGCACTTATTTTGAGAGCATAGTGGCCATTCTTAGTTCTATGTGCATTGTCCCAAGACTAGTTGATTGATGCATAACTTGTTATTGCTTCTTTTAAACTATTGTATCTAGCACTCTTATGAACTTTGAGGGTGTCCTATGCATTTATATTTGCTACTCTATTGAGGGACAAGCTGAATGCTACTATGCTATGTTTTCTTTATGTCAAACAAACAAACGTCTTGCAAAGCATTGTTCTTCATGAATCTTTTGTTTGTGCCTTTTCATGTTGCATCATAGTTTCTTTGTCTTATTGCTAGAACTTTGTCTTTAATGTTATGATTGAAGTACTATGATCTCAGCCTTGAATGTTTTACCAATACTTTGATCAAGTATTTGATGGTGCATGTCACCTCAAAAATTATTCTTTCTTTTTATCACTTACCTACTCGAGGACGAGCAGGTGTAAAGCTTGGGGATGTTGATACATTGCAAATGTATTTATAATTTTTGATGTTCCATGTTTGGTTTTATCTACTTTCTTATGTTTTGCCCAGACATTGGAGTACTTTTCATATGATTTCTTGAACTAATCTACTAATAGTTGCAAAAGTGCACAATGTTCTTGTTTACACTTTTATGTGTGGGAATTACCAAGAATACAAGTGGAAACCTTGTTGGAGTCAAATTGGGATTTTCTAGAAATCTGTCTCAGAACTCTTTTTAAAGATGGTCACGTTTCGGGTCGAAGACGGCGTCAAACGGAAAACTCTTCAACTACAAAGTTATTGGAAATTGCGCGACAAACGTTCTGAACATAAAATATAGCTGATTTCGAGTCCGGACGGAAATTTTAGGCCCGATTTGCTGCAGCCCAAGATGGGATAACGAGAATCCGAGAAGCTATATAAAGGAAGGAAACCTAATTCACCAGGAGACCTCCACTCACGAATTTGCAGCCACCAAAGCCACGTTTTTGCCTTCCCCATGGATCCCATCTCCATGGGAAAGGGCTCCCAAGAAGCCATGATGGAAGGGTGCTAAGGGCCGGTGCTCCCCTGTGATATCGGTGGCGGGGAAGGAGTCCTCTGCGCTGCCGCCGGCGCTGCCGCCGCCTCTTCACCATCTTCACCGTCATCTCCATCGATCTCCACCACCATCTCCATTGCCATTGCTAAGGGTTCTACCGATAGCTATGTGTTCATCTCTCTCTCTATGCATGATCATATTGTGATCATGAGCTTGTAATCTATATATCTACCTTGCTACTCAAGTGCTTTAATAGATCTCTGCTCTCCTCATGTGTGTGAAAGTGACAGTGTGCACACCATGTTGACACTTAGGCTAGAGATTACAAATACTTGTTATGAGTTATATTTGGAGTTGGATCTCTCTATGAAATTGTGGTGTTTGTTGGAACCATCTAGGGCTCAAGGTGACAGTGTCGGTTTTCTAGATGGGAAAGACTTACTTTGAGGTGTGTTGTTATAGCCCTACCATCGATTAGAGTGTCCAACCGGAGAGTAGTTAAGAGTAGTCTCATAAATAGAAGATATTTATATGAGAGTGTTCACTAGTTAAAGTATTATCCCTAGGCCTTGTTTCTAAGCATTGAAACACCGTTTGTAATTAGATCTGTTACATGCTTGCTTGTTTCCATCTTTATTTCAGTTTGCCTTTAGTCTTTTCCACACCATCAAGCTGTTTTCCACCACAGTTGCCACTTATAATTATCCATACCACTTGTATTTCACTATCTCTTCGCCGAACTAGTGCAACTATACACCTGACAAGTGTATTGGCTGTGCTGGGGACACAAGAGACTTCTTGTATCTTGATTGCAGGATTGCTTGAGAGGGAATACCTTTGACCACTTCCTCCTTGAGTTCGATAAACCTTGGGTGATCCACTTAAGGGAAAACTTGCTGCTATTCTACAAACCTCTACACTTGGAGGCCCAACAACTGTTTACAAGAATAGAAGTGCGTAGACATCAGTGGGTTCATGCCTCTGGTAATCTGGGGAAGTGACAGAAATCTCTAAGGTACTAGATGTGCTGTTGCTACTAGGGACAAAACAACAATCCTTTGTTCATAGAATAGTCGTATTGTTTACTTTACACGCAGTTCGTAAAGCAATAATCTGTTGCTTGCAACTTAATACTGGAGGGGGTTCGGATGATAACCTGAAGGTGTATTATTAGTCATAGATGCAGTTGGATGGAGGTCTATGTATAATGTTGTAATGCCCAATCAAGTCTCAAAGGAGTCAAGATGATTAGTATATGCATGTATTTCTTTCTCGATGTTTGTCAATTGCCCCGCTGTAATTTGTTCACCCAGTATGTTATCAATCTTAAGGAGAGCCACCTCTAGTGAACTATGCATCCCGGTCCTTTTCTTTTACATACAATCTACAATCTTTTACTGCTTTGTGTTTACTTTCTGCAAACTTTTACTTCTTTCCATTCGATACGTTTAATCCTTTGTTTTCTGCAAAACACGGTGAGATTGACAACCTCATCGCAAGTTGGGGACAAAGTTCTATGGTTGTGTTGTGCAAGTCTCCACGTTGCTACTAGCACCGGTAGTGCGCCCTGCCAAAGCTCAGCTAGTAACACCTTTGGGGTGTTTCCTTGCTCCTACTGGTTCGATTAAACCTTTGTTTCATAACTGAGGGAAACTTGCTGCTGTGCTCATCATACCTTCCTCTTGGGGTTCCCAACAAGCTCTACATCAACACCGCCATCAAGCATTTTTCTGGGTGCCGTGCATTGAGCCATCAAGCATTTTTCTAGCGCCGTTGCCGAGGAGTCAAGGACATCTTCACAAGGGGAGTCCCTCATAACCAATCTCTTTACTTTGTTATTTTTGTTTTGCTTTGTTTGCTTGTTTTGTTATTCAAAAACACAAAAAAATTAGTTTTACTTGTTTGCTTTCTTATTCAAAAACACACAAAAATTAAGTCTCCTTTAGTTGTCACCTCTTCCTTATCTCACCATGTTGATCCCTACTTTCACCTTGAAAGACCTCTCAATTGGTAGTGGTTCTATAATTGGGAAAGATAATATTGAAGAATTCTTTAATCATGTTAGCAAACACGAGGATGCTGAGGATAGATCCCTTGCAGAACTTGCTCCAAACTATGAGATTGCTGCAGCTTCTTTAATTCACATGTTAGAAGCTAGGTTTGTTAACCTCAACCCCTTAATGCAAATAATGTTTCTTAAGCTTAAAGAAATTGAGGACCCTGAAAAGAGGGATTTTATTCTATAAACTTTGTTTAAGGACTTCTATGATGTTGCCAAGGAAGCTAGGAAAGTATTTGAACGTTTCAATATGCTAGGCTCATGTGTAGATGTTGTTGGTACACGAGAAAAGATGAACAAAACCGAACCTACTGGGGAGGAACCTAACATACCAATACTCTTTAAACTAGTAGCAATACATGATGACATAGAAAATAATCTTGATTGGATTGCTCCTGCAAACCCTTTTGATGAGAATACTGAACCTAAGAGCATTGAGAGAGGTTCCTCTAGAACTTATTTGGATGATATACCTTGCCTTATTGAAAATATTTCTGGTATTGATCTTAATGCTTCTTCATTTGAGAACACTTGATTCTTTCTTTGCTTCTTATGCCTAACTTAAAGGCGTTAAAGAAAAGTACTTGTTGGGAGATAACCCAAAAGTTTTAGATGAGTCTTGGAAGTTATTACCTCTGTAATAATCTCTCCTTATCCTTTTTATTTGCTTTTTGTGCCAAGAGTAACCTCTAATGAGAGAGAAGTAATGATTGGGAAAGTTATTGTCCTGAAACAGATTTATGTGCTTTACTGTAAAAATTCTTTTAAAATCTCTGAATGTCTTTTTGAGGCGTGAATTTTTGTGGTTCTGCCCCAGGTTGTTATCTAACTTTCGTTAGTTCAACACTTTTTGATTTCATCAACAGAAGGTCTTCGAAAAAATTTGTCTTTACCTGCTGGTCTGTTTTGACAGATTTCTGCCATTTTCTGCATTTGCTTCTTGTTGGTTCCTTCTTGAGTTCTTTTGGGGAATTGAGCTTTTTGAGGGAAGTGCTACAGTAGATAGTATTCTAATGGAAGTTTATTTGGTGTTAGAATTGAACTTTAAGACTTATTTATCTTGAGTGCACTATTGTTGCTAATAAAGATTGTGTGAAGTTTTGTGTGAAGGAAAATTTTCAGGTGTATGGAAGGAATGAGTAATGAGATGAATGATGGACTAAAGCTCAAGATTGGGGATGCCATGCGTGTCACCCCAAGAAATATCTAAGAAGTACAAGCGTCAAAGCTTCGGGATGCCCAAGGCATCCCCTTCTTCATAAATAAAAATCCCAGGTTTCTTCCAAATGCTTCATTTTTATTGTTTCATGCACAGTTGTGTTTTTCTTGGAGCGTCTTCTTTTTTGTTTTTGTTTTGGTTTTTAGTTTGCTTGGTTTGCTTAGTTTTCTGAATAAATTTGTTGGACCCCCTCTTTCATACATTGGTTTGCAAATAGTTTGGTTTGGTTTGGAAAAGAGTAGGAAAGTTCATCCTTATGTGGTAAAAAAGAGCTCGTTTTTGACTGTGGCCTATGCTTTGTCATGCCATGCTTGATATTGTTTTGGCTTTATGCTTAGTATTCTTTGCGGTAGCATGACTTGTGATAAACAATTGAGATTTCTTAATGTGGCTTGGATGAATCATGCGTTGTTTTAGCATATTAAAGCATAGTATAGTGGTATTCTCCTTTGATGCTTTATTTGGGTTGACTTGGCACATGCTCACACCATGTTATGACTATCTCAAGTCACCATAGCCTTTATGATCATTTAGTTTTCAACTTATAGTATCACTTTATGCTTTGATCAATGATGTTTTGTCGCTCTGCATGATTATGGCCATTATTGCTCTTTTAGTTTGTAGCTCCCAGTCTTTTGCTAGCCTCCACAACAAGTATGAGTTCCACTCATGCATCCAACTCCCTAAACCAAGTTTTTCCAAAGATTCCACCATACCTACCTATTAGCTTATGCTATTCCAAGTATATTCATGCTTTTGTTTACCTTCCAAATTAAACTTGTTGTGAGAAAACTAGTGATTAAAGCTCTCACGAACTTGATGGCACACTTTACTTTTCTTACCCTTAATAAACTTGAACCATTGGGTCCTTCTTTGTTGCGTATATGCTTGCGCTTTATAAGTTGAAATTAGCAGAACCATGTTTCATGGGGAACGCTTTCAACATTGCACTTGTACTTTGTACCCCGTTGATATCATGTTCTTTTGCTTACGGATCCCGGCGGTGTGAAATAAAAGTGGAACTTGTAAGATCATGGAGTTTGTATATGTGTTAGAGAAACGCCTAGGCCGCTAGCCTAAGCCATGCCTAATCATGGTGGAAACTTGCAGCATCACCATAATGAGCACTCTATGAAGCATCCTGAATAAAAACCTATGCAAATAGCATGTTATCTATCTAAACAAGAGCCACCTCTAGTGAACTATGGATCCCGGTCCTTTTCTTTTACATACAATCTACAATCTTTTACTGCTTTGTGTTTACTTTTTGCAAACTTTTACTTCTTTCCATTCGATACGTTTAATCCTTTGTTTTCAGCAAAACACGGTGAGATTGACAACCTCATCGCAAGTTGGGGACAAAGTTCTGTGTTTGTGTTGTGCAGGTCTCCACGTTGCTACTAGCACCGGTAGTGCGCCCTGCCAAAGCTCAGCTAGTAACACCTTTGGGGTGTTTCCTTGCTCCTACTAGTTCGATTAAACCTTGGTTTCATAACTGAGGGAAACTTGCTGTTGTGCTCATCATACCTTCCTCTTGGGGTTCCCAATGAGCTCTACATCAACACCGCCATCAAGCATTTTTCTGGGCGCCGTGCATTGAGCCATCAGTTATTGTTATGATGGTTGTTATGATTCCCATTCTTGTGGAATCCAGAACTCCCGCTTCCTTCACCATGAGAACGCTTGTGAGGTGATCCTGATCCGAACTTATCAAAATGGTGCTTCCTCTTTCTACCGTCCACTTGCTTCATCTTTTTTTCTAGGATGGTAGCTTTATCACACAGAGATTGATAGGTTGGAACATAAGCAACAAATAGTTGCATAGATATTTCATCATTCAACCCATCAGGAACTTCTCCTTTCTCTTTGCGTTAGTGTCAACACCATCTAGTGCATAACGTGACAGATTGTTAAACTGTTCAATGTATTCAGAAATACTATGGTGGCGTTGTTTGAGGTTGTGAAACTCCTTTTTATTCAACCCCATTATTCCAGAAGAGATGTGAGTGGTACGAAATCCAACCTCAAACATTGCCCAAGTTACTTCTTCAATAGGGTGAGTAACTTGGAAATTGTCCCACCAAGTAGCTGCATGACCTTCCAGTAGGTGTGCTGCAAATCTGACTTTTTCTGCATCAGTGCTTCCAACTGTGACTAAGTCCTTATTCACAGAATTCAAAGAGCGTAGCCAGTCATTTGCTACCATGGGATCAGTAGTACCCGAGAACTTGGCAGGTCTCAGCCTTAGAAATCTTGTGAGCATATCAAGAGGTGGATTGTTCTGGTTGTTATTATTGTTATTGTTGTTGTTCTGATTCTGGTTCGCCATGAACTAAGTCATCGTCTGCATCAACTGTGTCTGTGCAGCCATCATTTGCTGCATTCCATTGCCATTGTCATTGTTGTCCTCATTGTTACGACGGGGAGGCATCTGTGGGTTTAATAAGGGTAAGTAATGATAGATAACCCAAGTAAAATAACAACAATCAAACAAACAAGCACATGCAGGTTCAACATCACGACAATAACAGAGTTTGCGAAGATAAACATACTAGCATAGTCACCCACAAGTCGGTATGATCTATGCGACTCAATAAAAAAGATAGATAGATGGATAGCACTACTCCTCCATGTCGACTTCCTCCTCCACTAGTGCAAGTCCTGCTACGGCGAATCCTGCCTTGTATTTCTCCAAGCTTGTAGACAAAGCATCGATCTTCGCTTGCAAATCTCTCTTCTGTGTACGTAGCCTCTCTATCACCTCGTGATCCGCCTCCATATCAATGTCCTCAAGATCTAACTCGGTCTCCAAGTCTCTAATCTTCTTGTTCTTCTCCTGAACCCTCTTCTCTTGGCTCTTGAATTTCTTCTCCTCGTGTAACACCCTCAAATCGGCCCTATGCAAGTTTTAGCCCTTCCCGCCAAACCCACATAGAAATGATTCAAGGACGCCCACCAGGCACTTTCGTGCGGGTGGAAAACAAAGTAATAACATTACACAACTGTCCTCGATGGGACCCACAGAACAGATATATATATATATACAACAGCGACTCCCTGAGTCAAGAATACAGATATACAATACAAAGATCCAAATCACCTTGAAAACAATAGAGCGTCCGACTACGGACAAGGTGCAAATGGGACTAAGAGCCCTGAAGAATAACCAATGGGGTCCATAACCCTGCCTAGGCCAAGCCGGAATGGTAACCCTGCTAACGACGTCGAACTCGAACCTGCTAAACAAAAGGGGTGCCGACAAAAGGCAAAGGAAAAAGAGGAGCGTCAGTACTGAGGCCAGTACACGACGGGCCTAGAATTCGGCGGCTCTCGCCTACATAGGTATGGTGGACTGAAGTGGCAGCGCATCGGCACTAAACAACCTATAGAGACTCGGTACAACTCTCGGCTATTAGAGAGGGATAAGAAAGACCTATTCGGATACAACCTGAGACTACACCAAACATACCCATCCTGGTATTTCCTCCTCGAGACCTAACAAAGAAGGCAGACCGAGGAACTCACATGGTTGGCAATTTTAATCATTCCATTATAGTTGAAGCACTTACTAGTCAGATATAGATAGCATGAGTCATCCTGATAGCATAAGTAGTGGCCAGTTTTAGTTAACGTCCCGTTGTAGTTGGAACATTTACTAGTCAGATATAATTGTCCTGAGGAATCCTAAACCCAACAGTTGTTGACACTTTTATCACATTCCATTGGAGTTGCAATACTTACTAGGCAGATATAACAAACAACCCAGGTCCATCAGTTGTTGGCATTTTTCATATACATTCTGTTATAGTTGAATCTGATTACTAGTCATATATTAAGTCAAGTTTATAGCACTACTTTAGTTCTGCTTGTCTATGATCGAGATACTGTGCTCCAAATCGTCCATAACTGCGGACACGGCTTTCAGAAAGTTTTACCCTGCAGGGGTGCACAAATAGCAACACACACTCGATCAACCTCGGAAAAACCAACTCAAAACCCAACAAGGCATTCACGACAAAGCGATCACAGGATTCAGAAATATTTCAGGGGGCCACCCCATTAAGCTACCCGCAACGAAGTTGGCTGGCTCCGAGATGGACCCAAGGTTTGCGCCAATGGCTGTAAACGATTGGGAACCCGAAAGTGTGATTGGGCTTGTCGATACCGCGAAAACACTCCGCAATCTTAAACAGTACAGGCGCTCCTCGCACAATCTTAAATAAAACAGTAAAACATGGCATAAGTACAGGATAGTAACAAAGCCCCAAACTACTTTGTGGCCCCAAGAAATAGAAATGAATCAAGCTCTGGCACAGGGGGGTCCATAAGGCCTCCCGGATGTGGATAGTGCGAAAAATCAAGGAACATGTATCAAATACTCGGGGTCCTACGGGACACAAGTGAGCGTGGAAGAACCAAATAACATCTATTGCCCACCGATGCCTCTGCATTAGTTATATCTAGCATTTTAATAGTTGTATTTAAAGTCATGATCATCTCCGCCAATAAGCATCTTCACCAATAACATCTGCCAGCATTTCAACAACTGTGGTACTTGACAACACGAGATCGCACCTGAGCAAGCGACTATGACTCACAAGGCCAGCTATCTACCAAACATGGGTAATAGGAGGTGTCCAAGGCAATATAGAGGTTGCACGGGATATAACGGGTGTGAAGGAACTAAAGCATCGCGACACAGATAGCAATAGATCAACTGGAGGAAATAAAGACTATAAATGCAAAATAGGTAGAAGGGGGAGGGATGCTCGCCTGGGAAACACTGCCGAAGATTCGTATCCGAAGAACTTGTCAAGACTCGCTTCAACTCATCGGCCTAATCCATGAAGAAGCAAACACTAGAACAAACACCGGATGCAATATTTAATACCACGACAGAAGATCCGTCATGCTTATGATATGATGCAGATGCGGTGCAATTAGGCAATATTAAGCGGAACCGGGGCCCCGACAATTAATTATACGGTTCGAGTTGTTTAGAAACCCCCGCAATTTAAATGTTGTATTAACAGGGCGAAACATGGCATCGGCTTGCTAGGCAATTTAAATGGAGTCCGGAATAAGACACGAATCGCCCGCATATGGACTCCGTATTTAATTTAGGTGAATCGACTATTCAACCCAACCCATCAGATGACATGTATGCAAGCATGATGATTTAATGATGCGATAGGTATATGCCATATATTAAAAATAGAGGTCTCAGATAGAGGTCACACATTGGCATTTGGTGATCTTGATTCGATGTGGTTCAGGTTCGGTCTCGGGGTTCGACGGGGATCGGTCTCGGCAGGAACGTTCTCGGACAAGGGAGTAGATCTTGGCGTTCCAGGAAGAAGGACTTGGTCTGGCATCGGGGGCGCATCGGATTCACCCTGGTCGATGTCGGTCTTGGCGTTCGGGATGAAGAACTGGGCGTCCTTCGGGAAGGCGATCTTGGCGTCCGGGAAGGAGGTCTTGTCGCATCCGATGGATCGGTCCTCGGGGTTGGAGAACTTGGTGCGCCGGGATGGAGAACTTGAGGTCTTTGGTTCCGGCGACATCACCTTAAGGTTCCATGTTGAAGCCCTTGGGGTTTTTTCGTGACGGAGTACTTGCCGAAGGTCATCGAGTGTATCACTAGGTGCAGTTCTCCAGGTTCGGTTGGCGGTGAACTTGATTCAACACCGAGGCAAACTTCGAGCAGTGCCATGATTATTTGCAACGAAGGTCAAATTAGCTGAGGTGCACCACATCTCCATAGGACACCATAGTTCCACGCATACATGGACAGCAGCAGGCGACCTAGGACAAAGCACCATAGGAGACGCACGCAACAAAAATGACAGAGAGCAAAGGCGTGCTACAGAGAGGAGGGCGACACCGGGTCGTCGGTGGAGGACGCACATATAGGGCTGAACATGGCATGGCCTCGGCCGAGCCAGTGGGAAGGCGAGGTCGGCGACATGGAGAGGAACCGGGCGGCGGCGGGGTCCGGAGAGCGCTGCGGCGGCCGCTGCTAGGGTCAAGGTGGCACCGGGCACGGAGAGGCGCGGCTCGCGCGGGCGGAGACCGAGGCTCCGAGGCGGCGGGGACTGCAGAGGAGCTCGCCGGCGGTGGCTCTGCACGTGGTGGAGAAGGTGGGCGGAGCGCCGGCGAAGGGCGGCGCGGAGCTTGGCGGTGGGGATGAGCCAGGCGACGACGGGGTCGTACGGCGGCGGCCGGGCCGAGGAAGGAGGAGGCCGGCGCGTGGACGGGTGGCCTCGGGGACAGTTCAACGGCGGGGGAGGGCCTCGCACGGGAGAGGAGAGGGCGCGACGGAGAGAGGAGATCAAGTAGGGGGCGGGGCGGCCCGACGGCGGCTGGCAGGGGAAGGCCAGAGGGAGGAGGCCGGGCTGCTGCAGAGGACGTCCGCGGCGGTGGGGCCGACAAGGTGGAGAGGAGAACGCGGGGATGGGGAGAGAGAGAGGAGCGTGGTGGGGAGATGGCGTGCGGGAGAGGCAGGTGGGCGTATGCGCGTGGGGCCACGCGGGGGGTAGGTGGATGGAGCGGGTGATTGGTGGGGATGGAGACTAGGTGGAGTGTGCGGTCGGGGAGGGGTGGCGTGGCTGGCGACCAGGTGGTGGTCACATGGGGATGCGTGCGGCTGGGCGGGAAAGAGGTGGGTCAGGGTGGATGGGGAGTGATGCAGGTGGGCTGAGGTGGCGGAATGGGGTTGGCTGGGGTGAGGTGGAGGTTGGGGGACGTGGCTGGCGGGGTGGAATCTGCTGCGGCAGCGTGCGTGTGGCTGGATAGATAGGTGGGGTTGTAGGCTGGCTGGCTGGGCCTTTGGCCTGGCCAGCTGCCTCCCCTAAACAAAATAGCTTTAATTTATTTTGTCCAAATAGACTCTGGTAAAAAAAGTTGTAGACAAAACAAAATATCCGGAAGAGGCCGGGTTTTAATTTGAAATAAAAACAGGGCGTTTAGACAACAAAAACAGACTTTTCGAAAATAGTTTTTAAACAAATCATGCAAGATGACATGACGATGCTCAAATGCAAGGTGGCATGATGACATGAGCATGCGGTCATGATGATGCAATGCACAAAAAAACAACGCGATTTTCTAGTAGTGGTTTTTGCGGGGCGCCACACCTGGTCTTCAAACTTCTTCTCCATTTCCTTGATTCGCTTCTCTTGTATCTGGAAGGCCTTGTCCTTCTCCTTAAGTTGGACTCGTAGTTCATCGTTGCTAAGCATCACATTAGTCCTATCAGTATCCAGGTTCCTGATAAGGCTCTCTAAGTCGTGGAGGTGGTGACGCACGGACTTGATAGTCTCCTTAGTGGCCTCGTCCAACACAATAGGCTCTCCATCCTCGTCGCGCCTCCCAAAGAAGTGGAAGTAGTGGCTCTTTATCTCGGAAGAGTGACGTCCACATAGGCATCCCAACAGCTCCTGCATAGCCACGTCGAGGCCCCTCTCTAAGTCATCGTGGAGTATCTTGAATGCGATCTCCTTAGTTTGGGGCTCTGTCTCGCGTCCTGGCTGGGTAACTCTGAATCCCCATAAGTCCTTCCTCTAAAATTTCCTCAGCTGAAGTCCCTGAATGGTAGGGATTAGAAGAGCGAGCACATGGACGAGCTCCAACATGCGAGTCCCGAAGCAAGTTCCCTTGAAATCCTCAGCCGTGCATTCTATACTTAAGTCTTTCCCCAAGTTCCTCAATGGCCTTCCACGCAACATTCCTTGCAGAGTCAAAGAATGGCGTGTGCATTTCAGAGTTGGTGAACATACAGAATTCCATACTCTTTGGATCATCTTCCTTGTTCTTTTATAAATGTAGTTGCACCCACAAATACTCTTGTCCTTCGTCTATCACAGGAAATCCCTTGTCAACGGCTTCACCATCCATCCCCAAGCCGATCATGAGGTTCTTGAGTGCCGTGGGAAATTCCGTCTCACACTCAAGTGTCATAGCCATCAGTGGTCCCCTCTTGATAGATTCATTGATGATGGACATCTACAAAAATAGATGAGGAAGGATGATCAGGAAAAGTTCTACGAGATGAAAAGACAAGTGTAAAGTTTGAAATAAAGTTATTTTTCCTAAGGGTTTTCCTTAGTCTAATCCAACCTAGGGTCACGAACCAACAGGCAACACAGTGCTCTGATACCATCTGTAAGATCTCACCATAATAAGGTAAGATCCCTGTAATTGCAGTGCTAGTCCCTGGATCGAAATGCTAGCACCCACAGTTTAAGATGAAGTACACAGAAACAAAGATCATTATTACATCGCATATCCAGGAATATAATAGTTCTTACAACTCACTTAGCCCAAGGCTAACATTATTCAAGGTTCGCAAGACATAGTATAATAATAGAGTCTTTTGTCTTCATGCGCCACAGGCAAACATGTCGAGTGTAGACCCGCAATCCTACTCATCATCAGAGTATCGTGCAACATAATAAGTTATAGCCACAAAGGGTCAATACATTTGGAATTGTATTGGCAAGTGATACCACAATTACTTAGTAAAATCCAACAACTACATGAATATATGGCTAAGTGTGGTTTTGGTTGACTTTGCTAAAAGAAAGGTTTTATCTTATAGTTTTTGAAGAGTAGGTTTTCTCTTTCAAAACACTAAGGTACCATTGGTAGACATCAATGAACCTCTACCCTTGTTTTGTTTTAACTTAGAGAAATTTGTATGAGGAGATTATTGAACTGCTTCACTGTCTAGATGCTCAGAAATTGTCCATAACCGGGGACACGACTAAGTACTTAGTTTTTACCCTCTCAAGAGGTGGTGCACTTTCCCGACAAGACTCGACATGCATCGAGACAAGACTTTTCAGAAGCAATCCCTCAGACCACCACGGACGCGTTCCATCCTATCATATCTACCACCCTCTGTCCGTCTGGCTGAGTTCTTGCAACTTAGTCCGTCAAGGCAGAGCCCATATGCCATGTGGCTGCACTGAAAGCTTCGCGACAAGAACGTCTCCAATATCTTTGTTCCTGGGTGGCCGTCCACAAGTGCGATACACCAGCTGACCATAGACATGGCCCCTAAGTAACCACTCAACATAATCCAAACAAGTCCCATTCCACCCAGGTGTTTCATTAACATTAGTTGTTTCCTAGTCAAACTAATATATTTCCATACTATCTTGATATGAATTTCCACCCACGAATTCTAATAGCATGGCTAAGCACTCTAGCATACGATGTCTTTCAACTAGGAAATACTACCAAGATATAGGATAGCATAGCATAGCAACATATAAATAATCCTACCATGCTAAGGTCTACAAAAATAGCACTAGTGCAATAGTGAAAATAATAGGACATAAGATGAAATATCACTTGCCTTGGTCGCTAGTGGAATAGTTACAATCCTCACAGCAACAAACTTCACAATCCACACAATCTACACAAAGAACAATACAACAACAATAATAAAATCAATATAGCATCACAAAAATATGAATGCATGCAAATGCAATGATATGAAAAAAACTCTAGAACTTACAGAGTCTACAGTACAAAGGTTAAAATACTCTATCTAAAGGCATAAGGAATACCTAAAAACAATTTATGAAGTAATTTTTATGGGCAAAATACTCCCTAAAAGGTTCTGCCTATAACTCCAATTTTCCAGAAATAAAAGTGTGAGATAAGGCCTCAACAATAAAGGTCTCATTTTTCTAAATCCATAGACACCAAATTTGTATTTTTCTGATTTGTGGATCAAAAGTTATTGAATTTCTAAGTTTAATATATATTCTGTCTATTTTTCTAATTAAACAGACGTTGTGGCTGATGTGGCGCAATCCTATTGGCCCGTACCGATTCGGTCGGATCAATCGTTGTGGGCAACGGACGAATTAGATCAGCCCGTACCCGTTCGACTAATGATCTAATCTTAGCCGCTGGTGACAGATCCAACGGCTCCTAGTGCTTGGCCGGGAACTGGCAGCGCTGACCTACTGTGCGCGGCGGCGACGCGGCGGATGGGTGATGTTCCGGCGATTCTAAAGGGGTAGGGGGTCCGTGGACTGTTACCAGGGGTTGCCGCGGTCGAGGTGGTCTCGGTGGAGGGAGGGATGCTCGGCTTTGTCCTGGATTCCTCGCCGGAGTTCTGCCGACGGTGGAGCTCACGTCTCCAAGACGGTGGCATCGTTCTAGGGCTCGAGCAGACAAGAAAAAGTGTCAGCAACGCGTGCCAGGTCCAACGCAAGCTAGTGGTGGCCAAAAAGGGGCGGCGGGAACCCGAGTCTCACCGAAAATGTTGACGGACAGCGGCGACAGAGGGAGACGCCGGTGGTGACCGTGGCGACGACCTGGGGTAGGTAGAAAACAAAAAAAATTAAATGGTGTGCCAGAGCATCGTGAAGGTGATAGGGTAGAGAGGAGGGCGCGAGGCGGTCAGAGCTCACCGGAATTGTCGCCAGAGTACTGACGGTGTGCGTTGGTTCGAGCTCTCAATTGGGGAGCCTGGGGGCTCTCTAGGGGTGGCGACTGAGGGGAAACCGAAGAGGAGGGAGAGAGGATTAAGAAGCCGGGGTCGTAGTGGCGAATTAATTCGTGCAATGCTCGAATTCAACAGGGTTTAGAAACGGCAGAGGAGGAGGTGGCCAGTTCGTCGCTTAGGTTGAAGACGATGAGGTGGCCGTGACGTGGAAGTGGGGCCAGGGTGTAAGTGAGAGGGGGCGTGGAGGGGAACGGTGAGAAAGAAAGAAAGAGGGGGAAGGGGTGGCCCTGGTGGGCTGTTGGGCTGGGTTGGGCCGAGTTGGCCAGATGCTGCTGTTGCATTTTTTCTCCCTTTTCTCTTTCCTTTTAGTTTTTGTTTTCCAAGGTTTTGAATTTAGCAAAAGGGTTCCAAATTGCCTCAAAATTTCACCAAATTTTTGGGGGACAATCTAAATGCAATGCAACACATTCCATGATGATATGAGTGCAATGATGATGGTTTTCAGATGAAAATTTTGGGATGTTACAGCTGACCACCTGGTTGGTGGCGGAGATGTATAGCAGCAATGGTTCCCTTTCGCGTGGGGTCACCAGTACTGGTGAGGTAGATAGTAGATGCTTGAGGTCTTCGAATGCTTCCTGCGCCTCGTCGGTCCACTCGAACTTGTCAGTTTTGCGGAGAAGTTGGTAGAAGGGCAGTGCATTTTCGCCCATTCGACTGATGAATCGACTGAGCGCCACGATTCGCCCAGCCAGCTGTTGGACGCCTCTTATATTCTTTGGATTCTCCATGGCTAGTATGGCTTTTATTTTCTTCGGGTTCGCCTCAATTCCCCTCGAGGAGATGAGATACCCGAGTAACTGCCTAGATGGTACGCCGAAGGCGCACTTGTGTGGATTGAGCTTGATCCGGTAGCAGTCGAGGTTGGCGAAGGTTTCGCGTAGGTCGTCGATTAGCGAGGCTTCCTACTTTGTTTTGATGACAATGTCGTCAATGTAGACTTGGATGTTGCGACCAAGTTGATCCTTGAGGCAAACCTGCATGCACCATTGATAGGTGGCTCCTGCGTTTTTTAGCCCGAAGGGCATTGTGTTGTAGCAGAACACGCCAAAAGGCGTTGTAAACGCTGTTTTCTCTTGATCCCCCTCCTTCGTTCGAATCTGATTGTAGCCTGAGTAGGCGTCGAGGAAGCATAGGCGCTCACATCCTGCGGTGGAGTCGATAATTTGGTCGATTCGCGGTAGCGGGAAGTGATCCTTTGGGAAGTGCTTGTTCAGGGAAGTAAAGTCCATGCACGTCCGCATGATATCCGTATCTTTTTTAGGTACCAGCACCGTGTTGGCGAGCCAAGTGCTTTCCTTGATTTCGCGTATGAATTTGGCGTCGAGGAGTCTGTTGATCTCCATTCCGACCGCCTTTGCCCTTGGTTCGGACAGTCGCCGAATTGCTGTTTGACTGGCCCTGCGTCTAGGTTGACGTTGAGTGCGTTCTCGGCGGATTCTCTGGGAACCCCTGGCATGTCCGTAGGACACCAGGCAAAGATTTCCCACAAGCGTGAGTTCCTATGAGGAACTCAAGTTGTTTGCGATGAGGGCCGTCTTGGTCGGGTCCGATGGGTGGACCTGGACTTTCTTCGTGTGCACCGACGAATCGAAGGATAGGTCGGGTGAACTTGGCCGGCTTAGGGGAGGCAGACTGTTGTCTGTCGACTCCTTCAATCTTGCGAGCTCCTCCTGCATGCCGAAAGACTGGGAGATTATGTTGAATTCTCTGTCGCAGCTGTCGGACTTCTCGAAGCTCCCGTTGATTGTGATGATGCCGTTTGAGCCTGGCATTTTCATCTGTAGGTAGGCATAGTGCGGCACTGCCATGAACATAGCGAACGCGACGCGTCCGAGGATGCGGTGGTACTGTGAGGGCCAGTCGACCACTTCGAAGTCTATGCGTTCGCGTCGAAAGTTTTTCGGTGTGCCGAAGATGACATCGAGGTTGATTTTGCCCAGGGGTATATTCCCTTCCCTGGGACGATGCCATGGAACGCCGTGTCCGAGACCTCTAGACACATCAGCGGGATCCTCATTGCTCGCAAGGTACTTGCGAACATGAGTATAATGCCGCTTCTCCATCCATGTAGACGTGACTCATGTCGAAGCCTCCAATCTGTGCCTCGAGTACGAGGGGACAGTGACCTGGACGAGGGACTTGGCGCGGATGGTCGCGCTTGTCGAAGGTGATATAGGAGGCACTTCCACTGAGGTACTTAGTGGTGGAGGGCAGAGAGTTCGTCGCCAAGTTGACTTGGCGAGTGATGGCTTTCAGCACACGATTTGAGGGGCGCCCTTTTTGGATCATCATATTGCCTACGGCCTGTGGGTATGGTTTGCCTCCGTGGTGCTGGTCTGGCGTAGCCGCGGGCGGTGGTAGTCCGAGCGGTGGTGGAGGAGCTCCATGTGCCACGGCGCCTGGGGCGACTCCGTAGCCCCTGTTGACTGTGTCGCGATTCATTCAAGCCAAACCCTCGTGGAGTTTGAGAAACTCGCGACAGTCCTTGAGAAGGTGGCTGGATTTTTTCTTGCCATCGTGCTTGTTGATGTAGAAGTGCACATTGCATGTCCCGGATAGTTTGTCCTCGATGGTTGTTACGGTTGCCTCTTCGCGAGTGCAGCGCTGCCACACCTGCGTGGTTTTCCCGGAGTCGCGGTATCCACCGCTGCGATAGCCGTTGTTGCGGCTGTCGTCGTGTTTGTCAGCGTAGCCTGCTGCGATCATATTGACGTCATCGCGGTCATCGTAGATGCACATTCACCGCTTGCCTCGACAGTCGCGTCTGCGCCCGAGGTCGTTGTCATCATCAGAGTACGTGCGGTTTTTCACCGAATCCTTTCCATCGGCCCACCTATTCGCAATTTCCATCAGGTGGTCAATTGTTTTGGGCTTCGAGCGGCCCAGCTCCTCCCTGAGCTCTATGCGGCGAACGCCGCCGTTGAACGCGTCGATTGCGCGATCCTCCGAGATGTTTTATGCGGAGTTCTTGATGATGGACCACCTTTGGATGTACGAGCGTAGCGATTCTCCCGACCTTTGCTGGCAGCTCCTCAGTTCTTCGAATGATGCGGGTCTTTTGTAAGTGCCTTTGAAGTTGCGTACAAAGCTGTAGACCAGTTCTTCCCAGTTGCGAATGGATCCACGCGAGAGATTGTTGAGCCATGCCCGGGCGGCGCCCTGCAGCTATAGCTGTAGGCATTGCATGGCCGTGCTTCGACTCCCGCCATGCGGTCTGACGAAGGAGATGTGGTCCTCCAACCAGATCTTTGGGTCTTGTAGGCCGTCAAACTTTGGGTTCTCCGATGGAAGTTTGAACCCTTTAGGCATTCACTTCTGCCGGATGGCCCTGCTAAAGCATTTGGCACCGCAGAGTTTAGTCTCGTCCTCTTCGGAGTCAGTTGAACGAGCGCGTCTTGCCCTTGATTTGTCGATTTTGCGATGCGTGAGTTCATCACGTGCATCGTAGTCGCAATCATGCCACCGTGAGCGGCGACGCCGAGACAGATCATGGTTGTCGTCGCTGGATGAGGGCGAGGAATAGCGTCTTGCCAGGGCCTTGCCTTTATTTGGCTCCGGTGTTGGCTCCTTGTTGAGAGCGGCCTCGATTAGCCCCAGGACCGCGATCGTAGATCGGTGCATGGAGGCCCGCGGGTCTCCAGCTGGTGGCTGGTTATTGAGGAGATACATGGTGGCCGCCGTTACCGCGGCTTGCGGTATCTTTGGAAGCACGTTTCCCCGTGTATCCAACATCATGGAGCCGAAGTCGAGGACTTTCACGGCTACCACGCGTTCTTGTTCGGTGAGGTGGGCCAGCCGAGATCGCCACTTGTTGGAACATACTCGTTGCCTTTGGAGGAGGATCCTCCGTGGGAGGAGAGCCCAGCTCGACGAAGACTCGACTCATCTGCTGCCTTTTTACGCGCTTCGAGTTGCGCGATTGCGTGTAGCTAGCGTCTGTACTCCTCCTTTAGTAGCCAATGGTAGCCCATCAGCATATCCTGCGGCGCGCCGGGGGCAGAGGATTGCTTCGCAGAGCTTCTCGGCAGTAGGCCCACTCGTTGTCATTGAGTTTAATCATGACACGTTCACCAGTGTTCTCGTTCACCATGGTTGGTGGTTCGACTGCCCCTCCATTGTTGACGGGCGCGCCATTGCCACCGTTGGTGGGGCCGCCGTTGGGTGGACCGCCATTAGGTATGCCACCGTTGGGTGGATCAGGACCGTTGCCACCATTTTTGCGATTGGCGCTGGTTTCACCAGCGTTGATGACGATGCACGTGAAGTGGTTGGGGAAGCTGTTGCTTCTGCAACTTTTGGATCCGGAGCCGCAGACCCCATCTTCTATTGCTAGGTCACCTAGATTGGATCCGCGACTGATGTCGCTGTCCGTGCTCTCAGCTGCTATTGAGGTGTTGAGCTCGCTGAGGACGCCAATTAGTGGCGGGAACCACGATGTTGGGGCAATCGCGGATGCTGTTGGCTGGTAAGGCATGTGAAGCGTGCCCATCTGACCAACTTGGAAGAGGAATCTCCTGATCGCCAGGCTGATTCCGTCACCCACGGACTCGAAAGCCGGGCGAGTGGCCGGCGTGTGGACGATGAAGTCAAACACGCCAAAGAGCTGGTGAAGCTCCGCTGTTGTCGAGTTGTAGATCGCGGTTGATGGGGCCGAAGAAGCCGCAACATCAGTACTCCCAATTCCCACAGACGGCGCCAATTGACGAGGGTTTAACTCATCAATGCCCATTGTTATGGACTTGGGTTTTGGAGGAGGGAGCGCTGGAGGCATCAGTCGGCTAGCAAACAAGCACACAGGGACGCAAGGTTTACCCAGGTTCAGGCCTCGTAGAGGTCCCTACTCCTGCTTGTTTGCTCTTGGAATTAATGGAGGAATCAAAGATTACAGGGGCGCGCAGATGCAATCTGGCGAGAGTTGTGGAAACGAGGGTTGCGTGTGTTCTCCTCGCCGCCCCTCCTAGCCTTTATATACATAGGCCAGGTCTCGGGTAGCAGGTCGAGTCGGTTACAGATTAGGGTTTTCCCTTTAAACTTTCTATCTTTAAACTTCTTCTTGTCTCGCAAGTAATCGAGAGTCCGTGGGTCACTCGAAGTCTTCACTGTGCCGTGGCAACGCCGTGGGTTTCCGCCGTATCTGGACCGTATATACTAAACTCGAGTACCTGCAGGGTATACCCATGTCAGTAACCAAGGAAGAAATTATGGCTATGTACTCACACTATAACATAGTTGAACTTGATGAAGAGACTTCCGTATTGGTTGAAGGTAAAACAAAGGTAAAAGATGTGGGTAAGCCTATTCTACCCTGCATATTTAAAGAAACCTCTCATTACGGTTTATGTGATCTTGGCACCGAAGTTAATATTATATCTTATGACTTCTATTTAGAAATAAAAGAAGAAATAGAACCGGCTACAATTGAAAATACTGATATAACAATTATGTTAGCCAATAAAAACCTTAGAATTCCAATGGGAGTAGTTGATAGTGCAATTGTCACAATTGGCAACAAAGATTTTCCTATTGATTTTGTAGTTGTCGATATGCCAACTGACACTCTTTGCTCAATTATATTTGGAAGGAAATTTTTGGGTGATATAGGTGCCTATGTTAACTTCAAGAAGGAGATTGTGTCTCTTAAGCTTGGGGGGACGGAAGACAAATTCCATTTCTCCAAATTTAAAGACAGGCCTCCACCAATACAAGAGGAAGAGAGAACTATTGATGAAATGGAAGCTCTTTTCTTCGGTAATCAAGAAGAAGAAATAGATGAAGATCCAAATTATGAAGAAATAATCGTGGAAGACAAATCCTTGGGAGAACTAGGAAATGAATTCGATTCACTACCCGTTTTGGGACCTCCAACTGACAAGGTTTTGAAGAGTTAGAAAAGAGAGGGGATGAAGAATTACCACCCCCAGAATTGAAGACTCTACCCGAAAATCTGAAATACAAGTTTTTAGATGATACTAATAAATTTCCTATTATTATTAATGCTAAACTTTCAGGAGAAGAAGTACTCATGAGGATACTTAAGGAGTATCATCAGGCCTTTGGGTACTCAATGGATGACTTGAAGGGCATTAGTCCCATGATAGTCGTCCATCAAATATTCATGGAAGAAGGTGCTAAACCAGTTGCAGAATTCAATAGAAGACTGAAGCCTGAAATGAAAGAAGTGGTAAGAAAAGAAATTGTACACCTATTGCACGCAAGTATAATCTATCTTGTTAAAGAAAGTGAATGGGTAAGTCATGTTCACTGTGTTCCTAAAAAGGCCGGTTTCACTGTTGTTCCTAATGAAAACAATGAATTTATACCTACTAGAACTGTTATTGGGCATAGGATGTGTATAGACTTTAGGAAATGTAACAAAGAAACTAGAAATGATCACTATCCGTTACCATTCATAGATCAAACTTTAGAAAGGTTAGCAAACCATACTCATTTTTGTTACTTGAACGGATACTCTAGTTTCTCTCAAATAGCTGTTCATCCGGATGACCAACTTAAAACAACTTTCATAAGTCCTTACAGTTTACATGCTTACCAACATATGCACTTTGATTTATATAATGCTCCAGCTACTTTTCAAAGATGCATGACTGCTATTTTTGCTGATTTTATAGAACTTATAATGGAAGTGTTTATGGATGACTTTTGTATCTATGGAACTTTGTTTACTAGTTGTTTGGATAATCTCAAAAGAGTTTTGCAGCATTGTGAAGAAACTAATCTCGTTCTAAACTAGGAGAAGTGCCATTTTATGGTCAAAGAAGGTATAGTCCTAGGACACCAGGTATCATGTAAGGGAGTTGATAGAGCTGAGGTTGAAGCAATAGAGAGAATGCCACCCCATAGGGATATTAAAGGTATAAGAAGTTTTCTTGATCATGTGGGTTTTTATAGAAGCTTCAAACCTCTTGCAAAAGGGAATTAGATTTAATTTTGGTGATAAGTGACTCGAAGCCTTTGATAAACTCAAAAATTCTTTACCTCGCACTCCTATTATTAAACCACCCATCTGGGATACAACCTTTCAGTTAATATGTGAGGCTAGTGATGATGTTGTAGGAGTAACTCTAGGACAACATATTGGTCGTAGATTTAATATTATACATTATGCTAGTAGAACTCTCAATGGTCCTCAGAAGAACTACCCTAAGGAAGAAAAGGAACTTTTTGCTGTATTTTTGTCTTGTGATAAATTTTGTTCCTATATAGTTGATTCAAAGGTAAGAGTTCACACGGATCGTGATGGCTTAAAAGAACTCCTTGAAAGGAAAGACCATAAGCCAAGGCTGATCTGTTGGATTCTTTCACTTCAAGGATTTGAGCTACAGATTATGCAGAGGCGGGAAATAAAGATGCTAGATGTAGTGTCCATGTTTGCCCTGCAAGACACCAATCTTATTGAGAGGAACTTTAGTCCTTGTGATTTTTGTTTACGAGAATTATTCAATGAACTAAGGTTAATTCCTCCAAAAGAGAAGAAGTCTATGTTATGGGAGAAATTTTCCATCCCCGAATAAACAATGGTAAGTGCAAGGTAAGTGTTCTTACCCAAATAAGTGATTTATTTTCACAATTCTTACTCTTAAAAATTCTTCCTTTGAATTCCTTGCATTTTTCTGAAGTTTTAGAGGGGTTTTCCCAACTATACGGGTGGAGCTATACGACCGGAGAGGTAGATCCCACCATATAGTTGGTCGTTAAACTCTCTGTACCATCTTTGTGAAATTGTTTTTGCTATATGAGCCTATACGGTCGCAACTATACGACCGGAACCAAAAATTCTGGCCGTATAGTTGGTCGTTAAAATCTCAGACACTTTTGGTTTTGATGTCTGTATCTATACAGTCGCAACTATACGACATGAGAAAAAATTCTGGCCGTATAGTTGGTCGTTAAACTCTCATACACTTTTGGTTTTGATGTCTGTATCTATACGGTCGCAACTGTACAGTCGGAACCAAAAATTCTAGCCATATAGTTGGTCGTTAAACTCTCAGAAACTTTTTGTTCGATGTTTTGTTTACTATTATGATAAAAAAACGTTATTGTCTGTTCCGAGCCATGATTTAATCGACCTGGACTCAAGATATTTGGAAATATCTGCCCGGAACCAACTATATGGCCGGACCTATACGAGTCGCGCCCGTATAGTTGGTCGCTGCGCGCGCGGACACTTCCTAATCCGTGATTTCTTTTCCTGTTTTGTTCGGATTCTTTTCTTGGGCGACAATTTGGTATTTCTCGTGAGTTTTACCGACCTCTGGCCCCCCTTATATACTGCCATTCTCTCTCTCTATAATCTTAATCTCCAGGAACAAATCTAGCAATGTGCTACCCTGTCCCAGGTCGTGGAAAACCCATGGGGCTCATTGCTCCGTCCAGAGACCGCTCAAGTAGCCGGTCTGTGGTGGACGATGATGAGAACGTGGAGAGGTTTAGCCCAAGGTACAAGGAGTACGTCAAGCCACGACACTTCAACAACGATTCCGACGATGATGTGGTTGACGTCTACATCCGCCGTGGCGTCTATGATCCACTAGGGATCAATTGGGTGGCGATGAAGAAAGCTCAACAAGAGAGAGAAGATCGCAGACCGCATGGAAAAGGGCATGTGGAGACGGTCAAGTTGATAACCACGGATAAAAGGCCACACAAGCGTAAGGAATTATCTAATATTGGTGCAAGTGCTAGCAAGGGAGACGAGGTACCTCTCACAAAGCCAACCATTGGTGATCGCATGAATGTCAACCCTCAAGAAGAGTGGAGGTAAGGTTTCCACTTCCCTGATCCATCAATTATGGATGAGGAAGAAGAATCTATACACAGGACCAAGGATCACGTACGTGCATTGGAGATATATCAGAAGCAAGAGCTACTCCATCGCATTGAAGTCCGCCACCGTCTTGATGAGATGGAAAATAAGGAACACCTCTTTCCATTGGTGACTAAGCACATTGATAGAATGGACACTGTACAATCTGATTTGCGAAGGTGCTACAACTGCATAACCACTTTGGAGGAGACCAACAAGAAGCTACGCACTACAGTGTTACATGCCATGGATCCCCGTTGATCAACAACAATCACGCTATCAAATAATTGCAAGAGATTATTTTATCCCGCCTGGCTTGATTCCAAGCTTGGGGAGATCTTTAAGACCTTGTAATCTATCTTATAAGTTTTACTACTATTTTTCGCATCAGTTCAAACTATAAGTAAAGTTTGCATCATTAGCATTCCCTTCAGGAATAGTCGATCCCTTTTATGAAATTCCGAGTTTATTATTATATATGGAGCAATATTGAGTTTGTGTTTGCTTTATTGATGTATGAATGGCTTGAATATAATTTTACTTGCACCTGATGATAGCAATAGGAGTCTTCCACACCATTGGTATTAATAGAACACCTAAATATAATTTAGTCAATATGTTGTAAGTCTACGGTTTGATTTACAAAAGAAAAATTATCTACATAGTTAAGGAAGAAGAAACCTTGAACAAAGAAAAATAAAGTGCTATCAAAATAGAGTGGGAACAAGTCAAGGTAGAATCTTCAAGTCATAAGAATGCTTCACGTACAGTTGGAATTTGGTAATTGAGATCGTTAAACTTTGAATTCCTACATGAAGTGGAATATATGGCTAGCTCCTTTGCACAACACTTAAACAAAAGTGTGAGCATATATATATACAAAAAAAGAAAAAAGAAGAATAAAAAGAGCGAATGTGCAAAGAGCAAGTAGGCATATACCACTGAGTTGTAGTATGACAAAGAAACACTTTTGAGATTCTAAATCCCAAGTGAATACGCTGATCCTAAAACACTTGGGACTACCTCGTTAACTCATTCAGTTGAACCAAATTCTTTTACATTATGTTGATATTCATATTTTATGAACTATTGATTACCAAGGTGTGGAAGCCTTCTAATACTATTCCGATGGTTCGAGTAAGGTACTATTCATGAACTTATTCTTATGTATCGTACATGATAAACATATGCTGCAATTGCCTCATTTATTTTATCGACTCAGCTTCATGAATATGAGGATCACATCCATTAAGCTAGAGCTTGCTCGGGACGAGCAAGAGTCTAAGCTTGGGGATGTTGATGAGTGCATATTTGCATCATATTTTACATTATTATTTTGCATTGTAGATGTAGGATCTTGGTATTTTAGGCGTTCGCACGCATATTTTATGTCTGTTTACACCAGGATCAGGACATATGATGGATCCAATGGATATAATTCTTGGAGCAGTTGTACTATGGAGAAAAGGAGTCAAAAACAATGTAAATAGCTTATTTGGGAAATATTAATAATACGAGAAGAAAACCAGAAGCGAACAAAGGAGACAGAGAGCGCAACGACCAACTATACGCGCGGAGCAATTTTTTCCCGCCGTATAGATCTGGCCGCATAGCCGGCGCCGCCTCTGCCTCGTGAAATAGTTTCACCCCATGCAATTGGTTTGAGGAGACGACATACAGAACACCAGAAATCGCAGAAACCTCACCTCCGGAAGGCATCTGGAGGGGGAACTCATCCAACGGGGATCCATCTTCGCCCTGCATAGATCTGGGAGGCTAAGGCATCAATCTTCATCATCCACCGCTCCATCACCACCATCTCCATCCATCCCATCTACATCTTGTCTACATCTTGTTGTAATTCCTATACTCGTTGTGGATTTATACAAGTACTATTCATCTATTATTGTTTCCATTACCATTACCATGATGTTGATTGCCTCCATGTCCGAGTCGATCTTTAGTTCTTAGGGAGATGGAGAAACCCTAGTAAGAGATTGAAATAAGATAAAGTCTATTATGATATTCATCACTGTGACCATGTGTTAGATTTTCTACATCTTGATGTTGAGAGAAGTCGACCTCTCAATATTTGTCTCTTGTGGGGACTTGAAGGAGGAAACTACTTGTTGGTAGACGGAGGCGTGCTAGCACTTACAGTGACTATAAAGCTGTTGGCACCCCTTACGTATCAACTTGAAAAACCGAGGAAACTCACGGAACACTATCCATGCCATGGGATACGTCCTACGGGATTATGTCCCTTAATAGCACAGTAATTTGATTGATGTCGATTACTAACTGTTGTGGTTATGAGGATGATGTGAGCAGCGGTTGTTGACTATTCGTCCAAATACGGAGTTCCTCCCACACATACATAGTTGAGAATGTTCATGATGATAATCTTTATCTTAGATCTTTACAATACTAGTGGTATATCCGCTACTCCTTGAGAACGCCTTTTCCCTACTGAAGTTCCAATCTCTCTTACATACGCGATACTTACTTTCTATACTCAGTTGTTTTACTTTACATTATTGCTCTTATACCCAAAATCCAAAAACACCTTTTTACACAATACTCACATTTTATCTTGTCCCTTCGAACTTTATCTAGCATTTCTGTCATAATATTTATTTCAAGAGTTATTAGACTTTAGACCACTGCTCCCTGTGGGATCGATATCTTTATTTCGAAACTAGCTACAAATGATCAGTGCTCTTGTAGTCATCAGTAAGCGTTACCACTCGCCCAGCCAGTTGTTGTACTCCTCATAAATTTGTTGGTTTTTCATTTTTAAAATTTCTTGTATTTTCTCAAGATTGGCTTCGATCCCTCTTGTTGGTACCAGATATCCGAGGAGTTGCCATGCTAGGACTCCAAAGGAACACTTTGTCGGGTTTAATTTGATGCAGAACTTGTCGAGGTTGCTTAATGTTTCCTCGAGATCCTTGATAAGTGATGAGCTTATCTTTGATGTAACTATGACATCATCAATATAAACTTGTATGTTTGTACCAATTTGGCTTCCCAAGCAACTCTGCATCATCCGTTGATATGTTTCCCCGGTGTTTTTGATGCCAAAATGCATTGTTGTGTAACAGAATACACCATAAGGTGTAATGAACGATGTTCTCTCGATCCTCCTCCTTCATCCGAATCTGGTGATATCCTAATATGCATCCAAAAAGGAAATACCTTCACATCCTGCAGTTGCATCGATTATTTGGTTCATTCACGGCACTGGAAAGTGATCCTTTGGACAATGTTTGTTTAATGCAGTGAAGTCGATGCACATCCGCAGCTCTTTTGTATTCTTCTTTGGGACGCAAACTAGATTTGCAACCCACTCTACTTTCTTTAATTCCTTTATAAACTTAGCATCAGTAATACGATGTAGCCCTTTGCCAATAGCTTTATGCTTTGGTTTTGCGAAACGACGAAGCGATTGCTTTACTGGTTTTGCTTTTGGATCCAAATATAGTGCATGCTCAGCGAGTTCCCTAGGAATTCCCGGCATGTTAGAAGGTAGCCATGCAAAGATTTCCCAGTGCTCACGGAGGAACTCGATGAGCGTGATTTCCTATGCGGGACCAAGGTTGTAGGCCACAAATGTTGTCTTCTTGGGTCACTGGGATGGATCTATACTTCTTTCGTGCCTTCTGCAACGTAAAAGGCCTGGTCAGGGTTGACACGTGTTACTATGAGAGGTTCTGCTATTGTTGTCGTTTTGAGATGCTCAAACTCGGTTGCCATCCCGAAAGATTCAGAAATTTTATTGAATTCCCGTTCGCAATTGTCGGCACATGTGAAGCTTCCCTTTACTAATATGATTCCTTTTGGTGCTGGCATCTTCATGACTACGTATGCGTAGTGTGGAACTGCCATGAATCATGCGAAAGCTGGGCGTCCCAAGATCGTGTGATACTGTGATGGCCAGTCCATGGCTTCGAACTCGAGCTTTTCCTGCCTGAAATTTTCTTTGAATCCAAACACAACGTCAAGGAAAATTTTACCTAAAGGAATTTCGGCTTTACCTGGTACTATGCCATGGAAAGATGTTTATGTTGGTGCCAAATTTGTTAAAGGGTAGTTCATTGCCCTGAGTGTTTTGGCGTAAATCAAGTTTATGCTACTCCCTGCGTTCATGAAAACTTTACTCATGTCGAATCCGCCAATTTGTGCTTCAACTATCAAGGTTGAATGACCTGGTCTTGGTACTCGATGTCGGTGATCAGCTGTGCTGAATGTGATTTCCTGTTCTGACCAGTGGAGATACTCGGGTGATGCTGGTGGAGCCATCTCTGCCATGTTGACTTGTCTTGTGATGAGCTTCTAAATTCTGTTGGATGGTCGTTCTTTTTGAATCATTGACATTACCCCCTTTGACCTGGGATATTCGTTACCTTGATCAGTTGTGTTCTGCGGCTGCCCTACTTGTGGAGGCGGTGCACCAATAGTTAGCGTGACAGGTGTGGGTGTGTATCCTCACCTTGCTGCTTCGGTTGGTTTTGCATTGCATAGCTCTTGCATTTTTAAGAATGTTCGGCAATCTTTCATAAGGTGATTGGACCGTCTCTTTCTTGATGAGTCGATGTAAAAGTGCATATTATAGGGCCCTTCCAGCATTTGCATGGCGGACATAGGTGGGTACCGGGCTCATGATTGATATCGTTGCACTGATTGGCTTCCTCCACCTTCCTCCTTATTGCAGCCATACCCGATGTTGTAGTCGCCGTTCCTATGGTTGCCTTCACCGAAAAACTGGCCATTACGTAACTTGGTCCCGTGTTTCTGTCATTGTTTCGTCGCCTCCTATCGTTGTCGTGTTTAACCCTATCTTCCTTGGGTGAACGCGTTCGTTTGTTATGTTTAGTGCATCCTCTCCATCAGCCCAACGATTTGCTATGTCCATTAACTGTGAAATTGTCTTGGGCTTGACACGCCCTAATTCTTCTATGAATTCTCGGCGACAGAGTCCATCATTAAAGGCATCGATGGTCCTTTCGTCAGACATGGATTCAGCTAAACTTTTGATGATGTTCCACCGCTAGACAAATGCTCTTATCGACTCTTTGGGCTTCTATTTACATGCCCATAACTGCTCTAAAGATGCGGGTTGTTTGAGTGTGGACTGAAAGTGTCGGATAAACTTATCTTCAAGATCATTCCAACTACCAATAGAATCTTCGGGTAGCTGTCTTAGCCATGACCCTGCAGCACCGATGAGGTGCAGTTGTAAACTTTGCATTGCGGTAGCCATGGAGCCGTGATGACCCACAAGTATAGGGGGTGTATCGCAATATTTTTGAGGGAAGTGAAACCCAATTTATTGATTTGACACAAAGTGAGCCAAAGAATATTTATAAGCCTTAACAACTGAGTTGTCAATTCAGCTGCACCTGGAAACAATCTTGCTCACAACAGTTTATCAGTAGCAACAGTTTTGTAGTAGCAACAGTAAAGTAATAGCAGTAGTAAAAGTAAAGACAGTAGGAACAATTGTAGTAAACAGTAGGATTAAAGCGCGGTAGGCATAGGGATGGATGGACGGGCATTGCATGGACAAGAAAATTCACATGGCAATCAGAACATAGGGCATTTGCAGATAAATAAGATAAAGCATCCAAGTACTAAATAATCATAAGAATGTGTTCCCTATATAGTCATACGTGCTCGCAATGAGAACTTGCACAGCATCTTTTGTCCTGCCAGACCGGTTGCAGCGGGGCCTCAAGGGAACTACTGGAAATTAAGGTGCTCCTTTTAATAGAGCACCAGAGCAAAGCATTAACACTCCATGAACACACGTGATCCTCACATCATAGCCATCCCCTCCGGTGATCCCGATTGCTATCACTTCAGGGCCTTTGGTTCCGAACAACAATATGTGTATACAACTTGCAGGTAAGAACATAAACAATACTATCATAATGAATCAGTAACATGTTCAGATCTGAAATCATGGCACTCGGGCCCTAGTGACGAGCATTAAGCATAACAAGTTGCAACAAAGTCAAAAAGCACTAATAGTAGATACTAGGCACCATGCCCTAACAATCCGATGCCATTACATGAACGATCTCATCCAATCCCTACCATCCCCATAGCCGACAGCGGGGGATTACTCACTCATAGATGGGGGAAACATGGATGGTCGATGGAGAAGTGATGGTGATGATGATGGTGATGATCTCCTCCAATTCCCCGTCCCGGCAGGGTGCTAGAACAGAGTTTCTGGTTCCGAATCGCGGAATCTGGTGGTGGTGCAGCGGAACTCTTTCTGGAAAAACGTCGAACCCTCCTTAGTTTTTAGGTCAAGAGGCAACTTATATGCGAAGAGGGAGGCCGAGGGGGCAGCCGAGGTGGCCACACCACCCCTAGGAGCGGCCTGGCCTGGCCCGTGCGACCAGGTGGTGTGGGCCCCTCGCGGCCCTACTCCATCTCGTCTTCTGGCTCCGTGAGTCTTCTGGTGAAATAGGATTTTTGGGATATTTTCCGGGATTTTTCCTGATAGTTGATTTTCTACACAAAAACTAGACACTAAGGTAATTCTGCTGAAAACAGCATCAGTCCGTGTTAGTTGCATCCAATTCACACAAGTTTAGAGGAAAAACAAGAGCAAAAGTGTTCGGGAAAGTAGATACGTTTTGGACGTATCAAGCCGCCCTATAATTTGACGGTGGGCAAATAATCTGCCAGCCAAGCATCGGGTTCTTGGAGTCCATCGTATTTTTGGCAATCATGCGGAAGTTTGAAGTCCTTGGGTACTTAGGTTTTGCGAATATGTTGGGTGAAACAGCTGGCTCTGCATAGCTCGTAGTCATCCTCGTTGTCGTCGTCATGATATCTTCGGTTGCGGTTTTCATCTCTTGTGTTGCTTCGCGACTCTGGTCCTAAAAGATGTTCCCGATGTGGCGACCGCGATCGTCGGGTGTGCTCTGCATGCCGAGGTCTGCCGCGATGGCATGGGGATCTGTCGGGTTGATTCGTAATTCCTTGCTCTACTTATGCTAGGGTTGATCCCACCATGCCTAGGTTCATCAAAGAGGAGCGGTGGAGAGCTACGTGGGGATCGTTGGCTGCGGGTTGGGTTGTGATCAGGTACGTTTGTGTGGTCACAATTTCTGCTTGAGCCGTTTTAGCTTTGATATTCCATCTTGATCTACTGACATGAACGACAGATCAAGGTCTCTGATCAGTTCGTTTCTTTATTTTTCGGGGATGTTCTGTAGTCATGATGTTCCCCTTCTTGGTGGTGCTCCTCCTGTTACGCTCCCGGATCTTCTGGTAAGAGCTTAGTTGTGCCCGTCGTAAGCTGGACTTGTTAGCTATCCTTTTTCTTTGATCGAGTTGCCTTTGCATCCTCAGTAGATCTCTCTTTTTCTGATGAAGCAAATATTGGTATGCCAATAAATCTTCATGTGGGGTGTCGACTGTCATCGGGACTGCACCCGAAATTGCTTCCCTAGCCTTTTGCCATGCTGCTACTGGTTGCTAGAGAGTTCGCCTTTCTTCTCCATTTGGTTCTGCTCCTCCTCCTTGGATTATGCGGTTATTTGTTGTTTCTCCTCCGTTTCCATGGTTTCCTTTGTTGCCGTGATTCCCTGCATTGTCATCCGATAAAGTATTATTGGGGTCGAGGATAGGGTTACTGTTAGAGTCGCGCGGTGTCGAGACTGATCATGTATACTTGGTGGCGCGTAGTATATGGACTTGTGGCATCATCATCTGAATTGGGGGAGATACTGTTGGGTGAACTAGTGAAGTTCATTTTTTCCTATTCTGGGTGTGGATCCACCAGCCAGAGACGAATCCACCAGTCTAGATCTTGTTGTAATTCCCGTAATCGTTGTGGATTTATACAAGTACAATTCATCTATAATAGTTTCCATTAAGATTGCTATGATGTTGATTGCCTCCATGTCTGAATAAATCATTAGTTCTTGGGGAGATGGAGAAGCCCTAGTATGAGATTGAAATAAGATAAAGTCTATTATGATGTTTATAGCTGTGACCATGTGTTAGATTTTCTACATCTTGATGTTGAGAGAAGTCGACCTCTCAATATTTGCCTCTCGTGGGAACTCGATGGAGGAAACTACTAGTTGGTAGACGGAGGTGTGCTAGCACTTACAGTGACTATAAAGCTGTTGGCACCCCCATGCCATGGGATACATCCTACGGGATTAGGTTCCTTAATAGCGCAGTAATTCGATTGATGTTAATTGCTGACTTTGTGGTTATGAGAATGATGTGGGCAGCGGTTGCTGCCTATTTGTCCAATTATGGAGTTCCTCTCATACATACATAGTTGAGAATGTTCATGATGATAATCTTCATCTTAGACCCTTATGATACTAGTGGTGTATCTGCTACTCCCTGAGAACGCTTTTTCCCTACTGTAGTTCCAATCTGTCTTACATATGCGATACTTACTTTCTGTACTCCGTTGTTTTACTTTACTTAATTATGCTCTTATACCCAAAACCCCAAAACACCTTTTTACACAATACTCGCATTTTATCTTGTCACTTAGAACTTTATCTAGCATTTCTATTATAATACTTATTTCAAGAGTTATTAGACTTTAGACTCCTGCTCCTTGTGGGATCGATATCTTTATTTCGAAACTAGCTACAAATGATCTATGCACTTGCAGTCATCACTCACATTGTGTCATCCCTCTGACTTTTGGGTCCGCAGCATAGAAAACAAAAACTTTCCTACGGTGTGAACTACACGCCAAGATCTATCTACTAGGTACAAAGCAACGGGTGGACATACATCCAACGAGAACTTACCCTCGTAGACAACGAGCTTTGTTAAAGAGTAGGAACTCGTGGTTGATGTAGTCGTACACTTGCCGATCTCAAGATCGTGAGGAAGTCCGAGCGCCACAACTCAGCAGTGGATCCACACTCGCACACACGTTCAAGCCACCGGACAACCTCCACCTCCTCGCTCCAGCGATCCAGCGGAAGCAGCAACTCCTTCCAGACGAAATGTCACCGGGAACATGTATCTCGCTAATCCGAGACCATGGGGGGATAATTCTAGAGGGGGAGAGAGATCCTTCACAAGGAGGTGTGTGGATGAAGGAGGGAATGGGTGGCCTTTTATAGGAGGAGGGGGGTGCCCCCTCTCTCCATGGCCGACGCATGGGGGGGTGACCCCTCACCTCCCCCATTCATGTGGTGGTAACCCCTCCACATTAAAATGCCTCTTCATATTCCCTTTTAAAGTCTCCACTTTAAATGCATTAAATTTCTCCAAATTTAATGCCCTCTCATTTAATAAAACTCTTTTTATTAAATTTATTCAGAATTTTGTTAATTACTTTAATTAACAAACATTCACATATAGCCCCTTGCAATATTTCAATATCACATGCAGAACCACCTTCTGCAATTTCACCCGAAACAATTTCTGGTTTCTATTGAAACAATTCCTGCGCTTTGCAATTCTTTCGTCTGAAACATATGTGCTCCAAAATGGTGTCCGGTAACTCTTAAGTGTGCCACCCTACGGTTCGCGAATAATGCAGACATGATCGAGACCCTTCTCCGATCAATAATCAGCAGCGAGACCTGGAGATCCGTACTGACTCCTACACATTCAACGATGACTTCTATGATCGTGAGAACCTTTAACGCTTGTAACTAAATCCCTTTGTCTCTCGATATATTACATGTCCGAGATTCGATCATCGGTATCTCCATACCTAGTTTGATCTCGTTACCTACATGCACTCTTTTCTCGTTCCCGTGATATAACATTCTAGTGATCACATCACTTGCTTGCAAGCTATCCTAATGTAATATCACCGAGAGGGCCCAAAGTATATCTATCCGTCATCTGGATTGACAAATTCCACTCTTCATCCATGAGCCTCAACTTAACACCTTCGTAGTACTGAACCCATCTTTATAATCACCCTGTTACGGTGTGACGTTTGATGTTATCAAGATACTCTTCCAGTGTCAGCAATTAACATGATCTCATGGTCTAAGGATAAAGATTACTTCGTATGATGTTATAGCAATATAAACATAATGACTTGATCGTAATGCTATACTTCGGATGAATGTTCATCACATGATTCCACCAATGGTGTGACCTTGTTATTAACAACATCCAATGTCCATGGTCAGGAAACCTTGATCATCTTGTTAATCAACAAGCTAGTCTATAAGAGAGGCATAACTAGGAACCCTTTTTGTTTATTAAACACACATGTATTGATGTTTCCGATCAATACAATTCTAGCATGTAAAATAAACATCTATCATATATATAAGGAATATATAATAACAACTTTATTATTGCCTTTCAGGGCATATTTCCTTCAGTCTCCCACTTGCACTAGAGACAATAATCTAGTTCACATAGTGATAAATCTAACACCCATGGAGTTCTGGTGTTGATCATGTTTTGCCCTAGGGAGAACTTTAGTCAACGGATCTGCTACATTTAGGTCCGTGTGTACTTTACAAATCTTTATATCTCCATCCTTGACATGCTCGTGGATGGAGTGAAACCGGCGTTTAATATGTTTGGAATTTTTGTGAGACCTCGGTTCCTTTGCGTTGGCTATGGCTCCATTGTTGTCACAATAGATCACCATCGGGTCCAACGCACTGGGAACCACACCCAGTTCCATAATGAACTCTTTCATCCAAACTGCTTCTTGCGCCGCTTCTGAAGCAGCAACATATTCCGCCTCCGTCGTTGATCCAGCCACCACAGGTTGTTTGGAACTCCTCCAACTAACTGTTGCTCCGTTCAAGAGAAATACGTATCCGGATTGAGACTTAGAGTCATCCGGATCGGTGTCAAAGCTAGCATCGACATAACACTTAGCGGCTAGCTCTTCTTCACCTCCGTATATAAGAAACATATCCTTAGTTCTTCTCAAGTACTTGAGGATGTTCTTTACCGCTATCCAGTGTTCCGAACCTAGATCAGATTGGTACCTACTAGTCAAACTAATAACATGTGCCACATCCGGTCTTGTACATAGCATGGCATACATAATAGAGCCTATGGCCGAGGCATAGGTGATCTTATCCATCATCTCTCTTTCTTCCGCCGTTGCCGGACTTTGAGTCCTACTCAATGTCTTGCCTTGTAACATAGGTAAGAACCCCTTCTTACTTTCGTCCATATTAAACTTCTTTAATATCTTATCAAGGTATGTACTCTGCGATACCCCAATTAGGCGCCTTGATCTATCTCTATAGATTTTAATGCCTAATATATATGACGCTTCACCAAGGTCTTTCATCAAAAATTTGTTGTTTAGATAACTTTTAACACTGTTTAAAAGATCTATATCATTTCTAATCAATAATATGTCATCCACATATAATATCAGAAATGCCACATTGCTCCCACTCACTTTATTGTAAATACAAGACTCTCCATAAGTTTGGACAAATCCAAACTCTTTGATCACCTCATCAAAGTGGAGATTCCAACTCCAGGATGCTTGCTTCAGTCCATAGATGGATCGCTGAAGTTTGCATACCTTATTAGCATCCTTAGGATCGACAAAACCCATAGGTTGTATCATATACAACTCTTCTTCAATCTTACCATTGAGGAACGCAGTTTTGACATCCATCTGCCATATTTCATAATCGAAATATGCAGCAAGTGCTAACATAATCCTAACCGATTTAAGCATCGCTACGGGAGAGAATGTCTCATCGTAGTCAACTCCTTGAATTTGTCGAAACCCCTTTGCGACAAGTCGAGCCTTATAGATGGTCACATTACCATCAGCATCAGTTTTTCTTTTGAAAATCCATTTATTCTCAACGGCCTTTCGGTCGTGAGGTAAGTCCACCAAGTTCCAAACTTGGTTCTCATACATGGATTCCATCTCGGATTTCATGGCTTCTAGCAATTTGTTGGAATCCGGGCTCATCATCGCTTCTTCATACGTCGCAGGGTCATCCATTTCATCAACCATGAAATTCACAACAGGATTGCCGTACAGTTCAGGAGCTGCACGTGTCCTGCTTGACCTGCGAGGTTCGATAGTGTCCTCTTTCGGAGTTTCATGATCATTATCATCAGCTCTCTCTTCATTAGGTGAAGTCAACTCCGAAACAACTTCTGGTGCTGCGCCACTCGCCATTCCATGAAGAGAAGGTTCAATAACCTCTTCGAGTTCTACCTTCCGACTACTCACACCTTTCGCGAGAAACTCCTTCTCAAGAAAGGATCCATTCGTGGCAACAAAAACCTTGCCCTCGGATCTGTGATAGAAGGTATACCCAATTGTTTCCTTAGGGTATCCTATGAAGATGCATTTTTCCGCTTTGGGTTCGAGTTTATCCGGTTGAAGTTTCTTCACATAAACATCGCATCCCCAAACCTTAAGAAATGACAGCTTAGGTTTGTTTCCAAACCATAATTCATACGGTGCCATTTCAACGGATTTAGATGGTGCCCGATTTAAAGTGAATGCAGCTATTTCCAGTGCATAACCCCAAAATGAAAGAGGTAAGTCAGTCAGCGACATCATAGATCGAACCATATCCAATAAGGTACGATTACGACATTCCGACACACCATTACGTTATGGTGTTCCGGCAGGCGTGAGTTGTGAAACTATTCCACACTCTTTCATGTGTGTGCTAAACTCGTAACTTAGAGACTCTCCTCCATGGTCAGACCGTAGAAATTTGATCTTTCTATTATGATGATTTTCCACTTCATTCTGAAATTCCTTGAACTTTTCAAAAGTTTCAGACTTGTGTTTCATCAAATAGATATACCCGTATCTACTCAAATCATCCGTGAAAGTAATAAAATAACGATATCCACCTCGCGCCGACACACTCATTGGTCCACACACATCAGTATGTATGATTTCCAATAGATCTGTCACCCGTTCCATTGAACCGGAAAACGGCATTCTAATCATCTTGCCCATAAGGCATGGCTCACATGTATCAAATGATTCAAAATCAAGTGATTCCAAAAGTCCATCAGAATGGAGTTTCTTCATGCGTTTAACGCCAATATGACCTAGACGACAGTGCCACATATATGTAGACATATCATCATCAAGTTTAATCTTTTTAGCATTAACATTATGAATGTGCGTAATATTACTATCGAGATCCAACAGAAATAAACCATTCAATATAGGTGCATGGCCATAAAAGATATCATTCTTATAAATCAAACAACCATTGTTTTCAGATTTAAAGGAATGACCACTTTGCATCAAACACGATCCAGATACAATGTTCATGATCAGTGCAGGCACCAAATAACTATTATTTAGGTTTATAACTAATCCCGATGGCAAATGGAGAGGTAGCGTCCCGACGGCGATCACATCAACTCTTGATCCATTGCCGACCCGCATCCTGACCTCATCCCTTGCTAGTTGTCGCTTGTTCCGTAGCCCCTGAACTGAGTTACATATATTAGCAACCGATCCGGTATCAAATACCCAGGTGCTACTGCGAGTACTAGTCAAATACACATAAATAACATGTATATCACATATACTTTTGTTTTCCTTGCTGGACTTCTTGTCCGCCAAATACTTGGGGCAGTTGCGCTTCCAATGGCCAGTCCCCTTGCAATAGTAGCACTCGGTGTCAGACTTAGGGCCAGCCCGGGGTTTCTTTTCAGGCGTGGCAACAGACTTGCCACCCTTCTTTCCCTTGTGCTTGCCTTTCTTGTCCTTCTTGAAACCGGTGGCCCTATTGATCATCAACACTTGATGTTCTTTCCTAATCTCCACTTCTCAGTCTTAAGCATTGACAGAAGCTCGGGAAGAGACTTCTTCATGCCCTGCATATTATAGTTCATCACGAAGCTCTTGTAGCTAGGTGGCAGAGATTGGAGAACACGATGTATGCCTAAGTCAATGGGAATCGTTATTCCCAAGGACACAAGCTTATCGGCATATCCAGACATTTTGAGTACGTGCTCACTAACGGAGCTGTTTTCCTCCATCATGTAGCTAAAGAACTTTTCTGTAGCATTATAACTCTCTACGGCAGCATGGGTATCGAAAATCATTTTCAATTCTCCCATGGTATCAAAGGCATTGCCATTTTCGAAACGCTTTCGAAGTTCTGGCTCTAGCCCATACAGTATGCCGCAATGAACTAAGTTGTGGTCCTCCTGACGAGTCACATATACATTCTTTTCCTCGTTAGGGGCATCAGGAGCTGGTGGGGGGCCTAGCGGCGCATCTAGCACATATTTCTTTTGTGCATCAGTGAGGAGAATCCTCAAATTCATAGCCTAGTTGGTGAAGTTGCTACCATTCGCAGCAAGTTTCTCTTTCTCCATGAACACATTGAAATTAAAAGCAGGTGGTGCCATCTACAACAGAATTTGTAAAGTTTATTTAGACTAAGTTTATGATAGATTGAGTTCAACTAATCCAAATTACTAATGAACTCCCACTCAAAAACGACATCCCTCGTCTCCTTTTGGTGATTACATGAACCAAATCCACTACACCAAGTCCGATCATCACGTGAGTTGATATAGCTTCAAAGGCGAGCATCTATATGGGCATCATATCAACCATATGTCTCATGCTTAACCTTTCGGTCTATGTTCCGAGGCCATGTCTGTACACGCTAGGCTCGCCAAGTAAGAACCTTAGTATTCGCGTGTCTAAAACTGTCTTACACCCGTTCCTATGAAAGCGTAGATTCGAGTACACCCGATCATCACGTGATGTCTCGAAACACGATCCATAGAACAGTGCATACTCAAGGAAGAACACATTTTTATCTTGATATCTAAATGAGGGATCATCTTATAATGCTACCAAACACGCCAAACTAGCAGTATAAGATGCTAACATCTAATGTGTAAAGTGAGATGATATGGTCCATGCATTTGATCTCTATCACTTGCATCGTGGTATGATCTCTATCATTCCTTTGTGTGTAAGGCCAAGGTCTATGGAACTTACACATTGAGTGTGTTGTAAGAGTATCTACCATACATCTACTTACAACAATACCATATCAATACACTAGCCCAGCAACGATCTAAACTAGACGCCTCTAATTTATCAATTGCAAGTTTTACGTGGCTTAGGGCTTTTGGAGATAGAACCGTTCTCACCTACGAACATGAACCACAACGAGGATAACTAAGTTATTAGCAACTCGTTGTAAATCAGATATTGACTATAGTAGGAGAGACAGACACCCGCCAGCCACTTATGCAAAACAAGTTGCATGTCAGTCGTTGAACCGGTCTCATGTACGATGACATGTATGGTTGGTCTGGACCGCTCCATCCCACTATGCCACCAATATCCAAAATACATAGAAGATGCAATAACATGATCATCATCGCCCACATATCTACATATGTGTACTACCCGTGCTAAGCACCTACGCATAGATCAGGCTCTGATACCACTATTGGGTCCGCAGCATAGAAAACAAAAAAATTCCTACGGTGTGAACTACACGCCAAGATCTATCTACTAGGTACAAAGCAACGGGTGGATACATCCAACGAGAACTTACCCTCGTAGATAACGAGCTTTGTTAACAAGTAGGAACTCGTGGTTGATGTAGTCGTACACTTGCCGATCTCAAGATCGTGAGGAAGTCCGAGCGCCGCAACTTAGCAGCACATCCGCACTCGCACACACGTTCAAGCCACCAGACAACCTCCACATCCTCGCTCCAGCGATCCAGCGGAAGCAGCAACTCCTTCTAGACGAAATGCCAACGGGAACATGTATCTCGCTAATCCGAGACCATGGGGGGATAATTCTAGAGGGGGAGAGAGATCCTTCACAAGGAGGTGTGTGGATGAAGGAGGGAATGGGTGGCCTTTTATAGGAGGAGGGGGGTGCCCCCTCTCTCCATGGCCGACGCATGGGGGGGTGACCCCTCACCTCCCCCATTCATGTGGTGGTAACCCCTCCACATTAAAATGCCTCTTCATATTCCCTTTTAAAGTCTCCACTTTAAATGCATTAAATTTCTCCAAATTTAATGCCCTCTCATTTAATAAAACTCTTTTTATTAAATTTATTCAGAATTTTGTTAATTACTTTAATTAACAAACATTCACATATAGCCCCTTGCAATATTTCAATATCACATGCAGAACCACCTTCTGCAATTTCACCCGAAACAATTTCCGGTTTCTATTGAAACAATTCCTGTGCTTTGCAATTCTTTCGTCTGAAACATATGTGCTCCAAAATGGTGTCCGGTAACTCTTAAGTGTGCCACCCTACGGTTCGTGAATAATGCAGACATGATCGAGACCCTTCTCCGATCAATAATCAGCAGCGGGGCCTGGAGATCCGTACTGACTCCTACATATTCAACGATGACTTCTGTGATCGTGAGAACCTTTAACGCTTGTAACTAAACTTCTTTGTCTCTCGATATATTACATGTCCGAGATTCGATCATCGGTATCTCCATACCTAGTTTGATCTCGTTACCGACATGCACTCTTTTCTCGTTCCCGTGATATAACATTCTAGTGATCACATCACTTGCTTGCAAGCTATCCTAATGTGATATTACCGAGAGGGCCTAGAGTATATCTATCCGTCATCTGGATTGACAAATTCCACTCTTCATCCATGAGCCTCAACTTAACACCTTCGTAGTACTGAACCCATCTTTATAGTCACCCTGTTACGGTGTGATGTTTGATGTTATCAAGATACTCTTCTGGTGTCAGCAATTAACATGATCTCATGGTCTAAGGATAAAGATTACTTCGTATGATGTTATAGCAATATAAACATAATGAATTGATCGTAATGCTATACTTCGGATGAATGTTCATCACATGATTCCACCAATGGTGTGACCTTGTTATTAACAACATCCAATGTCCATGATCAGGAAACCTTGATCATCTTGTTAATCAACAAGCTAGTCTATAAGAGAGGCATAACTAGGAACCCTTTTTGTTTATTAAACACACATGGATTGATGTTTCCGATCAATACAATTCTAGCATGTAAAATAAACATCTATCATATATATAAGGAATATATAATAACAACTTTATTATTGCCTCTCAGGGCATATTTCCTTCACTGACATCATCCACAGGGTAGTGAGGCACTAGTGCATCCTCCAGTAGTGCATGATCATCAGCCTGGACCTCCGTGGAAGCCAGGCTGCTTCTCCGCTGGCTATTATCCAATGCAGGATTTTCCTACGGCTAAGATGACCTTTGGCTAAGTGCTTCCACTACCAGCTTCTTCATCCTAGTTAGTTCCTTTTCTATCTTCCCGATCTGGTCTACCTCCCGGTCGTTCGTTCTCTTATGGCTTCTGTAACTGCCATCGTACTCAGAAAACTCTTTCTTCCACGTAACACGGGTGCCTTTGCGTCATATTCGTCTAGGTTTTTCAGGATCCCTGAGGGCGCGTGTCAGCTCGTCGTTGTCTCTCTCTCGGGCCAAAACAATCGCGCTTGAGCATCGGCCATTGCTTTAACAATTGCTTTGGAGGGTATTAGAATTTTTTCTTGAAAAATTGTTGCCCTTGTTTCTGGGTTCAACGTTCCCCCATGCCCGTACCACAAGTGCTTTGACCTCTCAGACCATCCATATGTACCTAGAGTGATCCCTCTAGCCCTCATGTTGGACTCCATAGCTTCCCACTTAGGCACGACACTCTTGTAGTCACATGTCCCCACTTTATGGTGGTATTTCTTTTTCTCAGCATTTTTCTTATTTTTTCCGACCTTTCCTTGGCTACAGAAGATAGCTTGTACTTTAAAAAATCGGTCCACTATTCTCTCAATTTCTCGTATGCTCCTGTGAATTTTGGAGTTTTCTTTTTCGTGACATATTTCGCGTATACACATTTCTTTTGGTTCCGGAACAGTTCGGCCATCTTCGATAGAGCCCACTCCTTGACTCTCACTCTTCTTTCAAGCCCACTCGAAATCGGGGTAGTACCATCTGCTTCGAAATCTTCATACTCTGGAGGTAGTATGAAATGTGCTATGAGCTTCTTCCAAAGGTCATCTTTGGCATGATCGTCGATATAACTAATGAATTCTTCACCTGCATTCTTTGGCTTATTCCATTTTTGAATGGTGATCGGGAGGTTGTCCCTAGCAATCACTCCGCATTGATTTACAAACATTTCCTCGTGCTTTTCTAAACCAATCAATTGTCCATCATCATCTATTCGTCGATGGTGAACCTTTGATTATGATCCAATTTTTTGTTAGGGCCTCGTTTCAATCTACCTTTCGATTGCCTCGATCCGGAGGGCTAAAAGAAGAAAGAAGAGTGATTAATATATATACATATCAGTTAATTAATGCATCTAGTCACAAGAGGCTTAATATATATACCTCGATGGTTGTTGCCGAGGGGCCATCATCGTTGTTTGTTTGCCCTTCATCATCGTTGTTTGTTTTCCCTTCATCCATCTGTTCTAGTTGATGTCCATCACCAGATTCATTCAGAAATGACGATATCTCAACCTCATCTATATAATCTTCTCAAGCACGAGCAAGTTCAATTCTATCAATATTGATAGCTATTTCACCATTTATAATGTCCATTATAAGATCATTGTCGTCGCGTCGGTGGTGTGCTCCATCACTTAACTATTGCAGAAAGAAAGGTAAAACAAGTTAGAAAAAGAAAGAGTAAGAAATGAGCAATGTACTAAAACAGGTCACCTTTATGTAGATATGAGCAAATAGATGGTAAAACAAATTTCCCTATTTTATACTTATATTTTTTACCATTTCCTAATACTACTAATAATACTACTACTACTAGTTAATACTAATACTACTAGTAATATTACTACACATACTACTACAAATACTACAAATATTACTACAAATACTACAAATATTACTACAAATACTACAAATACTACAATCAGATCGGTTGGGTGATCGAGGGAGGGAGAGGGCCGAGGCGCACCTGGGGTGGTCAGTGGTGGCGTTCGGGCCGGGGTGCGCTCCCGAGGACCACGACGATGGTGATGACGGCGGCGGTGACGATGGCATCGCTCGCGATGGGATGGTGGCTGGGGCGTGCGTGGATGATGGCCCGTGGCGAGGGTGGTGGCACAGGCTCAGACAACGGACCACTGATGGCTCGGATGACGGCATGCACGATTTGGGCAGCCTGCCGGCGTCGGAGTATGTGGCACGCCTCCTGCGCTGCTAGCTCCATAGCTTGAGAATGAGAACGGTTCGGGAAGAGGAGGCCGCGGCGATTTATATGGCGCAGGCATTTAGTCCAAGGTCATGCCATGACCTGGGACTAAAGGCCCCCCTCTAGTCCCAGGTGATGCCACGACCCGGGACTAGAGGTCATTTTTTGCCTCCAATGATTTCGCGAGTGAGGCTAGACCTCTAGTCGCGGCTGGTGTTTAGACCCGGGACTAGATGGAATTTCGTAACTTCTTCTATTTCAAAAACATTAGAACTTTGGAAATTCATAGCTCCTATTTAATAAATCCAAATAATACAAATAATATGTCTATTATTATTATAAAAATATAAGGAATCTTAATATATCATGCAAACATATGTTTGCATCATGTATCAATTATGCCATTTTCATTTCAAAATGCATTTCACTATTTTTTGTGAAGTCATTTTCCATTTGTCAGACCATGTGTCAAAAGGCCCGGAAACACATCGGAATGCAAGTGCCACATCAAGTGGTGCACCAGTGTGACAAAAGTTACATCATCACATCTACTGGAGTGTGTGTGCCCATGTGTATCAAGGTGGTTTATGGAAAAGAACACATGCAATGAATCCAGAGACTCCATGTGTCAGACCATGTGTAAAAGGCCTAGAAACACATGGGAATGCAACTGCCACATCGAATGGTGCACCCGTGCGACAGAAGTTGCATCGCGACATCTACATGAAATGAATCTAGAGACTCCATGTATCAGACCATGTGTCAAAAGGCGTGTAAACACATGGGAATGCAACTGCCACATCGAATTGTGCACCGCTGTGACAGAAGTTGCATCACCACATCTACTAGAGTGTGTGTTCCCATGTGGATCAAGGTGGTTTATAGAAAAGAACACATGCAATGAATCCAGATACTCCATGTGTCAGACCATGTGTCAAAAGGCCTAGAAACACATGGGAATACAACTGCCACATCGAATGGTGCACTAGTGTGATAGAAGTTGCATCACCACATCTACTGGAATGTGTGTGCCCATGTGTATAAAGGAGGTTTATGGAAAATAAAAAATGCAATGAATCCATAGACTCCATGTGTTAGACCATGACTCTAGAGACTCGGAGCTCTGAAACTCTAAAATTACACATTTCATTTTTCAGAAAGTTTTTCCCTAATCAAAAACTGACGTATAGTCTCGGGCCGAGATACAACCCGAGACTAAAGGATTCCCCACATGGACCTGGCTGGAGCGAGCCCTATAGTCCTAGACCGTATCACTAATCGGGACTAAAGGTCCGATATGACCCGATACTAGAGCTGTCGCGGCCTCCTAGCCATTGCAGCCGAGACTAGTGCTCACACTAGTCCTGGCCCGTAACCAACGCAGGACTAGAGCCTGAATCGGAGCTGAACCGAAGCCCTTGTTTCTACTAGTGTAATGAAGGTGGACATATATGTGTGTCCTTTCATGGTCCCCTTGATCTACAACTTCTTATGCACATCGCATGCTTTTCAGCCAGTTTTACAGCACCAAAAGTGACAAAGCTTTACACATTGGGGTCCATGGAAACAAGGACACTCACATGGGGCATCGTTGAAGGGCGTCAAGGGCTGACTCTCATCCACATATGAAGGGATCTGGGAGTCCCTAGTAGGGTTCATAGCCTGTCTAAATTCGTTGACAATGAGTCCTACATTCATCACGCAAGACAGATGCATGTAAATATCTAACAAAACAAGGATGATCGACAACATGCTTAAGATACAGAACATACAATGGGCTATTACCGAGAGAGGACTGCAAGATCTAGCTACAAATCAATCATGTTGAGCTAGCTCAAGACACAAAATCTACCATAGGAAGATTGCAGAAAGTTCGAACTACACATCAAGGCTATGAATGAAGCTAAAAACTACACATGGCATGCTCACACTGAAGCCTACCGAGATCTACCATAGCAACATTGTAGATCTACGAAACCTAGTCAGAGGTGTGGTTACTTAGAGTCATGTTGCAGGTCAATGATGAAGTTAACAACATGCGGAAGAGGACATGATAGTCTTAACACGCCAACTGCCACCGCCACCAATGATCGGAGATGAGGGGTCTGCTTACCTACTGCGTACTGATGGCTGCAAGTGCACATATCAATTGTAGCTAGTTTCGAATAAGAGTATCATACCTACAAAGAGCTATTTGGTTAAGGTATTTATGCCCCTCATCACTTTCCACCAAAGGATACTTGTAAGCATCCTTTGATCTCAATTGAAAGGTTGTTGGTTGTGTGCAGAACAGTAATTAAAATGAGTAAAAGAAAGCAAGTAACAATGTTGTGTGAAAACGTGGTTGAACTCAATAGGGCTAAAATGTTCTCAGGGATGTAGTATACACCACTAGCATGATATTATTATTATTAATTAAGATAACATACTTCTTGTGTCATGATATGTGTGGAGAGAGCTCCATAATAAGATGTTCACTACAAGGCTCGTAGGAAGCCACTTTGTTGAGCCAAGAGTGAGTTCACCTCTAAATAACCACTGCGATGTCTGAGAGAAATCACCCATACAAACCACCGCAATTAAGGGTTTCCCCGTGGATATCGTAATTAGCTCAGAGAGTCACTCTTTATCCTCCTTTGACCGTGTAGGTTACAAGACGGCACCAAATTGTCACTAAGCTATTCTGGGTATGCTCCCAAACATGTCCAAAGGATTTCTCCCGCCCTTTAGTCCTGAAGGAAAATCATATGTGGCCAACTACACATACCATCTAAAGAGAGATACCAAACACAAATCATAAATCTATCATAGACTAGCCAGTCATACAGAAACAATAATAGGTCATCTTTATTGCAAGTTCATAATAGTGACAGGGTTTCTCCCTCTCGCCAAGAACAAAGGAACTACTCGCACATGGAAGCAATCAACAACATCATCATAATCAAATTGATGGATAGAAGTATGGGGATAAATCTAGTGCAAACCACAATTGAATCTAGAATTACAACAAGATCTAATGGATGAGAGATGGGGGTGATGACGATGATGAGGATGCAGCGGTTGATGATGAAGGGGATGATGTGATGTCCTCCAGTAATCCGTGCGGTAGCAGGGATTTGCCCTCCGCCAAGTTCCTCCTTCGGATCTCTTTCAAATGTGGTTTTTCATAATTTCTGGTGGTTCTGATTGTCGGATCTCCTTTTCTTATAGGTTCTTCATATTTTTGATTTATCTCGGGGTCCACCTTAGGTGTGGAGTCGAGATAATCGTCTATCTCCAATTTTTCGACGTCTTGAAAAATACTACCATTTTCGACTAAACTCCTTGCTAAATCATCATCAAGAGTCTCAATGACTACTAAAGCTAGATTAACGATATTACCTTCCTCTTCTTGTTCATACTCATAATTTTCTAAATCTTCGATAGCCGGCTTATTGTCAAATTTAGAGAAGTGAAAGTTCATTTTCTCTTCACCAAACTTGAGAGACACAATTTGTCTCTTGCAATCAATGTTTGCTCCTACGGTGTTTAAGAATGTTCTTCCGAAAATAATAGGACAATAAACATCAGTAGGCATATCAATAAGCACAAAATCAATGGGATATTATATGGTCCAACATAAATTGGAACATCTCTAATTATTCCCATAGGAACTCTGAGTATCTTATCTGCAAGCATTATTGTCACGTCAGTATCCTCTAGTTCAGTTGAGGTTAGTTCTTTTTGGATTTTCAAATAAAAATTACAAGGGATTACGTTAACAACTTTTCCTATGATGCAGAGGCCATAATAAGAAGTTCCATCGAAAGTACAAGGAAGAATAGGCTTACCAACTTCTTTAGATTTTACCTTCCCTTCAACAAATTGTGAAGCTCCGGTATCCAGCTCTATCAGGTTGCAATGTGCAAACATGGTTAAGATATCCTCCTTCGTTGGTTCCCCGGTCTCATGTATACTTACTTCTTCAGTTTTTCTTGTTTGTCCCTCCTCTTCCAGCATCTTGAGGAATAGCCTTTCCTCTTCGCGTTGATCTTTGAGCTGCTGAGCCATATATGTTTTCTCGCCGTCCTTGGAAAAGGAAGGGGTTCAACATATGGGGGTGTTTCCCTTAATGGCTCAACATGAAATGCAATTATTGGATCAACTTCTTCAATTGGCTCAGGTGGAGGAGTATAATGGAGCCAATCTTTCTTAGGAGCCTCAATATGTTCTGTAAAATACTGAAGGATTTGCAAAATAATATCATCATCAAGTTGAAGTTCATCAGTAGTTTCTTTTACTTTACCGGATTCTTTATAAGCATTGAGACAATCATATTCAACCTCTAGACCTCCTTCGCCGCCTAAATCAAATCCCCATGTTTCTCTATTATAACGAATTCATTCTAGAAGTTCCCAAGCTTTAGTTATAGTTAACTCCATAAAGGAGCCTCCAAAATTTGTGTCAAGATCATGTTTAATTTCTTAATTAAGTCCCCCGTAGAAAATATGTCAAACATACCATTCAGGAAAATCATGATGGGGACATTTATTAAGAACAGACTTATACCTTTTGAAGGCTCTTACCAAACCTTCACCTGGGCGGTTCTTGAAGCTTGTGATTGCCCTTCTTGCTTCAGCAGTTTTTACCTTAGGAAAGAACCGAAATATGAATTCTCCTTTGAATTTTTCCCAGGTATCTATTTTCTCTGCATGGGAAATTCTATACCAAGCTAAAGCAGTGTTGGTTAGAGATTGGCTAAACAATTTAAGTTTCAATTTATCATAAGAATAGCCTCTCAATTTAAGTGTCCAACATAACTCGGTAAAGTGCATTAAATGAGTCTAAGGATCCTCATTGGAATCATCTCCTACAAAAGTTTTCTCTTTAATAATAGCGATAAAGCGAGGGTTAACCTCGTATTCTAGTCATTCTCACTCGAGAATTCTTTGACGAGTCCTCTATTGAACTTCCCTAGGTATTTAGTTGCATCGAGTTGATTCATCAGTCCGAGTGCAGTCAAGGTCCTTACTTGAAACTAGTAAACAACTTTAGTAAAAAAATAGTGAAATAAGCAACTAAGAACAAATACCAAAAGCGCTTAGCTCCCAGACAAAGGCGCTAGAAAATAGCTTGATGGCTACAAGTGCGCATATCAATTGTAGGTAGTTCCGAAATAAGAGTATCGTACCCACAAAGAGCTATTTGGTTAAGGTATTTATGTCCCTCGTCACTTTCCACCAAAGGATACTTATAATATGTCTTTGATCTCAAGTAAAAGGTGTTTAAAAGGTTTTTGGTAGTGTGTAGAAAAGTAATTAAAATGAGAAAATGAAAGCAAGTAACAATGTTGTGTCAAAACGTGGTTGAACTCAATAGGGATAAAACATTCTCAGGGATGTAGGATACACCACTAGCATGATATTATTATTATTAATTAAGATGACATACTTCTTGTGTCATGATATGTGTGGAGAGAGATCCATAATAAGATGTTCACTACAAGGCTTATAGGAAGCCACTTTGTTGAGCCAAGAGTAAGGTCACCTCTAAATAACCACTGCGATGTCTGAGAGCAATCACCCATACAAACCACCGCAATTAAGGGTTTCCCCGTGGATATCGTAATTAGCTTAGGGAGTCACTCTTTATCGTCCTTTGACCGTGTAGGTTACAAGTCGACGCAAAATTGTCACTAAGCTATTCCGGGTATGCTCCCAAACATGTCCAAAGGATTTCTCCCGCCCTTTAGTCCTGAAGGCAAATCATATGTGGCCGACTATACATACCATCTAAAGAGAGAGACCAAACACAAGAATAGATCATCTTTATTGTAACTTCATAATAGTGCTAGGGTTTCTATATCTCCCCAAGAATGAGGGAAAACTACTCACACATGGAAGCAATCAACGACATCATCATAATCAAATGGATGGATAAAAGTACGAGGATAACTCTAGTGCAAACCACAATTGATTCTGGAATTACAACAAGATCTAATGGATGAGAGATGGGGATGATAATGGTGATGAGGATGTAGTGGTTGATGATGAAGGGGATGATGCGATGTCGTCCAGTGATCCATGCAGCAGCAGGGAATTTCCCTCCGCCAAGTTCCTCCTTGAGATCTCTTTCAGATGTGGTTTTTCGTGGTTTCTGGTGGCTGTGAATGTCGGATCTCTCTACCGTCTTCGCTAGGAGAGAGTATTTGACGAGGCGGACGCATTGCCATGTGGTACGGGCGGACGATACGGATGGGCTTTGCTCGTACCACTGGTCGTTATCGCGGCCGATGCTTTCCTCTCGCTTGGTATTCTCCGAGGTGCGAAGGTAAATCAGTAAAATGACTTTTATCACTTAAAAATATCATATTATAACATAATATGACAGTTCAAATTGATATATTCATAATAGACTTAGTAGTTTGGGATCCTATTAAAACAAAGGCAAAAAGGTGCGCGCAAGCGCAGTAAAATACCAAAATCTCTATTCTATTTATGCCAAAACAAAAGGTAAATATGCTTTAATTTTAGACTCATCACGTACCCATCGGGGAAGAGAGCTCGATGGGGATGGTGGTTTGGGTTTTGGCGGTTAGCGAGTAGCTAGAAATAAGTGAGGATTTTGACAGCAAGTGACCGAATATATCCCGCCCCTTTTTCGCTGCAGCCCAAGAGCTCATGCCAACTCCACGGTCGGACGCGCTCTTGATTTTGCATCAGGTTAGTGCACAATGAGGATGGCTCCCTAAAAACGCCCAAATTGAACGTTATCGATAGGCATGGGTACAAGTTGCTTTACAGTTTGCGCTAGCGCAACCGAACCTTGCATGCGGGCATTAACAACATGTTTTCTTTTCCCGAGGGCAGGCTGGGCACCTCCTCCAGGTTACCAGACGCGTCCATAAATTTTGTAAAAAGTCAAACAATGTAAAATTTGACTAAATTTGTAGAAAAAAATCAACAACTATGATATTGTATAGCTATTGTATGGAAATATATTTTATGGTGTATCTAATCTAATAAGATTAATTTGTCGTAGTAAAGGTTTATAGTTTTTCTAAAAACTTACTTAAACTTTATCTCATTTGAACTTTGACTAAAATTATACGCGGGGTAGTACCGCACAACAAGTTTGCTTCTACCCGCAAAAAAAAGCTTGCTTCCGTGCAACCCAAGAAACAACATGTGCCAGACTGCGGGCTGCTTGGTGTCGTGAGCGGAAGCGCCGGCCGTTCGCGAGTTCGATTCTAGGCGGAGCATACTCCGATTAAAATACTTCACCACACGCGGGACGATGCTACTCCAACCAGAACCGGTCCGTGCGGTAGGGATGCGTAGGAATACGAGCTCGGGTCGATCTTATATCGAAGTCAGGGTCCAAAACTAGTCGGCTACAAGCCTACAACAGTCTTTGTTTAAACACATCACACACGTATTCGTGTAACATTAAATATCAAATACTCCTCCAGTCTCAAAATAAATGACTTGAGTTTATCTGAATTCGTATATATCTAGACATGTTTTAAATCTAGATAATCAAAATCACTTATTTTAGGAAGGAGGTAGTAGGTGTTTACTAGTTCGAGCTAGCTTATAACGTTTACTAGATAGATAATCTGCATCGTTCTGTACATATGGACGCAATTGCTTCTCCAAGTACTCCCGCTGGCAGAAGGTATGTAAGCAAGTTTTGTGCCTTATTTTTCTTCCGAAGTTATTTCTACTCCCTGCATCTCGAATTATATGTCTCAGATTTGTCTAAATTTGCATATACTAGACATGTTTTAGTGTATAGATACATGTAAATTTAGATGAATCTCTGGCATCTAATTCGAGATGGAGGGAGTAATATTCTTACTATTTGTGCCTTATTTTTCTTATGAAGTTATTTCTAGTAATTTTACTATTGGTGCCTTATTTTTCGTGGAAGAAGGACATGCATTACGTTACTGGTATTGGTAGTACTACTAGCTTGGCATCTTCCTTTTAACTCAAAAAAAAAGAAGTAATAGTTTTAGCTAGCTTGCATATACGGAGGGGGTAATTCTGGATGTTGTGTCTAATACCTAGGGCCAAACGGCAGCAGAAACCGAAGAATGCTATACCGAAGAATGCTATGAAGAAGTTTTTATTCCTTTTCAAAGTGAAGGTTGGAGGTCAAGTTTCCGATAAACACAAGGCTATTGGATCAAAGAAGATAATCAGGCTATGCATTCATGACGAGTATGGCATCAGGGCACTGGCCAAACACTAGTGCAGACCCCCCCCCTCTAACACCCGTTTGGAGGGCCCTCTAACAGCGGTTGTAGAACCGCTGTTGAGGGTTCGGTGTTAGAGGACCCTCCCCTTTAACACCGGTTCGTAAAGGGTGGCACACGTGGGGCTGCCGCAGGGCTCAGGCCCCCCCCTTTAACACCGGTTCGTAAGGTTCTGTGCCGCGGCAGGAAAACGAGATAAATCTCTGCCGCGGCAGGAAAACGGCCTAAATCTCTGCCGCGGCAGAGTTCTGCCCCTGCCCCGTTCTGGGCGTATTTCTGCGACGCGGTGGGGACGGGGAGGGGGGGGGGAATCGATCTGGAGCGGTATACACATACATCGTCATCGGTACATACGAGTACATGAATAATTAAGCAACTATTATTATACACAACATCGTCATTGTGTGGTATTCTCCGTAAACGTTGAAGCATCAAGTACAAGACAAACACGTTCAAGCATATATACAACGTTCATTTTGGTGGATATCTAAAGAGTTCTCCACCAGGCGTGACGACCTCATCAAGTATGAAGCCCGCCAATTCCTCTTGAATGGCTCGTATGCGGTCAAATGGTAGGAGTTGGTCTCGCATCCGTTCGATCTGAATATATATGAAGAATGGGGTCAATATATAAATAAGAATAAAACTCAACACAATTGATGGTAATAAAATAATGTTGTGTACTTTGTTTACTTATTCTAAGTTGTTCTAGTGCGGCTTGGCCCGTCGCACATATTGTGTTGCGAATGAACTCGCAAACATAGTACCCACATAAGTTATTGCCGTGTCCCTGATGCGCGCACTTTACGAGAATAGAGAGTTCAATCAAAATAATAATCAATAAAGCATGTTATAATGGAATTGGAAGCAGAATCAAAGAGATACGCAGACCTAGCTAGCTAGTATTACTTACATTTTGGTCTACAAATTTTAGTTCTTCTGACCATTCACCCACGGCCCTGCCCGTGAACCTTTTCCAAACCCTGTCCGGCAAAGAAAATGGATAAAGGAGTAATTAATTACTTGTTGTCACGAAAGTTGCCGATCTAGTGCGATAATATGATTGAAATTACCTCTGGAGCATCTCTCTAAAGTCTGCCCATAGCTCTTTTTCTTTTCGTAACGAGTCCATGACAAGGACTTTTCCTGAGTCAGGTTGAATGACTAGCAGAATAAAGTGGAACCTACGCACGCATAACTCATCATCAGTTACACTTAACATCGAGTAAGCCGAAACAGAATGTGTACAAGAGAGGGTAATAGTACTCACGAGAAGTTGTAAGGCAATAGTATTTCCCTTTTGGTTTGTTGTCTCAGTAAAGACCTTAGCAATAAATCTTCTGTTTGCCCGGGTTTGGTTCTTACCACTTCTTCATGAACTCTATTTGGGTCAACGAACCCAATGTCAAAAGGTCCTCCTTTCATGCATTCCATAACCTTTTTCCTGCATAATAGTATATACATATATGGTGAGCATATATATATATATATACATGCAATTAATGAAGTGAATGAGATGAGATAGAAAATACAGAAATAGTACTTACACACAATAAAGACTGATGGCAGCTTTGTCGAGTTCCTTCTGATTGAATAGAAAATGCAAGTCTTGAATGTTGAAGTCGATCTCGTCGTCTCCGCACAATAAAATCTCATCTCTTATATGCGCCGTGATCCATTCTTCCTTTCTCGTCTTGCAGAAATCAAGGTACCACTTGTGCAATCTTCGCATCTTTGTTGGTAGATTCTTGAGCTCCTCTTTCTTGACGAGATTCTTCCCATACTTCCATGGCTGTATGGGGTTGGCATCGCATTTGGGCAAGTTGTCTCCCATGATGTTCAAGTATGCAATGTAAGCCATCCCCATCTCATTGGCCTTTCTTTGTAGCTCTGCCTCGTAATCATTTACGGGAGGAGCGTCCGGTGTGTCGAACACTTGGAGCAGGGCGCATGATTGGTTTTCCTGCTCTCCGAGCATGGGAACTGTTTTCTAGGGTGCCGCACGACTGCTACTTTCAGTCTCCCTACAGCGCCTTGCATCCGCCTTCAAAATCTGGCGCTCGTAGTCCGGCACAAGTGGGGTTTCGGGTTTCAAAAGATTTTTGTAAAACTTCTCCACCACCGCCGGATCTATTTTCTCCTTTGGCTCGGCCCGTCTAGGTGCAAAGAATTTCTTGACCTCTTCTTCCGAGATCCTATTGGTCTCCTCGTTGCTGCGATTCCACGGTAAAACCGGCAATGGCTTGGCGGAAGGCTGCGGGACGTAGTTTTTTGAACTCTTTGGCGTACGGTTTCCTGCGGATTTCTTTGTGGCAGTGCTAGTGATGCTCTTCGTGGCAGTGCTCTTCCGCTTACGCTGAGGAGATGGCTGAATTGCCGGAGATGGCTGACGGGCAGGAGATGGCTGGCGCGCCGGAGATGGCTGCCGCGCAGGAGATGGCTGAAGCGCCGGAGATGGCTGCCGCGCAAGAGATGGCTGAAGCGGCTCAGACTGCTGACACTGCGGAGACGGCGGGGGTGCCAGTGGCCTCCAATTTGGAAGCACGATGTGTTCCTTCTTCCAAAGAATGGTTGTTTTCACTGCAAATTTGAGTTGAGTTTCCCCTTCACCTGTAGCATGGTCAAGCTGTGGTTCCTTATATTCCTTCACAACCTCATCCACCCCGACAATAGCATAGCCATCTGGAATCGGTCGGTAGTGGTAAGTTCCACCAGCTACAGGAGGTAAGGCATAGCCGACAGCCACCTTAATGGATAAGCCCATTAATCTCACATGCAGCTCAGCGTGTTCGCTCTCCGTGATCTCATCCACGGGGTATCGAGGACCCGCCATTTCAAGCGTGGGTTGCACGTTCTCCGTGGAAGCCACGCTGCTTTTCCGCGCAGAGTCTGGGCCGCCGGCAGATTCCAAGGCAGGCTCTTCGTGCCGCTGAGATGGGCCGGTAGCTTGATGGCTCTGTTGTGCATTCACTTGCGCCTGCAGCGCCACAAGTGCATGTTCTATCTGTGTCATCCGCTCTGTACGCTCTTTTTCTTTTCTGCCGCGCCATCTGTAAGAGTGGCTCCACTAGGCAAACCCATCCTTCCACGTCATACCCCCTGTGCCTCGTGAATGTCCAGGGTGTTCTTTTTTACCGATGGCGCGTGTGAGCTGGTCATTCTCTCTGTCGGGATGGAAGGTCCTGGCGGCTGTTTCCTCGTATGCCGTGATGAGTTCAGTGACGGGTTTGGCAAGGAGGGTTGGGAAGATACACAATCCTGTTTCTGGGTCCAACCTTGCCCCGATTCCGTAGAACCAAGTCTTTGCACGTAGGTCCCACCCATGTGTCTGGGGTGTGATCCCTCTGTCGTGCATGGCCTTCTCAGCTTCCTCCCACTTAGGCCTCTGAGATATGTAGCCACCTGACCCTGTCCTCTGGTGATATTCCTTCTTCTGGGCATTTAGCGTATTGGTTTCTGACCTCTTTGTAGCTATAGCACCTTCCTTGTATGCCACAAATTCGCGCCAGCGAGGTCTTATCTTCGCATAATATGCGTCTTCGAAATCTGGAGTCTCGCGAGCTTTGACAAATTTGTTCAATTTTGTCTTCCAGTTGCGGAAAGCGTTAGCCATCTTCTTTAGAGTCCACTCTTTGACCTTTTCCTTTATAACCGGTTTGTTTTTATCCTCCTCTGGCGGAAGGGTGAAATTTACCAACAGCGAATTCCAAAGCGTTTCTTTGGATCTTTCATCGACAAAGGTACCGTCGCCCTTCTTTGGCTTATTCCAATATTCAATTATGATTGGGATTTGGTCCCTAACAAGAACTCCAGCCTGACATACAAATTTGCCTGCGGCCTTCTTGGGCTCCATCGGCCTGCCATCAACACGGACTGCTTCGATCGTGAACTTTGCACGATCTTTCAACCGATGGCTCGCGCCTCGCTTGCTCTTTTTCGTAGAAGAAGATGGTTGCTGGCTGGTCGATCGAGAGGGCTAAAAGAAGAAAGAAGCTTTAATTAATACATGTAGAAGAAGATTGTTGGTGGAAGTCAGCAGAGGCTTAATCAATGCATATACCTCGCCGGACTTTGTAATCACTAAATTGCGTTCACCGGAGTCTTCATCTTCTCCATGACTACTTGAGCTGTCATCATGTCCCTCCAAGTTCAGATATTGTGAGGTTTCCTCATCGATAATGTTCTGCATTATTTCTTCTTCTTCAAGGTTTCTACTAAGTGGATCCATAGTTTCTAAAACAATAATATTATCTAGAGTAAGAGAGTAAACATTCAAGTGGACTTGGATTCATACACAAATATACATAGTATTCATACAAAAATACACAAATAAATACAAAAATGAAATTAAAACCCTAAGGATGCTTGATCATTTTAAACGAGTTCCGAGGGGTCCAAACCCTAATTCGGAGAAATCCCGGATGCATATGAGAGGGGCTAGCTATAGTGGCTGACCGGAGGATGCTCCAGAAAGCGGCGGCTGGCGACGCTGGAGCGTGACCTAGGGCGCGCGAGGTAGCGGGTTCGCCTCAGCGTGATGCGGCCTACCTAAAATGGGCGGCGCCACTACCTAGGGGTCACCGGAGCGACGTTAACGACGACGGCCAGCGGCGGCGCTTGCAGAGCAGCGAGGTGACGACCCTAAACTAATACTAACTATAAAATACACTAAATAACCCTAAACTAAATACACTAAACTACACTAAATAAATAACCCTAAACTAACTAACCCTAAACTAAATAAATAACCCTGAACTAATAACCCTAAACTAAATAAACCCTAAACTAATAACCCTAAACTAAATAAACCCTAAAATAATACTAACACTAAACTACTAATACTAACACTAAATAAACCTTGCAGACTAAATAAACCCTAAACTAATACTAACACTAAACTAATACTAACCCTAAACCTTGCAGAGCGGCGGCGATGGGGGTGGCGGACGACGCGGGCGCGCGCGATGGCGGACGGTGCTGGCGCGGCGGGGGGCGTCGACTGCGACGGCGACGGCTCGCGCGTGGGGAGGGGGCGACGGCGCTCCCACGGGATGGCGAGGGCGAGGGCGGCGACGGCGAGGGCTGGACGGCGACGGCTAGACGGCGCGCGCGCTTTCGATCTGGCTGGGGGGAAGAAGGAAGGGGAAGGCACGCGTTATAACCCCCCCCATTAACACCGGTTCGTGGCTGGAACCGGTGTTAAAGGGGGGGATTCGTTTCGTGCCCGCACCCCCCCCCTTTAACACCGGTTCCAGCCACGAACTGGTGCTAAAGGGAGGGTGTGCGCGCGCGAAACGAAATAAATGCGCCCCCCTTTAACACCGGTTCGTGGCTGGAACCGGTGTTAAAGGGGGGGCATTTATTTCATGCATTAAAGGGGTGGGGGCATTTATAATTCAAAAAATAGGATATGAATTTAGAAAATTCATATCTTATTCATTTCTACTCAGAAAAATATGAATAATATATCATAATTTTCATAAAAATAATATCTATCCATTCATGTAAAAACATTTTATATTTACTTTAGATGAAAATTTTCAAAATGATTAAAACACTTACATATAAATTTTGATTATTCAATTCAAACAAAAATAAATTGTCAAATCCTAAAACTTTGAACATAAGAAATATTAAGCATCTAAAAAGGAATCTAACCCTATTTTATTAGAGCAAATCATATTTTATTTTGTATTAACATTTTTGAATTGATTGGATATTTAAATGCCACATCTTTTGTATAAACTTGAATCGGACAAAGCCTCGCTCAACTTGCATTGGATTTTTGATAAAATAGCATATTGTGAACCTAAAATGATTTTTGTAAAAAATCATGAGCATCGTATCATGTACCTGTAGTTCATATCTGACCCACTTCCTACCGATTCGGCAGGAATTTGTCTTTTTCACCAAAGGTGGACGAAAAGGTTTCAGATCCCCCTGTTGGTACATTGTCCATATAAGGTGGTCTAGTATTTTTGTAAAATGTGGTGGTGGTTTTTTGAATTAGCCATTTGGTGGTTGCTTCACAAAACCGTCCGTTTTTTATGCTCGGAAAATAGAAAATGCCTTTTTGGTGCGATAAAAAGGAAAACTTCCTCTTACAACATTGTTTGCCATGCCATGATGCACATGTATGCACAATATGGCCAAATTATCACAAACTATGCCTTGATTCTAGCCATAACATTGGTCATTTGACCCGAAAGCCAAGAAACCTCGAATGAGATAGGTCATTTTGTGAAGGAGATAGAACTGGAATTAAAATACAGAATGCAATTAATAGTAAGTTACATAAAGCACGACTGAAAATTAAGATACATAAAAGAACTGAAAATTAAGATACATAGCCAGATTAAGTAACAATCGGCCGAACTTGTTTCGGAATGTTGGAGTGATTCAGTCATGCTCTTGCCTACACCTGTAATACTCGCCACTGTAGTCGTCGTACTCGCCGCCGCCGTCATCACTGTCGTCGTCGGGGTCGCCATAATTGAACGTTGAAGGCTGAGTACGCGTGGGCTGGACTTGAGGGTAGCGCATACGGGGGTTAGAGTCGGCGGCAGTGTCATAGGCCATGACGCTCTGGAGAGTCCGACCGCGCCACCATAGCCGACGGCCGGCCTCGTTGAAGTTCGGAGGAGGTAGGCCGTCCTCCTCGTGCCTGGCGAGCGCCCTCTCACGCCGATCCACGAAGAAGGCTTCCCAAGTAGGGAAATAGTCGGGATGCCATCTAGGATTCCTCCGCTGCTCCGGCGTGAGCTCGAAGTAGTAGTGGTTCGTGATGGCCATCCGGCGCGCCACACCTAGAGGGACAGGAGAAACCGGCATGCCTCCGGCGCTCAGCATCCAGCCGACGGGGACACCGTAGCCCGGCGGGCAGGGGTAGTTCGAGGCGCAAAGCGCCTCCGCCTCCCTGGGGTTAGTGCTACGGTGGAAGCCATGGGAAAGAGTGATGAGGTTGCAGATATGAGTATAGAGATGTGCAATGACAATGGAGTCCAACCCTACATATATATAGTGAAGAACTGGCGGGAAGAACTGGAGGGAAGAACTGGCGGGAAGAACTGGAGGGAAGAACTGGCGGGAAGAACTAGCAGGAAAAAATGGCGGGAAGAAAAATGGCGGGAAAAATGGCGGGAAGAAAAATGGCGGGAAGAAAAATGGAGGGAAGAAATAGAAGGAAGAAAAATGGCTCATTTAATACATATACTGTTAACAGTAGAAATATGACATTGATTTCCATGTTGAGATACATATGTGTGCCAAAAATGGCTCAATTAATACATATATTCAATCTTATGATCGCGTCGGCCGTAACCATGGAGTATCAACACCGTTTAACAGGATGGTTGGGTCAGTCTTCACTCTGAAGGGCGGAATTTCATCAAACTTATTATAATCTTCTGACATGTCTGTCTTGTCCTCCACTCCTAGGATGTTTTGTTTCCCTGAAAGAACTATGTGACGCTTTGGCTCATCGTGTGATGTATCTGTTTGCTTATTTTTTTCTTTTTTCGGTTTGGTAGACATGTCCTTCACATAGAAAACCTGAGCCACATCATTGGCTAAGACGAATGGTTCGTCTAAGTTCTTGTCTACCTTCATAAGATTGTTGAGATCCACCGTTGTTATTCCGTACTTCTTGTCTACCTCAACCCCCCATCCTGTTAGCTTGACCCATTTGCATCGAAACAAGGGGACCTTAAAATTAGGTCCATAGTCAAGTTCCCATATCTCCTCTATGAACCCATAATACGTGGTCTTTTGCCCATTGTCTTCTGCTGCATCGAAGCGGACACCACTATTTTGGTTGGTGCTCTTTTTATCTTGGCCTATCGTGTAAAATTCATTCCCATTTATCTCGTACCCTTGGAAAGTACATACAGTCGAAGATGGTGTCCTGGCCAACAAGTATAGCTGATCCCCAACAGCGGTGTTATTCATGAGAAGTCTTTGCAGCCAGCCGCCAAAACTCGCCATGTGTTCACTTATAATCCATTCATCAGACTGCCCCGGGTGTTTGAGGCGTATTAAATTCTTGTGTTCATTGATATACGGGGCAACCAAGATAGATCTTTGTAAAACCGTGTAGTGTGCTTGATTGAGAGAATGCCCGTACCTACATATCATTGCTTTACATCCTAGGGTGCCTTTTCCACGCAGTCTCCCCTCATGTCGTGATTCTGGAACACCAATCGCCTTAAGGTCAGGAATAAAATCAACACAGAACTCAATGACCTCCTCTGTTACATAGCCCTTGGAGATGCTTCCTTCTGGCCTAGCACGGTTATGAACATATTTCTTTAAGACTCCCATGTACCTCTCAAAGGGGAACATATTGTGTAGAAATACAGGACTGAGAATGGCAATCTCTTCTACTAGGTGAACCAGGAGATGCGTCATAATATTGAAGAAGGATGGTGGGAACACCAACTCAAAGCTGACAAGACATTGGGCCACATCTGTCTGTAACCCTAGTAGGCTTTCTGGATCGATTACCTTCTGAGATATTGCATTGAGGAATGCACATAGCTTCACAATGGGTACTCGAACATTTTCAGGTAGAAGCCCCCTCAATGCAATCGGAAGCAATTGTGTCATAATCACGTGGCAGTCATGAGACTTCAGGTTTTGGAATTTTTTCTCTGCCATATTTATTATTCCCTTTATATTCGACGAGAAGCCAGACGGGACCTTGATACTGCTCAGGCATTCAAAAAATATTTCCTTCTCTGCTTTGGTAAGAGCGTAGCTGGCAGGAGTTAAGCGGCATCGTTTACCCTTCTCGTTCTCAGGATGCATAGGCTCTTCAGGGTCTTTCAGACGTTGCTAGTCCTGCCGTGCTTTCGGTGTATCGTTTGTCTTCCCATACACTCCTAGGAAGCCTAGCAGGTTCACGCAAACATTCTTTGTCACGTGCATCACGTCGATTGAAGAGCGGACCTCTAAGACTTTCCAATAGGGTAGGTCCCAAAATATAGATTGCTTCTTCCACATGGGCGCGTTTCCAGCATCGTCATTCGGAACAGATAGACTACCAGGACCTTTTCCAAAGATTACTTCTAGGTCCTTGACCATACCAAATACCTCCTCACCGATACGGAGGACGGGCTTCCTCCGGGGTTCTGCCAGACGTTTGAAATGCTTGCCTTTCTTTCTTACTGGATGCAGGTTCGGAAGAAATCGACGATACCCTAGGTACACAACCTTCTTACATTTATCCAAATATACACTTTCAGTCTCATCTAAACAGTGTGTGCATGCATTGTATCCCTTGTTTGTCTGCCCTGAAATGTTACTAAGAGCAGGCCAATCATTGATGGTTACGAAAAGCAATGCTCATAGGTCAAATGGCTCCCCTTTGTGCTCATCCCGCATACGTACACCTGGTTTGGCCCACAGCTGTAAAAGTTCTTCAACTAATGGCCTTAGGTACACATCAATGTCGTTGACGGGTTGCCTCGGGCCTTGGATGAGCACTGGCATCATAATGAACTTCCTCTTCATACACAACCAAGGAGGAAGGTTATAGATACATAGAGTCACAGGCCAGGTGCTGTGACTGCAGCTCTGCTCACCAAAAGGATTCATGCCATCTGTACTTAGACCAAACCTTAAGTTCCTTGCGTCACGTGTGAAGTCCGGGTACTCTCGCTCGACTTTTCTCCACTGTGACCCATCAGCGGGGTGTCTCAATATCGCGTCTTTCTTACGGTCTTCCATGTGCCATCGCAACAACTTGGCATGCTCTTTATTTCTGAAGAGACGTTTTAACCGTGGTATTATAGGAGAATACCACATAACCTTGGCAGGAACCTTCTTCCTAGGGGCCTCGCCCTCAACATCGCCAGGATCGTCTCGTCTGATCTTATACCGCGGTGCAGTGCATAGCGGGCATGCATCCAAATTCTCGTACTTCTCACCGCGGTAGAGGATGCAGTCATTAATGCAGGCATGTATCTTCTGCACGTCTAATCCTAGAGGGCAGACAACCTTCTTTGCTTGGTATGTACTGTCGGGCAACTCATTATTTCTTGGAAGAAGATTCTTCATTTTTACCAACAACTTTGAAAATGCGTTGTCAGTCACACCGTTCTCTGCCTTCCATTGCAGCAAATCCAGTGTGGTACCTAGCTTTTTGTGGCCATCTTCGCAAGTTGGGTACAACAATGTTTTGTGATCCTTTAACATCTGCTCCAGCTTCTCCTTCTCCTTTTCAATTTCACATTCTTCCTTTGCATCAGTAATGGCCCGACCAAGATCGTCATCAGCGGGCCCATCTGCTGCCTCTTGATCTTCATTATCTACCCTCGTTGTAGTATCATCATATTCAGGATACATATTATGATAGTTGTCATCATCCTCTTCTTCTTCGTTGTCTTCCATCACAACCCCTTTTTCTCCGTGCTTGGTCCAACAATTATAGCCGGGCATGAAACCGGATCGAAGCAGGTGGACGTGAATGGTTCTGGTATTTGAGTAGTCTTTCTTGTTCTGACAGTGAACACACGGACAGCACATAAAACCATTGTGACCACGGTTTGCATTAGCCACAACGATGAAATTTTGGAGGCCCGTAATGTACTCGGAAGTGCGGCGGTCACCGTACATCCATTGCCGGTTCATTTGCATTAATATATAGTATATATCAAAAAATAATAGGGAGATGACCATTTATATATATACTACATCAATGACACATGAAAGGATAGTTGCTGACCTCGACCGAGAAGGAAAGAGCAACGAGAAAACTTATTTTGAGCTCTCGGGCATTTCACCGAACACCTCTTGTGCATACGAAAAAAACACAAACTAGCACACTTCACACCCTCTTGCTAGGCTCCAAAATGAGATAGTGAAAAAATGGAATAGTGGGGTGTGGGCTGCGGTATCTTATATAGCCCCCCCCCCTTTAACACCGGTTCAAGCCACGAACCGGTGTTAAAGGGGGGGGCTGCGCGGGCCACTGGTGCAGGGGCCTTTAACACCGGTTCGTGCCACGAACCGGTATTAAAGGGGGGGCTCCTTTTTGCTGCACGGGCCACGCTGGTACAGGCCCCCCCTTTAACACCGGTTCGTAGAAGAACTGGTGTTAAAGCCCATTTCCAGGCTCAACCAAAGGCCTCGTTTCCACTAGTGAAACCTGCACTTATAATAAAATCAACTGCACTAAGGCGGGAAATAAAGCTTCGTATGGAGAGGCGGAAGCTTCTATGGATCTATGGTAGCGTACTTCCCAACATCGATACATGGGCAACATTCAAGGAAAATGCGGAGATCATGGCACAACTGGATCTTACAATGGACAATGCAATAGACAAGTATGCCCACCAACGCTTGCAAGCCAGATTGTTTTACTTGATCGCAGATATGCATGATTTAACGTTCACGGTTCGCAGTCATCTGTATGGTGACAATGAATTCTTGAAAATTTTGTGGAGAAAGAAGAGACTGGAGCGCAAGATGAGACAAACCAACCACGAGATATGCAACAGTCCACTGAGCGTTAAAGAATCTGATCTACCTGGCAAAAACCTTGCATCCACTCTTGTCGCGGTGTCGAAATTGTGTGGCAAAAGGCACATAATTGGCTTGCTACTTGTAATTTTCTCTGCTTTCACCATAGTATATCTATAAAGCAAATAACCGTTGATTTGGATTGACATGGTGCTACTGTTTCGTTTTCTATAAGGTATAATGCATTTTCTTTCACATGAGAATCCGTCGTCGTTTACTCCCGTACAACATAAGAGTATTAGAGTCGCACCACATATTTTCTCGTAGATCAACTGTGGTCGAACTTGTATCTGAATCGGAGTCGTAGCAGCCTCCGGTCGAACTTGCACGTTCTCGCGTAGAACGCCAGCCGTCATATAAACTATCACAAGATGTACGTGTAATGTAATAGAAAAAGGAGATGTAATAGTTGGTTCCCGCCTTTTAATTTTTTGATGAAAAAGGATGGACATCCCGTCCTCTACTGTTCCGACCCACACCCGAGGTCCTGTTCATGGAGGGGACTCGATCTCCCCCCATGGCGGACCCGATTGGGCCCCTCCTAGGAGACACGTGCTGGCGTGCGTTCCCCCCCACTCCCTCTTCACCCACTTCCCTCATCAGCGTGACTCTGAGCTCGCCGCCAATAGCTCGCTTCATCAAGCCCCGATCTGAGGTCTCCCGGCGGCTAACCCTGGTGATCTTCGAAGATGGAGGCCCTAATGAGCCGTGCGGAGGTGCGTTTCAAGGGACTGCGGAGAAGGAAGGGAGAGAAGGGTGGATTGGGAGATCTAGAGAGGAACACGACGACCACCTCCGCCGTCAGTTTCGCTTGGGGTAATCGGAAACCCCGCTCGGTAAGGACCCTCTCTGCAGTTCAGGCCCCGGCCAATTCAACCTCTGTCTCGGATCCTTCTAACCCATCCCCATTGAAGCAAGCAGGGCGGAGTTTGGGGAAATCGGTTCAGAGAAGCAGACCGAAAAGGAATTCTGCCTCTCTCAATAGCCTCTCCTCGGACAGCTAAAATCTGCAGATGGAGAATCGGGTGAAATGGAGCTCGAGGAACGCATTGAGAAGGCCGGAGCGGGGGCGTCCTCGCCGAGCAACATCTCATTTCTCGAAGATGGAATAGGAGCTGCGCAGTCCGCTTTTGAAGCTCTACAATGTGGTTTAGATGGTTTCGGATTTATCGAGAAAGGAGATGGGAGCAGCGGTGGGTTTACTGGACCTCAATCTGCAGTCAATCCTGTTCGAGAAAATTTGTGCTTGCTGAGGCAACATCAGTAAGAGGAGCTTCGAAGGAGAGAGAATGGCGGGAATCTGAAACTGCAGGTCAGGTCTGGTCCCAGAATAGGAAATTCTGTCCATGGAAATACCCTATGGAAAAGGTGGATGGGCTAAAGGAGTGGTTGACAGATGGAGGCATGGAGGGATTTCTCTCCCAGCTTTGGTGTTTTCCTTTACAGCCCATGTGCACTCAGCTACAAAAACCACCTCCACCACCATCTAGAAGGACACCCGTCCCTTCATATATACCTAGGGGCTACAAACCCTAAACACTGCCCCTCCCCACTTCTGCTGGCGGCGGTAGTTGAGCTCACTTCTGGTTTGCAGTGCCTGGGATTAGAGGCTCCACAGACTTCTGAAGCTCCTAGTTGCTCTAACATGGGGGATCGAGGAAGATGAAGCAAGGGTAGGGGTAGGGGAGGAAATAGCAGCCATGATAGTTGGCAGAATCAAGATAATTGGCAGAACCAGCAAGGAGGACAAGCACATATGTAGTAGCAATGTCCCTATGAGTTTGGGTAGTTCAATCCTCAGTTCTACTCCAATCAACCCCCCTTTGGTTATCCCCCTGGTAATATGCCTCCTCCCTGGGCTTTCAATAATCCTTTCCCTCCTTTCCCTCCCTAGCAGCAGCTTGGGATGCAATCAAATTAGTGGATTGACCCTCCACAATAGCAGGCTGTGCAGGGTTCTAATGTGGAAGATAAGACTAAGTCTCAGGGACAACAGAAGAACAAGAAGAAGCAGATTCCTGCTCAGAAAGAAGCTAGGGTTTTCTCAAATGCAAGCTCTTGGTGGAATTACATAGAATCTGTCTATCTCTGCTGTGGAGAGCCTGGTCACCTGTAGGTTAACTGTGAGAAGACTCCTGTTTGTTTCATTTGCAAGAGCTCTACACATATTGTTGAGAAGTGTCCTATGAGGAGGAGACCCCATCAGATGGCTAAGTACATTGGTAGTGGAGCTCTTGGTTTAGGTTTCTATCACATTGACATCCCTAAAAGTGTGATAAATCCTATTGCCTCCACAAAGAATTGTGGGATTATTCTGGTGGAAGAAGGCTCATTGTATGCAATAGAACTAGCTGAAGAATTCTCTAAGATCTACAAAACTAATTGGCCATGGCAGATTAGGGAGCTGGGTGTGGAAAACACCTTTCTGGTCAAATTTACACCTCATATTGTAGTGGAGCAAGTCATTGGCTACCCTAAATTTGGTGTCTCAAAGCCAGGGGTTTAGGTGAAGGTTAAGGCCTAGAATGATGACCCAGAGCCAGTGGACTCTCTGAAGAAAGTGTGGGTGATCATTACAGGTTTGCAAACAAAGTGGTGTGAGTGGAACACCCTGGATCAAGCAACTTCTATATGTGGTATCCTAGAGGATGTAGATTAGCAGAGTATCTTTAGGAATAATGCTAAGGAAGTGAGGGTTCTCATCAAATGTAAAGATCCTTCAAAACTTCTAGTTGGTAGGCTTTTTAACGTCCAAGATCATCTCTTCCACTTGGGTTTTGCTTTGGACAGTTCTGTGCTAGTGGTGGATGAAGAGGATGATCTTCTGAATGATGATCACAATGGACAGAGTAGGGGGAATGAGGAAGATCTTGCTGGACAAAGGGGAGGGAGTGGTCCTGCTGATCCTCCTAGCAGTGGGACATCATCCCACCAAACTAACAGCAGTATGCCAAATAGGAATGGTGGTCAAACTTCTAGCAGAGTCAGGATGGCTTCAGAATCTCCTTGTGGTGCAAATGTAGTGTTCCAACTTCTGGTCTAGAGAGGGCTGGTGGATTTTGAAGGAAATTTCATTTGGGACAAGTCTCATGTGGCTCCTGGGGCTGAGTTAGAAGCACAGACTTTTTGGATTGATAACCAGGTTGAGGACATGAATATGTCTCAAGTTGGGGCTGTTGTTGATCCATCTGGTGAGGTTTCTCAGTTATACTGCTTGAAGACAGAATACCAAGCTTTAAGGATCTCGTGATGAGGGAAAGAGATGATTCACAACTCAATCAAAAAGCTGCAAAAAAACAAAAAACATTGGGTCATGTGCAGCCAACTAGGCAAAGTACTAGGGTGGACAGGTCCAGGAACATTCTAGAGAAACCTATGAACCTAAAGAAAGTTACTAACCTAGAAGTCCCTAAGAGCATGAAAGGTATTATGTCTACCAATCCCTTCTCTGCTCTTTCTACTAGTGAAATAGAAGGTCTATCTGATAATATAGGTGTAGATTTCTCTGTTGAAGATTCTTCTAGTACTAGTTCTGTTTTGCCTAGCCTACCTCCTCATACTGATTCTTCATCTGAACATAGCATTATAGATTAAGAAGCAGAAGGGTGGATAGAAGTTTTACATAGATCTCGGGGAAAGCACCCTAGGAAGAAGATAGTATGATTAGTGTCTTTTGGAATAGTAGGAGTCTTAATGCTCCAGGTAGACAGAAATACATAACTGAGCATATTGTTCCTTTAAAAGTAGACTATATTGGTTTCCAAGAAACCAAGAAAGATAGTTTTAGCAATTCCTTTTTGAAGAGTATTTTAGGAAATAGAAATTTTAGCTAGAATTTTTGCCTTCTCAGGGAACTGCAGGAGGTATTCTAGTTGGGGTTAATCTAGATCTCTTTGATGCTATTTCTTGGGATATTAGATCCTTTTCTATTAGTACTGTTCTTAAGAATAAGATTACTGATTTTACTTGTAGAATTACTACTATTTATGGGTCAGCATATGAAGAGAAAAACAAGAGTTTAACTCTGAATTGCATGACCTTTTTATTAATTGGGATGGTCCAGCCATGATAGGGAGGATTTTAACCTTGTGAGATCCCTTGAGGATAAATCCACCAGGAATGTTGATTTTAGATGGGTAGATAAGTTTAATACTTGGGTTGACCTTTGGGCCCTTATGGAAGTTGGCCTCTCAGGGAGATCATATACCTGTGGAAATAATCAGGAATCCCTTATCATGTGTAAATTAGATAGGATTTTTTGCACTACTAGATTTGATAGTAATTTTCCTTTACCCATGCTAGAGCTTTATCTAGGATAGGGAGTGACCATACTCCTATAGTTTGGGAATCAGGAGAACAAGTCCTCTTGAAACCTTCTCGGTTTAGATTTGAGAAATGGTGGCTGAGTAGAGCTGATTTTAAGGACATAGTGGTCAAAGCTTGGTCTTTACAAGTTAACAGTAGTGACCCAATTGACATCTGGCAAAGCAAAGTTAGATATTTTAGGAAGTTGGCTAAAGGAGGGAATATAAATATAGAGGCTGATATTAGGAAAAATAGGAGAGATTTGATGGAGGCATATGATACTCTAGACATCAAGTCTGAAAATCAAACCCTCTCAGAGGATGAGAGAGGTAGACTAGACTTCATCTATGCTGAATTACATAAATATTGGATCTTAGAGGAAATTAAGGCAAGACAAAGATCAAGAGATAGAAATGCTCTGGAGGGTGATAGAAACACTGCATACTTCCATGTAGTTGCTAATCAGAGAAGGAGGAAGAAGCTGATTAATGTTCTTGATGGACCTTATGGGCCTATCAGAGACATTAAAGGCATGCTTTAGATAGCTACTGATTACTATAAGGACTTATTTGCTTGGGAGCCCAGCCCTGATATCTAACTAAAACAAGATTTCTTTAGGGAAGAGGAAAAAGTTAGTGATAGTGAGAATGTAGGGTTGGGAGCTGATTTCACTGAAGAAGAGATCAGAGTAGCTGTCTTTACTTCCTATGGTGATGGGGCCCTAGGCCCTGATGGTATCTCTTTTATGTTTTACCAGCCTTTTTGGGAGCTTGTTAAGGATGATCTTCTGCTCATGTTTAACGCATGGCATAGAGATCAGCTTAATATTTTTAGACTTAACTTTGCTATGATTTTTGATTCCCAAGGAAAATGATGCTAGAACTATGAAAAATTCAGGCCTATTAGTCTTTTAAATTGTTCCTTTAAGATCTTTACTAAGGTTTTAACTAATAGATTAGCCACTATAATAGGTAGACTTACTTCTCCAAATCAATCTGCATTTATCAGGGGTAGGTTTATTTTAGAAAGTGTGGTTACTGCTCATGAGGTAATCCATGAGGTGCATAGAAGTAAGAGTAAAGGTTTTGTGCTCAAGACAGATTATGAGAAAGCCAAGGATGGAGTTAATTTAGATTTCTTGTTTGAAATTCTAGAGCTTAGAGGGTTTTGCCCTACCTTTATTAGGTTTATTAGACAGATCACTTTGGGAGGCTCCGTAGAGTTAGATTCAATGACTTTGAGAGTGATTTTTTTCTCTCTGGGAAGGGACTTAGACAAGGGGATCGCATTGCTCCCCTCCTTCTTAATCTTATGATAGATGTGTTTGCTAGGATGCTTATTAAAGGCTCGGAGTGCGGTGCTATTAGAGTCCTTTGCCTAATTTTATTCCAGGAGGAGTGTCTTGTTTGCAATATGCAGATGACACCCTCCTGTTTCTGGAGCCTGATAAAGTTGTAGCTATTTACTTGAAATGGATCCTTACCTGCTTTGAACAAATTTCTGGGATGAGGATTAATTATCACAAAAGTGAACTCATCCCAATTAATATGGATGAAGTAGAAGTAAGTCCTTTTCTTGGAATTTTTTCCTGCATTATGGGTAGCTTCCTAGTTAAATACTTAGGGATACCTTTGCATTTTGAAAAACTCAGGAGGGAGGATCTGCAACCCTTGATAGAAAAGTTGCTCAGTAGGATTACTGGATGGAGAGGGAAACTCCTCTCTTATGCTGCTAAGAGAGTACTAATTCAAGCCTGCCTTTCTAGTATTCCTATATATTTGCTTTCTTTCTTTAAATTCCCAAAATGGACCCTTAAACTGTTAGATTCTCACATGGCCAACTTATTTTGGAATGATGAAGAAGGAAACCATAAGCTACATCTTGTAAACTGGCCATCAGTTTGCATGAAAAAGGAGTATGGAGGCTTAGGAATCCCAAATCTACAAGATCTGAATCTGTGTCTTCTAGGTTCTTGGGTCAAAAGATATATCCAAGGGGAAGGAGCTTTGTGGAGAAAAGTAATAGATGCTAAGTATAAAACTAAGTCCCCTAATATCTTGTGCTGTCATGATCTCCACCCCTCTACTATCTGGAAAGGGATTATGTGGGCTTCTAGGGTTGTAGACATAGGTTATAAGTGGCATGTAGGTAATGGTAAATCGATTAAGTTTTGGGAGGATATCTGGTTTGGTAACTCTACTTTAGCTACCCAATTTTGGGAGATTTGCCTTATCTCTAATCAACAAACCAAAACAATTGCTAATTTATGGGCTGGGACTCAATTAAAATGTGACTTTAGGAGAACTTTCAGTGAGCATATGATGGTTCAATGGCATGAGATTTTATGAATTGCCCAGCATATTACCTTCACTGATAAAGAAGATCAATTAATCTGGCAGTATGAAGCTAAGGGAGTTTATTCTTCTAGTTCCATGTACTCTCTAGTTAACTTTAGAGGCATAACCCAGATTTACATTCCTGTTGTCTGGAAATTAAAAATCCCCCCGAGAATCCAGGTTTTTCTTTGGTTTATTTTCTCAGAATAAAATTATGACTAGAGATATTCTTAGGGCTAGGGGGATCCAGAAACCTTTAGAATGTAATCTCTGCAAGGAAATAGAGTTTGTTCATCATTTATTTTTTGAATGTTTAGTCTCTAGAGTTATTTGGGAAGATGTTCAAGACATTTTTGGGGTCTTGATTACGAATTTTGAATCTCTTGCTTCTAAATGGCTTGCTAATAAGAAACACATGCATTTGAATGTTGTTTCTTCGACTGTCCTTTGGAGTATTTGGAATAATAGAAATAGTCTTGTCTTTAATAAGACTTCTTCGATTAACATGAAACAGGTTTAGCGCCTGGTTCTATCATATCTGAAACTGTAGAAGATGCCGTTCAAAGTACTGGAGGAAGGGTTGATCAATCTCTTCATGGAGAGGATAATCTGCAGACTAAGAAGTCCTCTAGCGCTCATGGCGAATTAAGTTGCATTGGTTTTGAGTGGATTTCCACTTGGAAAACTACAGCATCGTCAAGCTACGGAGGGTGTGCATCGCTGGGTCATCTCCAGGCCCATCCTGAAGAAGATGACTCAATCCATGTGGTGCTCTAAATCTATTGCCTTTCTCTCTTGGTTCTTAGATCGCGGATGTAATGCTTTAAACTTTCAAATATAGCTTTGGTAGTTTCGTCTTCCCTACTGGGTTGAGCTTTGTTGTTAGCTGTTTAGACTACTCTCGAACTTTGTGGTTTTGGTACTGTTTGATTTCATTCTCAGTGATGGAACGGGGACGGAGTCCCTTTTGATTAAAAAACATTAAACATCACATCTCGAGCCCTCCAAAAAATAAATGTTTTAGTTTTGCATCGTTTCATACGTATGGATGTAAACACCACTTCGAATACTTCCCCTAGCAGCAGGTATGTACGCGAGTTCCAGGTTGTTCATGGCACAGCTCCATCTTAAGATGGACAATTCAATGACAAGTACGCGAGCCGACGCATGCAAGCAGGACTGTTTTATGTGATCGAAAATATGCAAGATTTTACAACTACGGTTCGCAGTCATCTATACGGCGAAACCAAATTCTTGAGACATCTATAGGAAAAGAAGAGATTAGAGAGCAAGATGTAACATTAAAGAATAAGCATGATAGTACAAACTAACTCATAGCAGCATTCCTTGCCCAGTTCTTACTGCAATCTCTATGATTCGGCAACTGGGATATATATTCCATGTAAAATGCTTTTGAGTTAAATGAAATTTAGGGTGCTCCCTTCTCCGTGCAAAAAAAAACCCGTCAAGAACCTGATCTATGTGGCTGAAATCTTATCTCCACTCTCGTCGCTGCATTGAAATTGTGTGGCATGATTCCCGCATTTGGCTTGCTACTAGTAATTTCTTCAGCTTTCGCAATAGTACATCTTTCTTTTTTTTCGTAAAGGGAACGGAGCCTAGTCTTTGCATAGAGAGATGCACACAGTATTTATTCATAATTAAACATCAAAGTCCGACAAAAGTCATTACAAAGATCGTACAAACCAAAACCGCCGATACAACACCACTGAGCATGACGATAGCAGTCTATCGATAGCTCCCCGACGAGACTTGAAAAACACCCAACCGCACCATGCAAGCCAGGAGCCTAGCTCCACCTAGCATATCCGCGAAGCGGCGCCAATACACTCTCTGGATGCCGTCTCCTCCTCAATTTTCCGACTACCCATCTTCAGTATGTAGATCGATGTGCAAACACTCACCACACCAGTCACTAACACCACCGTGGTGCCAAGTAGCAGCACCTCGTTGCCCGCAATCTCCTAAGCATGACACGGTCGCCGCCGGTACATGCACCGCAACACCATGCCGTCAAGTACCACCAGCCGAATTAGCTTGAAATCTCTAGAGGATCTATCGTGCGTAGCACCCGCCGAACATGCATGACTTAGTGTAGCCCCTGGCTGTCAGGCATGACTTGACATCTCCACCAAAGTTTCATGCAAGACGAAGCCGCTCCACCTCCTATCTCTTCCATCCAACGCCGCTCCACAAATGATGCTCCCAAGAGAGAACGGGAGACTGCAGTGCCACCCTCATCCGATCCAAAAGAGAATATCATAGGGTTTCCCTCGGAGCAGCACAAGTGGGTTGACAGCAGTTGCACGATGATGTCTTTATCAAGATAATGCCGCAGAATGCTGCCATCGCCCGCCAAGTCGACTCGGTTTTCACCGGTATCTATGTTGCGATAGTATATCTGTAAGCAACCATTGATTCGGGTTGACTTGGTGCTACCTCTTAGTTTTCTATAAAGGTGTAATGCACTCATGAATTGAGAAATAACCATCCATCGTTGTTTACTACTTTTCAACGCAAGAGTATTGGATTTTCACCACATATTTCTCGAAGATTAACTAGTATATATGATGTACGCTGCAAGATGATGACACATGAATAGATCTCGATGTTTAAAAATAGGCCTGTGTTGCATTCTTACTACCTATTCTAACACCATACTCAAAATCTCTTCCCAAAAGTGTTGCTCGCACAACTGATCGTTAGTGAAATCTTAGTTAATTCTAAGAACCATCGGATTAAAAGCAAACATAACACATAAAAAACTAACAGAAGTTCCAATTTGGTATGAATTAATCCAATACTATTTTCAACATGTCTAGGCAAACCGCAAATGGCAGAAAAACAAACATGTGCAATTTCCCTCCCCAACATGTGCAAACAACTAAAACATATGTATATGGTTTTGGGTTTAAATAGTTGTGTGAAACATTTGTATGTGGTTTTGGGCTTAAATAGTTCAAACCAACAGGTAGCACATTTTTAAACTCAAAATCATAAAAACGTTATGAATTCAGGTATAAAATATGCGCAGACTGGTACACTATAAGAGATCTATGCAAATTTTGGATTCACATGTGATAGCAACCCCAATTTATATTTATACAACCTAAAAACAAAACAAATAATTGTAATGGACCGAACATTGTAAGGTTCGAATACCCATGATTACGGTGCTAGTCTCTGGATCGAATAGCTAGCACTCATAGTTTAAGATGTAACATCAAGATACAAAGGTCATATCACATCGCAAGGTTGATGAGTGTAAAATGCATACATGAACTTTGTAGTTTATTGATTCATATTCCCACATATTTACAACTTATATATGTTGGGTTCGCAGCATAGAGAACAAAAAATTCCTACGATATGAATAACTAAGCACCAAGATCTACATACCTAGATACAATCAACGGGTGGATATACATCCATAGAGAACTTACCCTCGAAGATCGACAAAGCATTATGATATTTAATCTCGTGGATGATGTAGTCGTCACTTGCTCATCTCAAGATTGTGGTGAAGTCTAGCACCACAAAGGATCAGTGCATCCGTGATCGCACACACGTCTGGTACCCTGACCACCTCCGAGTCCTCACTCCAACGAAGTAGCGGATGTAGAAAATCCTTCCAGAGAAACCACCGAGAACATGTACTTCGCTAGTCCAAAGCCATGGGAATAATCTAGAGGGGAGAGAGATCCTTCACGAGGATGTGCGATAATGGAGGAGGAGGGGTGGTATTTTTTAGGGGAGGGGCAGCCCCTCCCATGCCGACGACCAGGGTGGTGCCCCACCTCTCCGTTCATTCATGTGGGTGGAGGCTCCACTCACATAATTGATGGGGTTCATTGCATAGAAAACAAAAACTTTCTTACGATTGCAACCACCAAGATCATATCTAGGAGATACATGTAACAATTTTAGATGGACTCACCCTCGAAGACCGTAACGCAGGATAATGTTCCCGCTAACATATGTGGATGGTGTAGAATGTACTCGACCGTACTCAAGGATGCGCAGATGATCAGCACCACAAGAGGCAGTGCCTCCATAATCAATCACACGTACGGTGTGTCGACGACTCCCAATCCGTCGCTCTAGCCGGGCAGCGGAAGTAGTAGATCCCCGGTAACTCCAACAGTGCTACGCCATGGTAGAGATGGTGGAGGGGAAGATCTCGAGCAGGTCTTCACCTAAGCACCTTTTCTTGTGGCAATGGACAAGGCTAGCAAAAGGGAGAAGATGCCAACCAAATAAAGGGCATATGAGAGAATGGGCAGGTGAGAGTGTGTGAGAGGAGGAGGTCTCCATCTCCTTTTATAGGGGGAGGGGCAGCCCCGACCCATGGCCAACGGAAAAAAGAGGGTGCCCCCTCTCCTCCCTCATTCATGTGGGTGGACTCTCCACTCACATAATTTCAAATTTCACTTTCTCCCATTTATTCTCCACTCAAAAACAAAGGTCTTTCCATTAAAGCACTTTAATTCTCTTGTTTTAATGCAACTCAATTTAATAAACACTTCATTTAATGAGTACTTATTTTAATGAACTTTTCATTTAAAGAACACATTAATATTTTGATCCCTTGCTTTGCTTCGATACCCGAAACTATTTCGGCATATTCGACAGAATAAATTCCCGCGATGTCCATTATCTTCTCCTATGTTCCCTATCCGCTCAATTGCATCTACTAACCGTAAGTGTGTCTCCCTACGGGTTCAAGAACTATGTAGACATGATCGAGACTTTTTTCGATCAATAATCATTAGTGGGATCTAGAGATCCATAATGACTCCCACTAGTTCCGCGAAAATCTAATGACCGTCTGAACCTTTTTGGCTGTAATCAAATTCCTTTTGTCTCGCGATATATTACTTGTTCGAGATTCGATCACTCGGTATCATCTATACCTTGTTTAATCTCATTCCAGACAAGTACTCTTTTTCTTGTTCCTGTGATACAACATTCTAGTGATCAAATTACTTGCTTACAAGCTATGTCAATGTGATATCACCGAGAGGGCCCTGAGTATATCTCTCCATCATATAGATGGAAAAATCCAATTCTTGATCCACGAGCCTCAACTAACACTTTACAAGTACCCGACGACACCTTTATAATCACCCAGTTACGAAGTGACGTTTGATGTAATCAAAGGACCTTTCTGGTGAAAAGTGATTGACGTGATCTCATGGTCTAAGGACATTGAGTTACTACAAATGTGATAACAATATAAACTTGAGGACATGATCATATTGTTACATATACTTCGGGTTACTGTTCATCATATCATTCTCTAATGATATGACCTTGTTACTAACAACATATAATGTTCATGATCAGGAAACCTGTGATCATCAGTTAATCAACAAGCTAGTATTAAGAGATGCTTTACTAGGAACCTTTTCTATTTATAGATCACACATGTATTAATGTTTCCTATTAACACAATTATAGCATGAGAAAATAAACAACTGTTATAAACCTAGAATAGCATAATAACCAATTTATTATTGCCTCTCGGGGCATATTCCTTTCAATAATTCCACCTCCACCCAAAATTGCACTCACATGCATTAATTTTCCACCAAAAGTAATACATCCCTCATTTAATAAAACTATTTTATTCATAATTTTATTAGTTACTATAATTAACAAACATTTTTATAAAGCTCCTTGCAATACTTCAATATAACATCTGAAATCATTTCAGCAAATTGAACTGAAATAATTTTGGTGTCCATCGAAATAATTCCAGCACATTCAAATCATTTCTATGGTATTATATTTGCTCCAAGTATTGTCGGCATCCCTTAAGTGTATCCTCCAACGATTCATGAATAATGCAGACATGATCGAGACCCCTCTTCGATTAATAATCAGCAGCGGGACCTGGAGATCGGTATTAACTCCCACACATTCAACGATGACTCTAGTGATCATGAGAACCTTTAACATTGTAACTAAGTCCCTTTGTCTCACAATATATTACATGTCCGAGATTCGATCATCGGTATCCCTGAAGGAGATATGCCCTAGAGGGATATAATAAATGGGTTTTTATTATCGTATCTCAATTAGTTTGTAATAGTTTCATATTGTGCTATAATTGTATCAAGAGGAAACATTGATACAAGTGTGGTATCAAACAAATCAAGTTCCTAGTAGCCTCTATTCATACTAGTTCATTGGTCAAGTGATGATCAAGGTTTTCTGATCATGGGGCATTTATGCCAATTGACAATGTGGTCATATCATTGGTGAATGATGTGATGGACATCACCCAAATATTGCGACACGATCAAGTCACATAGTTCATTGTTGCAATAGTTAGAAATGTAGTCTCCTTCTCCTTAGACCGTGAGATCATATTACTCACTCTTTCCCGAGGCTGCCCCAACTGCATCAAACGTCACTTGGTGATACGATGATCAGAAAGGTGTACGTTAGGTATTCAGAGGTACTGTAGAAGACATATAACTCAAGAGCGGTATTTATTCACCCACGTGACGGTTAAGATACATACGGCCGGCTTGGTGAGATTACATCCATAAATGTTGCAACATGTGACTAGGTCACGAGGATGTAATATCGCGGTAACAAGTAACACCGAACTTATCGGTAATGTGATTGAACAAGGTATGCGATACCAATGATCGAATCTCGGACAGGTCGTATCAGAGAAACAAAGGGAATTATACTTGACGTTTTAAAGTTCAAACGACATTATCATCGTGGAATGCACAAGGGTCATATGGGCATCCCGATCCCTCTATTGATCATTGGTGGAGATAATGTATGTGCCATTCCCGAGCCATGGGGAAATACACTTAAGGGTACAATGAGCTAGATATACTCCGTCAGTTGGAATCACCATATGAAAGAGAAAAGGAAACCGAAAAATTTCCGTGAGAGAACTGAAATTGTTCCGGGAAAGTTCCGAAGTTGTTCGGAGGAAATTGAAAGGGAACCAAAAGGTTTTTTGGGTCAAATCAGATTTTTGAATATGTATTTACATGTTAATTAAAGTAATTAATATTAAAGATAATATTAAAATCTAATTTGAAATGGTATTCCTCTAATGGGCCAAATTCCTAGGGAAAAGGGCCCATGAGGAAAAAACCGCAAGAGGGAAGGGCCAAGGGCCAAAGGGGCCAAGGCCTAGCCTCCACATGGGGCCCACTCGACCAGCCTTGGGTTATGCGTGGGGAGGGACGCACCCCTGGCCGGCCGGCCCATGGAGCCCTAGGGGCCCATGGCGTCCCCCTCTCTCTCCCATGTTTAGTCCCACATGGGAAACCCAAAGGGGAGGGCACACCTCCCTCCCCCTATATAAAGGGGTGGCCATGCGTGGGAATAAATACACAACACAACACCAACAACATGAGAAGGCCTTTGGATGCCTTTCTCTCCTATCTCTCTCCCTTGTGACCATGGCCCCATGTATGGGCTATGCGAAAAAGGCACACTTGCAGCACGCCATTGCGCTGCAGGGATTCCTAGCCGGAGATCTACTTCCGCACTGCCGGGGGGATCGAGGAGCTAGAGGTCGTCATCGTACACCGTTTGTGTACGAAACCTCGAGGGTGCCTATTTGGATGTCGTAAGCCAGAGCTGCTGCATGATGAAGATGAAGCAAGGGGTGACCTGCGAGGAGCTTCACGACCTTGAGGTCGGCCACGAATTCGACTACTTCAACCATGTTCCCCTCGGAACTTTAACCATGTACGGTTTACAAGGGTATATATTTTATACGCTCCAGTTGTTACTGCGTTACTACATAGATAGATCTTGGGTGCTATGACGTTCCAACATAGAATTTTTTTGTTTTCTGCTATAGCCCTTTCAGTGGTATGAGACTTAATCTATGCGTAGGAGTGTTGTACGGCTAGTACGCACAAGTATTGTGCGGGCATTGGTTCCTTATTTTTTACCCTCTAACATGTACTTGTTTATATTGCGGTATTGTTTGATGAAGCGGCCCGAACCAACCTTGCGCGTATTCGTACGCGAGCTTGGTTCCACACACAACATACGGCTTTCTCTGTATAAGTGGCTAGCGGGTGTCTGTCTCTCATTCAATAGTTGATATGACATTTACAATGGAGGCCCTGAAAGGGGTATAGTAGAGACCACAGTTGGATCCATGTTGTGGTTGGAAAGTTTGTAGATTAGAAATGGTTCTATTACGAAAGACCTAACAACCACGTAAAACTTGCAAAAGATAAAGTAGATACATCTAACTTTGTTTTGCAAGAGGGCTTGTGTTATGATATGGTATTGGTTGTTACGAAGGTAAAGTAGTTTACTTTTCTGTTACTAAGTATAGTATAGTAACAGTCATCGTTCCGGTAGACGACCTGTTGGTGGCGCCGTGGACTTGGCATCAAACCAGGGGCAAGATGAAGATCATGTCGGAGCGCTCGATGGAGATCAAGACACAAGAAGAAGGACCATATCATAATATACATGTGATGTTGATACCTCTTTTACATCTTATTGTATGCTAGTATTAGATACTCAACGGTAGCAGATAAGATAATCCCTAATTAATTCCAATGATAGTGTTCTCCTTGTGTGTGCACCACCAAGAAAGTTCTCTGTTATGCGGCAGGCCATGACGATCGGGTGTCAAACATATCTGTGTTCGCATACATTGGGTTTAAGCCATGTTGCACAGCAACACACACAAGTTAGAATTAGCGAGCTTAGCATGTACAGACATGGCCTCGAAACACAAGAGACTGAAAGGTCGAGCATGAGTCACATAGATGATGTCATTGACATTGGGGAATGTCTACTTTGAAACTGCATTTCCATCCATGACGATCGGGTGTGGTGTAGCGGATTGGGATCATGTGATCACTAAAATCGTCCGGGGGATGACAATTTTAGTGGGAGCTCAATTAGGATTGAACTCATCTTATGAACTTAGTCTAGATGTCTATTTGTAAATATCTTTTTTGATCATGGCATATCTCATTGAGGTCCTTCGCGACCATGGGAAATTTCCTGCTTGATGTGGAACTTACCAAAAGGGTCCAACTTCATATATTAATACCCACGCCTGAGGGATATCCTCACAAAAGGTGATCTTCTCTTCTTGATACCAATAACCATTAGGACATACTCCGATGACTCTGCAACATTTGTGTTTTCTCTATAATCATCCAATAAGCCATTCTCCATACGATGGAGAGTTGGAGTGCAATTTTATTATGCAAGATCTGGCACATAAAGTATGAGTCATTCGATGATTTTTCCTCCATGGATGAAAATAGAATATTTCGAGAATCACTTAGCAATCTTGCATTAGAGTTGAGAGCTCTAAGAAAGGCTTGATTGCAATGGAGGTCATGGATAAAAAGAATATATGTTAGATATACAAAGTTATAAATGTAATTCTTGCAAAACACGTTGCAGTTTACAAAAGTAATGGATACTTGTCCCGTTTTGTGAAAACGGGATGGTTTTCTTGAGAATTGCTCGAATTGAGGCAATTTGGTTTGATGACGGCAAGAAAATAGTTGATGGCCGATATAACCCATTTTCCCAAAGCTTATCATTTGCACTAGTGGACTTGAATAAAATTTTGTAATCCTTGTTTGTGTTTCTTGCTTTTAGCAATATGATTATTTATATGAATAAGTTACAAGCTAGTTGTACTATTTTTATGAATAATACCATTATGGTAACATTATGATTATAATTGAGTTATTCTAATCACTATGTTAATGATAATAGTTTAAAGCATTTATAAAAGATTAGAATGCTAAAAGATATCCAAAGTTTAATAATGACATGACACTATAGTTTAAGTCATTTTGGTTATTGCATGTTTTTCATATTAATGAAGATCGGGGTCTTAGATACTTGATCTAGAGACTTTGCAAAACCATAACTCATTGGTAGGGATGTAAGCGGATAGAATAATTTCCGCACCGAATTCGTTTCCGAACCTGTTTTAGAGACTCCATATCTGATTTGAACGAATCTGACGGATAAGGACATCCGGATCCGAACTTGCCACCCAAAAACGCTATAGGATATGGTATGCGTATTAGCACCCGTATATCCGTATCCGAAAATTATTTAGGATTATCCGATGGATTTACACCGAATATTCCGATTTTTCATCCGAAACATTAGAGTTAATAAAACATGAATAATAGTTAGTGAGTTGGTTGAGTTCATTCGTTAAACATCTACACACTTACATAGTCATTTTATCAAATATAAAGTCGAAACTAGTTAGGATATTGAGTTACTTAAGCATGCGTCAGTTCTATTTTAGCTCTTGTGTGTGTATTATACACATTGACTTATTTATTCATGTGGTCAAGTTATATTTTCTCATTCAATCATGTTAATTGTTGAATCCATTAGTATTTTGTTAGACTTGTTTTATCAATCAATTTTTGTTGTCAGTCTACTTATGCATGTGTCGATCCGATTACTTATTTTTCGTCTCGAATCCGCTCCGTTTCAGTTCCGAATCCGTGGTGTAGTATATCCGTATTTGAATCCGTAACCGGTCATTATCCGATCCGGTCTGAATCCGCGGGGAAAATATGGAATAGGATATGGTAGAGAGGAAATACGATCCGATCCGATCCGATTACATCCCTACTCATTAGGCAGAATGACTAAAACTTCGTGTTTTGGTAAAATGGTGATATGTGAATATATGTTGAATTTTATACATAGTGATGTATCATATTTTCAACAAAATATTAAAAATCATTATTCATTGTTAATTTAAGTGAATATGAGTATTTACTTGATGAAACATAAGTTTGAAACTGTATGGAATTGTTCAAAAGATTTCAAAGTGAAAGAGGATATTGAATTAACAAGAATACAAAAGTCTCTTCGATTTGATTGACATGACTAAAGTATTTAAGTTAATTTTGGCATAAAAGGACTTGTGAAAGATGTTTCGCAAATTATGACAATTAGACAAATTTAAACTGTATTGAAATGTCTAAATATCATAATCATGTTGTATTAGATACATACGATATAATATTATCTCTTATCGGTGTTATAGTTATCGTTTAGAGTTAGAAATGGAAATGAGCAAACACTCGTTTAAAATACAAAGGAACAACTAAAGATTCGTGGAAACAACACCACAAGAGTTATGGCATGTTCGAGTTTCTAGAGATTTCGATAATTCGAAATCGTAGCGAATAAACAAAGTCTTTGTAGCGTATTCTTAGGCAACTATGAATACATGTTCCACAAGGGGAAAACCTGTTGTTGTCCTAAGTTGATGTGCCTTGATGAAGATATAGGTGGAAGAAAGTAAAAGATCAAAACAAGGTATTTGACCTTGCCTCCAGATTGTTGAGTGGCGCAGCGGAATATGTTCCGTGAAACCAAATTCTACAAATAGAGGACAAACTAATGATTATGATCATAAAGTTTTAGTGAATACTTTAACTAAAGTAGGATTCAACAATACATATTCTGCAGGATTGTAGAATTATATTATTGATTCACTTGTCATGTTACTTGAACAAGGCATACCTACGAATTACAAAAGAAGCGTGATGGACCTAAGTGCGAGAAATGATTAGGAGTCATGAAATCCTATATTAAGTTACATTTAAGATTGCAGAGTAACATGTTACTTGATCTTATTAAGTAAAGAAGTTTACTTGATATTTCTGAATGACTTCAAAGTCATAAGAAAGAAATGAAACTTAATGAAGACGTAAAGATTGATTTGTCACAAAGTATGGACAAATTCAAGGAGTTTACTACAATTGTAGCGATGCTTGAGTCTATTGAATTTACACTAGCAATATATGGATATTTTTCAACACCCGGATTTTTTAAATTCAGATGCCTGTTATGCCATATATCGCAATCCCAGGATTACCATATTTGCGAGACATAACATATTGGATATCACAGTACATCATCCATTACAAAGCATAATAAGGTCTTACACAAATAAAGGATCTCATGATCCAGTCTTAATACAAACAAGCAACAGAATAATAAGCGTAGCGGTGGGCTCCAACTTCAGTGTCACATGCAATGCTAGCGATGGGAGGTTATCCTAGTTGTCGTAGCCGTCCTGCTGTCCTTCCTCCTGGTAGTCCTCCTCATAGTCTGGCCACGGGAATAGCCAAGGACAAAGCCATGAGTACTCTTTAAGTACTCACAAACTATCACTAACAAGTAAGGTAGTTCTAGTAGAAATCCTAAGCTCTAAGTTTGGAAAAAACCAGATTTATCTAAACTGAGTTCAGAAGCAAAGAAAGTTAACTTAAATGGTCTAAGTCACTTAAGTGGGGAACCTAGTTTTCATATTCACAACCCTATTGTGGTCAACTCAAAATCATAGTTCATTTCGCAAGTCATTTTGGAAAACATCTGATGACGGAACACTATGGCCACTCCAACTATCCATGACCGCGGACCCGGCTATTCGTACACTTTCAGCACAAAATTCGATACATCCGTCAGGGATAACCCTGACTCATCATACTTAGTATGCGGATAATCAATCATAACCTTTCCTTTACACACCCTAGTATAGGGACCTCTCCTATGAGCTTGGCCTCCCAGCCATGGCCTTCTGCCATCCTGGGTACTGCATAGGTGGACATCATCAACAGGTAGCCTCAGCTCAAACCTCCCCGTGAGGGAACCCATACTAATACATATAAACTTCCGGCTAAGCCTTACCCAATTCAGGTATTGTGGTTGTATGGTAAAATTGGAATGGTATCGCATCCGAACCCAACCATCATTTTTTATAAAGGGCTAAGGATCATGCCTCAACAATTTCATCATCAAATCCATTTGTGTTTCTCAACACATGTCAAAACATCTCAATAGAATGACTCATCATTCCAAGATTTTCATAAGCATTTTCACCAAGTATTCCCATCTAAAGTGATCAAGTTTTATGCTTAGCACTAGCCACTAAGGTTAAGAATGTTCACTAATGAGGGATGCTAATCTCAATCTCATGCCACAAAATGACATCTAAGTGTAACTAGGTAGGCCTAGTTTTATACTCTTTATGCTATCTATATTAAAAGTAAAAACTTTAGTAAAGTAAAAAAAGTAAAGCTTGCAAGTAAAACTTGGGATGGGTATAAATCAAAATGTATAACCAAGCATGCCTAATGCATCTTGCTTAGGTCATCTTGTATAATTCTAGCTTGCTAATAATAGCTTTCCTTGATTGCTCCAGTGATTGAAATTTTCTTCGTCTTCTTCGGGGTAGAACTCCTCCTCCTTGTAGACTTGGTTGGTACTATCATCTATAAATGAATACGGGGTACACAATAACCAAACAATACTTAACTAAGTCTAATTAGCACACTAAGGTTCACACTTGATGATCTAGCATCATCACAATCATCACATGATTTAAAGAACTAGTTTCATTTAGTTTATTTGAGAAAAGTAATTTCTACTCATTGAAATTAATTAAGATTTAATATTCTCCAATTAAAATATGGGATCGTGTGGACACATGTCATCAACACATATTCTAATACATGGGAATGTTATTTAAAGGGTTTATCACATTTTATAAAGTTTAAGAATATTATTTAATAGATTTAAAGTGACTAGAAATGCCCGAATAGCATTCTTTTGGTACTAGTTCAATGTCACTGCATGTAAACTTAATTATTTTTACATATTCAGATAGATATTATCAAATGTGATTCTTGAGAGTTGGAATCAACTCAAATGCTATTATGGTTGATTTTTGAAAATGTTTGAAGTTGCAAAAGTCTTTGTCTTATTATTTTTTCTATAGATTATCTCTAACTCCAAATTATTTAAATCCAATGGGCTTGGATAGATAATTTAATTATCTTTCTAACAAAATTTGAATCATGCAATTTGGATAAGTGAAACTCTCTGAATTGATTTTTGAATGTAGGGACAGAAGCTAGTTTAAACTAAAAAGGAAAATCCTTATTTGAATTTTCAGGCCAGCGCGGGAAAGCTAAATGGACCGGCCCAAATACACAGCGCGGCTGACAGAGGGGGTCCACTGGTCAATGTGACTAACTAAACGAAACGGTAACTTTCAACCAGAGCCCTACGACTAAATCTAATCCAACGGTTGAGGGTCGTCGTCGACGGCGAACAGCTCCGGCGAGGAATCAGACCTAGCGCGGCGGTGGGGGTCTCACGGGGCTCACCTAGGCTCCAGCTAGGCTTGGCGATGGGGGCAAATGACGATGTGGACGACGACGAGGCGAGGCGCGGTCACGGCATGGCTTGGGGTGGTCGCAATCGACGGCGCCCTTCTCCTCCAGCAGCGGCGGACTCCGGTGAAATTCCGGTACGGTGATGCTCGCCTTGCTTCGGGAAGAGGTGTGGTAGGCTCAGTGGTGAGTGGGGAGTCCAATGGTGTGAGGAATGCAGGCTGGGGTGGCCTCCTTTTATAGCTCGACGAGGGGACATAATGGTGTGGGCTGGCGTCTCCGGCGAGGGCTGCACACTGAGATAAGGGCATGGGCGAGCGGGTAGGACGGTGCAGTGCTCCCTGGCGGTTCTCACGGACTTAATGGTGCGGCGCGGGGCGGCTGGGTTTGGTCTGGCGCGTGCGGCGCTCTGAGTAGAGGCAGTGGTGTTTGTGACAACGTGCGGCTGCTGCGGCTCTCGCGGCGGCGAACGGGGGTGTCTGCCGGGGTGGCGTGATCATGGCGAGACAGTGCACGCGAGGGGAGGTCAAGGCGCGGCGCGTGCGAGCTGGTCGGGCGCGGCGCACTGGCGCGCTCTGGACACGGCGTGGAGAGGCGGTGTGCAACGATGCTAGTGTGGTCCATGGCTTGGCTGTTCTCTTAGGCTGGACAGGGGGTGGCGGTAGGGTGCGGCGACGCTAGTGGACATGCTGATTGGGCGCGGGGTGGTCTGGTGTGAGCTGGCCATGGTCGGCCGGTGATGACCACTTTCGGGCGGCGCTCCACTGTGCCAGCAGCGAAGGGGGGAGCTGGTCTGGGGCTGGGTTAGGATTAGAGGGAACAAGGGAGTAACTAGGGAACAAATGGGTCGATGATCACTGTAGAAAACAGTGAAGCTAGTCTAGTGTTTATTCTGTGCCTGTCAAGTGTTTGATGAAATGGCCGCATGAAATTTATTTTTGAATTTTTGATTCAAAATTTTTGAGTGAACTTGACTTAAGCTTGAGAGACTAGGTTTGCTTGGGATTGTCAAGGTGAACTGATTTGGTGGGTTTTTTAAAAAGTGTGATCTTCACATATGAATTGGATTCAATTTTCAAATGTCCTTTAATCGATTTGCTAGATTTGTTTGTAAGTTTGTAAAGTGGGCCTTGATACACTTTTACTTGGTCTAGCAAGGGGGAAAGAGATAGAAATGTTTCTGTTAGAAATCTTCTTCTTAGAACACCTAAAGTGGCCTAGTGGTTTAAAATGTTCAAAATGACCATTTGCTTTATTTAATCTTATTTGATTTCTTTCTCTTTGGATTTTGTTTGTAAATGGTCTAGATGATGTGGCATTCACCTTTAAACCATTTCACAACATTTAGAACAATCAAGCATGGCATTTTCAATCAATTCTATACTAATGCAACACACATATGCATTCATGTTCATTTTCTTAATAAAAGTTTTTGTTAACCCTAAATTGGGTGATTAGAATTTTGATACTCTTGATTAATGTTTTGGGGTGGTATAAACCTTCCCTCCTTAAAAAAATCTCGTCCCGAGATTTAAGAAAAACTAGGAACTAAAGAGATCTAGGAACTCAGTACTAATGTAATGTTCTCGCTCCTAGGTAGCTTCTTCTTCGGTATGGTTGCTCCATTGGATCTTGAGAAATTTGATACTCCGGGTCCTGGTGGTTCTGAAAGATTCTTCCAAAATATGGATGGGCACTTCACGACACGTCAGATCCTTGTTGATATCAATGGCTCGGTGCTCGGTTTTTCTTGAACACTTCGGTCTTCTCCGGCACTTCTAGGCATTTGCGAAGTAACGAGATATGGAACACATTGTGGATGGCTGACTTCTCCTCGGTGATTCAGAATCTTGAAGGGTCCAATATATCTGGGGGCTAACTTTCCTTTCAGCTAAAAATCTTGCATTCCCTTCAAAGGCGACACTTTGAGATATACAAAATCTCTGACATTGAAAGTCAGGTCTCTATGTATCTTGTCAACATAACTCTTCTGTCTGGATTGGGGGTCTTGAGGTGCTCATGGACTTTGTGAACCTTCTCTTCTGCTTCTCGTAGGATGTCGGGTCTGAAGATCTGACTCTCTCCTACTTGCAACCAATTTAAAGGGGTACGACACTTCCTTCCATATAGAAAATCAAATGGGGCCATTTGCAAACTAGTTTGATAATTGTTGTTGTATGAAAATTCTACGAAAGGTAGACAATCTTCCCATTTTGATCCATACTCTAACACACAAGCTCTCAACATATCTTCTAAGATTTGGTTGACTCTTTCAGTTTGTCCATCGGTTTGCGGGTGATAAGCTGTGCTAAAATTCAACTTGGTTCCCAATCCTTCTTGAACTTTCTGCCAAAATCTCGAGGTAAATTGGGTTCCTCGATCCGACACTATGGTCTTGGGGGTTCCATGCAAACTGACGATTCTAGCAATGTACAACTCTGCTAGCTTAGAACTCTAGTAGGTTGTCTTGACAGGTATAAAATGGGCTACCTTGGATAGTCTATCAACTATGACCCAAATAGAGTCATTTCCCCTACAAGATGTAGGCAAACCTGTGATAAAGTCCATTCCGACGGAATCCCATTTCCATTCCGGAATTTGCAATGGTTGCAACAGTCCTGTGGGTCTCTGATGTTCCGCTTTGACTCTCTGACAGATACCACATTTGGCTATGTAGCTTCCGATTTCTCTCTTCATCTTGTGCCACCAAAATTGCTCCTTCAAATCTTGATACATCTTCGTTCCTCCAGGGTGGATAGAATACAGAGTATCATGAGCTTCTTGCATGATAACTTGCTTCAGCTCTGAATCTGCTGGCACACAGATACGTCCTTTGTAACACAAAAATCCTTCTTCATCTTCGGTGAATCCAGGTACCTTTGCTGTACCAATACAACATTTGATTCCGTCGATACTTGCATTTCCCTTCTGGGCTTCCTTGATCTGACTGATCAAAGTGGGTTGAAGTTCAATGCTAGCTAAAAATCCTTTGCTAACTAGCTCAGTTCTAAACTTCTCGAACTCTTCATGTAAACTTGGCTGGACTTCTTTAATCATGGTGTTTAATCTACATGGCAATCTGCTAAGAGCATCCGCTACCACATTGGCTTTGCCGGGGTGATAGTGAATTTCAAGGTCGTAATCCTTGATTAACTCTATCCATCTTCTTTGCCTCATATTCAGCTCCTTCTGAGTGAAAATATACTCCAAGCTCTTGTGATCTGAATAAATCTCACAACGATTACCCATAAGGTAATGACGCCACGTCTTCAAGGGTAAAACTACAGCTGCTAGTTCAAGATCATGGGTAGGGTAGTTCTGCTTGTGCTGCTTCAGTTGTCTAGACATATATGTTATGACTTTGCCTTCTTGCATCAACATACATCCGATACCAATCTTGGATGCATCACAATACACATCAAAAGGCTTCTTGATATCTGTCATAATCAATATTGGGGCTGAAATCAATCTCTTCTTGAGCTCTTGAAAACTTGCTTCACATTTGTCGGTCCATTCAAACTTTTTGTCTTTCTTCAACAATTGGGTCATCGGTCTTGCGATGCTCGAAAATCCTTCTATGAACTTGCGTAATATACCACTAATCCGAGAAATGCACGGACTTGAGTTTGAGTGGTTGGGGCTTCCCATTCTTCAACATTTTTGATCTTGTTGGGATCGACAGCGACTCCTCCTGCCGACACAATATGTCTGAGGAATCCTACTTCTTTCAGCCAAAACTCACACTTGCTGAACTTGGCATACAACTGATGATCTCTAAGGGTTTCAAGGATGGTTCTCAGATGTTGCTCATGGTCTTCTTTTACTTGGAATAGTTTAGAATATTGTCGATAAAAACAACAACAAACTTATCTAGAAAGTTCATAAAAATCTTATTCATGAAATAAGCGGGGGCATTGGTTAATCCAAAAGACATGACAATATACTCATACAATCCATATCTTGTGGTAAAGGTGGTCTTTGGAATATCCATTGCACGAATCTTGAGTTGATGATAACCAGTTCTAAGATCAATCTTAGAAAACACTCTGGCACCGGTCAACTGATCAAACAGATCCTCTATCTTGGGCAGTGGGTACTTGTTCTTGATGGTGACATCATTCAGCTTCCGGTAATCTTTGCACAGACGGTTACCTCCATCCTTCTTGTCCACAAAAAATATGGGCAATCTCCATGGCGATGCGCTTGGTTGAATCAGACCTTTCTCCAGCATAGCATCAAGTTGCTTCTTCAGCTCCACTAGTTCTGATGAGTTCATACTATAGGGTCTCTGAGCTATGGGTCCAGTTCCAGGAATTAGTTCAATAATGAACTCGATATCCCGATCTGGGGGCATACCGGGCAATTCATTCGAGAATACGTCGGGGTATTCATAGACTACTCTGACTTGGTCAATGGTTGGTAGGGCTAGACTCTTGTTGCATTTGAATTGACGGGGCAAGGTCTCAGATACATGTTCTACTGATACTCTAGAGCTACCGGTCATGATTATGGCTTTCTTGGCATAGTCGATCAATCCTTTATGTTTCGACATCCAATCCATTCCTAGTACTACTTCCAAACCTTTGGTTCCAAGTATATTAGATTGGCATAAAAATCTATCCCATGGATTCTGATAGGTACAACCTTGCAAATTTTTCTAGCTTTGGTGGTTAAACCACGAATTTGAACTATCATAACATGCTTCAATTTTGTTGGATGAGTCTTACTAGTGAATGTAAATTCTTCTATAACAAACGAGTGTGATGCTCTAGAATCAAACAACACTCTTGCAAGTACTAAGTTAACAGAAAACATACCCAACACGAACTCTAGCGCTTCCTGAGCTTCTTCAGCATTCATGTGAAACAGACGGCCGTTGTGGTTGAGCGAATTCCTTGGAGCAAATCTTCTTCCAGGTTGAACACGACGTTGCTGCTGAGCTGGGCCATTCACATTGGTGGTGGCTGCAAGCTTCTTGGGACACTCATTGGAGTAGTGACCGTTGACTCCACATTCAAAACAAGTAATCTAGGACTTGTCTTTGGCTGCAATAGGCATGGCATTGCTTCCAGTCCTTGGGGCAGTATTGTTGTTGTTGTTGTTGGACTTGGGCGGTGCACGGTTGAAGTTGTGGGAGTTGTCGGGGTTGTTGTTGTGGTTTCCTCCGGACTTCAGGTTTCCTCCGCTACGATTGGGGTAGCTTGGACGAGACATTGGAGTCGGTTGTTTCTTGGGGCATATCCTGCAGACGGGTTGGGGCGACACTTCTGGGTATTATGGGACACAGTCTGGTGCATCATTCTGCGCTTGCAGTTGTCATTGGCTTGGTTGATCTTCCCTTCCATCTGAATGGCGGAATCTACAAGCTCTTCGAGATCCTCAAAACGGATGTTGACTAACATAGTATGCATCTCATCATGCAGTCCGTTTAGGAATCTTTCTTTCTTCTTGGCTTCAGTGTTGATCTCATTAGGTGCATACCTAGCAAGGGACAGAAATTTGTCACGGTACTCAAATACCGTCATCCGTCCTTGCTTTAGTTCTCTGAACTCATCTCTCATTCTGGTGACTAAACCCTGCGGCACATGGGTGCGGTTGAACTTGATCTTGAAAGCTTCCCAAGTCATAACTTGACTGTTGTTCATAGTACTGGTGCTATTCCACCAGGCTCTTGCATCTCCTACCAGATAATGGGTGGCAAACAGTACCTTCTCGTTGGCATCAACTCCTGCAACTTCTAGGTTATTCTCCATGGTTTGCAGCCAGTCATCAGCATCCAAAGGATCCACAGATTTGTTGAAGATAGGGGGATTGGTATTCTGAAAGTTCTTAAGCTTGGATCCATGATGATCCTAGTTTCGTTGGCCTTGATTATTTTGGGCCATCTGAGCTATCTGTTGCAGGGTGGCTAGATTGGCTTGGCGCTCTGCTCTACTAGCTTCACGGTCTGAAACTAGCATCTGCAGAATCTACAACATCGGGTCCTGCGATGAGTTGCTTCCTACTTGGTTTCCATGAGTCATCTGAAGATTGAGATAGATAATGGGGCAAGAGGGAAAGTTCTAAGGTTCATGGTTTTGTTTTCAAAGCTAAAACTTTGATTTTGAACTTAGGTTTTGCAACTAACTTCTTTTCATTCATTCATTCAAGCACACAATACAAACATACACCACAACACAAAAGGAAAACAGATGGTTTTACGAACCATTCGATGAACTGAGATACAGTGGGACCGATACAACTCATTCCTACGGTAGTGATCAAGTGCATCTACTCATCATCAATGAAGTCGGAGTCATCATCATCGGTGTAGAAATCCATGGCATCATCCTCCAGGTAGTCATTGTCATCACTGAGGTACGAGTGAATATCTCCCTAGATGTCTTCACCTTCTTCCTCTTCTTCTTTTGCCGCAAGCTGGGCTTCTTGCTCATGGATGGTCTTCTCGAGGTCGGCTACCTTCTTGCGTAGACGAGCGATGGTGCGATCCTTCTTCTCGCATTGATGGTGAAGTTATTGACTATCCTTGACTAGCATGGCGAGAGTCTGGTCATTCTTGGCGGCAATGGCAAGGTTGTGGTTGGCATAAGCTTGGGCATTGTCCAATTCCTTCTGCCTATCATACAATAGGAAGTCAAGATTCTCCACTTGGCGCTTCATCTCCGGGTGACTTGGCATCTCCAATGGCATTCCCATAGAATCACGCCTTGCCTAGTGAGCAAAGCGAGTTCCTTGGATCAAGTTTATGTTTTGCCCACACAGACAGGCAACAGCTTCATGCATAGCCCTGGCTAATCCATCTAGCCAGTTGTTCTCTCTCACGGTGAATTGAATCTTCTCAGAAAGGGGTGCTTCCATCTTGCCTCAGAGGTCTGCAACTATCACCCATTGTAGATCTCCTCCTGGAAAATCTTTGAGTTTAGCGCCGAAGAATTCCAAATGCGGGCGCTCAAGATATTCTGACAGTGCGTCAGAATTCCTCTCAAAGATTAGCTAGCCTCTGTTGCCCAACTGGTAGAACTTGCAATACTAAACTTCCATCTATAAGAATTTAGGATGAGTAAGTTAGTGAAGTGATCAAGTGTGTCAAATTTTATGTAGTAATGTAAGATTTTTTTAGGAACATGAATTTTGTTGAAAGAATCAAGGATAAGAGTGGGAATATGTTTTCATAAATACTTACTTCTTTGGTTTTGAAACTAAGTTTTTGTTCGGACATCCATTCTAACTAGGGTCTTCTATGGTCAGGATGGCTCTGATACCAACTTGTCAACACCTGGATTTTTTAATCCTAGATGCCTGTTATGCCATACATCGCAATCCTGATACGTCCAAAACGTATCTACTTTCCCGAACACGTTTGCTATTGTTTCCCTCTTAACTTGTGTGATTTGGATGCAACTAACGCATACTGACGTTGTTTTCAGCAGATTTGCATTGGTGTCTACTTTTTGTGCAGAAAATCAACTATTAGGAAAAATCCCAGAAAATATGCCAAAAATCCTATTTCACCAGAAGGCTCCCGGAGCTAGAATACAAGACGGAGGGGGCTGGGCCCAGGCCACACCACCTGGCCGCATGGGCAAGCCCAGACCGCGCCAAGGGGTGGTCTGGCCACCCCAGACTGCCCCTCGGTCTCCCTCTTCGCCTATAAGTTGTCTTCTGACCTAAAAACTCAGAGGGGTTTGACGTTTTTCCAGAAGGAGTTCCGCTCTGCCGCCACCACCAGATTCCATGAAACAGCACCAAAAACTCCGTTCTGGCACCCTGCCGGGACGGGGAATTGGAGGAGATCATCGCTATCATCATCACCATCGCTTCTCCATCGACCATCCATGTTTCCCCCATCTATGAGTGAGTAATCCCCCGCTGTAGGCTATGGGGATGGTAGGGATTGGATGAGATCGTTCCTGTAATGGCATCAGATTGTTAGGGCATGGTGCCCAATATCTTTTATTAGTGCTTTATGACTTTGTTGCGACTTCTTGTTCTTAATGCTTGTCACTAGGGCCCGAGTGCCAAGATTTTAGATCTGAACATGTTATTGATTCATTATGATAGTATTGTTTTTGGTCTTATCTGCAAGTTGTATACACACGTTGTTGTCCGGAACCAATGGCCCCGAAGTGATAGAAATCGGGATAACCGGAGGGAATGGCTTTGATGTGAGGATCACATGTGTGCACGGAGTGTTAATGCTTTGCTCCGGTGCTCTATTAAAAGGAGCACCTTAATTGCCAGTAGTTCCCTTGAGGCCCTGCTGCAAATGGGCTGGCAGGACAAAAGATGTTGTGCAAGTTCTTATTGCGAGCACGTATGACTATATATGGAACACATGCCTAGGATTATCTAGTACTTGGATGCTTTATCTTATTTATCTGCAATTGCCCTATGTTCTGATTGCTATGTGAATTGTCTTGTCCATGCAACGCCCGTCCATCCATCCCTATGGCTACCGCACTCGAATCCTACTGTTGGCATTTATGCCAGTTGGAAATGGACTCAACTCATTCTGAGAATGAGATGATGAAGCAATACCCAACCTAAACATCGTGACATGATCATGTCACAAAGTTCAAGTTATGATGATTAGAATAGACCTCGACTACTATTGTTACTGCTGTCTTTACTTTACTGCTGCTGCTACTTTGATATTCCTACTATAAAACTGTTGCTACTGATAAACTGTTGTGAGCAAGATTGTTTCCAGGTGCAGCTGAATTGACAACTCAGTTGTTAAGGCTTATAAATATTCTTTGGCTCCCCTTGTGTCGAATCAATAAATTGGGTTTCACTTCCCTTGAAAATACTACGATACACCCCCTATACTTGTGGGTCATCAAGACTATTTTCTGGCGCCGTTGCCGGGGAGCATAGCTTTATTTATCAAGTTCACTTGGATTATCTATTGTTCGTTGCTATCCATCCATCATGGGTAAGTCTCGTGATGGCAAGGTTCCTATTTTACCATCCACTACAAGAAGAGGTACGGTTTTGAATACCTCTATTGCTCTTGATTCACCATATGTTATGAGTAAGCTCGTTACACCACCACATACACATGCTACACACACTACTACTACTGCGGAATCTGAAACTTCTGATGCTTATGATGCTGCTTCTACTGTGCTTGATAAGAGTGGTTCATTAGGTCCTTTCCTAGATGCTACGATTGCTAGAACTATAGCTCGAAATACCGAAACTCCTAATGAAGACACTACCACACTTGTTAGTTCACCTGAGTCTAGTGAAAGTTATGATATTGAAGATGGTTATGTTGAGATGACCGATGAATTCATTAAAGAATGTAAAAACACCCATAATAGGAGCGCTGCTAAGAGTCTCCTTGAGAGGCGTACTATTAGACCCAAATTGTCTCCTATTGCTAAGTATGCTGCTTCTCCCATAAACATTATAGATGAAGATTATGATTTCTCTCTCGATCTATCTTACATAGCTATTGTCGAGAAAGAACCTTTTTGTGGGACTAAGAATGAAAGTGCGGTAGCACATATGAATGAACTTTCTACCATGAGTGGCTTGTTTTCTGATGATATTAAGATGCGTACTTACTTTGTTGCTAAGATTTTTTCCCCTTTTCACTGAAAGGAGAAGCTAAAACTTGGTTTAGTAATTTGCCTCCTGGATCTATTGATAGCCCTGATTGCTTGATTAGTACTTTCCTGCAGAAATATTTTCCTCCTAGTGCTAGACATGCTATTTTGCAGGAACTTTTTGATTTTAAACAGGGAGAAAAAGAGGTATTTCCCGAATCTTGGGCAAGGTTTTGTGCTTTGATTCATGCACAAGCTAGAAGTCCATTACCTAAGAATGAGCTTCTTGATATATTTTATAATGGACTAACTAAAGAATCTAGGACATACCTAGATAGTTGTGCAGATTGTGTTTTCAGGAATAGGACTCCCAAGGAAGCTGAGGAATTAATGGCTAAAATAAGTAAGAACTATGAAGATTGGACTCCTCCTGAACCAGCTATACCTGAAGTAATTGTACCTGAACCTACTATTCCGGTGCCTATTCCAACATCAAAGAAGAGGGGAGTTATTGAATTAAATGATGAAGTGATGAAGGAAGCTAAGAAATGTCTTAAGGAGAAGAGAATTAAAGCTACAGATGTCAAGAATTTACCTCCTATAGCAGAATTATGTAAGCCTATTCCCTACTCATCCACTATTGAGGTACACTCTCTCTAACACTTTGATGAAGGTGATATCCCTTATTATAAACCTCCTGATAAATGCTTAGAAGAATTTGATATCTTTATTGTTAAGCAAGATAATTTTAATAAAAGGGTGCAAAATCATCTAATGGAAAACACTAGAGCTATTGTTGAGTTGAAAGATATTGTGGAAAGAACCTCTAATGATGTTAAAATGATTGTCAAACATTTTCAAATGGTTCAAACTCAAATAGATCAACTTATTAAAGTGCAAAAAGACTTGCTAGTTAATGCTGCTAAAGAAAAACATGCTTATGAAATTAGAACTAGAAGTGGAGCTGCTACCCAGGATCCTCTATATCCTGAGGGGCATCCCAAAAGAATTGAGCAAGATTCTCGACAAGCTGAAAATAGTGGTTCTACTCGTAAGAAAACGAAAAAGAAACATAAAACTATTGTAGAACCCTCTAAACCTGCTATAAATCCTAATAGTATATCTATCTCTGATGCTGAAACTGAAAGCGGTAATGAAGAAAATGAAGTTCCTAATGAAGAAAAAGTTGAAGAAGAACCTGAAAACCACACTAACAATACTACATACACTAAAGAAGATTTTATTGCTAAGAAACATGGTAGTGAAAAAGAACCTTGGTTCCAAAAACCTATGCCTTTCCCTGATAAGAAACACAAGTCAAAGGAAGATGAACACTATAATAAGTTTTGTGAGTGGATGAAACCTTTATTCCTGCAAATTCCCTTGATTGATGCTATTAAATTGCCTCCTTACTCAAAGTATATTAAGAAATTTCTACTTTGCTTGCTAATTATTCCTTTAATGGTAAGGTTCCTAAGAAACTTGGAGACCCTGGGATTCCAACTATCCCTTGCTCTATTAAGAATAGTAATGTTAGAACCGCTTTGTGTGATTTGGGAGCTGGAGTTAATGTTATGCCTTTCTCTCTCTATAAGAGGCTTCAACTAGAAAAATTAATACCAACTGATATATCTTTGCAAATGGCTGATAAATCTACCACTATTCATGTTGGTATATGTGAGGATGTACCTGTTCAAGTGGCTCATAATTGCTTGATATTAACTGATTTTGTTGTGCTTGAAATGCCTGAAGATGATAATATGTCTATTATTCTTGGGAGACCTTTTCTTAATACTGTAGGAGCTGTTATTAATTGTAATCAAGGAAAGGTGACTTTCAATGTTAATGACAAGGAACATACTATCTATTTCCCCAAGAAGATTGAAAGGACTTATGGTTTGAATTCAATTGAACATGTTGAGGGCATTCAAGTTGGAGAAATATATTGTCCCATACTAAGAGAAAATTTTGAAACTATTATGATTGGGACCATTGCTATAAAAGTTGAGGTAACATAATCGCTAGTGGAATACAAAGTTTTGTCTCATATGAAATTGTTTTGGTAGCAAGACCTGATCAACCTTGTTAACAAAAGGATTTCGTTGAACAAAACAATGTTTTCACTATGATTATCTCCGTTTACTTCTATTGCTATCCATTTTAGTTTTTGCTTTCGTTTAGTTTTCTTTGTTGTTAGTTGCTTGCATGTTAGAGTGTCTTAGAACTTCTGTAGTTCTAGTTTTGTTTTGTCCTTGCATCATTTTCCCAAAAAAAAATTCTATCTATCAGAAAATCATTCTTCTATTCCTGAAAATTGCCCAAAAATAAAGTGCCTCAAAAAATTCCAGAAAATTCATATTAAATTTTTACGTGAAAAAAGGGGCAGAGGAGTGCCTGAGAGGTACCAGGGGGGCCCACCAGGCAGGCACACCACCTGGTGGTGCGGCCTGCCCTAGGTGGCGCCATGCCCTGGCGTGGGCCACCCCTGGCCCCCAACTAACTCTCTCACCTGCCACTTTCTTCTCTCTCCCGAGTAAGCTCCAGTTCATTGTGCAAAATTGCGTTCTTGCTGGGCTTGCTCTCGATTTTTTCGATCTCCTTGCTCAGCCCATCTTTCTTGCTGAAATTTGGAGCATTTGTTCCTTGGTTTGTGACTCCTCCCCTTGTCCAAGTAGATTTGTGTTTAGTGGATTATATCTTGAGTATTTTGCTATTGTAGGTGACAGGTTATGAGAGCTTGTAAGCTTGTTTGATGCTTAGAGATATAGTTTTGATGCATGTTTAGGCCTCTTACAAGTCCCTATGAGTAGAATCCTTCATTATATTTACTTTGCAATCACTTGTTTAATAGGTGTTTAAATTTCAAAATACCAAGCATGAACAACCATACCTTTGGAGAGATATTTGAGAGTGATGCACCTAGGAGGTCGAGGCCCTCAAGATTAGCCTCTCAGTTTAGGCCATCATACAACGAAGATCTCATTGCAACTCGTATTGGTAATGAAAGGGATGATGGGGATGCTAACCCATCCACTTTTCCTTGTTTTACTTTATTAGAAGCTGCAGGTTTTCTTGATGATTTCTTGCTACTGATTGAGAGTGTTGGTTTGACTTCATACATGCAAGATGAGAGTGAGCAATACGCTATGCTCACCAAAACCTTTGTTGAGAGCTTCACATTTACTAACACATCCTATCAGTCGACTATCTCTTTCAAAATTTATAATCTGCCCTTCACCATGCCTTTGGAGAGATTTTGCAGTATTGTAGGTGTAAGCATGACAGGGACCATGAAGAAAATTCAAGGGCGACCCGCTGATTTGCGGGAGCTTTACCGAGGAGTGACCAATGATGATGACCGCGTGGCGTAGTGCGGAAAGATAAGAAATATCCAACTCCCTGCTCTTGGATACTTTGCATATTATCTCGCTACTAGTATACTGGGTAGGGAGAACACAACTAATATCTCCAACTATCATTTAGCTTTCCTTGCTGCTGCGCTTAACAATGATACTCGGTACATTCTTGGCTCGCTTATTGCTTACCGCCTAGCTACTAGGGGGCCTATCTATGGGGGCATCGTTGCCTCGCGTATGGTCAATGCATTAGGACTTTTAGTGGACCCCAATGATACTGTACTGGCACCACAGAGGCTTGACCTTGTTGCTATGAAAACTCATCACTTTGTCACTTCTACTTCTGATTTGAACTGTCTAGTATATAGGATGCTTTTCACTGATGGGGATGAAAGGGAGATCATTTTTCCACAACCTTCTTTGTTTAGTGTTCACAGGAGACCGTGGTCACGCTCCAAGGATGAGGTGGACGACCAGCTTCGCTTGCTGGGCTTCCACGAGCAGCACCAGGAGGATGTACCCTCGTACGATTACTCTGCACACTATGGAGGGACGTACTCGAGCTCGCACCAGGACGAGGGTACCTCCTCGTCATACCACGGTGACACTTCATCCTGGTCGGCTTGGGACTGATACCCACTTAGGCCAAAAGCCTAATCTTGGGGGGGAGGGGGGGTGAGGTACGCTGACATCGCACTCATCTCCTTATCATGTTGCGTCGGTACTTTGTATATTCATGTTTTGTTCTCTTTTTAGTTTTCGTTCTTTCTTTGCTTTTGCTTTCTAAAACACGAAAAGACCAAAAATATTTCTGTTGTTTCTCTTCGGTCTGCTTCTTCTTCTTTTTGCCTTGGTTTGTTTTTTCCTTTTTGCTTTGTTTGAACTATTCGAAAAACCCAAAAAGATTTTGCTTTGCTTGTTTTTCCTTTTTGGTTCTTGTTTAAAAAAATCGAAAACAACAAAAATATTTGTCGTTCTTCTTTGGTTTTGTGATTTTGTACAGGGTTCAACAGTCCTCAGTGGATATTGGTTTCGTATTATTATTCAAGCCACACAAGTGAAGAGCAGTAATGAGGATTAATGACAACTTGAGGCGTGGTAAGAGGCTGGTAATGAACTCTATTTTTTTCATTTTTGTACATATACTCATCACTGTGAGCATGCTTAGTCTATTCGTGTAAGGTGTATGTTATCTTTGGATGCTTAGTAGTTCTTGCTTTCGTATGATTAGTTCCAGCTTGCTAATAGTTTGTAGCATGTCTTATGAATGTTTGCTTGCATTATTCTATTAATAACTTGGTATGACACTGTGGTATCCTCCTCTGAATGTTTCATTTGGATTGCCTTGGCACATGCTCATGCATGCATATGACTGTAATAATCAGTTAAGCCTCGATGAATTATTTTGCCTTGAGGATCTTGAATCACTTTCATGCCATGATTAGTCCTGTTTTGTTGCGAGCATGATTATGACAGTTATTGCTCTCTCGTTTGTTGCTCCCTTACTATTACTAGCCTTCACTTTCACTGAGTACTTTACTCATGTTTCCAACTCCCTTAAACCAAATATTGCCAAAGTGTCCACCATACCTACCTATTAGCATCATTTTCTACTCCCGTGCATATTCATTATGCCTTGTTTTCTTCGGAATAAAATGTTTGCTTGTTATCAGAAAGTTAGTTAGTAAAGCTCTCACGAACTTGATGGCACACTTTATTTTCTGCACTTAATAAACCTGAACCATTGTGACTGTCCATGAAAGTTATATGCTTGCAAATTATAGGCTAGGGATTAGCAGAACCGTGCTGTCAGGGGGAACGCTTTCAACACTTGTAAATATATACCTGGTTGATACCATGCTCTTTTGTTTGCAGATGTCGTCGGTGTGAAATAAAAGGGGAGCTTGTAAGTCCATGGAGTTATGTATGTGTGTTAGAGAAACGCCTGGGCCGCTGGTCTAATCCATGCTCACATGGTGGAAACCTACAGCGTAACCATAATGATATCTATGAAGCATTCTTCTTATAAAAAAAGAGAGATAGCTATTGAGAAAATAAAAAAGATTTATGAAAAGAGGAAAGAGAGAAAAAGCACCATTTTCCCATAGTAAATAAGAAGATTGTTGAGATACTCATTGTCTGCTTGCCTTGTCATTTTGATATGGGGATTCTTCCGTATCATCGGGAAAGGGGTACCCCGTTGGCGGTTCTCTGTGATATGCACATATTTACGATGACAAGAACTTACCAGTAACTAAATTTGAGTACCATGAGGAGCGGCCCTTGTACTCAAGGGACTTGGGATTTTCAGTTTATAGTCTGATAAGCATATAACTCAGATTGGACCTCACTTTCACCTTAATCACATTAAAGATGCTTATGATAGGGGCAATGAGATCTCAAATATAATGAGTACCATACTTTCAGCATTTGGAAGCTTTTCAAACTATTCAAAACCTTTTCCTTTACTTGTTGAGTCTCCATATATTCCTTGAGCACCTTGTTGAGAACATAGTTGTCATTCTTTGTGCTTGTCTCATTACTTGATTATTTGTATTATGACTTTGATGCTTGTATATTTGATATCTTTACATCTAGTCATCACTTGAACTTCAGAGGTGCCTTGACATTCATAATCAAAGGCAAGCGAGATACCACTCTATCATACCTTTTTATGAGCATTGTAATGTTGCTTATGTTTATGCTTCGTGCTACTTATTATTTTTGAGTTGGAATCTCTTCATAGCTTGCAATGGCTATTAAATAGACTCAGTAGCATACTCTTTTAGTAGTTGATCACATGCTAAGAATATATACATCATATGAAGCAAATGAGTTCGTGAAAGTTCTTTTATCCTACTCAGTTTTCAACTGAATTGCTTGAGGACAAGAAATAGGCTAAGATTGGGGGAGTTGATACGTCCAAAACGTATCTACTTTCCCGAACACTTTTGCTATTGTTTCTCCTCTAAACTTGTGTGATTTGGATGCAACTAACGTGGACTGACGATGTTTTCAGCAGATATGCATTGGTGTCTACTTTTTGTGCAGAAAATCAACTATCAGGAAAAATCCCAGAAAATATGCCAAAAATCCTATTTCACCAAAAGACTCCCGGAACCAGAATACGAGACGGAGGGGGGCTGGGCCCAGGCCACACCACCTAGCCACGCGGGCAAGCCCAGGCCACGCCAGGGGGTGGTCTGGCCGCCCTAGACTGTCCCTCAGTCTCCCTCTTCGCCTATAAGTTGCCTTCTGACCTAAAAACTCGGAGGGGTTCGACGTTTTTCCAGAAGGAGTTCCGCTCCGTCGCCACCACCAGATTCCACGAAACAGCACCAGAAACTCTGTTCTGGCAACCTGCCGGGATGAGGAATTGGAGGAGATCATCGCCATCATCATCACCATCGCTTCTCCATCAACCATCCATGTTTCCCCCATCTGTGAGTGAGTAATCCCCCGCTGTAGGCTATGGGGATGGTAGGGATTGGATGAGATCGTTCATGTAATGGCATCAGATTGTTAGGGCATGGTGCCTAGTATCTTTTATTAGTGCTTTATGACTTTGTTGCGACTTGTTGTGCTTAATGCTTGTCACTAGGGCACGAGTGCCATGATTTCATATCTGAACATGTTATTGATTCATTATGATAGTATTGTTTTTGGTCTTATCTGCAAGTTGTATACACATGTTGTTGTCCGGAACCAATGGCCCCGAAGTGACAGAAATCGGGATAACCGGAGGGAATGGCTTTGATGTGAGGATCACATGTGTTCACGGAGTGTTAATGCTTTGCTCCGGTGCTTTATTAAAAGGAGCACCTTAATTGACAGTAGTTCCCTTGAGGCCCCGCTGCAAACGGGCTGGCAGGAAAAAAGATGTTGTGCAAGTTCTCATTGTGAGCACGTATGACTATATATGGAACACATGCCTAGGATTATCTAGTACTTGGATGCTTTATCTTATTTATATGCGATTGCCCTATGTTCTGATTGCGATGTGAATTGGCTTGTCCATGCAACGCCCGTCCATCCATCCCTATGCCTACCGCACTCGAATCCTAATGTTTATTGCTATTGTTACTGCTGTCTTTACTTTACTGCTGCTGCTACTTTGATATTCCTACTATAAAACTGTTGCAACTGATAAACTCAGTTGTTAAGGCTTATAAATATTCTTTCGCTCCCCTTGTTAAGGCTTATAAATATTCCTACTATAAAACTATTGCTACTGATAAACTACTGTGAGCAAGATTGTTTCCAGGTGCACCTGAATTGACAACTCAGTTGTTAAGGCTTATAAATATTCTTTGGCGCCCCTTGTGTCGAATCAATAAATTGGGTTTCACTTCCCTCGAAAATACTGCGATACACCCCCTATACCTGTGGGTCATCAAATCCTAGGATTGCCATTTTTACGAGACATAACAGATTGGATATCATAGTACATCATCCATTACAAACCATAATAAGGTCTTACACAAATAAAGGATCTCATGATCCAGTCTTAATACAAACAAGAAGCGGAATAATAAGCATAGTGGTGGGCTCCATCTTCAGTGTCACAGGTAATGCTGATGATGGGAGATGATCCTAGTTGTCGTAGCCGTCCTCCTGTCCTTCCTCCTGGTAGTCCTCCTCATAGTCTTGCCTCGGGAATAGCCAAGGACAAAGCCATGAATACTCTTTAAGTACTCGCAAACTATCACTAACAAGTAAGGTAGTTCTAGTAGAAATCCTAAGCTCTAAGTTTATTTGCAAAAAGCCAGATTTATCTAAACTGAGTTTAGAAGCAAAGAAAGTGAACTTAAAAGGTCTAAGTCACTTAAGTTGGGAACCTAGTTTTCATATTCACAACCCTGTTGTGGTCAAGTCAAAATCAAAGTTCATTTCACAAGTTATTTTGGAAAACATCTGGATGACGGAACAGTATGGCCACTCCAACTGTCCATGACCACAGACGTGGCTATTCGAATAGTTTGACACTCTACAGAGGGGGTACACTTTCAACACAAAATTCGATACATCCGTCAGGGATAACCCTGAATCATCATACATAGTATGCGGATATCAATCATAACCTTTCCTTTACACACCCTAGTATAGGCACCTCTCCTATGAGCTCGGCCTCCCAACCATGGCCATCTGCCATCCTGGGCACTGCATAGGTGGACATCATCAAGAGGTAGCCTTAGCTCAAACCTCTCCCGTGAGGGAACCCATACTAATGCATATAAACTTCCGGCTAAGCTTTACCCAATTCAGATATTGTGGTTGTACGGTAAAATTGGAATGCTATCACATCCGAACCCAACCAACAGTTTTTATAAAGGGCTAAGGCCCATGCCTCAACAATTTCATCATCAAATCCATTTGTGTTTCTCAACACATGTCAAAACATCTCAATAGAATGGCTCATCATTCCAAGGTTTTCATAAGCATTTTCACCAAGTATTCCCATCTAAAGTGATCAAGTTTTATGCTTAGCACTAGCCACTATGGTTAAGAGTGTTCACTAATGAGGGATGCTAATCTCAATCTCATGCCATAGAATGACATCTAAGTGTAACTAGGTAGGCCTAGTTTTATACTCTTTATGCTATCTATATTAAAAGTAAAGAACTTTAGTAAAGTAAAAGAAAGTAAAGCTTGCAAGTAAAACTTGGGATGGGTATAAATCAAAATGTATAACCAAGCATGCCTAATGCATCTTGCTTAGGTCATCCTGTATAATTCTAGCTTGCTAATAATAGCTTTCATTTATTGGTGTAGTGATTAAAGTTTTCTTCGTCTTCTTCAGGGTAGAACTCTTCCTCCTCGTAGACTTGGTCGGTACTATCGTCTATATATGTATACGGGGTACACAATCACCAAACAATACTTAACTAAGTCTAATTAGCATACTAAGGTTCACACTTGATGATCTAGCATCATCACAATCATCACATGATTTAAAGAACTAGTTTCATTTAGTTTATTTGAGAAAAGTAATTTCTACTTATTGAAATTAATTAAGATTTAATATTATCCAGTTAAAATATGGGATCGTGTGGACACATTTCATCACCACATATTCTAATACATGGGAATGTGATTTAAAGGGTTGATCACATTTTATTAAGTTTAAGAATATTATTTAACAGATTTAAAGTTACTAGAAATGCCCTAATAGCATTCTTTTGGTACTAGTCCAATGTCACTACATGCAAACTTAATTATTTTTACATATTCAGATAGATATTATGAAATGTGATTTTTAAGAGTTGGAATCAACTCAAAATCTATTATGGTTGATTTTTGAAAAATGTTTGAAGTTCCAAAAGTCTCTATCTTATTATTTTTTTCTATAGATTATCTCTAAGTCCAAATGATTTAAATCCAACGGGCTTGGATAGATAATTTAATTACCTTTCTAGCAAAATTTTAATCATGCAATTTGGTTAAGTGAAACTCTCTGAATTGATTTTTGAATCTAGGGATAGAAGCTAGTTTAAACTAAAAAGGAAAATGCTTATTTGAATTTTCGGGCCAGTGCGGTAAAACTAAATGGGCCGTCCCAACTGCACAGCGCAGCGTAGAGCACGGCTGACAGAGGGGGTCCACTAGTCAGCAAGACTAACTAAACGAAACGGTATGTTTCAACCGGAGCCCTACGATCTAAATCTAATCCAACGGTTGAGGGTCGTTGTCGACGACGAACAACTCCGGCACGGAATCAGACCTAGCACGGCGGTGGGGGTCTCACAGGGCTCACCTGTGCTCCAGCTAGGCTCGACGACAGGGGCAAACGACGATGTGGACGACGTCGAGGCGAGGCGCGGTCATGGTAGGGCTTGGGGTGGTCGCAATCGAGGGCGCCCTTCTCCTCCTGCAACGGCGAACTCCGGTGAAATTCCGGCACGGTGGTGCTCGCCTTGCTCCGGGAAGAGGTGTGGGAGGCTCAGTGGTGAGTGGGAGTCGAATGGTGTGAGGAATGGAGGTTGGGGTAGCCTCCTTTTATAGCTCGACGAGGGGACAGAACGGTGTGGGATGGCGTCTCCGGTGAGGGTAGCACAGAGAGCTAAGGGCATGGGCGAGGGGGTAGGACGGTGCGGTGCTCCCTGGCGGTTCTCACGGACTTAATGGCGCGACACGGGGTGGCTGGGATTGGTCTGAGCGGACGCAGTGGTGTTTGTGACGGCGTGCGACTGCTGTGGGTTGCACGGGGGCGAACGGGGGTGTCTGCCAGGGTGGCGTGATCATGTCGAGACTATGCACGCGAGGGAAGGTCAAGGCACGACGCGTGCGAGCTGGTCGGGCACGGTGCACTGGTGCGCTCTGGACATGGTGCAGAGAGGCGGTGCGCGATGATGCTAGTGTGGTCCACGGCTCGGCTGTGCTCGTGGGCTGGACAGGGGGTGGCGGTAGGGTGCGGCGATGCTAGTGGACATGCTGGTTGGGCGTGGGGTGGTCTAGTGTGAGCTGGCCATGGTCGCCCGGCTATGACCACTTTCGGGCGGCGCTCCACTGTGCCAGCGGCGAAGGGGGGAGCTGGTCTGGGGCTGGGTTAGGCTTAGAGGGAACAGGGGAGTAACTAGGGAACAAATGGGTCGATGATCAATGTAGAAAAAGTGAAGCTAGTCTAGTGTTTATTCTGCGCCTGCCAAGTGTTTGATGAAATGGCCGCATGAAATTTATTTTTGAATTTTTGATTCAAACTTTTTGAGTGAACTTGACTTAAGCTTGAGAGACTAGGTTTGCTTGGGATTATCAAGGTGAACTGATTTGGTGGGTTTTTGAAAAAGTGTGATCTTCACATATGAATTGGATTCAATTTTCAAATGTCCTTTAAATAATTTGCTAGATGTGTTTGTAAGTTTGTAAAGTGGACCTTGATACACTTTTACTTGGTCTAGCAAGGGGGGAAAGAGATAGAAATGTTTCTGTTATAAATCTTCTTCTAGGAACACCTAAAGTGGCCTAGTGGTTTAAAATGGTCAAAATGACCATTTGCTTTATTTAATCTTATTTGATTTCTTTCTCTTTGGATTTTGTTTGTAAATGGTCTAGACGATGTGGCATTCACCTTTAAACCATTTCACAACATTTAGAACAATCAAGCATGGCATTTTTAATCAATTCTATACTAATGCAACACACATATCCATTCATGTTCATTTTCTTAATAAAAGTTTTTGTTAACCCTAAATTGGGTAATTAGAACTTTGATACTCTTGATTAAAGTTTTGGGGTGTTACAATATTTAAGTCTCGTAACTGGAATTCTTGATTTGATGGATTTGATGGTGATCAAAGAATTTTTGAATGTCCAAGATTATCGAGAGGATCTGCATTTGAGTGGGACCTAAGTAGCTTGGCTAAATCATAATATGTAGCAGGCATATTTTGAGTGGGAGCTAAGTGAAATCCCCAGATCTCATATATGGATGCCATATTTGAGTGGGAGCGTGATATTATTCTGAAATATGTGGATGACATATATGACTGATGTGATTGGTACTAATAACTTTTAAGTTGGTATATATGGATGAAGTTCAACAAGTTATTAAACAATAAAATCTATCAAGATATATTGGTGAGTTTAATAAACATTAAATGTCGAATGCTTCTTGGACTTGATTCTAAAAATGTTCAGAATATCCTAGACAAAATTCTGAAATAGCTCTGAATAGAACGAGGTATTGTATGAAGCACTGAGTTAGTCTTAGTATTACAACTATGGTTAAAAGAAAGAAAGAGGTGTGATGCATCTCCTATGCCTTAGTCATAGGTTCTTCCATACAACCATATTTTATACTCGACGTAATGTGTCCCAAGGTTCTAGTTAGAAGGACAAGCTCTTAACTGTAAGAACGTGTCTTGAAGTGATTCCTAAATTAACCAAAATTGTGTCCTTAAACGACAAGAAGCAAAGTAAGGTACATAGTTGCATTTCATGCACTAGGATCTACATAAATAAAGAAATATAAGGGCACCATCTAGTGTGATGTATATTATTGTGGCAGGACTATTCGTCTTTACGTAGAGGGTGTGTCCCTGGGCACAGTGCCTATGAGAAAGCTTGTTTTGGCTGATCTAACATCACTGCTGGCTCTTGGAAGCCGACCCCACTCTGTTGCCATAACTACTATATATACACACAAAGGAGTGCTAAGTGTGTTTCAAAGTTTACGTGACAATAGTGAAAGCAACCGTCATTGTAAACACTAGAAACAAAGTCTCACTTTGTCGCCAAATGAATACTTCAACCCATTATAAGATAATGGTATAAATATCAAAATTAGGAAGACATGAATGATTTGGAAAAGACATAATGATCTGGTAAAACAGAACATGGGCATGACGTTTCCCATGAGCATGCATGATCAATAAACGCATATGTGATATGGTTTATGATTAGTAACTACAATCTGGATTATTTATACTCTAGTGCAAGTGGGAGACTGAAGGAGATATGCCCTAGAGGAAAATAATAAATGGGTTTTTATTATCATATCTCAACTAGTTTGTAATAGTTTCATGTTGTGCTATAACTGTATCAAGAGGAAACATTCATACATGTGTGGTATGAAACAAACCAAGTCCCTAGTAGCCTCTATTCATACTAGTTCGTTGGTTAAGTGATGATCAAGGTTTCCTGATCATCGGACATTTATGCTAATTGACAACGAGGTCATATCATTGATGAATGATGTGATGGAAATCACCCTAATATTGCGACACGATCAAGTCACAAAGTTCATTGTTGCAATAGTTAGAAACATAGTCTCCTTCTCCTTAGACCGTGATATCATATTACTCACTGTTTCTCAAGGCTACCTCAACTGCATCAAACGTCACTTGGTGATATAGTGATTATAAAGGTGTACCTTGGGTATTTAGAGGAATAGTAGATGACATATCACTCAAGAGTGGGATTTATTCACACATGTGATGGGTAAGATACATACTGCTGGCTTGGTGAGATTACATCCATAAATGTTGCAACATGTGGCTAGGTCACGGGGATGTAATATCGCGGTAAGAAGTAAAACAAAACTTGTCGGTAATGAAATTGAACAAGGTATGTGATACCAATGATCGAATCTTCAACAAGTTGTATAAGAGAAACAAAGGGAATTGGACTCGACGTTTTATGGTTCAAACAACATTATCATCGTGGAATGCATAGGGGTCATATGGGCATCCCGGTCCCTCTATTGTTCATTGATGGAGATCATGTTTGTGCCATTCCCGGGCCATGGGGAAATACGCTTAAGGGTACGATGATCTAGAGATCCTCTGTAAGTTGGAATCATCATATGAAAGAGAAAAGGAAACCGGAAAAGTTCCGTGAGAGAACCTAAATCATTCCGGGAAAGTTCCGAAGTTGTTCGGAGGAAATGGAAAGGGAACCAAAAGGTTTTTTGGGTCAAATCGGATTTTGTAATAGGTATTTACATGTTAATTCAAGTAATTAATATTAAATATAATATTAAAATCTAATTTAAAAGGGTATTCCACTAATGGGCCAAATACCTAGGGAAAAGGGCCCATGAGGGCAAAACCGCAAGAGGGAAGGGCCAAGGGCTAAAGGGGCCAAGGCCTAGCTGCCACATGGGGCCCACCGGGCCAGCCTTGGGATGTGTGCGGGGTGGGGGCCACCCCTGGCCGGCCGGCCCATGGAGCCCTAGGGGCCCATGACGCCCCCCCTCTCTCCCTTGTTTAGTCCCACATGGGAAACCCAAAGGGGAGGGCACACCTCCCCCCCCCTATATAAAGGGGTGCCCATGGGTGGGAATAAAGACACAACACAACACCAACACATGAGAAGGCCTTTGGATGCCTTTCTCTCCTCTCTCCTCTCCCCCTTTTACCATGTCCCCATGTATGGGCTGTGCGAACAAGGCACACCTGCAGCACGCCATTCCGTTGCAGGGATTGCTAGTCGGAGATCTACTTCCACTCTCCTGGCGGGATCGGGGAGCCGGAGATTGTCATCATACACCGTATGTGTACGAAACCACGAGGGTGCCTCATTCGAGGGCATCTTGGATATCGTAAGCCAAAGCTGCTACACGATGAAGATGGAGCAAGGGTGACATGCGAGGAGCTTCGCGAACTTGAGGTCAGCCACGAGTTCGACTACTTCAACCAGGTTCCCCTCGGAACGAGAATATCATTTTGCGGCCCAAAAGTTGGGGTGTACAGGCAACGTGGTACCCAAGTTCCCTGAAATCAGCCGAGATGACTACAGTTGGTGTGCCAAATACTCAGAGGGTCTTTTTCGGCACGAATTCAACTTTACATTTCAATACAAAAAATCAGGCTAACGGCCGTCAAGTTGCCCCCACCGTCAGTTCTCGTCGTTACGTCGCTCCCGTCGCTTAGGCTTGCAGCGTTGACGCATGCATCCATTACGCGTCTTCTTCTTCCCCGGAGCCGCAATCTGTGGGGCGTCGCAGCCATGGCGCGGAGCTGGGACATGGACGAACCTGCTCGGCCCAGCTCTCCTCCCTGTAGGCTTGCAGCGTTGGCGCTTGCATCCATTACGTGTCTTCTTCCCCGGAGCGGCAATCTGTGGTTGCGGACATGGCGCAGAGCTGGGACGTGACGAAGCTTCTCGGCCCTGCTCTCCTCCCCATCCCGAGTCGGAGCTCGCCCACACCGTGGATGCACCCATGACACGGTGCGGGGACGAGAATTGGTTCCCAGTGAGATCTATCACCTTGTCGACCATGCTCGGTTTTGTTTTCCTCCTCTAGAATCCGAGCTCGACGTCGCCGTGGTTGCACCCGCACCAATTCTGCCACCTCTGCCGAGGTCACTGTGGTAGCTAAAGTTCGAGGGCTCTCCAAGTTCTGCCATGTTGGGCCTGTAAGTGTTGTTGTATGTTAAACTAGCAAATCTCTTTTGTTCAAATCTCTTGGGCTGTACCAACTTCATTGTGTTTAATTATGAAAGACAAAATATAAATGATTTCTCTCAATTTGTCGCATAGAAAAATGCACACCTAATTTCATATTCTCACAGGAACTAGCCCCACTTGTTGAACCAGTGGCACTACCACCATCTCCACGTAACCACGATGAGTTCTCGAACCGAAAGTTGCAGTTACCACGTTTCTTCTGCAGTCATTCCTCTTCCTCAGTCATTCCTCTGCATTTTTTCCTGGGCGCTTCTTCTTCCTCTGTTCTAGAAGATGGGATGGTTAAGGCGGGGGTTTTCGCGAGAGAGCTATGCCTTGGTTGCAAGCTAGCCTAGAAGAAGAAGCGCGAGGAGGACAGAAAGCGGTTTCAGGACGAGCAGGGATCTTGGGAAGGTCGCGACATCAAGCGGTTGAAGGGGAAGCAAGTCAAGGACGACAACAAGTGGTGGTGATACATTATCTGTTTGAACTAGATTTTAGTTTCTAGTTTATTATGTGTTTGATACATTTAGTTACTTCAATACAAAATTTTGACCAATTTAACTTGTTGATCTATTTCTTGACAATTATAATATAATCGAGCACTAGAAATATTTTGTAGTGTGCATGAGCATGATCAGTAAATATAATTGAACACTAGAAACTTTAAGGCACTCCATATAAAGGAGTAGATTAATATAGAAGGTTCACCAGAGACACAACGGATATATTGTCTTACATGCCACACACAGGTAATAATTAACTAGAACAAAATAAAAGCAGGGGCTGCAGCAGGAGGCCGGGACACGGAGACGCCTAGAAGGGTAGGGGTTTATCAGCAGGAGGCATCGACAACCTAGTCGATGGGATACAGGCCAGTCCTGACATACTCCTGGAGGAATTTGCCGTAGGCTGCGTGCCACGCCAAGGTAATCGGTCTATGGCTTCTACCTCCGCCTCTCCCAACACCCTCCGCGTGCTGGATCATGCTGTCGAGGTCCACGTTGATTGCTCTACCACAGAATGGGCAAAACAGTCTCCCCCTACGGTGGAAACGGATTAGCCCACACCGTAACCGCCTCAGCATGTAGCGGCTCTTGTTGTCCCTGGATACCTTGCTATCGTCCACTTCATCATCATCCTCCTATTGATTTTTAAGAACATAACTTAGAACTCATACATATGATTGAATTGTATTACAACTCAAGAATTGACAACATGTATATGTAAGACAATATATCCGTGGATATCAAAGATAAAGCATCTTAGCAATAGTTTGATCGGTTCATATATCATTTCATCTCAACACAGTGACAAATGATTGCATCAGAGTGAATGTAGGATAAATCTAGGGGCCTCATAAGTTTCTCCAGGGATGGAGTAGGTGAACCAAGTAACAATTGCACAACCTGTAATGTTGTTGTACATCGCTGAAAAAATCTGACACCAATGTGTCCGCCTGTCTTTTAGGACAAATTTGAATCATTGGCCACAATAAGAAATTGAAATGTAAGCGTACAAAACATTATTCAGAGGGATACATAGTCAGGTACAAAAACAAGCCTAAATATTGTAATTATAAATAAAAACCAAACAATTAATCTTCAGGTACATGTTACAAATACTTATGATCAAAACCATTCATATACATATGCATCATACCAATCATTAAAAGATCAGAAACAATTCAAGGATCATATAAGTAGTTCCATATGAGAATAAATCTAGGGCCTCATAATTTGTTTCAGAGATGGAGTTGACGAACCAAAGTACCAACTGCACAACCTATATTGTTTGTGTGCATTGCTGCCTCAGGTTCACCAATCCATCCCTAAAACACGACACCGTCATATGTGTCTCCCCTTGAACTCTTTTGGGGCAAATTTCAATCACCGGCCTCGGTGACAAACTAAAATGTAATTCTTATACATTGAATGCATGGAATAGATAATTCGAATATCATAGTTCTATGAATGTATAATAAAGATTAAGGCCTCATAAGTTTCTACAGGGATGGCGTAAGTGAACTAAGTAACAATTGCACAACCTATATTGTTCTTGTACATCGGCCCAGGTTCACTAACTCGTCCCTGAAAAAATCTGACACTAGTGTGTCTGCCTCTCTTTTGGGGCAAATTTGAATCATTGGCCACAATAAGAAATTCAAATGTAATCGTACAAAACATTATTTAGGGATATACATAGTCACGTACAAAAACAAGCCTAAATATTGTAATTATAAATAAAAAACCAAACAATTAATCTTCAGGTACATGTTAAAAATACTTATGATCAAAACCATTCATATACATATGCATCATACCAATCATTAAAAGATCAGAAACAATTCAAGGATCATATATGTAGTTCCATATGAGAATAAATCAAGGGCCTCATAATTTGTTTTAGAGATGGAGTTGGAGAACCAAAGAATCAACAACATAACCTATATTGTTTGTGTGCATTGCTGCCACAGGTTCACCAACCCATCCCTAAAACACGACACCATCATACGTGTCTCCCCTTGAACTCTTTTAGGGCAAATTTCAATCATAGGCCTCGGTGACAAACTAAAATGTAATTCTTATACACTATGAATGCATGGAATAAATAATTCAAATATCATAGTTCTATGAATGTAGAATAAAGATTGCAGCCTCATAAGTTTCTACAGAGATGGTGTAAGCGAACCAAGTAACAATTGCATAGCTTATATTGTTCTTGTACATGGTCCCAGGTTCGCTCACTCATCCCTGAAAAAATCTGACACCAATGTGTTTGTCTCTCTTTAGGGCAAATTTGAATCATTGGCCACAATAAGAAATTGAAATGTAATCATACAAAACAATATTCAGGGATATACAAATGCATCATACAACGCATTCATAGATCAGAAACAATACAAAGATTATATATTTAGGTTCCATATGAGAGAAAAATTAGAGACTCATTTTTTTCAGCGATGGAGTCGGAGAACCAAAATACCAACAACACAACCTATATTATTTATGTGCATGGCTGCCTCAGGTTCAGTAACCATCCCTAAGAAAACGACACCATCCAATGCCCTTGCACTATTTTGGGGCAAAATTGAATCATTGGGCTCAGTAAGGAATAGAAATGTAATGTTATAGGCCTGCTGTGTATCGAAATCAACACTCAACTAGCAAACTCAACTAGATGGCAGATGAGCAGATTGGGGTTTTGTGACTAGATGGATTGGGGTTTTGTCACTAGATGGTATATGCATCAATCAACTGATAGAATCATATATATACTACCCTACTTCAAGAGCAAAAGAATATGTACACGATTGAGCAAATCCTATGTATGAACAGTGAAAACTGCAGTTGTGACTAGAGAAGCTAGCAATGTAGTACCTCGGACTTCTTATCAGGGACCTCCTCCTCGAACTCATCATTCTCCACGATTGCGTCAAAGATTTCTTGTACGGCGATGGGGTCGTCGATGTAGATCACCAGATTGCCTCCGTCTGCCGCCTGCCCCCCATCCAGATCTGCCGCTGGCACCACGACGTTGTCGGCCACCTGCTGCTCGGCGGCGACGGCTACTACCTGTTGCTCGGCGGCGATGGCTACCACCTACTGCTCGGCGGCGACGGCTATCACCTGCTGCTCGGTGACGGCTGCCACCTGTTGCTCGGCGCGACAGCTACTGGCTGGATGGATGAGCTCGCGCCCTCGACGGCACGGCGACGAGCGGCGTTCGTGCGCGGAGAAGACGCCTCCGCCTGCTTGGCAACGACCGAGCCATCTGCTGCTACGCCTTCAACTGGCTTCACCTCCGGCTCGTCTCCACGCGTACGCTTCATGGCACACCAAGGGAAGGAGGTAGTGCAAACGAGGGAGCTTCGGCGTGCGCGGCAGGTGTAGATTGGGGTCCTGGGACTAGACAGACTGGGGAAAATGGCAAGAGCTCATGGAAGAAGAAGGTCGAGGGGGGTTATAAACACCGGACCATTCGTAGTCCTCTAGTGGACACGTGTGGTGGGTGGGGGCGGGGGCTGGGGGCTACCACGATCTCCACCCTTTTTTCGGTTCCCTTTTTTTTGAAACAGCCACGATCTCCACTTTAAAGCTGCATTGAAAACACGCTCATGGCAGACCTTGATTCCACTGCATGCAAATGGCGTGGAAACAATTTCTAGCAACGTTAGATCTACTCGAGGGGGGCCCTTGCCTCATGGAAGTTACTAGTGGTAGGGTTCAGTTAGAAGTGAGATTCAGAGTGCTGCGTAAAAATGGGATATGTCTTATTAAAATCAAGTGAGTATACACAAAACTAAACCAATGACTATTCATGATTCCATCCATATTGGATCAATTCTCTATACCACTTTGCAATGAAAAGAGGAATGTTTGTTATGGTAAAACTTCGTTTAAAACGATGTGGTAGAAAGCAACGTGCGACTTGAAGGACATGATCGATTGTGGATTTTGCTATCCACCATTTTCCATAGTAATGAAAATGCTCTTCGCTCGACATAGTCTGTTCTATTCGTCCCGAACCTAATTTGCGATGGGTTGTTTATTTTTAAGTAAATAGTACACAATGGAGCTCGAGAGGATAGAATTTATTTTTTATCAAGGGAAAGGATCTAGGGTTAGTGAAAACTATTCTCATTTTTATTTAATAGTCTCTTATTATAATATTATTAAATATTAAATAAAGGATAGAGCAATTCCTTTTTTCTAGAGATTCCAGAGAAAGCGAGACAAAGTGAAACAATGACTATAATTAACTAAGTTTAAGAATGTCTTGTTTAAGAGACTCCGTATTTTTTGTTTTGATGGGTATTCCATTATGGAGTACCATTCTGAACTTAATTAACTATTTGGATTCCCCCTTCTTTTTATCCACCCATCTTATTCTTATATAGGGGATAGGCTTCCGAGACGAGGAAGGGCGTAGCAAGCGACGAAATGCTTCGGGGAGTTGAAAATAAGCATGGTAAAGGGCGCTGGTAGTGGAAGACATGCCGCATTACGAGCCATTGCTAAAAGCGGTGTGCGATTAAGTTGTATACGTGATGTAACACATCTTATTTTATCTACATACACTTTAAAGTAAGGACTACTTATTCTAGCGAGAATCAGATTAAATAGGCCGATCCTAAGTTAATTTAGGAGTTGTGGATAAAGTTTCTTCATTCTTTCATAGAATGATAGAAAGCAGGGCTGTAGGGTTTAGGTCAAAAATAAATATAGGTAAGGTAGGTATCCAAAAAATATTTATTTGTCCATAATTTTATGGTATACTCGGGTGTCCTTTGCTTATAAAAAAATAGAGTAACAAAAGGAATAAAAAATCTTCCTATTCCCGCTTCTTCTATTCAGTATTTAGGACATCATTCCCGTACTCTTTTTTAAGAGCTAAAGTAGCTCCTAAGAAGAGTGTTACTGTACCTACTAAAGAAATTAAACTCATTATCAAAGGTAGAGATATGAAAAGAGGAAGAAGTCGAGCTAGAAGAAAAATACCCGCAGCAACCATAGTTGCTGCGTGTATAGAATCTATCGAAGAGAATAATAGAAACAGGATCAAAAAAAGCAGGAATAAATTTTTTTTTTAAAGATTGGAATAAAGTAAGGGGAATTATATTCCAAATAAAAAGGGGGTTTTCGTAAGAAAACGTGCATGAATAGTTGCTCTTTTCTCGATTTTTCCTCGGATTTTTTGGCGGCATGGCCAAGCGGTAAGGCAGGGGACTGCAAATCCTTTGTTACTATCGAAATTCGAAATCCTTTGATTTTCATCTATTAAAGAGTATTTAAGTCCTTGAAGTACTTGGAAGGTTTGTTTCAAATTGGCAAGGAACAAATATTTTTTTAACAGGATCTTATTATACGTTAGTAAATAGTAAGATGAAGAAAAATTCGATATACTAGGTACAATAACGCCTAAGGGCCCAAAAATTTCTTGAATAGGAATTCTAGGATTCAATTCTTTTATCGCATTGGGATGTTTAAAATGCAATAGAAATAGAAACAAGGATAGCGAACGGGTTACCTACTCCTAAGGGTCAAAGCAAGCCCTTTAATTCAATTCTTTATTCTTACATTAAAGAATGAATCAAATCTCCCCAAGTAGGATTCGAACCTACGACCAGTCGGTTAACAGCCGACCGCTCTACCACTGAGCTACTGAGGAACAGGGGGGATTCGGCCTCCTAGAGTTCAACTCCCGTTCTCAACCCATGAACAATATGAGTCCGAAGCTTCTTTCGTAACTCCCATAATTTCTTCGTAGTGGCTCCGTTCCATGCCTCATTTCATAGGGAAGCCCAAAGAAAGTGGCTCTATTTCATTCTATTTCACTTCCTAGCACTTCCTATCATTTAACATCCATCAAGATTTGCTTTTCTGGAGTACCAAAAGCAAGCATGACGTCGTTATGAACATAAAGGCCCAAGGTATGGAATCCTAGAAAGAGGCTAGCCCAACTTAAATGAGATATAATAGCTTCTTTATGATCTAACATTCTTGCCAATACATTATCCTCATTCTGTTCCGGATTGTAATCCCTAATGAAAAAAATAGCTCCATGAGCAAAAGCCCCTGTCATAATGAACCCTGCAATATATTGGTGATGTGTATAACATAAGACTTCTCCCCCAATTCTGTTTAGTCGAGCCTCTCGATCTGTCATTATCCCTTGAGAAGTAGAAAGAATAGAAATTCCCATTCCACCCAAAACTTTAGGAATTCCTTGATAGTTGGTATAAATTCGTAAGCCGGGTCGGCTGATCCGCTTTAAAAAGGTTCTTGTTCTATATATTCCTTTTCTAGTCTTTCTCTTTTGATGTCGCAAAGTTGAAACCAAGAAATATCTGTTACGTTCCTGATGTTTCCGAACACTTTCAATAAAACCCTCTCGTAGAAGTATTTTCACAATGTTTTCGGTAATATTTGTAGATATTACTCGAACTGTTCCTTTTTTATTCATGTCCGCGTTTCTTATAGAGGTTAGTAAATCCGCAATAGTGTCCTTGCCCATAAGACTCTAATTCTAGGTTCCTCCAAATTTTTCTATAATCAACATGTTTTCTTTTGAAGTCAGTCAGTCAAAATTAGCCAACTTGAGTCATGAGTATAAATGAAATTTGTTTTTTCTGTAAGGAAATTAATGCACGTAATAGTCTTATTTCTATTATTATAGACAGAAATTCGAATCATTTTCTCGAGCCGTATGATCCGATCGATTGCATAAGACCCGCGATAGCAATAGAACGGGGAAAGTATACAGAAAAGATAGTTCTTTTCAATTTCGATTATCTATATATTAGTTCGTTTCTATTTCTAGATATCTATTTCTATATATTAGTATTAGTTAGTAGTATTAGTTAGTAGTACTATTCTATTAGTTACCGATCCCGGCTCTGTGAGTTCTTTCTTCCGTGATGAACTGTCGGCACCAGTCCTACATTTTTGTTCTCTGTGGACCGAGGAGAAAGGGGGCTCAGCAGGAAGAGGATTGTACCATGAGAGAAGCGCGGGGGTCAACCCGCTTCTCACGCGAGCCCATATCCTTTCTTTTTTATCAATTGCTAATTCCGATCTTCCTCCCCAATCTGAACCCTATTTTGATATTGATAAGAGTGCTTATTATAAAAGAATTCTTGCAATTTTTTTCAAGAATTCTTTTTTGCATTTTTAGGTATCAAAATAAAAAAAACCATCCTAGTGGATCTGTGTGGTAAGGAAAAACAGGTAATCTATTCCTTAAAAAAAAATCTTGGAGATTATGTAATGCTTACTCTCAAACTTTTTGTTTATACAGTAGTGATATTCTTTGTTTCCCTCTTTATCTTTGGATTCTTATCCAATGACCCAGGACGGAATCCTGGGCGCGAGGAGTAAAAATTCCATTTTTTTTGCATTTTTTCTTACAAATTGGATTTGTTTCGTACACGGGATAGAGATATGGTATAAGAAATAGGCTATTAAGTAACTCTAAATGAATTGTGGATACATCTGTATTGTATCCTTAACATACTGAAAGGATTGCCATTATTCGTATCAAACCAATAGCGATTCATACAAGCGAAATCTTCTAATCAATGGTGGGCCAATAATGAATTTTTTTGCATATGTATTAAGACGCTTGGCCTGATTTCGAAATTTTCCAGAGTTTTATATGTTGTTTTCATTGCAAAATGACGGGTCTCCTTCCGTAACTTTCCAATTACGAGTACGAGAATTGAAAGACATGAAAATTATCAATTCTCTACGGCGTCTAGGAGATTGCATTATAAGGCCGCAATTGAACAGACCGAGCAAGTTCAAATTGGCGTAAGTCGACGGATTTTCCTTTTACTAGAAATTTCATTGTTGTCAGTATTGACATGTAGAATGGGACTCTCTCTTTGTCCTCGTCCGATTAATCCACTTTATTAGATGTATAAAGCCCTTCCTTCAAATTTAGAAGAAGTTCCACTAACAACACAACGTAATTAACTCGATTTATTAGAGTTTTCCTTTTTTTATTGTCTGTCAATGAATATTCTAAAATGAATATTCTAATAGGAATGGAATTTCATAATACTGAAAGAGAAGAGGTAGCAATTCGGAACGCAAATTGCGTTTTAATTTTAATGCGTCTCACTATTCGAATGTTTTCGAAGAAATGCCTCAGAATGATTCTTCTCTATCTATAGTTCATGGCCTATTAGAAGTGGAAGGTGCTCTGGTGCAATCCTTACCGACAGAAAAAGATTGCAGTCAGGTTGATAATAATCGAGTGCCATTACTTTGTCGGTCCGAACCAAGGAATCCGTTAGAAATGTTTTGAAATGGATATTGTTCTCTCTTTGATCAGGGATTGTTATATGAAAAGAAGTGGGGTTTGAAAAAGAGAATGGAATGCTCAAACCGGAACTGCTAGAGGAACGAATTTTCAATAGCATAACTTGGGCTCCTGGAATATGGCGCCCTTGGGACAATCTATTTGATTGCAGGGTTTTGTTTTGTTCCGAAGCAAAGATATCCGCGGGGGCCGGTTCGTTCGTCCTATTCTGCTATTTAGGACCAAGAGGTACTGGATTCTCTTTCGGATAGGCCCTGAAAGGAGAAGAAAGGCACTTTTTCACTATTTTAAAATACGAAAAAGATCCAAATCTAAAATGCCAAGAATTCTTGGTATACGCTCATTCCAATCCTCAAGGTCAGGATAGCTCAGTTGGTAGAGCAGAGGACTGAAAATCCTCGTGTCACCAGTTCAAATCTGGTTCCTGGCAGAGAAAAAAAAAGATCTACCGAATAGGTATTGATACAAATACCTCGAGATGGATTGGGATACATATTCGTTCATAATATAAATAGAGTATAGTATGGAATCACTTTTCTAAGCAATACCGCTTCATTATCGGTCTGTTATATACTAAAAAAGATACAGATAAAAAGGATATCCTCTGGCATTAGAGAATATTCATCTTGACAAGAAATTATCTATATGTTAAGATATCTCTGATAAGGGCTATAGCTCAGTTCGGTAGAGCAACGAATTGGATCTGACTAAATCCGGGTATTTTGGACATTCCCTCGTTTCTATTCCGGAGCATCTTAATCTTAAGTTTCCTGTTTATCAAAGAAAAATTCCATTATCAGCTCACTCTTAATCAATCCCTATGGATTTATTATTCCTACAATATACACTAGGGGATAAGACTGTCCCTATAAATTCCTTTTTTCCTTTTCTTTTTTGTTCAATTCTAAAAAAAATTATGGAAGATGTTTCCTTCCCCCACTTATCATTAAGTCCGAGCCGTAGAGAAAGAGTGAGATGCTTTTTAAAAATTCATCATAGACTTTCCTTTCCTTCCCTATGGCTTGATAGAAGTAAGAAACAAAGAGTCATCAGTTAAAGAAAAAACGGACAAGACCGACAGATTTACCTGATGTCCGTAGAGGTAGTCAAATTGGATCAGTGATCAATTTCTAGGTTTCGTCGTAAACCTAATTGGTTACTTCCAATTACGTAAATCAATAGTTCAAACCGCACTCAAAGGTAGGGCATTTCCCATCGTGCATTTCAGTCAAATTGGGATCCGTTTTTCGAGCCCATGATATAAACAAATTGGGTGGATCCTCCACCCGTTTAGCTAAGAAAGAAAACAAAGAGACTCGCCAACTGTCTTTTTAGTGAATCTTTGAAAGATAGATTTTGAAAGATAGATATTATGGTTAGTTCTTTTCTTTACTATCTATCATTCTTCTATTTTTTTTAGTTATTCACTGGAGCAATTATATATTGAAGTCAATGCGAGGCAAGTGTTCGGATCTATTATGACATAAAGATTAGGTGCCTAACGGACACTGTTTGTCTTGAAAAACAAATATTTCCCGACGTAAGAAAAACAAATTGAAATTTAAGAAACTGGTGTATTTTTTTTGAAGGTATAAGCTCCTATATACATCTACTTTCCTTGAGCATAAATTAAGAAAAACGGAAAGAGAGGGATTCGAACCCTCGGTAAACAAAAGTCTACATAGCAGTTCCAATGCTACGCCTTCAACCGCTCGGCCATCTCTCCTACAATAATCTTATTATGGAAAATAAACTGAGTGAATAGCGAGTTTTCTTATTCCTGCAGTACAGGTACAACCGCAACCGCTCGAGGGTTCCATAGTTCTATTGGAAAAATTCCTTTTGCTGTAAGTGGAAGGATCTTAGGTTTTTTTTACCAGGAATTGCGCTCCCTATAAAAGTTTTAGTTTGGGTTTTCCCGCAACCAAAGAAAAAGAGAATGGAATAATTCTTCTTTTCTTCTTATTTAAAATTTTAAAATTGAACAAAAAAAATTCATTTATTTATTTTATTATTTTATGAATTTAGGATCGAGAAGAAGTAGTCTTTCTTTGATCCATATCTTATTTAATTAATCTTATAGTATATGAATACCCTCATAGACGAAATTTTATTGGATTTTAGATGTATATAATTCCTTAATTATATGAGAACAAAAAGAAGAAATGACAGGAGGGTTCTATATAGATAGAGAAATAAGAATAAAATTACAATGTGGAAAAGAAGACAGGAATTGTGATTCATGGAATACGATTCACTTTCAAGATGCCTTGATGGTGAAATGGTAGACACGCGAGACTCAAAATCTCGTGATTTTCAAAATAGGGAATCGAAATAAAACCCTTTTTTTGCACAGACGAAGCAATGGTTTATCCAAACCTCAAAAAATATATATATATATTTTTAATCCGTTTGTGAGAAAGCGTGAAAAAAGCCAAGAGACTTGAATTTTTTACTTCAATAATCAGAATTATACGAATTGTACATACGAATTCGAATTAGCCAATAAATTGGCTATCGTCTTTTCAATATAAATTATTGCAATATTAAAATTGCAATATCAATGAATTACAAAAATTCATTTAAGTGAAAAAGAATACTATGCAATAACGTATTAAAAAAATGTATATTCTCAAATAATACTAAGAAAATAGTATAGTATTGATTTCCATTCATCTTAATATAGGAATCTCTTTTGATAATGGAGCGACAGATAATGGAATAGGGGGGTTAACCATATTATCAAAGTGGTTAACTCCCTCAATAAACTTTAGCCAGGAAAGTTCTAATTCTTCTAAAAATTCATATGAATTTTTTACTAATGCAATTTATTCTGTAAGTCTAGCTATCTTCGGTTTATTCATTGCATGGCAATAAATTGCAGCGTCCCGTCGACAACCGTGCACTCGATGACCCCGTTGCCCTGTGCATGTGTAGTAGTAGTAGTAGTAGTAGTAGGATTTTCAGACTTGATTAAACTTGACATGACCACTCGACGACTTTTTCCATGGACGGCATCGTGTTCCTTCCTGTAGAACTCTCGCTGAGGGAGATGTCCGTCATGTCTCACGCTGTACTGTGAAGGGCATGACGTGTGCAACGATCATCGTTGCATCGCACAGAATCAACGATTGGTGCGCATGATCCGTATCACAACTGTGACACCCAATCAGGGAGTAGCAGACAGGGTGAGCACAGGTTTGGGCTTCTACGAAAAAGATAGAGAGAGGGGAAAAACTAAGTAGTACCACATAAAACCAAGGGCAAAACTGAGTAGTATAAAAGTGGAAAGTGTCTTGTACAATGAAATACATCGTGGAATACATCAAATTATGCCAAGATAGATCCACTAGAGTCATTGCATGTATGTTACTTCCATAAACCACACATGGATCCACTGGTGTCATTGCATGTCTGTTCTTTTCATGAACCACACCTAGTGTCATTGCATGTGAGTTTTTTTCATGAACCACATAAGGATCCACCAGTGTCATTGCATGTCTGTACTTTTCACAAACCACATGCAGTGTCATTGGATGTCTGTTCTTTTCATGAACCACACCCGGTGTCATTGCATGTGTGTTCCTCTAGACAAACCACATAAGGATCCACCGGTGTCACTGTATGTCTGTTCTTTTCATGAACCACATAAGCATCCACCAGTGTCATTGCATGTGTGTTCTTTTCATGAACCACACCCAGTGTCATTGCATGTCAGATCTTTTCATGAACCACATAAGGATCCACTAGTGTCATTGCATGCCTATTCTTCTCACAAACCACATAAGGATCCACTGGTGTCATTACATGTCTGTTCTTTTCATGAACCACACCCAGTGTCATTGCATGTGTGTTCTTCTTAACAAACCACATGCAGTGTCATTGCATGTCTATTCTTTTCATTAACCACACCCGGTGTCATTGCATGTGTGTTCCTCTAGACAAACCACATAAGGATCCACCGGTGTCATTGCATGTCTGTTCTTTTCATGAACCACATAAAGATCCACCAGTGTCATTGGATGTGTGTTCATCTCATGAACCACACCCAGTGTCATTGCATGTCAGTTCTTTTCATGAACCACATAAGGATCCACCAGTGTCATTGCATGTCTATTCTTCTCACAAACCACATATGGATCCACCGGTGTCATTCCATGTCTGTTCTTTTCATGAATCACAGCTAGAGTCATTGCATGTATGTTCCTCTAGACAAACCACATCAGTCATTGCATGTCTGTTCTTTTCCTGAACCACACCCGGTGTCATTGCATGTGTGTTCCTCTAGACAAACCACATAAGGATCCACCAGTGTCATTGCATGTCAGTTCTTTTCATGCACCACATAAGGATCCACCAGTGTCATTGGATGTGTGTTCTTCTCATGAACGACACATGGATCCACCGGTGTCACTACATGTCTGTTCTTTTCATGATTCACAGCTAGAGTCATTGCATGTTTGTTACTTCCATAAACCACACATGGATCCACTAGTGTCATTGCAGGTCTCTTCTTTTCATGAACCACACCCAGTGTCATTGCATGTTAGTTCTTTTCATGAACCACATAAGGATCCACCAGTGTCATTGGATGTGTGTTCTTCTCATGAACCACACATGGATCCACCGGTGTCGTTGCATGTCTGTTCTTTTCATGATTCACAGCTAGAGTCATTGCATGTCTGTTACTTCCATAAACCACACATGGATCCACCGGTGTCATTGCATGTCTGTTCTTTTCATGAACCAAACCCAGTGTCATTGAATGTCAGTTCTTTTCATGAACCACATAAGGATCCACAAGTGTCATTGCATGTCTGTTCTTCTCATGAACCACACCCAGTGTCATTGCATGTCAGTTCTTTTGATGAACCACATAAGGATCCACCAGTGTCATTGCATATATGTTCTTCACACAAACTACATAAGCTTCCACCGGTGTCATTGCATGTCTGTTCTTTTCATGAACCACACCCTGTGTCATTGCATGTGTGTTCTTTTCACAAACCACATGCAGTGTCATTGCATGTCTGTTCTTTTCATGAACCACACCCGATGTCATTGCATGTGTGTTCCTCTAGACAAACCACATAAGGATCCACCGGTGTCACTGCATGTCTGTTCTTTTCATGAACCACATAAGGATCCACCAGTGTCACTGCATGTGTGTTCTTTTCATGAACCACACCAAGTGTCATTGCATGTCAGTTCTTTTCATGAACCACATAAGGATCCACCAGTGTCATTGCATGTATGTTCTTCTCATAAACCACATAAGGATACACCGGTGTCATTGCATGTCTATTATTTGCATGAACCACACCCAGTGTCATTGCATGTGTGTTCTTCTAAACAAAGCACATGTAGTGTCATTGCATGTCTGTTCTTTTCATGAACCACACCCGGTGTCATTGCATGTGTGTTCCTCTAGACAAACCACATAAGGATCCATTGATGTCACTGCATGTCTGTTCTTTTCATTAACCACATAAGGATTGTGGCATCCCGCTAAAACCACTACTAGAAAATCGCTGTGTTTTTGTGCACTGCATCATCATGACCGCATGCTCATGTCATCATGCCACATTGCATTTGAGCATCATCATGTCTTCATGCATATTTTGCCTAAAACTATTTTCTAAAAGCCTATCTTTGTTTTCTAAATATCCCCCATCTTTATTCAAATACAAAACTCGGATCTCTGGAATATTTTATTTTGTCTTCAAACGGATTTCAAAAGCCCCGTTTTAAATAAATAAATATTTAAATTGTTTTTAGGAAGCAGCCCGCCAGGCCCGAAAGCCCGGCCGGCCACCTCCAAACCCTAGTCTAAAATACCCAGACAAACCCAAACCCAAACCCTATCTAAAACACCCAAACCCAACCCAGCCACCTACCTCATCCCACCTTTTCCCTCCGAGCCGCACACACCCCCACACGCACACAACGCACACGCGCATGCAGCTGGCCCCACCGGGCTCCACACCTGCCCACACTCCCACCCATCGCCACCTCACTCCGACCACTCCCAGGCCGCCACCTCACCCTGCCTGGCCCCACCTCCTCCTCTTTTCCCGCCCAGCCACCAACTCCCACACCACCTGGCCTCCCCGACCACCTCGGGTCCCCCACCTCGTCATACCCCGGCCCCACCCTCGCAGCGACCGCGTCTACCACGCGTCGCCAGCAACCGTGCCGCTCGATCGCGTCCCCTCCACGCGATCCCGGCCCCACCCTAGCGTCGTGACGCGCTCGGCCTCTTGCATCGATGCGCCCATCTCGCCTCCTTCCTCGTGTTCTCCCACCTACCCCCGCCGCCCCATCCACCGGAACCGAGAGGCGTCGCCAGCGCCCGGCCGTCCCCTTCCTCCCCAAGACCGAGCGCCCCTCGCCCGCTCTTCTCCTGGAGGAGCTCGCCTCGGCCGTCCCTTCCTCGTCTTATTCTGCATCATAGTGTCGTAGCCGACCGGCCCCTCCTACATCAGCCCCGGCCGCCCCTTCCTGTGTGACGCCGGCCATAACACCAATACCACCAAGGATGCCTCCTCTGACGGCCGTCCTCCCGCGCGACCTCGCCCTCGCCGCCGCGGAGCCGCTCTGCCCTACGCGTGGATCCCCTCTAGAGACAGCGCCACGGTCAAGCTCGCCGCCTCCTTCATCGAGCCCCTCCCCCTGCCTGTGTCCCTCACCGTCAAGCCGCGCGGGCCCGTACTCGTCTCCGCCGTCGCTCACCTCTCTGCCCCGCAAGCTCTGCCTTGGATCCACCTCTTCGCCGTTCCCGAGTTCTTCCCCGGCGTCCTCTTGAGCCCCCTATAGTGTGGCCCAAGCCATGACCACCCGTCTCGCTTCCCTCAGCCGAAGCAGAGCGCCGCCTGCACCTCTTCGTTCGCTCACCCCGCTCATGGTACCTCGCTGCCGGCGCTAGCGCATGGGAGACCATGTCCACCTCGTCCCTCCATCCTCTATGGCCGCCGATCTTGCCTTGGTCCTCAATTCCTTGTCCCTGACCGTCTGTGGGCTCTCGGACCATTCTGCTACTACTGCGTACAGAACAAGATGGCCATGCCTCTTGTGTCGTGTATGTTTAACTTGGAATTCTAACAAGAGCTCCGACATGGGTACGCCAAGATCGTTATGGTACTGAACATGTTTGACCTCGGATTGGTGTCACCTGAAGACCATCGGTCAAGTTTGCCATCGACAAAAGACGGACGACAAGACTCCAACCGGAGATCGGAGGTGATGGTGCCGGAACGACAAGAACTACTTCACGGGCACCGAGCGTCAAGATCGCCTTCACGGAAAACCGCAAGACCTTCCGAAGACCGAACCCTGGCGCGCCAAGTTCTTCGACCCCGAGGGCCGATCCATCGGAACGCCAAGACCTCCTTCCGAACCCGAGCTGTTCGTCACAGGCGTCAAGATCTACTTCACGGATCTGAAGGCCACCGGTACCTGATCCATTCAAGTTCGTCATTGAAGGCAAGATCGACCGTTTGGAACCCAAGTTCTCCGTCACGACACGCCAAGCTCTCCATCTTGTATCCGAACCTCGCCGTTCCTGTCAAACCCTGAGACCGGACCCCGGACCCCCGGAACCCAAGATCTTCCGAACCCAGATGTGTGACCCTAAGCCTCTATTTTTATAATATGACATTATCAACTGTCGCATATTAAATTGTTCATACACGCATACATGTCTGTGGTTTGGGGCATTATACCGATTCACCTAATAATTAAATATGGAGTGTTTATGCGGGATATCTTCGTCTCATTCCGGACTCCATTTAAATTGGTGTAGCGAACCGATGCCATGTTTTGCCTTATTAATACAACATTTAAATTGCGGGGTTTCTAAATAACTCGAACCTATTAATTAATTATCGGGACCCCGCTTCCGCT